>CM030359.1:142705451-143305451 GCA_017893485.1 Hemerocallis citrina | reverse complement strand
TATTAGAGTTGATGACTCTTGTCTAGCGATGGTTGATATCTGTTGTTGGTGTGGTTGACTCCCATAGTGGGAGGCGTGACTCGAGTTAGTCACTAGGGTAAGGGATACCCTGCACCTGTCAACCCTACATTATAAACTTCCACCGAAGCGTAGGACATCCGAGCGTGCCATTGAGATAAGTTCATAGCCCGGGTTAGGGGTGAACATACATTCACAGCTGGGGAAATGGCGAATGTAGGTCGTAATGCTGGACAACTCCAAGCCGGGGAAGTGGCAAACCGTACCGGCATTGCTAGGGCCAGAGGTTGATAGGCGAGTGTGGAAGCAAATTTCATCTTTACCCAAAGTGATAGAGTAAGGCCGGGGTTAGAATGGCATATTAAGGGGTTGGAAAATTGCATTAGTCCTACTAAACCATAGTCGGTGTTGTACCTTCCAGTCGTAGGGATACGTTTTCGGCACTAATGGATGAGTCCTCGGCTTGTATCTCGATCTGTTAATTCCCAAAGCTTTGCCGGAGTACGGTACGGGAGGCTAGGAGGATTTGACCTCCCGAGGTGCTCACGTCCCTATATGCAGGGTTTTTGTGTTTTGGTATATATATAAGTTCATAACCCGATCAGGGGTGAACACACATGCGTCAGTCCATAGGTGGACATGGGGAATCAATCAGTCGGGCGACCGGATTCAACGCAGCTTTCTGAGGAGGTCCGTACGCGGGTACCAAGTGGTGGCTACCACTTAGGCACTGCAGTGGAAGAACTAGACCTGATCTACTGCAACCTCCTTGGGCGATGGACAATCTATTGGGAACTGGTTGAGTACAAAAGTAGGATGCATGGCGAGGGTTCGAATCCCTAAATTATGGAGAAAGACGGCTAGATTTGGCGGCGTATGTAGTATGGGATTCATTCGTGCTCCAAAGTCTTGCTTGCATTAGAGTCAGGCATGTGAATTTGCTGCATCTAGTCATAGGGTCATGTCATACCACTGCACTAGAACCCGAATCCATTAAACCTTTGTTTTGGCACAACACCTTTCTATTTTGCATAAATTATTGGTTGTGATTGAATTTTAGAGGATTGCTGTTATCACCAGCTTTGCGTCAGTCGAAGTACTAACGTTCCCCACCTTGTAGGTATCCGGAGCCGATCTGCAGGTACTACAGAGCTCTAGTTGGTCCAAGGATCCAAGGGACATATGCAAGTGCTGTTATATTGTTGTAAATCTTGTAATTTTTATTTGGACATTGTAACACTTGTAAATGTAACATTTATATGGAATAAAAGCTTTAAATTTTCCTGTACTTTCTGTGATTGTGGCTATTTTGAAGTTCGACTCCTGGAGTAGGGTCTCAGGTTCCCGGTATGGGGATTTGGGGCGCTACAGATAAGTTGGTATCAGAGCAGACTTCAAATATTAGTCCAACACAACAGGAAAATTAGACTTAGATGCATTGTGAGAGTTGGTTTTAGTCAGATAGCTGATGGTTATAATTCATAATGTTGCTTTTACAACTTATGCCTTATAACTTTTCTATATCTGGACTAATTCCCATATTTTCTCTTGCAGATGCCGAGCTTGGACAATGAACACTCGAATGGATGGTCCGATGGACATGGTTCTGCACCCCTACTTCCACCTCCACACCCACAGCCCACGGCCATAGTGCAAGTTATCACCATGTTGTCCCAGGAGCTGGCTGCCTACAAATGGAGCCACGGGCAGCTCGAGGATCGCTTTGAGAACCTCGCACATGCACTGATAACCGCTGAAAGGAGAGTGGCCAAGCTAGAAAGGGCCAAGAGGAAATGGAAGACAAGGGTAGTACTTCTGAAGCACCGGTACGAGGAGAGGCTGGGTCAGCTGCAGAGCAGATATCTGGCACTGAGGACTCAGGTCTGCGATATGTAGGATCTGTTAGACCGCATGAATGCCAGGGATAGCTCCGAGGTTGGCGACTCGCCAGGAGCAGGAGAGTAGTGACCTCCCCTAGTATTGTAGGATCTCTTTTGATGTGTATAGATGACAACCTTTCTGAATAGCTAGGCTAACATGCTATTATTTTAATGGGTGTAGTATGAACCCATGTGATGATGATGATGTGGTTATATGTTGACAAATCATTGTAAAACCTTTTTGAAATGAATGGAACTAGTATGTCTTGACCAATGCTAGTGTGTTATGGGGTTTTTGCATTACGGTTGTTAGTTGATGATGTCTGTATTAGCTTTCAGATGGCAGGAAGGACTAGAAGCAACCGGAGTGACCAGACTGAAGCCGAAGGCAGTGGAGACTGAATTTGCAGCTTGGGGGTTCCTCAAATTCTACTCCGATTTTGGGATTGAACAATGCTTCTCATCCATTTGGCACACCCAGACTAATGACCAAGCCGAGAATTTTAACTGACCAATTCTTGATGGTTTCAAGAAGAGATTAGATGAATCTCCCAAGGGGCTATGTGTCGAAGAGCTTCTAAGTGTGCTATGGTCTTACATGGCCACCAAAAGGACCCCCACATTAGAGTCCCCCTTCAACTTCACTTTTGGCTCTGAAGCAGTAATTTTCCTAGAGGTTGGGCTTCATTCCCTTTGCCTCCTCTCCTTAAATTAAGAATATAACTCAAATAACATCAGGGGCAACATTGACCTCGTTGAAGAAGTACATGAGAAGTCCGCCCTACGAAGACACATCTATCAGCAAATGGTGGAGAAGTTTTACAATAAGAAGCTCCATCCAGCTAACCTCAAAGAAGAGGACCTCATCCTAAAGAAGCTAGAGATCCCCAACCCTCACAAGAAAGGAAAGCTCATTCCAAATTAGGATGGACCGTACAAGCTCTCCAAAGTCATCCGTCCAAGAGCTTACTGACTTGAAGACATGGGGATAAAGAAGATATCAAGGATCTGGAATGCCGATCACCACCAACAGTAGGTTTTTTTTTTTTTTTTTTTTTTTTTTTTTTTTTTTTTTTGCAATACGGTCGTCATCAGCAAAAGACAAAGTATGTAATTGTAAGATCCCGCAAAATAGTATATATCTATTTTGTATATTAATCAGTGCATGCTTGAGAGTTGCATGCGTTAATAAAACTTTTCTAAAATTTATATTGAGAAAATATTAAGACATATTGTTTAATATGTTTTGAACCCGAACAGATATATTACTGAATCAGAGTTGGGATGTCTTCTCAACTGAATTTTGTAGATTGTCATAATTATTTTATGTAACACGCTTTTGTGCTATTGACTATATATATATATATATATATATATATATATATATATATATATATATATATATATATATATATATATATATATATATATATATATATATAACAATATAAATATTTATTTTCTTATTGAGTATCATGTATGCATTTGTCTTATATATGCGTATGTATGTATGAATACATGTATATGTATGTATATGTATGTGTGTATGTGTATTTGTACAATTATTCATACTAACCAAACCCTAAACCATTTAATTAAACCCTAACCCTAATTAATTTTACTATGGTCTTACCCATGGTTTATTGGGGTTCTAGTTACCACCCCCCCCCCCCCCCCCCCCCCCCCCCCCCAGCCGACCACCCTACTCCCCCTTATACAAAACCTAGTTCTTTTTGTTCTTCATTGTTGCTTCACAAATCCCTCCATTTTTCTTTCTAAGTTCCTACACTTACAACATACTTCTAATTAAGATAGATGGAAGAGCTAGGAGGAGGATCCAAAAGAGGAGGGATCAAGGAAGAAAATCAACAACTTCATTGTGGGTGTCTTCTAAACTCTTGCATGTTGATTATTTTTTTATGAATGATGAATGATTAATGTTACTGATTTGGTTACTAGATAGTATGAATGATGATTTTTGTATGTGTAAAATTCAATACTTGAGCTAAGATGGAAATGTAATATCCCGGACGGATATTACCGTATATAAATTATTATTTTATTATTATTTTGTTATTATTTTGTTTTAATTCCAAAATTGAATTATTTTGGTGATTTTCAACCAGTTTATTCATAGACATCATCTGTACCCAGATATCAGTCAGTATACATCCGTATTGTATCAAATTGATACCGTGATCTTCCGAACTAATAATAAAATTTATTTTATTATTATTTCCGAGATTTAATTATTTTTATACGGATTATGCGAAGATTTTCGGTATACAGACATATATGCGCACATACGTGTAGTATGTCGATCGGTACATTATACAAATTGTGTGTTGTATATTTTTGGACAACACTTGTTTTGTTATGACAAAACTCAATTAGATGGTTGGGGTTTGATTAGGAGGTTAAACCTAGGGTTACAAAGACATAAGGGATTAAGGGAGATTACTAGAAACTACCTCTCCCATACCACACCTCCACCACATAACACTTCCCTCCACCTCACCCCTATCTCCCCTAGGGGTATGGCCGGCCCCAATTTAAGGGAGGGCCTTTTTGCACTTGTGTGTGTGCATATTTGCACTTTCCACCCTTCTCTCCACCTATAAATACCCCCTTTCTTCACCTTAGTCTCATTTTAGAAAGATCAAAAAGAAAGAAAGAAAGAAAGGAAAAGAAAGAGAGATCACTATGCTAACTTGAGAGTTTTTATTTGTAGGGTTAGTAGGAGATTCTAGGAGCTAAGGAGGAGAGTAATCTAGTTCTTCCATCAAAGAAAAGAAACAAGGTGGGGGTTTCTCCTTGCTTGTTTGTTTGTTTGTTTGTTTGTTTATTTGAATGGTGTTTTGATGAATCTTCTTCTTCTTACCCTCCTTGTTTATTTTTCTTTTTGGTATGGATGGCTTGAAGTAGTATGGTTGTAGCAGTTTCTTATTTTGAAAGTTGTTAGTAAAAGAACTAACTACTTGAACAAAAATGACACATGCATATGAACTTTTACATACAACCACTTAGGGTTGTAGGACTTGAATGTGAGCTATACATAAAGCATATGAACATTTTTATACAACCATTTTGGTTGTAGGACTTGTATTGAACTTGGACAAAATAATAATAAGCATATGTTGGATGAAGGTTCTTATCTCATTATTGTAGTTTTCTTTCTTAAGTAAAAAGAACATACATTAGATGTTAGTTTTGATTATGAAAAAGAAACTAACCTAAAATCACTAGTTGTAGAATAAATAAATAAAAAGATCTTTTCTTTTCTAATCACTAGTTGTAAAAAGATCAAAAAGATCTCTTTTATGTCCACTAGTAATAATAAGAAACATATGCTAATAAAGATTTCTTAGTAAGTAATTTAGTTGTAGATATTTATGTCATATTTTAGTAGAAACGCATGGTAGTAGTAGTAGATGTTAAAGTAATTTAATGGTAAATATTTATGTTATGCAAAATCTTAGTAGATGATTATTAATGGATGTTGTGTTTATGTTAAAGTAGATACCATGCTAAGATTGGATTAAGATTAACTTATTCATGCTTAGAATGTTGTAGGATTTCTTCTAAAAATACCTAGCATGTTTAATGATGCTTAGAATGTTGTAGGATTTCTTCTAAAAATACCTAGCATGTTTAAAGATGCTTAGAATGTTGTAGGATTTCTTCTAAAAATACCTAGCATGTTTAAAGATGCTTAGAATGTTGTAGGATTTCTTCTAAAAAAAATACCTAGCATGTTTAATGATGCTTAGAATGTTGTAGGATTTCTTCTAAAAATACCTAGCATGTTTAAAGATGCTTAGAATATTGTAGGATTTTTTCTAAAAATACCTAGCATGTTTAAAGATGCTTAGAATGTTGTAGGATTCATTCTAAAATTATCTACCATGCTTAGAAGTGACATACCTGTTGTAGGATAAATGCTAAAATTATCTACCATGCTTAGAAGTGACATACATGTTGTAGCGCCCCGTTTTCTATATACTGGAAAACCGAGACACGAGCCAGGACTTTTTCATTCAATTAGTCACAATACACAGAAACAGGAAATTTAAAACTTTTTATTAACATAATATTACAGGCCGAGTGTTTCTACTAATACAATAAGTTACATCAGAGTGTACATGAATAGAAGATAATCATTGCTTTTCCACTTGTAGATCATGCCTCGGCTGGAGTCCTTCTGGTTCGCGATCTTGTGTCCACAACCTATTGAAGTGGGGACGTCAGTATTCACTGACGCTTAAAGGCTGATCATATAACAGCGGATCTCCAAAACAAACAATATATATAAATAGGGTGAAGTATGTCGGTGTAGTTTAAGTGTTCGTGAGTGCAGCGATTAGAATCTAATAAATGTCAATCAATTGAAATACCAATGTACTGTCAACTAAACTAGAACACTAATGCACTGTCGACTAAACTAGAATACTAATGCACTGTCAACTAAGCTAGGATACTAATGCCATGTCAACTAAACTAGGATGCTCATGTTCTAATGTCAGCAAGTCTCCGAAGCAACATCCAGCCCATACTACATGCGACCCCATCTCAAGCCGTTTCTCCATATATAGAGATTGAACCCGCGTTATGAATTCTAATTGTACACAACCTGTTCCTGACACCTACACACGACTAATGAGGTTGCATACGTGGTCAAGTCCCGCTAATGCAATTCACCAGTGGTGTCTATGTTCGCCACTGCGACCTGGCTAACCGGACCTCACTCAAAACAGACGAACCCAATGTATCGGGCGTCATTCCAAAATCCAACTATAGGGTCTCGCAAGCGTAGGGTAGCGCGAAGCCTACCCTGTGGCACCCTCTGGGGTCTCGCAAGCGCAGGACTGCGCAATGCATCCTGTGGCACCCCTAGCCACGGTACTTCAGGAATTAACAGCGCTCCTCAACTTGTGAGACGGCACCGTAAGTATCCCTTTGATGGGAAGGTACAACCCAATAACACCACATAAGATCGGCCCTAAAGAAATGTTTGGTCGTACGGTGCACCCTACTACCAACTCCCCTTCTTTCGAGCAAAAAGTTAAGTAATGATTTTATAAGTCACTATCCTAATGAGGTTATTATTCCTATGCAATCTTGCATAGTTTCCAATCATGGTCCAACTCGTGGTTCCTCGATCCAAGACTCTGGTAATAATATCTCTCTCACTCAATCCTACCCCTAACTCGGATTCTACCAACACCCTCGGCCCATGGTCAACCTACATTGGTTAAGATCCGTCGATGCCCGAGGTGAGATCTATCCATTTTACTCTAAGGGGGTAGGATGTGGTTTTGATGGTCGATGACCCTTAGGGTACTTGAAGACCCTAAACTAGCTTTTTCTCAAGCTACAACTATTAGCACTTCTCAACCCTTATTGCTATGAATGAAGGGTGCTCATATGCTATGGTTCCATACTAACATTAACTACAACAAGGTAGTTACTCCTACAATTTCCACATGGCTCTTTCTTATTACTTAACCTATGGCAATTCGATCATGGTATGCAATTGCAAGCATCAACCTACCACCACTAAAACATGGTATATATGACAATCATCAACTTATAATACTCTTGATTGTGAATGTGATTTAGCATGCACTTGTAGCGATCCCAAGCATGGATACATATATAACTAGTATGAACATATAACATTCTCAAGCATGCATATATACTTCTACATCATCCCTAAAATATGGTAAGTAATTTTACATCAATCCTACAACATTCTAAGCATATATATATCATTCCTAACATGATAGATATTTTTAGAATAAATCCTACAACATTCTAAGTATAAATATCCTTCCTAGACATGATAGGAATTTTAGAATGAATCCTTTAACATTCTAAGCATAAATAAATTAATTTAAGCATGGTAGGTATTTTTAGAATGAATCCTACAACATTCTAAACACAAATAAATTAATCTAAGCATGGTAGGTATTTTTAGAATGAATCCTACAACATTCTAAACACAAATAAATTAATCTAAGCATGGTAGGTATTTTTAGAATGAATCCTACAACATTCTAAACACAAATAAATTAATCTAAGCATGGTAGGTATTTTTAGAATGAATCCTACAACATTCTAAACACAAATAAATTAATCTAAGCATGGTAGGTATTTTTAGAATGAATCCTACAATATTCTAAGCACAAATAAATTAATCTAAGCATGGTAGGTATTTTTAGAATGAATCCTACAACATTCTAAACACAAATAAGTTAATCCAAGCATGGTAGGTATTTTTAGAATGAATCCTACAACATTCTAAACACAAATAAGTTAATCCAAGCATGGTAGGTATTTTTAGAATGAATCCTACAACATTCTAAGCACAAATAAATTAATCTAAGCATGGTAGGTATTTTTAGAATGAATCCTACAACATTCTAAATACAAATAAATTAATCTAAGCATGGTAGGTATTTTTAGAATGAATCCTACAACATTCTAAACACAAATAAATTAATCTAAGCATGGTAGGTATTTTTAGAATGAATCCTACAATATTCTAAGCATGAATAAGTTAATCTAATCCAATCTTAGCATGGTATCTACTTTAACATAAACACATCATCCATTAATAATCATCTACTAAGATTTCCCATAACATAAATATCTACAACTATTTTATTTTAACATCTACTACTACTACTATGAGTTTCTACTAAAATACAACATAAATATCTACAACTAAATTACTTTAACATCTACTACTACTATCATGAGTTTCTACTAAAGTATAACATAAATATCTACAACTAAATTACTTACTAAAAATCTTTATTAGCATATGTTTCTTATTATTACTAGTGGACATAAAAGAGATCTTTTTAATCTTTTTACAACTAGTGGTTAGCTAGTTTCTTTTTCATACTTTATGATTATAAAAGGAACTAAACAATAATACAATAAGTAAGAACCCTTCATTTTTGGGTTCAACCAACATATGCTCTCTTTTAGTCCAAGGTTCAATGTAGGTTCTACAACCAAAATGGTTGTATACAAGTTCATATGCCTTATGCATTAGTTCACATTCAAGTCCTACAACCTTAAATGGTTGTATGTAAAAGTTCATATGCATGTGTCATTTTAGTCCAAGTAGTTAGTTCTTTTACTAACAACATTCAAAATAAGAAACTACTTCAAAACAACCACACCAAAAAGAAAAATAAACAAGGAGGGTAAGAAGAAGAAGAACATCAAAACACCATTCAAATAAACAAACAAACAAACAAACAAACAAACAAATGAGAAACCCCCACCTTGTTTCTTTGATGGAAGAACTAGATTACCCTCCTCCTTAGCTCCTAGAACTCCTACTAACCCTACAAATAAAAACTCTCAAGTTAGCATGGTGATCTCTCTTTCTTTTCCTTTCTTTCTTTCTTTGTTTTTGATCTTTCTAAAATGAGACTAAGGTGAAGGAAGGGGGTATTTATAGGAGGAGAGAGTGGGGGAAAGTGCAAATGTGTATGCACACAATTGCACAAAGCCCCTCCCACAAAAGGTGGGCCGGTTGCTACTAGTGGAGGGAAGGATGAGGTGGAGGCATGGTGAGGGTATGGTTCTTTTGGTGAGGTGGAGGAGAGAAGGTTTCTAGAAGAATTCTTAATCCCTTATGTCTTTGTAACCCTAGGTTTAGCTACACAACAATTCCTAATTATTCATTAGAATGTCATGGCTAAAAGGTAACACAATGGTGAAAGAAAAATAAAATAATCAAGTAGTCGGACGCTAATAAAATAATATTATTGATAGTCGATCGGGATATTACAATACTCCTACCTTAGAATAGTTCTGTCCTCAGAACTGTACTAAGTGGGGCGAGGAAAAACAGCGATACTCAAAATAGCTCTGGAAAAGAGAGCTTCATCTGGCTTTCCGTCTCCCAAGTGGCTTCTTCCATGAGTTGGTTCCTCCAAAGGACCTTGACCATTGGAATAGTCTTGTTTCTCAGTACTTTATCCCGACGATCGAGGATTTTCACCGGCCGCTCCTTATATGTAAGATCCACTTGTAGGTCTTCAGGGACATCTGGCAGCTGGTGACTTGGATCTGGTACATATTTGTTCAGCATTGAAACGTGGAACACATTATGTACCTGGGACAATTCGGCTGGTAGCTCTAGTTTGTACGCCGTCTTTCCGATCCTTTTCAAAATTTGGTAGGGTCCAATATATCTTGGTGCTAGTTTGCCGCCTTTTCCGAACCGGATCACTCCCCTTGTAGGTGAGACCTTTAGGAACACCGAATCACCTTCCTCGAATTCTAGGTCTCGCCGGCGGTTGTCAGCATAGCTCTTCTGTCTGGTTTGTGCTGCTTGCATCCTTTTTCTGATTAGTTCAATCTTTTCGGACGTTTGTTGCACTATTTCAGGTCCGAATATTTGTCTTTCACCTACTTCAAACCAACACACAGGGGTCCTGCACCTCCTTCCATACAACGCTTCGTATGGAGCCATCCCAATACTTGCTTGATAGCTGTTGTTATATTTAAACTCTACCAATGCTAAATATTGTTCCCAGCTCCCTCCGAAGTCCATTATGCACGCCCTCAGCATGTCCTCGAGAATTCTGTTAACTCTTTCTGTCTGCCCATCCGTTTGTGGGTGGAAAGCTGTGCTAAAATCTGGTCTCATTCCCAAGGCCTCTTGCAGACTCTGCCAAAATCGGGACGTAAACCTGGCATCCCGGTCGGAAACGATTGACACTGGCACCCCATGTAGCTTCACAATGCTTTCTATGTAGACTTCTGCTAGCTTTTCTACCGACCAAGTTGTCTTTACTGGGAGAAAATGTGCGGACTTTGTCAAGCGGTCCACTATTACCCAAATCGAGTCGTTCTCTTTTGAACTTCTGGGCAGTCCCGTGATGAAGTCCATGCTGATATTCTCCCATTTCCACTCCGGAATGGGTAGTGGCTGTAGTAGACCCCCTGGTCTCTGGTTTTCCGCTTTGACTTTCTGACATGTAAGGCATTTGGCCACAAATTCTGCCACATCTCGTTTCATTCCAGCCCACCAAAAATGTTGTTTTATATCCTTATACATCCTCGTGCTTCCTGGGTGGACTGTGAGTAAGGTGGAGTGTACTTCCTTCATGATACATTCCCTCAATTCGTCGACTTTTGGCACACACAACCTACTCCCAAACCAAAGCGACCCTTCCCTTATACTGAACTCTGAGACTTTTCCTTCGTTGACTAGTCGCTTTTGTGCTTCAATCTCTGCATCACCCCATTGAGCCTTCTTGACTTGGTCATTCAGACTCAGATGTAGCTCTAGATTGGCCAAAATGGCGCTTAAATCTTCAACCACTAGTTCAATGCCGGTTTGTCTGATCTCATCTTGTAGCTCTCATCTCATCACAGTGAGCATGGCTACAATTCGTTTTCTGCTGAGCGCATCGGCCACGACATTGGCTTTTCCTGGGTGATATAAAATTTCTGGTCTTATGTCTTCCAGAACCTCCAACCATCGCCTTTGCCTAAGATTCAGATCCTTTTGTTGGTAGATATACTTCAGGCTTTTATGGTCGGTAAACATTTCCACCTTCGATCCATAGACATAGTGCCACCACAATTTCAGAGCAAAGATTATTGCAGCCAATTCCAAGTCATGTGTCGGGTAATTCTTCTCGTGTGGTCGAAGTTGCCTTGATCCGTATGCTATGACTCTTCCTTCTTGCATCAGAACACATCCGAACCCCAAAAGCGAAAGCATCACTGAAGATTACGTATCCCTTGTCTGGTTGAGGCAGAACCAAAATTGGTGCAGTAATCAGTCTATTCTTCAGCTCTTGGAAACTATCTTCACACTTCTCGGTCCAATCAAAACTCACATTTTTCTTGGTCAGGGTAGTAAGTGGTACGGCAATTCTGGCATAGTTCTGGATGAACTTCCTATATTACCCTGTCATGCCTAAGAAGCTTCTGACCTCCTTCACAGTTCTCGGCTAAGGCCAATCTTTTACTGCCTCTATCTTCTGCGGGTCCGTAGCCACTCCCTCCTTAGAAAGGACATGACCCAAGAATGCCACTTCTGACTTCCAAAATTCACATTTCGTCAGTTTGGCGTATAGCTGGTGCTCTCGTAGCTTGATCAATACTGCAGTTAGATGCTCAGCATGATCTTCTTCTGTTTTTGAATATACCAAGATGTCGTCTAGGAAGACAACTACGAAGGAATTGATGAATGGTCGCAAGATGCGGTTCATCATGTCCATGAAGATTGCTGGAGCGTTTGTCACCCCGAATGGCATTACTAAAAACTCGTAGTGACCATGCCGAGTCCGGAACGCAGTCTTGGGTATATCTTCTTCTCTGAACCGAACTTGATGGTAGCCTGAATGCAGGTCAATCTTTGAGAATACAGCCGCTCCCTGAAGCTGATCAAACAGGTCATCGATCCTGGGAATGGGGTACCGATTCCGAATCGTCACCTTGTTCAACTCCCGATAATCGATGCACATTCTCTAGGTTCCATCCTTCTTCTTTACGAGTAGCACGGGTGCTCCCCAGGGTGAAGCACTTGGCCTGATGAATCCTCTTTGCAGCAGTTCTTCAATTTGCTCCTTTACTTCCTTCTGCTCTACTGGTGCCATCCGATAGGGTGTTTTTGACACTGGTGCACTGCCTGGCTGGATAGTAATGCTGAACTCGACATCCCTACGTGGTGGGAGTCCAGGTAATTCTTCTAAAAATACACGGGGAAATTTTCGTACGATTGGTATCGCCTTGACTTCACTTGGCACTAGTACCTTGGTTGCTGCTGTAAGAATTTCCGCGTTCTGTTTCTTCCTTCCTTGGAACACAAGCTCTTGTCCTCCGGATGGGGTAATGGTTATCCTCTTCTCCTTGCAATCGATGCTAGCATTGTGACTGGACATCCAGTCCATCCCGATAATCACATCTGTCCCTACAAAGCCCAACTCTAGCAAGTCTATGCTCAGGGTCTCCTTGTCGATCCGGAGATTGCATCCCTTGTAGCATGAATTTGCAGGGAGAGTTGCTCCAGACGGGGTACCTACTAGCAAAACTGATTCTGGAGTTGCCTCATGGGTGCTTTTCAACTTCTTAGAGAATGCTCCAGACACAAAGGAATGAGATGACCCACTATCAAATAAAACAGTTGCCTGGATTTCATTTATATTAATCCAACCTGTTTACAAAAGTGGTTACATCAATACTATCTTATGCCAAAATATTCAAAATACCACAAAAGCTTAGCCATACTCCTTCACCTACCGGTGATAACTCCCTCGTCTTCATTGGCGTCTTCCTCTGTGAGCACAAATACTTTCCCTTGGCGGTTTATCCCCTTTCTGTTGGCCTTGGAGCCGGCCCACCGTCGCCCCTTCGAAGTTGGGGACAGTTTGGTCGAATATGGCCAACCTTCCCACAATTGTAACAGGAGTGGGCATCATTCAGAGGGTTCTTATTCTTGGGGCATTGTCTCTTGAAATGCCCTGGCTCGCCACATGTAAAACAGCTCCCTGGCTTGATGTTGCTGGTGTTGCTAACCCTCTTCTGAAATTTTGGGTTCCCACCCTGGCTTCTGAATCCTGACGTTGGTGCATGCCTCTTTTCCTTGTCCCACCTTCCAGTGTTTTCTTGCAGTTCAGGCCCTTTATTCATGTCTAACTCCGTCGTAGCTGCTCGACGGACTAGCTTCTCGAACCTCCGGATGCAAAGCAGTATCATCTTGGTCCTAAGTGCGGGTCTGAGCCCCTGCTCAAACCTCTTGGTCTTTTTGACTTCATCTTGTACCATTTCTGGAGCATAGCTGGAAAGCTGGGTGAACTTGATCTCGTATTCTCGAACCGTCATGCTTTCTTGCTTTAGGTTGTAGAACTCCATGGCTTTCTCCTCTTGCACGTCTAGTGGGAAATAGTGTTGCCTGAATTCTGCCAGGAAATCCTCCCAGGTAATGGGCTCTTCACCCATGCCTCTCTTTACTGATTGCTACCAGACTCCGACATCTTTTTCTAGCAGAATGCTGGCTAACCTGACCTTGCTGTCCTCTGGCGTCAACATCACCTCAAACACTGTCTCGACTTGACGAATCCAGTTGTCAGCCGCTGTCGGATCTGCCTTGCCTTCAAAAACAGGCAGCCTCATCCTTCGGAATGATTCGACCATCTTAACAGGGTCGGTAGCTGCTGCTCCCCGATTACCTCCGGGTGCTCCTGGATGCTGCACATTGTTTCGGCTTGCTTCTGCGAGGTCACCCAAGGCCTGGTACATACGAGCAAATTCCGTCTCCAAATCAAGGCCTGTGCCATTGCCTCCACTGCCCTCACCTTCCAGATTGTCAGTCCTACCACTCCTGGTCCTGCATGACATCTGGTAGAAGAGAGTAACGGAATACACAGGGCATCATATTTGTTACAAAAATAACATCCATCCTATTTATCATGCACATAAGATTTGCAGAAACATAAAGCTAACTTCATTATATCATAACCCCAGGTTTCACATAGCATTACCTTCCTTACATTTATATCATACAGTAAGAAGCAAAACATCCAAAATAACAAAATAGCCTAGGGCACCTAACTGCCTAGTCAGTACTACTAGAGGTCCCGTCCCCTTCGCCAGGTGGTGGTGCCAACAGTGCAAGTAGCTGTGAGACCTGTGCCTGTAGCTCCGCGCATTTGCGCTCCAGGCGCGCAAATTGCACACGGTGGGTGTGCTTCAGGATTACTATCTTGCGGTCTGCACTTGCCCTTGCCCTCCTTAACTCCGCTATTTCTTTCTCATTGTTGAGGGCTACGAACTCACATGAGTCCATTCTGTTTTCCAGGCAGACATGGCACCATCCCCATGTCTCCAGATCCTGAAAGACATGGTCAAAAGCTTGCTGTACTGGGTTAGGCGGGGGAGGTGGTGGTGGGGGTGGTGCCGGGTTCTGGCCATTGGCAGGGACACCCCCTGCTGCGGCAGCTGCGGTGGCTCCATTGGCCAATCCAGCTCCATTGGCCAATCCGACTCCATTGGCCAACCGGCGACTCGTCCCCATCTGTGAGGGGTTCCAAGTCCGAGCCCACCTCGATTGCAACTCCGTGTGTCACTCCATTTCCTGGGGAAACTGCTCCGTTCGACATCCTGTATAGAGTGGATATGAAAATTAGCATAGATATAGAACATCATAATACATAAGTTGAATGAACAACAGTTTGAATTATAATTGTCTACAACTAGCTAAAAGGAAGCCTAACCCCTACAAGGTACCTAAGTATATTTTCCTTCTATGTTTGGACTATAAATTGAAGTCGGCTCTGATACCACTCTGTAGCGCCCCGTTTTCCATATACTGGGAAACCGAGACACGAGCCAGGACCTTTCCATTCAATTAGTCACAATACACAGAAACAGGAAATTTAAAACTTTTTATTAACATAATATTACAGGCCGAGTGTTTCTACTAATACAATAAGTTACATCAGAGTGTACATGAATAGAAGATAATCATTGCTTTTCCACTTGTAGATCATGCCACGGCTAGAGTCCTTCTGGTTCGCGATCTTGTGTCCACAACCTATTGAAGTGGGGACGTCAGTATTCATTGACGCTTAAAGGCTGATCATATAACAGCGGATCTCCAAAACAAACAATATATATAAATAGGGTGAAGTATGTCGTGTAGTTTAAGTGTTCGTGAGTGCAGCGACTAGAATCTAATAAATGTCAATCAACTGAAATACCAATGTACTGTCACCTAAACTAGAGCACTAATGCACTGTCGACTAAACTAGAATACTAATGCACTGTCAACTAAGCTAGGATACTAATGCCATGTCAACTAAACTAGGATGCTCATGTTCTAATGTCAGCAAGTCTCCGAAGCAACATGCAGCCCATACTACATGCGACCCCATCTCAAGCCGTTTCTCCATATATAGGGATTGAACCCGCGTTATGAATTCTAATTGTACACAACCTGTTCCTGACACCTACACACGACTAATGAGGTTGCATACGTGGTCAAGTCCCACTAATGCATTTCGCCAGTGGTGTCTATGTTCGCCACTGCGACCCGGCTAACCGGACCTCACTCAAAACAGACGAACCCAATGTATCGGGCGTCATTCCAAAATCTAACTATAGGGTCTCGCAAGCGCAGGGTAGCGCGAAGCCTACCCTGTGGCACCCTCTGGGGTCTCGCAAGCGCAGGACTGCACAATGCATCCTGTGGCACCCCTAGCCACGGTACTTCAGGAATTAACAGCGCGAGATACGCAACCCGTGTCCTCAACTTGTGAGACGGTACCGTACGTATCCCTTTGACGGGAAGGTACAATCCAATAACACCACCTAAGATCGGCCCTAAAGAAAGGTTTGGTCGTACGGTGCATGATGAACCAAATATTATTCACATTTAGGAGCAATAATCTTAATACAGTTAGACATTTAAAAGCTCTATGTGTGGTATTTAACTCTTATTTTCTCTTTTCCATAGGAAACAGCCTAAAACAGCAAAACGAAGTAGATTCAGGATCTTAAGGATGAACTCAGAATATTACAGAGCATCAGTCGACTGATTCTTCCACACAGGCGACTGAACAGAGAAATCAAGTTTACGCAGAAGTCTCGACACAGTCGACTTACTCCAACACCAGTCGACTGGTAGGCGACAGAGTTAAAAGATAAGATATTTGAAGATTCGTCCAAATCTAATCCAAAGCAGAACAGAAAAGGAAGAATAGAAGAAAAGAGAAAGAAATAACATGCAGAGCAACAAGGGAGGAAATAAATAAAAGAAAAGGACTTTTCTATAAAAAGAAGAGTGCAAACCCTAATTCTCTTCTCTTGTTCTATAAATACCAGCCAAGAAAGAAGCGGCAGAGGAGTTCTGGAGAGAGGCCGGATCCATCAATAAGAACTGATCGTCGACAGCAAGCATCAAGAAGGAGAACAAGATGACTACTGATTGGGCCCAATTTCAACATCATACAAATCAGTGTTCTTCTGTTTTTCCTTTGAATCTTATTTTTATGGTAGTCATGAACTCTATTTTATCAATCAATAAAAGTTTTATTATGTGGAACTAACTTTCATAGTTGGGTAGATTGAAACCGTAGTCATGTAATGCTTACATTCTTCTGAATGTTACTCTTTTACTTATTGATTAAACCTGATTAAACGAATAACAATTTACATGAATCAAACTTGTTCAGATGTTCTAGGGGCAGTCGACTGAAGTGACAGCCAGTCGACTGACATACAGAACTTAAGATTATCAAGTTGTGCAGTGTGGATCTGAAGCTATTATATGAGCATATTGAGACGACCCGTATCTCGTGTTCATAACTTGTAACAAGGGAATCTCTAGGGGTTCTTGGTTTAATCAACTTAAGGGATCTAGATCTGATACCAATTTTTAGAACCTTGAGTGTTTGTTCGTTTCCACTGTTCTTATGTTTTCTTTAAGTGCAACTTAGTAGATACCATGCTAAATACTTAATGAAAGAAACGAATTAGAGTAGATACCATGCCTAATTCTTGGCTTAGGGAAACATTACTTTAAGGAGTAGATACCATGCCCTTGAAGAGAACAAACATGAGTAATAAGAGTAGTGGATAACTCAGCATTACTGACTATTGGTGGAGATCAAAACCCAACTACTTTAATAGACATTTGTGACTCAATTTGTGATGCCATTTAATTTAGATTTTTATCCTTTCATTTCCTTAGACTTTTAGATCAACACTTTAAGATTTTGTTTTCTATTTTTTTGATTAGTAAGTTAGAATCTACAATCTCTGTGGGATCGACCCTTGCTATTGCTACGCTTCTATAAACGATTCGTACACTTGCGAAGTTTTTAATTTGTGTCTAGTTTATCTATTTAATTAGGTATCTAGATTGCACAACAAGTTTTTTGGCGCCGTTGCCGGGGATTGTTAGTATTTTAACTTACAAATCAGTAAAATCTTTTTCTTTTTATTTTATTTTATTTCTTCTTTTTCTTTTCTTGTATATTCTTTCAGGTTAAACTTTGCACAGACTCAGACCAGTCGACTGTCTCCACTGACCAGTCGACTGTACAGCGAAGAATTCAAAAAGCAACAATGGGTGAGAAATTATTAAATCGAGTACCAATGCAAGAAAAATTCATTCCAATGAATATTGTGCAACCGTCTTGCATAGCTTTTCAACCTAATGTCACAGGGAATATGCATCTATCACCTCAATTACTCAGCATGGTTTCCCTACTTCAATGGTAGACTAGACGAAGATCCGCATCTACATCTGCAAGACTTCTATGATCTTTGCAGGACACAAAGCGTCCAAGGGCTTACCCCTGAACAAATCAGGTTAATCTTGTTTCCATTTTTATTAAAATTTAATGCTAAATTATGGTATAATTCTTTGGAACCAGGATCGATTCAGTCATGGGAGCAATTGGCAACAAAATTCTTGAAGGAGTTCTTTCCAGCTCAGAAGACCAGACAACTAAAAAGGGAAATTCTACTTTTCCAACAAAAAGATGATGATTTGTTTTTTGAGGCATGGAAGGACTACAAAAACAAGCTTCTCAAGTGTCCTACGCACAACATACCTAAGGATGATCAGGTACAATCATTTTATGAGGGTTTAAATGACGCTAACAAAGCAATTGTAGATGCAGGCTGCAATGGAATGTTGATGAGGAAGAGTGCTGAGGAGGCCATAGAGTTATTTGAAGAACTCAGCGAGAACTCACAACAATTCTCCATAAGGAGGGGTCTTTTGAGAAAACAGGGAGTTTACGAAATTTCTCATAATAGAAACATGCAATTAGAATTGGAAACCATGAACAAAAAGATTGGTATGCTTGTGAATTCAAAGTTGGGTGGCATAAAAAGCCAACCAAAAGAAAGTCGTGCAAATTGTTTTCATTCTACTCATACAACTAATTCATGTCCCATGTTTTCTTTCGCAGATCAGGAGCACACAAACTACGTAGAACAGGGAATGTACCCGCCCCAGAACAATTTTTTTTCAAACACGTATAACCCAGGGTGGCAAAGCCATCAAGACAATCAATTTGCACCAGGGGATACGCAGCAATTCCAGGGTGGGAATGGGTATGAGGAGCCAGCACAAGAACAGGAGAAGTTGGATTTCGAATCCACCATTCTTCAACTACTCCAACAGCAACAGCAAACAAGCAATCAACAAAAACAGTCCATTCAAAAATTGGAATTTCAAATTGGTCAACTTGCTACGGAGTTAAGTGAAGGAAGGACAGGAGAATTCCCATCACAAACCATACCTAACCCTAGAGGACAAGAACAGCTCCAATCAAGGACAACACTAGAGGAAAAGATTGAGTTTAAAATGTTTGATGCACCACAAATTCCACACGATGATCATGAATGTTATAATGTTGATGTGGTTCAGGAAATTTGTGACCAAACATTGCAGGAACATAGTGTTGATCCATTACAAGAAACAATTACACACCCTCCACTACTATCTCAGGTTGAAATGGAATACGATGACTGGAGGATTGCAGAGACAGTACATCACCTTGAAACTCCAAAGTCATATTCAGATAAGCTTGCACCTGCAATTGAAAAGTTGATATCTGATAACACTTGTGTTTTCTCGGACAAGTCGACTGATGAACAGGACAAGTCGACTGATGAGTGGAATAAGTCGACTGCTACCAGGCAACCAGATGAGGAGCTGAAGCCACTACATGAATATTTGGGGGAAAACCAAACATTACCTGTGACAGTTGCTGCAAATTTCAGGATGCAGGAAGAAGAGAGGCTACAGGGAGTCTTTCAAAAGCACAATGGTGCATTAAGATGGACCATTGCTGATAAACTAATGTCAAGATGGTACGGTCCATAAATTGTTGCACAGGTTTCCCCCACATGGAGCGTTGGCGAAAAATCAACGTTCAAGGTGACTAGGGCAGAGGGGGAAACCTTATAATAAGATGAGTTGTGAGCCGCGAGCCATTCAATACATTGCACAAACTCATCGAGTCTAGCTGAAGACAGGAAACACAGTGCTTATTGGGAGGTAACCCAATTTTTCAGGGGAGTACTTACACTCTCTATTTATTTATTTATTTTATTTCTTTACTTTATTTTCTTTCCTTCAAACTAGGTGGTAACACATGCCTATTTATCTTAAGTTTTATGCGAACATTGAGGACAATGTTCCATCTAAGTTTGGGGGTATTAGTTAATTACATTTGAAGTCTTTCGATTTTTTTTAGGATAAACAATTTCTTATAAAGTAAGAGGAAGGATACTTATTTACTTTAGGATTGTTGAGTTTCATAATTCCTTACAAAATCGTATGAGTCATGCAATTATACATAAAATACAAATGTGATGCTTTTTCTTGTGAATATTCCCTTTTGATCTAGTCCTAAATTGAGTTTAAGTAAATAGAGTGAAAAAAAAAATTAAAAAAAATAAAAAATAAAAAAAAATAATATATATATATATATATATATATATATATATATATATATATATATATATATATATATATATATATGAATAAAGTCAATCTACTCCAATGTTTTAAGTGCTTAGTAACTAGGGGTATTCATCACCAATGTTTACCTTTACGTCAAACGGCAACTTGAAATATGAGTATGCAAAGCACTTTGAAGTTGTGACTTGTTGAGTAACCGGGTGAATACATCACAAATGTTTTGCATTCGTGTAAAAAGGCAAAGTGACGACTTTAGAGAAGAAACTAAAAAAAAAAAAAAAAAAAAAAAAAAAACTCTAGTTTGCTACTCGGTTTGTAGTAGAGAAAAGGGATAACCACAGATTGGGTATTTACATACTATAACTATAATTAATTGCATGACAAGTGTGGTTAAGTTTGGAAGTATGAATAGACAATTGCACTAGAGAAAGTGGGTATGCTTGTTTTTACTTCAATTGCAAATTGTTTATAACTTTGATTGCAAAATTTTGATGCTTGCACAATGAGACATTTTCTTGGAGTGATGGGTTGAGACTATTATTTTTCCCCTTGTTCATAATTTTAGTTTGCTCGAGGACAAGCAAAAGCTAAGTTTGGGGGTATTAGATGAACCAAACATTATTCACATTTAGGAGCAATAATCTTAATACAATTAGACATTTAAAAGCTCTATATGTGGTATTTAACTCTTATTTTCTCTTTTCCATAGGAAACAGCCTAAAACAGCAAAACGAAACAGATTCAGGATCTTAAGGATGAACTCAGAATATTACAGAGCATCAGTCGACTGATTCTTTCACACAGGCGACTGAACAGAGAAATCAAGTTTACGCAGAAGTCTCGACACAGTCGACTTACTCCAACACCAGTCGACTGGTAGGCGGCAGAGTTAAAAGATAAGATATTTGAAGATTCGTCCAAATCTAATCCAAAGCAGAACAGAAAAGGAAGAATAGAAGAAAAGAGAAAGAAATAACATGCAGAGCAACAAGGGAGGAAATAATTAAAAGAAAAGGACTTTTCTATAAAAAGAAGAGTGCAAACCCTAATTCTCTTCTCTTGTTCTATAAATACCAGCCAAGAAAGAAGCGGCAGAGGAGTTCTGGAGAGAGGCCGGATCCATCAATAAGAACTGATCGTCGACAGCAAGCATCAAGAAGGAGAACAAGATGGCTACTGATTGGGCCCAATTTCAACATCATACAAATTAGTGTTCTTCTGTTTTTTCTTTGAATCTTATTTTTATTGTAGTCATGAACTCTATTTTATCAATCAATAAAAGTTTTATTATGTGGAACTAACTTTCATAGTTGGGTAGATTGAAACCGTAGTCATGTAATGCTTATATTCTTCTGAATGTTACTCTTTTACTTATTGATTAAACCTGATTAAACGAATAACAATTTACATGAATCAAACTTGTTCAGATGTTCTAGGGGCAGTCGACTGAAGTGACAGCCAGTCGATTGACATACAGAACTTAAGATTATCAAGTTTTGCAGTGTGGATCTGAAGCTGTTATATGAGCATATTGAGACGACCCGTATCTCGTGTTCATAACTTGTAACAAGGAAATCTCTAGGGGTTCTTGGTTTAATCAACTTATGGGATCTAGATCTGATACCAATTTTTAGAACCTTGAGTGTTTGTTCGTTTCCACTGTTCTTATGTTTTCTTTAAGTGCAACTTAGTAGATACCATGCTAAATACTTAATGAAAGAAACGAATTAGAGTAGATACCATGCCTAATTCTTGGCTTAGGGAAACATTACTTTAAGGAGTAGATACCATGCCCTTGAAGAGAACAAACATGAGTAATAAGAGTAGTGGATAACTCAGCATTACTGACTATTGGTGGAGATCAAAACCCAACTACTTTAATAGACATTTGTGACTCAATTTGTGATGCTATTTAATTTAGATTTTTATCCTTTCATTTCCTTAGACTTTTAGATCAACACTTTAAGATTCTGTTTTCTATTTTATTGATTAGTAAGTTAGAATCTACAATCTCTGTGGGATCGACCCTTGCTATTGCTACGCTTCTATAAACGATTCGTACACTTGCGAGGTTTTTAATTTGTGTCTAGTTTATCTATTTAATTAGGAATCTATATTGCACAACAAGTTTTTTGGCGCCGTTGTAACACCCCGCAAAATTGGAAATTATAATTTTGTCCCCTGGGTGTTACGCACGTATATTTTGTAATGTGTTTCACTATATATTTTGGATTCGTAATATTTATACACTTCCCGTATTGATTTCAGTCAGCTAAAATATAATATTTCAATCCCTGGGATTTACGTGCTTTTTACGTGTTTTGATGCACGTGTTTCCACCACTACGTATAATATTTCCTATAGGTTTAAATTATTTATTTTTATGTATTTAAATCTATTTTATAAAACAAAAAATTTGTTTTCCCTTGTTTTGATTAAAATGCATTTTTCGATTTTCTGCACGTATAATGCACGTGCTTTCTACGTGCTGCGATTTCATCATGAAATACATAAAATTAGTAAATATATTTTTCTTATATTATTTTCGATTATATTTAATAATTTTTCATCGAAAAGTCAATTTTCGCATTTTAATATTTTACATGCAACGCACGTGTGTGTTTCGGTGCGCGTATTTGAGCGCATCCATTTTTTTTTTGTGTATATATTTTTTGTGCAAAATTTATTTTTGATTCTTAGTAAACTATTTTACTTGCATAGTATATATATATATACATTAGTGTATATATGTATGTATCAAAAATAGATAATGTGGCTGATAAGTGATAACATTAGTTGGTAAATTTTGTTTAAGGGGGGGGGGGCACGGGTTGTATACAAACAGCAAAAGAAATGGGCTTGAGGTGGATTGTTATTTCTAATATGGTGTAAGTGTAATATAGGTGTATTGGTATTGAATGGAGGCCCATGTGAATGAATGAGAAGATGGGCCCACGATGGAGATGTGCTCCATGTGTGCTGGATTGGTTCTTTGACCGGGTTGTTAATCCGGGAGGGAGAGGAAGAGATTGGAGTTGGGAGTTTGGGATGTGAAAAGATGGGAGTTGAGTATTAGAGAGTGGGTTGATGAAAAATTAGGAGTTTTTAGGAGTTATGAAATGTGAAGAGGTGAGAATTAATTTGAGTAATTTATTAGGTGGGTAATTTTGCAAATTGAACCCTCTACATATCCTATAAATAGCACCCTACCCCTTTTTCATTTCACACACAAAAATTAGAATTAAAGAAAGAGAAAGGAAGAAAAGAAAAGAGAAGCAAGAGAGAAAGAAAAGAGTGTAAGAAAAAGAAAGATAGTAAGAAAGTTATTGTGCTTGGAGGTTCTCTTGCTTGGAGCTTTTGCTAGGAGGAGAAGAGGACTAGGAGTTGCTTGGGAAGCTAGGAGCAAGAAGGAGCCATTCACTTGTAGTTTTCAACCTTCAAACAAAAGGTGGGTGTTCTCTACTTTCTAATTATAGATAATGTGCATGCTAATAATAAAATAAATGTGTAGTGTAGAATTTGATTTTGAAAAAGAGTAGAACAAATCTATGCATAGGGTGTAATGAAAGATGCGATGTTTAGAAAATTAATCAACATTATGTTAGTTGATAATAAGAAAAGAATAATTGATTAGTTTGCCATAAACTAGTCTTCATGAATAAAACTATTAGAAATCAAGTTTTGAGATAAAGGCAAAATCTATATCTAGAATGAGAAGGAAAATTATTTAAAAATAGAAATATATTTTTTTTAAAGAGTTTGAAATGAGTTTTGCTACTGTTCTTTTTTTTAAAAAATTTATCTCAGTCGAAAAGTTTATGTCAATATCATAAAGTGTTGGATCTTGGGATAAACGATTTTTTTTTTTTTTTTTTTTGGATAAAAAGAGACAATCTCAGAACAATATGAACAAAACTAAATTAATACAATCTTTAATCAGTAGTTGCAAGTAGATTTATTGGTTAGTGAGTGAGCCATAGGGCTGTCACTGTTGCGAGTAGTAGGTGCGGGATTCGAAACTTATAATCCTCAATTTGTTCTGATTTTGTTTAAAATACCCAGAACCCGAGAATTGATATATGAGGGTTTCGGCCTGCCTCTATGACAAGAAAGTCACAAAGACTTCTTGGTCAGTGGGGTACCACTAAGGTTGTCACTGTTGGTTGCCGGCTGTGCCTGGTTCGAATCCCAAGGCGCCCAAATAATTTTTTTGATTGTCTCTAGTTATACCTCAACTGGACACTAGATGTACGCAGTTCTACTTCAAAGCATTTACACATATTGTCATCATGGTAATAGACAATCTAGGCTTCTAGCTATAAATTAAGGAGTGGTTGTGTGATCACTAGTGATTTTGGTTGGAAAAGGATCCAGTGAAGGCGCTCTTTCCTCTCTAGTTAAGCAATCTTTTTAAGTTAAAAGAAAGTATGAAAAATCTTATGCAAATGAAGCATCTATCCGTTAGTGTAGTACAACCAAGTTTTTGTTGTGAGTTGTATACAAATGCAACTATATAAAGACATGATTGACTGTGCATATACAAATTAGGTAATGCAACTCTGAGATTGCATTTGTATTTTGTTAAGGAATATCTCGAAGTGAATCGAGACACTATATAAGCCTGGATTTTTGTGATAAAATTCATGTAATGAAATTGTGTAAATTGAAAAGAATTATTTTGCTATGAAAATCATGAATGAATAATTAGATCATGAATTGAGACAAGTTATTGACCATTTGTGAATGAGTTGAAGATGAAAATATCTAGGTTTAAGACATGATTACTAAAGGGTATGTGTACCCATGTTTTCTTGTGCATGAAAGATTTATGATTTAGGATTAGTAAGACCTCGGTTACCGGTAATTTGAAAGAAAGATTTTGAGACTTGATTTTGAGTTAATGCCGTCGGGCGAATTTGTATTTTGTGAATAAATCCGGTATGAGGTAAAACAAATTCTATGAGTGGAAATTATTCATGTCTTGAACGTAAGAATAATTAGGCACTTAAGTGAAGATGTAATAGACTTGTGCAAACGTAAATGGGTGCTTCTGTATAGTCGGCGGTGGATCTCCGTGGCTATAGACCCAGTTGGTGGACTGTGGTTGCTCCATAGGAGATGGACTGTATTTTATCCGGGACTTAGGGTAGTCGACGGATGTTTACCATACTCCAAAGAATATGTATATACCGGGGCTAGAAGGGCATTTACGGGATTATCATCACGATATAATAGCTAGGGAGGCTGGGATCTGTTATTATAAGCCAGGGAGGCTGAGATTCGTATCTGTGAAATAACTCTAAAACTTGTTTTATTACTGGGTAGTCTCATGGCGAGGGATCGAACCCTGCAATGTGGAGTACGTAGGCGCTTGCCCTCGGACCTATGTAGTATGGGATGCATAGAATCCGAACAAGTGTGCATTAGTGTCATCCTAGTATAGAAATGTGTGCATTAGGCATTAAGGCATGACATACACTTATGTTTAGAGTAATCACCTTTGACACTTTACTTGTTTATTCAATCTTTTTGTGATTTGTTAAAGTATGAGATCGTTATACTATTTCCGGCATAGAGAGGATAGCCGTGTATAACATTTCGTCAGTTGTAAGTAACTGACGTGCCCACAGACTGACATGCAGGTAATGGACTATTCATGGAGTTATAAAGTGGATATGCTGTTGCTGTTTAGAAGTTAAAGATGTTGCAAATGATGTTAAAGTTATACCAGTTGTATTTCATTGTTGTAATCTTTTAGTCTTCCACTGTGTAAAAACCAAGTGTAAAGGAACTCTGATGTTTTGTGAATGAAAAGTTTTAATTTCCTTGTAAAATTGTACGAAGTGAAGTAAAGATCCTGTGAAATCTCGAATTTATTCTTATTTGAAATTCGGGGTGTTACAGATGGTATCAGAGCATGCTTCACAAGTAGTACAAGTTTATAAGGAACGATAAAAAGGGACGATAAATTTGGGAACAAGCTAAAGGAGTCCTTCTGTCAACCGGGTGTAAACAGCCCTAAGCGACACGGTATTTAAGCGTCTTCGGACCACCGCTAGCTGGGAACCGACTCCTACAGCTAACCCAAGTAAATCAGAACTTGATAGACTAAAGATTTGTTTAGGAAGAGTAGTAAGATCATTAACTATAGTCTAGAACCCGTGACACCTTATTGAGTAGTTACAATATTATTCCTGCAGACACTAGAGTGTGAGTTTCAGTCTATAGAGATTTAAATGTAAGTGATTTACATTTGTGTTGCTCCATGCACTGATGTTTTCTCTTTCTTTGGATGGCTGGAGTCGTGAATGCAGTAGTTATTGACTTTCATTCATGATGTTCTCCTCGTATACATTAATATGAGAGTATATGTGAGCACATTTTCCCCTGGGTATCAGAGTGGCGCAGTGGAAGCGTGGTTGGCTTGGACCGTCATTCATGATACCTTACACACTTCCCTCTCAAATTATTTTTGTAGATTTTTATCATGGTACTTTCTCCATATTTTTTTTTTCAAGTAAATATTTTCCTATACTATTAAATCATTTGAATATTTATTTTCCTTAGTCTTGATATTTTAAACTTATTTTTCAAACTTAAAATTTCGTCTTTCATGTATTTATGTCACTTCATGTTTACCCGTCTATATCTACTATTAGTTTACGTATTTTTGTCATGTTTTAAATTGCCATTTATTAAATTAATATTTCAACAATTATTTTCTTCATTTATTATTCTGGATTTATCTTATGAAATTTTCTTATGAGCACTCATTTTATATGATTTTGATTTCTATGGTACTATAGTATCTTATTCTATATGTTCTTAACAAGATTGAAATTTTTTCTACCCATATAAATGTGACCTACTATTGTTTTGTTTGTTTACATTCGGTACTATTATTGCATATTTGTTTTGATATATTCATTTTTACTATTAATCGCTACTCATTACTTTTTTGCACTGTATATACTCACTATTTATACATTATCTTTTCTCAAATTTTAACTGTCTTTACACTCTTAGTTATTACATATATGCTCCCAATGATTTCTATATATATCATATCATACATACTCATCTAGTTACATTAATACTTTTGTTTATGTCTATTGTCCTAAATTGCTATACTATATAATTATTGTTTTCAATTTTGTTTTCATCTCGTGTATGTGCTTTACACTATATTTTGTTTTCATCTCGTGTATGTGCTTTACACTATTTTGTCTTAATGTTATAAAATATTTTCATCACTACAAAATTTGTATATTCAAAAGTATTTCGACGTATGCCTTTTATTTTTCAAATTGTGTGTATAATTGCTATAGTTACCTTACAAACTATTTGGTTAATTGATATACAAAGTCATTTTATGTTTTCAACAAAGTCTTATTCCCATTTATTTTTCCAAAATCTTATTCAATGGTCATGTTTTAAATTGCAAATCTTGCGAATTTTCTACAGTTTATTACATTGATAAACTTTTCTAAATTACCTATTGACCATGTTTTCTTCGCTACATTGTTTTCCGAACTATTTCGAAGGTAACGACTTAATTGACTTTTCCCTTTTATCCAATAGCTTACCTAATATTATTTTTGTACAAAAATTTCTCTCAAACTATTCTGTCTACTGTCACATTTCATTTCTCATGCCATTTTCCTATTTTTCTTTTTCTGCCTTGTAACATTTGAATATTCATAATTTTCCTATATAGAGTTGTCTTGTTTTCCTCGTTGCATATTTTAAAGCTTGCAGTTTCCTAAATACAAGAGTAATATTTTCTTGGGCATGTACAAAATACAATCTTTACCCTAGCAAGTTCCGGGGACGGAACTACTCTAAGGGGGGGAGAGTGTAACACCCCGCAAAATTGAAATTACAATTTTGCCCCTGGGTGTTACGCACGTATATTTTGTAATGTGTTTCACTACATATTTTGGATTCGTAATATTTATACACTTCCCGTATTGATTTCAGTCAGCTAAAATATAATATTTTAATTCCTGGGATTTACGTGCTTTTTACGTGTTTTGATGCACGTGTTTCCACCACTACGTATAATATTTCCTATAGGTTTAAATTATTTATTTTTATGTATTTAAATCTATTTTATAAAACGAAAATTTGTTTTTCCCTTGTTTTGATTAAAATGCATTTTTCGATTTTCTGCACGTATAATGCACGTGCTTTCTACGTGCTGCGATTTCATCATGAAATACATAAAATTAGTAAATATATTTTTCTTATATTATTTTCGATTATATTTAATAATTTTTCATCTAAAAGTCAATTTTTCGCATTTTAATATTTTACGTGCAACGCACGTGTGTGTTTCGGTGCGCGTATTTGAGCGCATCCATTTTTTTTTGTGTATATATTTTTTGTGCAAAATTTATTTTTGATTCCTAGTAAACTATTTTACATGCATAGTATATATATATATACATTAGTGTATATATGTATGTATCAAAAATAGATAATGTGGCTGATAAGTGATAACATTAGTTGGTAAATTTTGTATAAGGGGGGGCCCACGGGTTGTATACAAACAGCAAAAGAAATGGGCTTGATGTGGATTGTTATTTCTAATATGGTGTAAGTGTAATATAGGTGTATTGGTATTGAATGGAGGCCCATGTGAATGAATGAGAAGATGGGCCCACGATGGAGATGTGCTCCATGTGTGCTGGATTGGTTCTTTGACCGGGTTGTTAATCCGGGAGGGAGAGGAAGAGATTGGAGTTGGGAGTTTGGGATGTGAAAAGATGGGAGTTGAGTATTAGAGAGTGGGGAGATGAAAAATTAGGAGTTTTTAGGAGTTATGAAATATGAAGAGGTGAGAATTAATTTGAGTAATTTATTAGGTGGGTAATTTTGCAAATTGAACCCTCTACATATCCTATAAATAGCACCCTACCCCTTTTTCATTTCACACACAAAAATTAGAATTAAAGCAAGAGAAAGGAAGAAAAGAAAAGAGAAGCAAGAGAGAAAGAAAAGAGTGTAAGAAAAAGAAAGAGAGTAAGAAAGTTATTGTGCTTGGAGGTTCTCTTGCTTGGAGGTTTTGCTAGGAGGAGAAGAGGACTAGGAGTTGCTTGGGAAGCTAGGAGCAAGAAGGAGCCATTCACTTGTAGTTTTCAACCTTCAAACAAAAGGTGGGTGTTCTCTACTTTCTAATTATAGATAATGTGCATGCTAATAATTAAATAAATGTGTAGTGTAGAATTTGATTTTGAAAAAGAGTAGAACAAATCTATGCATAGGGTGTAATGAAAGATGCGATGTTTAGAAAATTAATCAACATTATGTTAGTTGATAATAAGAAAAGAATAATTGATTAGTTTGCCATAAACTAGTCTTCATGAATAAAACTATTAGAAATCAAGTTTTGAGATAAAGGCAAAATCTATATCTAGAATGAGAAAAAAATTATTTAAAAATGGAAATATTTTTTTTTTAAAGAGTTTGAAATGAGTTTTGCTACTGTTCTTTTTTTTTAAAAATTTATCTCAGTCTAAAAGTTTATGTCAATATCATAAAGTGTTGGATCTTGGGATAAACGATTTTTTTTTTTTTTTGTGGATAAAAAGAGACAATCTCAGAACAATATGAACAAAACTAAATTAATACAATCTTTAATCAGTAGTTGCAAGTAGATTTATTGGTTAGTGAGTGAGCCATAGGGCTGTCACTGTTGCGGGTAGTAGGTGCGGGATTCGAAACTTATAATCCTCAATTTGTTCTGATTTTGTTTAAAATACCCAGAACCCGAGAATTGATATATGAGGGTTTCGGCCTGCCTCTATGACAAGAAAGTCACAAAGACTTCTTGGTCAGTGGGGTACCACTAAGGTTGTCACTGTTGGTTGCCGGCTGTGCCTGGTTCGAATCCCACGGCGCCCAAATAATTTTTTTGATTGTCTCTAGTTATACCTCAACTGGACACTAGATGTACGCAGTTCTACTTCAAAGCATTTACACATATTGTCATCATGGTAATAGACAATCTAGGCTTCTAGCTATAAATTAAGGAGTGGTTGTGTGATCACTAGTGATTTTGGTTGGAAAAGGATCCAGTGAAGGCGCTCTTTCCTCTCTGGTTAAGCAATCTTTTTAAGTTAAAAGAAAGTATGAAAAATCTTATGCAAATGAAGCATCTATCCGTTAGTGTAGTACAACCAAGTTTTTGTTGTGAGTTGTATACAAATGCAACTATATAAAGACATGATTGACTGTGCATATACAAATTAGGTAATGCAACTCTGAGATTGCATTTGTATTTTGTTAAGGAATATCTCGAAGTGAATCGAGACACCATATGAGCCTGGATTTTTGTGATAAAATTCATGTAATGAAATTGTGTAAATTGAAAAGAATTATTTTGCTATGAAAATCATGAATGAATAATTAGATCATGAATTGAGACAAGTTATTGACCATTTGTGAATGAGTTGAAGATGAAAATATCTAGGTTTAAGACATGATTACTAAAGGGTATGTGTACCCATGTTTTCTTGTGCATGAAAGATTTATGATTTAGGATTAGTAAGACCTCGGTTACCGGTAATTTGAAAGAAAGATTTTGAGACTTGATTTTGAGTTAATGCCGTCGGGCGAACTTGTATTTTGTGAATAAATCCGGTATGAGGTAAAACTAATTCTATGAGTGGAAATTATTCATGTCTTGAACGTAAGAATAATTAGGCACTTAAGTGAAGATGTAATAGACTTGTGCAAACGTAAATGGGTGCTTCTGTATAGTCGACGGTGGATCTCCGTGGCTATAGACCCAGTTGGTGGACTGTGGTTGCTCCATAGGAGATGGACTGTATTTTATCCGGGACTTAGGGTAGTCGACGGATGTTTACCATACTCCAAAGAATATGTATATACCGGGGCTAGAAGGGCATTTACGGGATTATCATCACGATATAATAGCTAGGGAGGCTGGGATCTGTTATTATAAGCCAGGGAGGCTGAGATTCGTATCTGTGAAATAACTCTAAAACTTGTTTTATTACTGGGTAGTCTCATGGCGAGGGATCGAACCCTGCAATGTGGAGTACGTAGGCGCTTGCCCTCGGACCTATGTAGTATGGGATGCATAGAATCCGAACAAGTGTGCATTAGTGTCATCCTAGTATAGAAATGTGTGCATTAGGCATTAAGGCATGACATACACTTATGTTTAGAGTAATCACCTTTGACACTTTACTTGTTCATTCAATCTTTTTGTGATTTGTTAAAGTATGTGTAACGCCCCGATCTTCCCGTTGCTGGGAAACCGTGACACATGCCAAGATCTTTCCTTCAATTAGTCTCGAGACACAGAAAAACTGGAAAATTTAAAAACTTTTCTTCAACACAGAGTTACTACGCAGTAATTACAATTATCAGTTTGTGATACCAAACTGTACTGCCTGCCCCTTTTTTTTTCCCTTTTTGACTCCAAAATCAATTCTTCCAATTTCTATATCACATTAAACATAAACTAAAATAGTTATGTTTCAAAGAAAATTTGGGCAGAGTCTCCCTTGTATTTTTTGCCCAAAACACAGAAAAGCTTACGGAATTTTGCTCTAAATTCCGTAGCTTACATCACAGGCAATAATAATATGGGCTCCCCAGGCCAAAATGAGCATCATCACACAGGCAATATATATATATGCTCTGGGGGCCAAACTCATAACGGTTTAACAAATATCAATTAAAAAGCATAAATCCTTTTGAAAACGTAGTAAGTTTTTAGAAAATAACCTGTAAAAACCTACCACGACGCCCGGCACTCCACAACGAAATGGGTACGGGTCCAAACCATATCCTGCTGCCTCACACTATACTCTTCATCATCATCCTCATACTTATACATCAAAAATACAATTTAAAGCATAAATCTTTACTAATTACAATTAAACATAACAACAAATTATAACTGGAGCTCCACTCCACGGAACCTGTACCTACACCTCACCTCTGCACTGCTGAGGACCTGTAACAGTAGGGACCTAGGGTAGTCCAGGGACTCCCTAACCCCCAAACACTAAGGGGTTAGCCATTTCTGGTGTGAGTATAATTTATTAAATAAGTAAATAAATTAAACTTACAAGTAAAAATATAACGAACTCACAATTTCCAAGATAAACAAATCTTACTTGATATCTGAATATGTAAACATCATAAATGAGATTTTACATCAATACTCTCTGAGTCATCCCCTGTATGTATATCTATACCCGCTCATAACATACTTATATTTAGTACCCTTTGAATAACCACTCATAATACAATATTGATTTTACTTCCTTATATCACGTATCACCTCAATAGACATATGCCTTCATTCTCATACTACCACATTCATTCATGTCCAACCTAACATCTCATTTCACCTTACCATTTACTTGCATTTTATCACAATACACCCCATATCCCAACATGGTTTGGTAATAACACAATCACACCCCAAGCCCATAGCTTGGTTATTAATTTACTTCACTATCACATTCGCAATTCATCTCGAATGGAAAAAACACGTGTACATATGATTTGTGCCTGTGTACCTTATGACTTAAACTCTAATGCCAAACTACCAATACAACGATGCTCTTATTCTAATGCAAGATTACTAATGCGATGATGCTCTTATTCTAATGCCAGCAAGTCTCCGAAGCAACATGCAGCCCATAAATACATGCGCCCCATCTCAAGCCGTTTCTCCATATATAGGGATTTGAACCCGCGTTATGAATTTCTAATTGTACACAACCTGTTCCTGACAATACCACGTGACTAGTGAGGTTGCAGACGTGGTCAGTGCTACCAAGGCAGTACGCTCATGGTGTCTATGTTGCCACTACCACCCTGCTAACCAAACCTCATTCCAAAATCCAAAATCATAGGGTCTCGCAAACGCAGGGTAGCGCGAAGCCTACCCTGTGGCACCCCCGGGGTCTCGCAAGTGCAGGACTGCACATTGCATCCTGTGGCACCCCAGCCACGGTATTTCAGGAATTAACAGACGAGATACGCAACCGTGCTCCCAACTCGTGAGACGCCACCGTACGTATCCCTTTGACGGGAAGGTACAACCCAATATCACCACCTAAGGCCTGCCTCGAGGGACAAGTTGGTCGTAAGGCGCCCCCTACAACCGACTCCTCTCTTTTCGGCAAGGGTCTAAGTAAAATGATCTTTATAAGTCACTACTTTAATGATGTGCCTGACTCGAACAATCCTAGGGATGATAATAGTATAGACACAATATGCTAGGCCTTAAATTAGACCTCGCAAGATAACTCTACTAGGCTGCTCAACCTAGACTCACCAGAATCCCTCAGGATCTGGTTCATGGCCTATCGACCCAAGACCCCGGCAATACGAACGCATTCGCATGCTACTACCTGAACTTGGATTTCGTCACACTCCGGTCCGCAATCAACCAACGGTTAAGATTTGACGGCACCCGCGAAGTGACTCGTCCACAGTCCCTTAGGAGTAAGCTAAACACACGTCTTGATGGTCGATAGCCCTAGGGCAATGATATCACCCTAGACGAGCACAACAAACTGCGTATTAGCTAAGAAGCTACATACGAGTGACCAAAAACACATACGAGCTAAACAGCTACGTATGGGTCCAACAGCTACATACGGGCCAGTCGAGCTGCGTATGAGACAACAACATGCATACGAGCCAAATAAGCTTCGTATGAGACCAACATCTACATACGGGCCAGTCGAGCCGCGTATGAGACAACAACACACATACGAGCCAAATAAGCTCCGTATGAGACCAGCATCTACATATGGGCCAGTCGAGCCGCGTATGAGACAACAACACACACAACCAACCATACAGGTAATCAAACCTACAAGCAACCAACTGTGCTTACTAGCAAACTCGATCTTCTATAATTAGAAGCAACAAAAGAATCTACTATAATCAACTTAGCATGGGTTTCTTCTAAAATCAACTCATCATGGCATACCTACTATAATCGACTCAAACATGAGTTTCTTTCTAAAATCGACCCAAACATGATATTCTACTACAACTTAACCATGGGTTTCTTTCTACAACAATTCAAGCATGGATCTAATACAACTCAAGCATGGTAGTCCTACTTACTAACTCAACATGATAAGTCAACTAGAATGTCACATAGCATGAATGGGTTCCTCTTTTTTTTTGACATAGACAACACTCATCTTTATGCTATTTTCTCAAGTTCTACCATTCATACTTTTTATGGGATCCCTTTGATCCATAAATTTATATATCAATACTTTAGTTTATTCGAACTTCTTCAAAACATCGAAATACGTATATAAACCATACACCCATATTTTGATATCATCATCTAAATATAACTCATCCATTATATGGATTTTTATATGCTCAAGAATGGTTAAATTCACCATATTTTTACAATCACAAAAATACGTAAATAAATCGATACTTACTTATTTCTTTAAACCACAAAATACATAAATGAATTAATACTCACGTATTCTTAACCACAAAATACGTAGATAAATTTATACTCACCATGTTTTGATATCCCCATATACATATACGTTATTCAAATATCTTTAAGCATCAATACATACATAAATCATACTCACATATATCTTTAAACCACGAAAATATATAAATAATATAACTCCCCATTATCTTTAAACCACGAAAATATATAAATAATATAACTCACCACATTTTTCTTAAATCACAAAATACATAGATAAATTAATACTCACATATTCATCAACCCACAAAATATATAAATATACTAACTCACACATATCTTTAAACCATAAAATACACAAATATATAAACAAACTAACTCACATATTCATCAAACTACAAAAATATATATAATAAACCAACTCACTTATTTCTTAAACCACACAAAATATATAAAAGTACTAACTCACATAATACATATGATAAATCATACTCACATAATTTTTAACACACCAAAAACACATAATAAATTAACTCACATATTCATCAATCCACAAAATATATAAATATACTAACTCACATATATTTTTAAACCACAAAAATACACAAATATATAAACAAACTAACTCACATATTTCTTAAACCACAAAAATACGTAGATAAATTAACTTCCATATATCTTTAAACCACGAAAATATACAACTAATATAACTCACATATTCTTCAAACCACAAAATATATAATAAACCAACTCACATATTTCTAAAATCACAGAAATACATATAATAAAATAGTACTCACAAATTTGCGAAGGTCCAAAGCGTCACCAAGCCATCTCGCGTCCCAAGTCGCAATATACATCCTAACATCAATTTCAAGCAATTAAAACTCAAATAATTCAAACCAATTATAAAAGCTAATAACACTATCCCCAAATATCACACAAGCGTTTACTGAACGCTTGGGATATACACGTGCGATGCACGTGATAATCTAATGCTTACGGTATTTTTATTCCCAATTAATTACTAAAATCACCCCCAAATAATACTAATAGTCCAACTATAATTTTTCCTACTATACGAGAATTAATTCATATCCCTACAATTTTCTTTTACAAACTCAAATCCCTAATTTACTACAACTCACAATCTTTCTAATAATCTACTAATCTTTCACGTCTACAATTTCCAACATCTCAAAATCTCTCTACCCTAACATTCTTACTCAATAAAAATTTACCCAACTAAATTCTATACAATAAAATAGTTAGGGTTTATACCTTCCGAAATCCAATCGAAAATCCGACAACACCACCATGTAGAGAATCCCTCCATTAATCTAACCCTCAACTTAATTTGGAATCCATGGACCATCGGAGGAGTTTGGAGGTGGGGAGTACCGATCGATGGATTCGGTGGGTTCTCTTCTGGGTTTGTTTTGATCGGGATGAAGAAGAAGAACGAAGGAGGAAGAAGGGAACGGGTCGGGGTTTCTTCGATTGCTGGCGTGGACGGGAGAGGAAGGGAGGAGGGCCGGGTGGTTTTTTGGGTTCGGTATCGAACCAGGAAGGGGAAGAAGAAGGGAAGGAGAAGGAAGACGATGGAGGGGGGTCGGGGCTTCTTCGATCGGTCGGCGCGAACGGGGAGGGAGGAAGGGGGGAAGGTCGGGGATTTCATGGGTTTGGGATTGATCGGGAATGGAGAAGAAGGAAGAAGAAGGAGAAGAAGGAGAGAAAGAGAAGGGGCTTTTTGTAAAAAGTGGAAATAAACTATAATAGATGATAAATATCTAGGGGATGTTTCATATAAGCCCTCTAACTTCAATACATTTCAAATAAAGCCCAACTCTCTATTCTCATAATTCCAAACAATACAAAATACATTAAAACTACTTTGTAGATATCCGTATAAAAATAATTTAATCTTGAAAATAATAATAATATAAAATAGACAATATATCTTATATTTCTCAATTAAGATAATTTTTATCAGAAAATCCATGATCTCGCGAAATCCTCAATCGCGCACACATTTCGATGCAAAATAGCCATATGCTATTTTTCGGGTCGTTACAGTATGAGATCGTTATACTATTCCCGGCATAGAGAGGATAGCCGTGTATAACATTTCGTCAGTTGTAAGTAACTGACGTGCCCACAGACTGACATGCAGGTAATGGACTATTCATGGAGTTATAAAGTGGATATGCTGTTGCTGTTTAGAAGTTAAAGATGTTGCAAATGATGTTAAAGTTATACCAGTTGTATTTCATTGTTGTAATCTTTTAGTCTTCCGCTGTGTAAAAACCAAGTGTAAAGGAACTCTGATGTTTTGTGAATGAAAAGTTTTAATTTCCTTATAAAATTGTACGAAGTGAAGTAAAGATCCTGTGAAATCTCGAACTTATCCTTATTTGAAATTCGGGGTGTTACAGCCGTTGCCGGGGATTGTTAGCATTTTAACTTACAAATCAGTAAAATCTTTTTCTTTTTATTTTATTTAATTTCTTCTTTTTATTTTCTTGTATATTCTTTCAGGTTAAACTTTGCACAGACTCAGACCAGTCGACTGTCCCCACTGACCAGTCGACTGTACAGCGAAGAATTCAAAAAGCAACAATGGGTGAGAAATTATTAAATCGAGTACCAATGCAAGAAAAATTCATTCCAATGAATATTGTGCAACCGTCTTGCATAGCTTTTCAACCTAATGTCACAGGGAATATGCATCTATCACCTCAATTACTCAGCATGGTTCCCCACTTCAATGGTAGACTAGACAAAGATCCGCATCTACATCTGCAAGACTTCTATGATCTTTGCAGGACACAAAGCGTCCATGGGCTTACCCCTGAACAAATCAGGTTAATCTTGTTTCCATTTTCATTAAAATTTAATGCTAAATTATGGTATAATTCTTTGGAACCAGGATCGATTCAGTCATGGGAGCAATTGGCAACAAAATTCTTGAAGGAGTTCTTTCCAGCTCAGAAGACCAGACAACTAAAAAGGGAAATTCTACTTTTCCAACAAAAAGATGATGATTTGTTTTTCGAGGCATGGAAGGACTACAAAAACAAGCTTCTCAAGTGTCCTACGCACAACATACCTAAGGATGATCAGGTACAATCATTTTATGAGGGTTTAAATGACGCTAACAAAGCAATTGTAGATGCAGGCTGCAATGGAATGTTGATGATGAAGAGTGCTGAGGAGGCCATAGAGTTATTTGAAGAACTCAGCGAGAACTCACAACAATTCTCCATAAGGAGGGGTCTTTTGAGAAAACAGGGAGTTTACGAAATTTCTCATAATAGAAACATGCAATTAGAATTGGAAACCATGAACAAAAAGATTGATATGCTTGTGAATTCAAAGTTGGGTGGCATAAAAAGCCAACCAAAAGAAAGTTGTGCAAATTGTTTTCATTCTACTCATACAACTAATTCATGTCCCATATTTTCTTTCGCAGATCAGGAGCACACAAACTACGTAGAACAGGGAATGTACCCGCCCCAGAACAATTTTTTTTCAAACACGTATAACCCAGGGTGGCAAAGCCATCAAGACAATCAATTTGCACCAGGGGATACGCAGCAATTCCAGGGTGGGAATGGGTATGAGGAGCCAGCACAAGAACTGGAGAAGTTGGATTTCGAATCCACCATTCTTCAACTACTCCAACAGCAACAGCAAACAAGCAATCAACAAAGACAGTCCATTCAAAAATTGGAATTTCAAATTGGTCAAATTGCTACGGAGTTAAGTGAAGAAAGGACAGAAGAATACCCATCACAAACCATACCTAACCCTAGAGGACAAGAACAGCTCCAATCAAGGACAACACTAGAGGAAAAGATTGAGTTTAAAATGTTTGATGCACCACAAATTCCACACGATGATCATGAATGTTATAATGTTGATGTGGTTCAGGAAATTTGTGACCAAATATTGCAGGAACATAGTGTTGATCCATTACAAGAAACAATTACACACCCTCCACTACTATCTCAGGTTGAAATGGAATACGATGACTGGAGGATTGCAAAGACAGTACATCACCTTGAAACTCCAAAGTCATATTCAGATAAGCTTGCACCTGCAATTGAAAAGTTGATATCTGATAACACTTGTGTTTTCTCGGACAAGTCGACTGATGAACAGGACAAGTCGACTGATGAGTGGAATAAGTCGACTGCTACCAGGCAACCAGATGAGGAGCTGAAGCCACTACATGAATATTTGGGGGAAAACCAAACATTACCTGTCACAGTTGCTGCAAATTTCAGGATGCAGGAAGAAGAGAGGCTGCATGGAGTCTTTCAAAAGCACAATGGTGCATTAAGATGGACCATTGCTGATAAACTAATGTCAAGATGGTACGGTCCATAAATTGTTGCACAGGTTTCCTCCACATAGAGCGTTGGTGAAAAATCAACGTTTAAGGTGACTGGGCAGAGGGGGAAACCTTATAATAAGATGAGTTGTGAGCCGCGAGCCATTCAATACATTGCACAAACTCATCGAGTCTAGCTGAAGACAGGAAACACAGCGCTTATTGGGAGGCAACCAAATTTTTCAGGGGAGTACTTACACTCTCTATTTATTTATTTATTTTATTTCTTTACTTTATTTTCTTTCCTTCAAACTAGGTGGTAACACATGCCTATTTATCTTAAGTTTTATGCGAACATTGAGGACAATGTTCCATCTAAGTTTGGGGGTATTAGTTAGTTACATTTGAAGTCTTTCGATTTTTTTTAGGATAAACAATTTCTTATAAAGTAAGAGGAAGGATACTTATTTACTTTAGGATTGTTGAGTTTTATAATTCCTTACAAAATCGTATGAGTCATGCAATTATACATAAAATACAAATGTGATGCTTTTTCTTGTGAATATTCCCTTTTGATCTAGTCCTAAATTGAGTTTAAGTAAATAGAGTGAAAAATAAAATAAAAAAATAAAATAAAATATATATATATATATATATATATATATATATATATATATATATATATATATATATATATATGAATAAAGTCAATCTACTCCAATGTTTTAAGTGCTTAGTAACTAGGAGTATTCATCACCAATGTTTACCTTTACGTCAAACGGCAACTTGAAATATGAGTATGCAAAGCACTTTGAAGTTGTGACTTGTTGAGTAACCGGGTGAATACATCACAAATGTTTTGCATTCGCGTAAAAAGGCAAAGTGACGACTTTAGAGAATAAACTAAAGAAAAAAAAAAAAAAAAAAAACTCTAGTTTGCTACTCGGTTTGTAGTAGAGAAAATGGATAACCACAGATTGGGTATTTACATACTATAACTATAATTAATTGCATGACAAGTGTGGTTAAGTTTGGAAGTATGAATAGACAATTGCACTAGAGAAAGTGGGTATGCTTGTTTTTACTTCAATTGCAAATTGTTTATAACTTTGATTGCAAAATTTTGATGCTTGCACAATGAGACATTTTCTTGGAGTAATGGGTTGAGACTATTATTTTTCCCCTTATTCATAATTTTAGTTTGCTTGAGGACAAGCAAAAGCTAAGTTTGAGGGTATTTGATGAACCAAACATTATTCACATTTAGGAGCAATAATCTTAATACAATTAGACATTTAAAAGCTCTATATGTGGTATTTAACTCTTATTTTCTCTTTTCCACAGGAAACAGCCTAAAACAGCAAAACGAAGCAGATTCAGGATCTTAAGGATGAACTCAGAATATTACAGAGCATCAGTCGACTGATTCTTCCACACAGGCGACTGAACAGAGAAATCAAGTTTACGCAGAAGTCTCGACACAGTCGACTTACTCCAACACCAGTCGACTGGTAGGCGGCAGAGTTAAAAGATAAGATATTTGAAGATTCGTCCAAATCTAATCCAAAGCAGAACAGAAAAGGAAGAATAGAAGAAAAGAGAAAGAAATAACATGCAGAGCAACAAGGGAGGAAATAAATAAAAGAAAAGGACTTTTCTATAAAAAGAAGAGTGCAAACCCTAATTCTCTTCTCTTGTTCTATAAATACCAACCAAGAAAGAAGCGGCAGAGGAGTTCTGGAGAGAGGCCGGATCCATCAATAAGAACTGATCGTCGACAGCAAGCATCAAGAAGGAGAACAAGATGACTACTGATTGGGCCCAATTTCAACATCATACAAATCAGTGTTCTTCTGTTTTTCCTTTGAATCTTATTTTTATTGTAGTCATGAACTCTATTTTATCTACCAATAAAAGTTTTATTATGTGGAACTAACTTTCATAGTTGGGTAGATTGAAACCGTAGTCATGTAATGCTTATATTCTTCTGAATGTTACTCTTTTACTTATTGATTAAACCTGATTAAACGAATAACAATTTACATGAATCAAACTTGTTCAGATGTTCTAGGGGCAGTCGACTGAAGTGACAGCCAGTCGACTGACATACAGAACTTAAGATTATCAAGTTGTGCAGTGTGGATCTGAAGCTGTTATATGAGCATATTGAGACGACCCGTATCTCGTGTTCATAACTTGTAACAAGGGAATCTCTAGGGGTTCTTGGTTTAATCAACTTAAGGGATCTAGATCTGATACCAATTTTTAGAACCTTGAGTGTTTGTTCGTTTCCACTGTTCTTATGTTTTCTTTAAGTGCAACTTAGTAGATACCATGCTAAATACTTAATGAAAGAAACGAATTAGAGTAGATACCATGCCTAATTCTTGGCTTAGGGAAACATTACTTTAAGGAGTAGATACCATGCCCTTGAAGAGAACAAACATGAGTAATAAGAGTAGTGGATAACTCAGCATTACTGACTATTGGTGGAGATCAAAACCCAACTACTTTAATAGACATTTGTGACTCAATTTGTGATGCTATTTAATTTAGATTTTTATCCTTTCATTTCCTTGGACTTTTAGATCAACACTTTAAGATTCTGTTTTCTATTTTATTGATTAGTAAGTTAGAATCTACAATCTCTGTGGGATCGACCCTTGCTATTGCTACGCTTCTATAAACGATTCGTACACTTGCGAGGTTTTTAATTTGTGTCTAGTTTATCTATTTAATTAGGTATCTAGATTGCACAACAGTGCACCCTACTACCAACTCCCCTTCTTTCGGGCAAAAGGTTAAGTAATGATTTTATAAGTCACTATCTGTACTATCCCGGACGGATATTACCGTGTATAAATTATTATTTTATTATTATTTTATTAATATTCTGTTTTAATTCCAAAATTAGAATATTTTGGTGATTTTTACCCGGTTTGCTCCTAGACATTATCTGTATCCAGATATCGGCCAGTATATATCCGTATTGTATCAAATTGATACCGTGATCTTCCGAATTAATAATAAAATTTATTATATTATTATTTCCAAGATTTAATTATTTTATGTGGATTATGCGAAGATTTCCCGGTATACGGACATATACGCGCACATACGAGTAGTATGTCGATTAGTGCATTATACGAATTTTGTGTTGTATATTTTGGACAACACTTATTTTCCTATAACCTAGTAGGATGGTTAGGGTTTGATTATGGATTTTTGGTAGCTAAACCTAGGGTTACAAGACAAAAGAGGGTTAAGAACCCTTCTAGAAAATTTCTCCCCCACATCAAATCTTCCCTCACATAACACCTCCCCCACTTTTCCCCCTTCTCCTAGGTGTGGCCGGCCCCAAAAAAGAAAAGAAGGAGGGGTTTTTGTGAAATAGTGTGTGTGCATTTACACTTTCCATCCTTCTCTCCACCTATAAATAACCCTTCCTTCTCCTCCTTCTCTCATTTTAGAAAACAAAAGAAAGAAAGAAAGAAAGAAAGAAAGGAAAGGAAAAGAAAGAGAGAACATCACACTAACATGAGAGTTTTTCTTTTAGGTCTTTCCTAGGAGTTCTAAAAAGCTAGGGGAAGGAGAAGGTTAGCATAGACAAGTCCTTCCTACAAAGAGCAAAGGTGGGGGTTTCTTCATGTTCTTTGTTTGTTGTTTGTTGTTTGTTGTTTGTTTGTTGTTGTTGTTTGACTTCTTCTCCTTACCTTCTTGTTTTGTTTTTCTTTTGTTTGATGGGTGTGTTTCTATGGTTGGGAATGATGAGAAAAAGTAAGAAGAAGTAGTAGTAGTAGCTACTAATACATAAAGATCATAGCTTTATTATTGTAGTTGTTGTTTGTATGTTATTGGACTAAAGAAACTTACATATTGCATATTGTTGAACAATACAACCATTGTTGGTTGTAGGACTTGATTGAACTAATGTAATAATCAAAAAGATCTTTCCTTTCTTTACTAAACACTAGTGGTAGAAATAATTAAAAAGATCTTCTTTTGTTTTAATCACTAGTTGTAGCTAATAAATAAAAAGATCTTCTTTTTATTCTTAAACACTAGTTGTAGCTATTAATTAAAAAGATCTTCTTTTTAGTTTTAATCACTACTTGTAGCTATTAATTAAAAAGATCTTCTTTTATTTAAAACACTAGTTGTAGCTAATAAATTAAAAAGATCTTCTTTTTATTCTTAATCACTAGTTGTAACTAATAAATAAAAAGATCTTCTTTTTATTCTTGAACACTAGTTGTAGCTATTAAATAAAAAGATCTTCTTTTATTTTTAATCACTAGTTGTAGCTATTAATTAAAAAGATCTTCTTTTTTATTTTTAATCACTAGTTGTAGCTATTAATTAAAAAGATCTTCTTTTATTTAAAACACTAGTTGTAGCTAATAAATTAAAAAGATCTTCTTTTTATTCTTAATCACTAGTTGTAGCTAATAAATAAAAAGATCTTCTTTTTATTCTTAAACACTAGTTGTAGCTATTAAATAAAAAGATCTTCTTTTATTTTTAATCACTAGTTGTAGCTATTAATTAAAAAGATCTTCTTTTTATTTTTAATCACTAGTTGTAGCTATTAATTAAAAAGATCTTCTTTTATTTTAAACACTAGTCATAGCTAATAAATTAAAAAGATCTTCTTTTATTTTAAACACTAGTTGTAGCTAATAAATTAAAAAGATCTTCTTTTTATTCTTAATCACTAGTTGTAGCTATTAATCAAAAGGATCTTTCTTTCATTTTTAATCACTAGTTGTAGCTAATTAAAAAGACCTTTTCTTTTGTAAAGTAAAGTAAAATAAAATAATCTTTTCTTTATCACTAGTAATAAATGAGGTTAGTAAGTAACTAAGTAGTGGTAAGCTAAAGCAATAAGTAGTAGTATGTAATAAAATGAAGTAGTAGTAGCATGTATGTTGATTAATAAGGTAGTAGTAAGTTGTATGTTGTGATTTTTTTAATAGTAGTAGTAGTAGTAGTAAGTTGTATGTTATGTGTTGATCAAAATAGAAGTAGTAGTAGTAGTAGAATGTTGTAGGATATTTTCTAAAAATATTCCTTTATGTTTTTGTGCTTAGAATATTGTAGGATCATTTCTAAAAAATAAATTAGAAGCCATATCCATGCTTAGTTAGTTGTAGCTTTGCTTCTAAAAATAATTTGAAGTCATATCCAGGCTTAGTTAGTTGTAGCTTTGCTTCTAAAAATAATTAGAAGCCATATCCATGCTTAGTTAGTTGTAGCTTTGCTTCAAAAAAATAATTAGAAGCCATATCCATGCTTAGTTAGTTGTGGCTTTGCTTCTAAAAATAATTAGAAACCATATTCATGCTACTTATGTTGTAGGATCATTTCTAAAATGATTAGAAGACTTATTCATGCTTCACATGTTGTAGGATCATTTCTAAAAATGTTTAGAAGCCATTTCCATGCTACTAATATTGTAGGATTACTTCTAAAATATTTAGAAGTTATATTCATGCTTCTAATGTTGTAGGATCATCCCTAAAAATAGTTAGAAGCCATTTTTATACTACTAATGTTGTAGGATGTATTCTAAAAGTATCCTATCATGTTTCATGCTTAGTTAATGGTAGGATTTATTCTAAAAATATCTAGCATGCCTAATGATGTTAGAATGATGTAGGACAAATTCTAAGAGTTTCCTACCATGCTTGGATCAATTTTACTATGTTTAGGATGTTGTAGGAGCAATGATAAAATTTCTTACCATGTTAGCTTAATTATAGGTAAGTGGCATATCATGTTAGTTCAATTGTAGGTATGTAATATACCATGCTAGTTAATTGTAGGTATGTGATATACCATGCTAAATTTCAAGTATATGCTTAGGACGTTGTAGGAGTAATACTATGCCTTGGAATGTTGTATGTTATATTAGTATCTATCCGTGCTTGGTTTGTGGTGATTGGTGATGATAAGTAGTAGGCTTTCATGCTCATTCGTAACCTACGCTTGACTATAGTGGACTTCATGTCTAGGTCATAGTGATCGTTATGCTTAAGCTCGATATGAGTACAAGCATTAATCACATTCATACCTAGGAGTATCATGGTGGTTGTGTTATATGATTAGATTGTCGTAGGAGTATGCGTGCAATTGTGTGCCGTACTTAAGGCGCTATAAGTTGAGGTAATAAGGATTGGGAAGACCACTAGTGATAGTTGGTCCGATAAAGGCCGTTAGGTTGCCTTCGGATTCTTCCTTAGTGGAATACCGACCATAGAATATTAGTAGACTCTTCTGTTGCTTCTAATATTAGATGACCAAGTTTGTTAGTAAGCACGTTTGGTTGCTTCTAGGATTGATTACCTGTATGGTTGTTTGCACACGGTTGTGCTCGTACGTGGCTCGACTGGCCCGTATGTAGCTGTGGGTCTCATACGTAGCTTATTTGGCTCGTATGTATGTGATTGTCTCGTACGCGGCCTGACTGGCCCGTGCGTAGCTGTTGGTCTCATACACGGCTCATTTGGCTGGTATGTATGTGGTTATCTCCTACGAGGCCCGCCTGGCTCGTAGATAGTTGTTGTTTCATACGTAGCTTATTGGCTCGTATGTGGTTGTTACTCGTGTATAGCTGTTAGCTAGTACACAGTTCGTTGTGGGCTATCGACCATCAAGACATAGCGGCATGCATGTATATTCGCACGACCGAGGTCTTGGATCGATGCGCCACGAACCGGATCCGGAGGGGTTCTGGTAAGTCTAGGTTGAGCAGCCTAGTAGAGTTGTCTTGCGAAGCCTAATTTAAGGCCTAGCATGTTATGTTATAATATTATCGTCCCTAGGATCGTCGGGTCAGGGACATCATTAGGGTAGTGACTTATAAAGGTCATTTTGCTCGGACCCTTACCGAAGATAGAGGAGTTGGTGGTAGGGGGCACCTTACGACCAACTTGTCCCTTGAGGGAGGCCTTAGGTGGTGTACTGGGTTGTACCTTCCCGTCAAAGGGATACGTACGGTGTCGTCTCACAAGTTGAGGACACGGGTTGCGTATCTCGCTCTGTTAATTCCTGAAATACCATGGCTGGGGTGCCACAGGATGCATGGTGCAGTCCTGCGCTTGCTATACCCCAGAGAGTGCCACAGGGTAGGCTTCGCGCTGCCCTGCGCTTGCGAAACTCTATGGTTTAATTTTGGAACGATTCCCGATATACTGGGATCGAGTGAGGTCCGGCTTGCCGGGTAGTAGTGGAAAACGGAGACACCATAAGCAGACTGCATAGGGGGCACTTGACCCCTTCTGCAACCTCACAGAGTCATGGAGTATTGTCAGGAACAGGTCGTGTACAATTAGAATGCGTAACGTGGGTTCAAATCCCTATACATGGAGAAACGGCTTGAGATGGAGTCGCATGTAGTATGGGCTGCATGTTGCTTTCGGAGACTTGCTGACATTAGAATAGGAAGCGTCCCGTCAAAGGGATACGTACGGTGCCATCTCACAGGTTGAGGACACGGGTTACGTATCTCGCTCTGTTAATTCCTGAAATATCGTGGCTGGGGTGCCACAGGATGCATTGTGCAGTCCTGCGCTTGCGATACCCCAGAGGGTGCCACAGGGTAGGCTTCGCGCTGCCCTGCGCTTGCGAAACCCTATGATTTGGATTTTGGATTAAGGCCCGATACACTGGGCAATAGTGGCAAACATGGACACCACTATATGACTGCAGTGGCGGAACTAGACCGCACCTGCAACCTTGTTTGAGTGAGGTCCGGCATGCCGGGTAGTAGTGGAAAACGGAGACACCATAAGCAGACTGCATAGGGGGACTTGACCCCTTCTGCAACCTCACAGAGTCATGGAGTATTGTCAGGAACGGGTTGTGTATAATTAGTTCTATTTTAAGTATCGCATTAGAGTCTAGTCATAGCACTCACGTATACTTAAACTACACCAACACCATTGTTATATTGTGTATATTGTTTGGAAGATTCGCTGCTATATGATCAGCCTTTAAGCGTCAGTGAATACTGACGTCCCCACTTCCATAGGTACTGGGTAGCAGAAGTACAGGTGCGAAATTCAGGAGGACTCAAGGCAAGGGAAGCAAGGAGTCAGTGTTATGTTTAGTTCCGCTGCAGCATATGTATTGATTATCTATTTAGTTGAGAAGTACTCAAGTGAGAGTTACCAAGTGTTGTTCTTCATTTCTTGTACTTTGATGTAAGATGTTGAAGGTTGTAATACTTGGGATTGTAAAGGTATTATTGTAACTCTATTGTAATGTATTGCAGTTGTGTAATGTTCAGACTTGTAATACATTGGGTATTGAATAAAAAGTTTTAAATTCTCCTGTTTTTCTGTGTATTGTGACTAATTGAAGAAAAGGTCTTGGCTCGTGTCACGGTTTCCCAGTGTTGGAAATCGGGGCGCTACAGAGTGGTATCAGAGCTAACTTCAATTTACAGTCCAACACAGCAGGAAAATTAAACTTGGATGCCCCTTAGGAGTCGGGTCTTAGTTAGTTATAGACAGTTGTAATTCATATTGTTGTTCCTTTCAACTTATGTTTTATGATTTTCCTATATCTGAACTAATTCCAGTATATGTATTTTAGGATGGCATTCGAAGATATCCTAACCGAGGACGTATTAATGGATGAGATTGAGCCGAATGCAATGGAGGATCCGATAATCTCGAATGAGGAGCCGAAGGAGATTTCACTACAAGTTAACCTCAAGATGAACCCGCCTTCACCACCGCAAGGGCCAAGTATGGATCAACGCAGGACGGCGGCGGCCAGCATATATCGAGAAATGAGGAAACTAATGAAGTACGTAGCCAGGATAGATCGTCAAGCTAAGCAACTGGGAGATGCTTGTATAGCTACATTAGCATGCTTGGCGGAGGAGCGGGAATATTTCAATGCCAGATTAGCACAACTACGACGTGAGTGGGAGCAAGTTCTAGAGACCGCCAAGGTTTTGGTATGCCATTTCTGTGAGGAAGATGGGCACAAGCAATCAGTCTGTCCACGACGACAAGGAAAAAGACCTACACCTGCATCCGGTTTTGAGAACCAAGGTCAGAAACAGAAGACTCAGAAAACAGGGGGCAGAATTAGAGGCACCAACCTGGGAAGTTGTTTCTTATGTGGCGAGCGAGGTCATTTCAGGAAACAATGTCCGATGAAGAACTCTCAAGTGGAAACCCGTACATGTTACAACTGTAGGGAGATTGGTCATATTAGGTCAAACTGTCCCCAGCTTCATAAAAATGACGACAAATCAGCCTTAAGGATGGACAACAAAGGAAAGGAGCCTGCTCACCAAGGGTGAGAGTTCGCACGTACTAAGAGCAAGTTGAAGGAGCTAGTAACAATATGTGCATATAAAACTGCAACTAAGTCTAAAGGTTGCATCTTTTGAAACTTATTTTGGACGGAAGAAATTATATATGATGTAACACTTTTTGTAACCCGTCGGATTTATATATATAAAATCTAGGCAACTGTTTGTTTCAACTTGGTTCATCATAATCTTCTGTCTAAATTATTTTTCCAATAGTTGAAGTATGTGCGGGAGGCAACTCAAGAATCAGTTCGGTTAATTACACCACATGAAGCGTCAAAATTTCAGGAGAGAATCCTGAAAGTTGGAAGTGATGTTCATAGGACACGTCCTATTCTAAGGAGGGAGTAGCTACCAAATTGCAAAGGTCGGGTTCTTTCGAGAACCAGTTCATGGATGAGCCACTTGGGAGCCGAAAAGCGGCATAAGCTTTCTTTCCCCAAGTTATTAGGGTATGAGTGTTTTGCCTGTTTTCCTAACTTAACGTAGTTCTGAGGACAGAACTATTCTAAGGAGGGAGTATTGTAATATCCCGGACGGATATTACCGTGTATAAATTATTATTTTATTATTATTTTATTAATATTCTGTTTTAATTCCAAAATTAGAATATTTTGGTGATTTTTACCCGGTTTGCTCCTAGACATTATCTGTATCCAGATATCGGCCAGTATATATCCGTATTGTATCAAATTGATACCGTGATCTTCCGAACTAATAATAAAATTTATTATATTATTATTTCCAAGATTTAATTATTTTATGTGGATTATGCGAAGATTTCCCGGTATACGGACATATACGCGCACATACGAGTAGTATGTCGATTAGTGCATTATACGAATTATGTGTTGTATATTTTGGACAACACTTATTTTCCTATAACCTAGTAGGATGGTTAGGGTTTGATTAGGGATTTTTGGTAGTTAAACCTAGGGTTACAAGACAAAAGAGGGTTAAGAACCCTTCTAGAAAATTTCTCCCCCACATCAAACCTTCCCTCACATAACACCTCCCCCACTTTTCCCCCTTCTCCTAGGTGTGGCCGGCCCCAAAAAAGAAAAGAAGGAGGGATTTTTGTGAAATAGTGTGTGTGCATTTACACTTTCCACCCTTCTCTCCACCTATAAATAACCCTTCCTTCTCCTCCTTCTCTCATTTTAGAAAACAAAAGAAAGAAAGAAAGAAAGAAAGAAAGGAAAGGAAAAGAAAGAGAGAACATCACACTAACATGAGAGTTTTTCTTTTAGGTCTTTCCTAGGAGTTCTAAAAAGCTAGGGAAAGGAGAAGGTTAGCATAGGCAAGTCCTTCCTATAAAGAGCAAAGGTGGGGGTTTCTTCATGTTCTTTGTTTGTTGTTTGTTGTTTGTTGTTTGTTTGTTGTTGTTGTTTGACTTCTTCTCCTTACCTTCTTGTTTTGTTTTTCTTTTGTTTGATGGGTGTGTTTCTATGGTTGGGAATGATGAGAAAAAGTAAGAAGAAGTAGTAGTAGTAGCTACTAATACATAAAGATCATAGCTTTATTATTGTAGTTGTTGTTTGTATGTTATTGGACTAAAGAAACTTACATATTGCATATTGTTGAACAATACAACCATTGTTGGTTGTAGGACTTGATTGAACTAATGTAATAATCAAAAAGATCTTTCCTTTCTTTACTAAACACTAGTGGTAGAAATAATTAAAAAGATCTTCTTTTGTTTTAATCACTAGTTGTAGCTAATAAATAAAAAGATCTTCTTTTTATTCTTAAACACTAGTTGTAGCTATTAATTAAAAAGATCTTCTTTTTAGTTTTAATCACTACTTGTAGCTATTAATTAAAAAGATCTTCTTTTATTTAAAACACTAGTTGTAGCTAATAAATTAAAAAGATCTTCTTTTTATTCTTAATCACTAGTTGTAGCTAATAAATAAAAAGATCTTCTTTTTATTCTTAAACACTAGTTGTAGCTATTAAATAAAAAGATCTTCTTTTATTTTTAATCACTAGTTGTAGCTATTAATTAAAAAGATCTTCTTTGTTATTTTTAATCACTAGTTGTAGCTATTAATTAAAAAGATCTTCTTTTATTTAAAACACTAGTTGTAGCTAATAAATTAAAAAGATCTTCTTTTTATTCTTAATCACTAGTTGTAGCTAATAAATAAAAAGATCTTCTTTTTATTCTTAAACACTAGTTGTAGCTATTAAATAAAAAGATCTTATTTTATTTTTAATCACTAGTTGTAGCTATTAATTAAAAAGATCTTCTGTTTATTTTTAATCACTAGTTGTAGCTATTAATTAAAAAGATCTTCTTTTATTTTAAACACTAGTCGTAGCTAATAAATTAAAAAGATCTTCTTTTATTTTAAACACTAGTTGTAGCTAATAAATTAAAAAGATCTTCTTTTTATTCTTAATCACTAGTTGTAGCTATTAATCAAAAGGATCTTTCTTTCATTTTTAATCACTAGTTGTAGCTAATTAAAAAGACCTTTTCTTTTGTAAAGTAAAGTAAAATAAAATAATCTTTTCTTTATCACTAGTAATAAATGAGGTTAGTAAGTAACTAAGTAGTGGTAAGCTAAAGCAATAAGTAGTAGTATGTAATAAAATGAAGTAGTAGTAGCATGTATGTTGATTAATAAGGTAGTAGTAAGTTGTATGTTGTGATTTTTTTAATAGTAGTAGTAGTAGTAGTAAGTTGTATGTTATGTGTTGATCAAAATAGAAGTAGTAGTAGTAGTAGAATATTGTAGGATATTTTCTAAAAATATTCCTTTATGTTTTTGTGCTTAGAATATTGTAGGATCATTTCTAAAAAATAAATTAGAAGCCATATCCATGCTTAGTTAGTTGTAGCTTTGCTTCTAAAAATAATTTGAAGCCATATCCAGGCTTAGTTAGTTGTAGCTTTGCTTCTAAAAATAATTAGAAGCCATATCCATGCTTAGTTAGTTGTAGCTTTGCTTCAAAAAAATAATTAGAAGCCATATCCATGCTTAGTTAGTTGTGGCTTTGCTTCTAAAAATAATTAGAAACCATATTCATGCTACTTATGTTGTAGGATCATTTCTAAAATGATTAGAAGACTTATTCATGCTTCACATGTTGTAGGATCATTTCTAAAAATGTTTAGAAGCCATTTCCATGCTACTAATATTGTAGGATTACTTCTAAAAATATTTAGAAGTTATATTCATGCTTCTAATGTTGTAGGATCATCCCTAAAAATAGTTAGAAGCCATTTTTATACTACTAATGTTGTAGGATGTATTCTAAAAGTATCCTATCATGTTTCATGCTTAGTTAATGGTAGGATTTATTCTAAAAATATCTAGCATGCCTAATGATGTTAGAATGATGTAGGACAAATTCTAAGAGTTTCCTACCATGCTTGGATCAATTTTACTATGTTTAGGATGTTGTAGGAGCAATGATAAAATTTCTTACCATGTTAGCTTAATTATAGGTAAGTGGCATATCATGTTAGTTCAATTGTAGGTATGTAATATACCATGCTAGTTAATTGTAGGTATGTGATATACCATGCTAAATTTCAAGTATATGCTTAGGACGTTGTAGGAGTAATACTATGCCTTGGAATGTTGTATGTTATATTAGTATCTATCCGTGCTTGGTTTGTGGTGATTGGTGATGATAAGTAGTAGGCTTTCATGCTCATTCGTAACCTACGCTTGACTATAGTGGACTTCATGTCTAGGTCGTAGTGATCGTTATGCTTAAGCTCGATATGAGTACAAGCATTAATCACATTCATACCTAGGAGTATCATGGTGGTTGTGTTATATGATTAGATTGTCGTAGGAGTATGCGTGCAATTGTGTGTCGTACTTAAGGCGCTATAAGTTGAGGTAATAAGGATTGGGAAGACCACTAGTGATAGTTGGTCCGATAAAGGCCGTTAGGTCGCCTTCGGATTCTTCCTTAGTGGAATACCGACCATAGAATATTAGTAGACTCTTCTGTTGCTTCTAATATTAGATGACCAAGTTTGTTAGTAAGCACGTTTGGTTGCTTCTAGGATTGATTACCTGTATGGTTGTTTGCACACGGTTGTGCTCGTACGTGACTCGACTGGCCCGTATGTAGCTGTGGGTCTCATACGTAGCTTATTTGGCTCGTATGTATGTGATTGTCTCGTACGCGGCCTGACTGGCCCGTGCGTAGCTGTTGGTCTCATACACGGCTCATTTGGCTGGTATGTATGTGGTTATCTCCTACGAGGCCCGCCTGGCTCGTAGATAGTTGTTGTTTCATACGTAGCTTATTGGCTCGTATGTGGTTGTTACTCGTGTATAGCTGTTAGCTAGTACACAGTTCGTTGTGGGCTATCGACCATCAAGACATAGCGGCATGCATGTATATTCGCACGACCGAGGTCTTGGATCGATGCGCCACGAACCGGATCCGGAGGGGTTCTGGTAAGTCTAGGTTGAGCAGCCTAGTAGAGTTGTCTTGCGAAGCCTAATTTAAGGCCTAGCATGTTATGTTATAATATTATCGTCCCTAGGATCGTCGGGTCAGGGACATCATTAGGGTAGTGACTTATAAAGGTCATTTTGCTCGGACCCTTACCGAAGATAGAGGAGTTGGTGGTAGGGGGCACCTTACGACCAACTTGTCCCTTGAGGGAGGCCTTAGGTGGTGTACTGGGTTGTACCTTCCCGTCAAAGGGATACGTACGGTGTCGTCTCACAAGTTGAGGACACGGGTTGCGTATCTCGCTCTGTTAATTCCTGAAATACCATGGCTGGGGTGCCACAGGATGCATGGTGCAGTCCTGCGCTTGCTATACCCCAGAGAGTGCCACAGGGTAGGCTTCGCGCTGCCCTGCGCTTGCGAAACTCTATGGTTTAATTTTGGAACGATTCCCGATATACTGGGATCGAGTGAGGTCCGGCTTGCCGGGTAGTAGTGGAAAACGGAGACACCATAAGCAGACTGCATGGGGGGCACTTGACCCCATCTGCAACCTCACAGAGTCATGGAGTATTATCAGGAACAGGTCGTGTACAATTAGAATGCGTAACGTGGGTTCAAATCCCTATACATGGAGAAACGGCTTGAGATGGAGTCGCATGTAGTATGGGCTGCATGTTGCTTTCGGAGACTTGCTGACATTAGAATAGGAAGCGTCCCGTCAAAGGGATACGTACGGTGCCATCTCACAGGTTGAGGACACGGGTTACGTATCTCGCTCTGTTAATTCCTGAAATATCGTGGCTGGGGTGCCACAGGATGCATTGTGCAGTCCTGCGCTTGCGATACCCCAGAGGGTGCCACAGGGTAGGCTTCGCGCTGCCCTGCACTTGCGAAACCCTATGATTTGGATTTTGGATTAAGGCCCGACACACTGGGCAATAGTGGCAAACATGGACACCACTATATGACTGCAGTGGCGGAACTAGACCGCACCTGCAACCTTGTTTGAGTGAGGTCCGGCATGCCGGGTAGTAGTGGAAAACGGAGACACCATAAGCAGACTGCATAGGGGGACTTGACCCCTTCTGCAACCTCACAGAGTCATGGAGTATTGTCAGGAACGGGTTGTGTATAATTAGTTCTATTTTAAGTATCGCATTAGAGTCTAGTCATAGCACTCACGTACACTTAAACTACACCAACACCATTGTTATATTGTGTATATTGTTTGGAAGATTCGCTGCTATATGATCAGCCTTTAAGCGTCAGTGAATACTGACGTCCCCACTTCCATTGGTACTGGGTAGCAGAAGTACATGTGCGAAATTCAGGAGGACTCAAGGCAAGGGAAGCAAGGAGTCAGTGTTATGTTTAGTTCCGCTGCAGCATATGTATTGATTATCTATTTAGCTGAGAAGTACTCAAGTGAGAGTTACCAAGTGTTGTTCTTCATTTCTTGTACTTTGATGTAAGATGTTGAAGGTTGTAATACTTGGGATTGTAAAGGTATTATTGTAACTCTATTGTAATGTATTGCAGTTGTGTAATGTTCAGACTTGTAATACATTGGGTATTGAATAAAAAGTTTTAAATTTTCCTGTTTTTCTGTGTATTGTGACTAATTGAAGAAAAGGTCTTGGCTCGTGTCACGGTTTCCCAGTGTTGGAAATCGGGGCGCTACACTATCCTAATGAGGTTATTATTCCTATGCAATCTTGCATAGTTTCCAATCATGGTCCAACTCGTGGTTCCTCGATCCAAGACTCTGGTAATAATATCTCTCTCACTCATTCCTACCCCTAACTCGGATTCTACCAACACCCTCGGCCCACGGTCAACCTACATTGGTTAAGATCCGTCGACGCCTGAGGTGAGATCTATCCATTTTACTCTAAGGGGGTAGGATGTGGTCTTGATGGTCGATGACCCTTAGGGTACTTGAAGACCCTAAACTAGCTTTTTCTCAAGCTACAACTATTAGCACTTCTCAACCCTTATTGCTATGAATGAAGGGTGCTCATATGCTATGGTTCCATACTAACATTAACTACAACAAGGTAGTTACTCCTACAATTTCCACATGGCTCTTTCTTATTACTTAACCTATGGCAATTCGATCATGGTATGCAATTGCAAGCATCAACCTACCACCACTAAAACATGGTATATATGACATAACCACCAACTTATAACACTCTTGATTGTGAATGTGATTTAGCACGCATTTGTAGCGATCCCTAGCATGGATACATATATAACTAGTATGAACATATAACATTCTCAAGCATGCATATATACTTCTACATCACCCCTAAAATATGGTAAATAATTTTACATCAATCCTACAACATTCTAAGCATATATATATCATTCCTAACATGATAGATATTTTTAGAATAAATCCTACAACATTCTAAGCATAAATATCCTTTCTAAGACATGATAGGAATTTTAGAATGAATCCTTTAACATTCTAAGCATAAATAAATTAATCTAAGCATGGTAGGTATTTTTAGAATGAATCCTACAACATTCTAAACACAAATAAATTAATCTAAGCATGGTAGGTATTTTTAGAATGAATCCTACAATATTCTAAACACAAATAAATTAATCTAAGCATGGTAGGTATTTTTAGAATGAATCCTACAACATTCTAAACACAAATAAGTTAATCTAAGCATGGTAGGTATTTTTAGAATGAATCCTACAACATTCTAAACACAAATAAATTAATCTAAGCATGGTAGGTATTTTTAGAATGAATCCTACAACATTCTAAGCACAAATAAATTAATCTAAGCATGGTAGGTATTTTTAGAATGAATCCTACAACATTCTAAACACAAATAAGTTAATCTAAGCATGGTAGGTATTTTTAGAATGAATCCTACAACATTCTAAACACAAATAAGTTAATCTAAGCATAGTAGGTATTTTTAGAATGAATCCTACAACATTCTAAGCACAAATAAATTAATCTAAGCATGGTAGGTATTTTTAGAATGAATTCTACAATATTCTAAACACAAATAAATTAATCTAAGCATGGTAGGTATTTTTAGAATGAATCCTACAACATTCTAAACACAAATAAATTAATCTAAGCATGGTAGGTATTTTTAGAATGAATCCTACAACATTCTAAGCATGAATAAGTTAATCTAATCCAATCTTAGCATGGTATCTACTTTAACATAAACACATCATCCATTAATAATCATCTACTAAGATTTCCCATAACATAAATATCTACAACTATTTTATTTTAACGTCTACTACTACTACTATGAGTTTCTACTAAAATACAACATAAATATCTACAACTAAATTACTTTAACATCTACTACTACTATCATGAGTTTCTACTAAAGTATAACATAAATATCTACAACTAAATTACTTACTAAAAATCTTTATTAGCATATGTTTCTTATTATTACTAGTGGACATAAAAGAGATCTTTTTAATCTTTTTACAACTAGTGGTTAGCTAGTTTCTTTTTCATACTTTATGATTATAAAAGGAACTAAACAATAATACAATAAGTAAGAACCCTTCATTTTTGGGTTCAACCAACATATGCTCTCTTTTAGTCCAAGGTTCAATGTAGGTTCTACAACCAAAATGGTTGTATACAAGTTCATATGCCTTATGCATTAGTTCACATTCAAGTCCTACAACCTTAAATGGTTGTATGTAAAAGTTCATATGCATGTGTCATTTTAGTCCAAGTAGTTAGTTCTTTTACTAACAACATTCAAAATAAGAAACTACTTCAAAACAACCACACCAAAAAGAAAAATAAACAAGGAGGGTAAGAAGAAGAAGAACATCAAAACACCATTCAAATAAACAAACAAACAAACAAACAAACAAACAAACAAATGAGAAACCCCCACCTTGTTTCTTTGATGGAAGAACTAGATTACCCTCCTCCTTAGCTCCTAGAACTCCTACTAACCCTACAAATAAAAACTCTCAAGTTAGCATGGTGATCTCTCTTTCTTTTCCTTTCTTTCTTTCTTTGTTTTTGATCTTTCTAAAATGAGACTAAGGTGAAGGAAGGGGGTATTTATAGGAGGAGAGAGTGAAGGAAAGTGCAAATGTGTATGCACACAATTGCACAAAGCCCCTCCCACAAAAGTTGGGCCGGTTGCTACTAGTGGAGGGAAGGATGAGGTGGAGGCATGGTGAGGGTATGGTTCTTTTGGTGAGGTGGAGGAGAGAAGGTTTCTAGAAGAATTCTTAATCCCTTATGTCTTTGTAACCCTAGGTGTAGCTACACAACAATTCCTAATTATTCATTAGAATGTCATGGCTAAAAGGTAACACAATGGTGAAAGAAAAATAAAATAATCAAGTAGTCGGACGCTAATAAAATAATATTATTGATAGTCGATCGGGATATTACACATGTTGTAGGATAAATGCTAAAATTGTCTACCATGTTAGAAGTGATATACATGTTGTAGGATTTGTGCTAAAATTATCTACCATGTTTAGAAGTGATATACATGTTGTAGGATTAATGCTAAAATGTCTACCATGTTTAGAAGCATATATCTATATACTTAGGAATGTTGCATGTTCATACTAGTAGCTATCCATGCTTAGTAAGATATTCATACTAGTAGCTATCCATGCTTAGTAAGCTATTCATGCTAGTAGTTATTCATGCTTAATAAGATTCATGCTAGTAGGAAGGTTGCATACCATGCTAGATTAATTGATCCATGTTAGTTTAATTGTAGGTAAATTGTATACCATGCTAGATTAATGGTAGAAAAGTTGTATATCATGTTAGTTTAATTGTAGGAAAGTGGATATCATGATATATAAAATTATCCATGCTTACATGCTTATAGGAAAGTTGTATACCATGCTAGATTAAATAAATATTCATGCTTACATGATACCCATGCTTAGATAAGTATATGTTCATGCTATGTTAGTAGATGATCATGCTTAATCATTATTCATGATAAGTTAGTAGGTGTCATGCTAATTATTGGTTGTGTTAAGTTAATGGTATCCATGCTAATGATATTTATGCTTAAAATATAGTAGATATTCATGCTTAAATTAAGGTAACTATCCATGGTTAGTTGTAGCGAATTTTAATGTTATGTTCTACCCATGCTAGAATTGTTGTAGAAATTCATGCTATGTTGTAGGTTGATACTTAACTAGTATACATGACTAGAATGTTACCAAATTATACACCATGCTATATGTAATGTGAAAGTAGCATACCATGTCTAGGAATGAGGTATACCATGCTAAAGTTTAAATACATGCTTGGAATGTTGTAGGATTAATGTTAGAATACCTACCATGCCTTGGAATGTTGTATGTGTATACTAGTTATATATCCATGCTTGGGTTGTGGTGATTAGTCATGATAAGTAGTAAGCATTCGCGCTCGAGTTATAACCTATGCTTGACCATAGTGGATTTCATGTCTAGATCGCAGAAATTTTCATGCTAAGAGTGATATAAGCACATGCTTAATCGTATTCGTACTTAGGAGAGTTGGAGTGAGTGGTTATGTCATATAATTAGATTGTGGTAGGAAGATGCGTGCAACTGTATGCCATATTTAAGGCGCTATAGGTCAAAGTAATAGGGTCGGGAAGACCACTAGTAATAGTTAGTTGATAAAGATTGTTATGTCGCCTTCGGTTCTTCCTTAGTAGAATATCGACCATAGACTAGTAGTAGATTCTTCTGTTGTTTCTAATAATAGAAGATCAAGTTTGCTAGTAAGCACGTTTGGTTGCTTTTAAAGATTGATTACCTGTATGGTTGTTTGGATATAGCTGTGCTCGTACGTGGCTCGACTGGCCCGTACGTAGCTGTGGGTCTCATACGTAGCTTATTTTGCTCGTATGAAGGTTGTTGTCTCGTACGCTGCTCGACCAGCCCGTGCGTAGCTGTTGGTCTCATACGCAGCTTAATTGGCTGGTATGTACGTTGTTGTCTCCTACGAGGCCCGCCTGGCTCGTAGGTAGTTATTGTTTCATACGTAGCTTATGGGATCGTATGTGGTTGTTACTCGTGTATAGCTTGTTAGCTATTACACAGTTCGCGGTGCTCGTCTAGGGTGATATTATCACCCTAAGGGCTATCGACCATCAAGACATATGTTTTCTTACCCTAAGGAACTGTGGAGGAGTCACTCCTTGTGTACCGTCGAATCTTAACCAGGGTAGGTTGATCGAGGACCGGAGCATAGACGTAATCCAAGTTTAGGGTAGCGGCATGCATGTATATTCGCACGGCCGAAGTCTTGGATCGATGAGCCACGAACCGGATCCTGAGGGGTTCTGGTGAGTCTAGGTCAAGCAGCCTAGTAGAGTTGTCTTGCGAAGCCTAATTTAAGGCCTAGCATGTTATGTTTATAATATTATCGTCCCTAGGATCGTCGAGTCAGGGACGTCATTAGGGTAGTGACTTATAAATGTCATTTTGCTCAGACCCTTGCCGAAGAGAGAGGAGTTGGTTGTAGGGGGCACCTTACGACCAACTTGTCCCTTGAGGGAGGCCTTAGGCAGTGATATTGGGTTGTACCTTCCCGTCAAAGGGATACGTACGGTGGCGTCTCACAAGTTGAGAGCACGGGTTGCGTATCTCGCGCTGTTCATTCCTGAAATACCGTGGCTGGGGTGCCACAGGATGCATGGTGCAGTCTTGCGCTTGCGAGACCCCAGAGGGTGCCACAGGGTAGGCTTCGCGCTACCCTGCGCTTGCGAGACCCTATGGTTATGATTTTGGATTTTGGAACGAGGCCCGATACACTGGGATCGTCAGTGAGGTCCGGCATGCCGGTAGTAGTGGAAAACGGAGACACCATAAGAGAAATGCATTAGTAGGACTTGACCACATCTGCAACCTCATCTGTCACGTGTAGGTGTCAGGAACAGGTTGTGTACAATTAGAATGCGTAACGCGGGTTCAAATCCCTATATATATGGAGAAACTGCTTGAGATGGAGTCGCATGTAGTATGGGCTGCATGTTGCTTACGGAGACTTGCCAACCTTAGGATAGGAACATCATTCCTGAAATACCGTGGCCGGGGTGCCACAGGATGCATTGTGTAGTCCTGCGCTTGCGAGACCCCAGAGGGTGCCACAGGGTAGGCTTCGCGCTACCCTGCACTTGCGAAACCCTATGGTTTGATTTTGGAATGAGGCCCGATACACTGGGATCGTCTAGTTTTGACTGACATTAGAATAGGAAGCATCCTAGTTCTATTTAAGTATCGCATTAGAGTCTAGTCATAGCACTCACGAACACTTAAACTACACCAACACCATTATTATATTTTGTATATTGTTTGGGAGATTCGCTGCTATATGATCAACCTTTAAGCGTCAGTGAATACTGACGTCCCCACTTCCATAGGTACTGGATCGCCGAAGTACAAAGGCGAGATTCAGGAGGACACAAGGCAAGGAAAGCAAGGAGTCAGTGTTATGTTTAGTTCCGCTGCAGTGTATGTATTGATTATCTATTAGTTGAGAAGTACTCAAGTGAGAGTTACCAAGTGTTGTTCTTCATTCCTTGTACTCTGATGTAAGATATTGAAGGTTGTAATACTTGGAAATGTAAAGGTAATATTGTAACTCTATTGTGAGGTATTGCAGTTGTATAATATTCAGACTTGTAATACATAGGGTGTTGAAATAAAAGTTTTAAATTCTCCTGTTTTTCTGTGTATTGTGACTAATTGAAGAAAATATCTTGGCTCGTGTCACGGTTTCCCAGTATATGGAAATCGGGGCGCTACAGAGTGGTATCAGAGCTAACTTCAATTTACAGTCCAACACAGCAGGAAAATTAAACTTGGATACCTTTTAGGAGTCAGGTCTTAGTTAGTTGTAGGCAATTGTAATTCATATTGTTGTTCCTTTCAACTTATGTTTTATGATTTTCCTATATCTAGACTAATTCCAGTATGTATATCTTAGGATGGTATTCGAAGATATCCTAACCGAGGATGTATTGATGGAGGAGAGTGAGCCAATTTCAAGGGATGATTCGATGATCTCGAGCGAGGAGCCGAAGGAGATTTCACTACAAGTTAACCTCAAGATGAACTCGCCTTCACCACTGCGAGGGCCAAGTATGGATCAACGCAGGGCGGCGGCGGCCAGCATATATCGAGAAATGAGGAAGCTAATGAAGTACGTAGCCAGGATAGATCGTCAAGCTAACTAGCTGGGTGATGTTTGCATAGCTACATTAGCAGGCATGGCGGAGGAGCGGGAATATTTCAACGCCAGATTGGCACAACTACGATGTGAGTGGGAACAAGTTCTAGAGACCGCCAAGGTTTTAGTATGCCATTTCTGTGAGAAGGATGGGCACGAGAAATCAGTTTGTCCACAGCAACAAGGAAAAAGGCCTACACCAGCATCAGGATTCGAGAACCAAGGTCAGAAGTAGAAGACTCAGAAAACAAAGGGCAAACTTAGAGGCGCCAACCCGAAAAGATGTTTCCGATGTAGGGAGCAAGGTCATTTCAGGAAACAATGTCCGATGAAGAAATCTAGGGAGGAAACCGGTACATGTTACAACTGTGGGGAGATTGGTCATATTAAGCCAAACTGTTCCCAACTTCAAAAAAAAAATGACGGCAGATCATCTCCGAAGATGAACGCAAAGGGAAAGGATCCTGTTCACCAAGGGTGAGAATTCGCACGTACTAAGAGCAAGTTGAAGGAACCAATAACAATATGTGCATATAGAACTGCAACTAAGTCTAAAGGTTGCATCTTTTGAAATTATTTTGGACGGAAGAAGTTATATATGATGTAACACTTTTTGTAACCCGTCGGATTTATATATATATAAAATCCAGGCAACTGTTTTGTTCAAACTTGGTTCATCATAATCTTCTGTCTAAATTATTTTTCCAATAGTTGAAGTGTGTGCGGGAGGCAACTCAAGAATCAGTTCGGTTAATTACACCACATGAAGCGTCAAAATTACAGGAGAAAATCCTGGAAGTTGGAAGTGATGTTTATAGGACACGTCCTATTCTAAGGAGGGAGTAGCTACCGAATTGCAAAGGTCGGGTTTTTTGGAGAACCAGTTCATGGATGAGCCACTTGGGAGCCGGAAAGCGGCATAAGCTTTCTTCCCCGAGTTATTAGGGTATGGATGTTTGCCTGTTTTCCTAACTTAACATAGTTCTGAGGACAGAACTATTCTAAGGAGGGAGTATTGTAATATCCCGGACGGATATTACCGTATATAAATTATTATTTTATTATTATTTTATTATTATTTTGTTTTAATTCCAAAATTGAATTATTTTGGTGATTTTCAACCGGTTTATTCATAGACATCATCTGTACCCAGATATCAGTCAGTATACATCCGTATTGTATCAAATTGATACCGTGATCTTCCGAACTAATAATAAATTTTATTTTATTATTATTTTCGAGATTTAATTATTTTTATACGGATTATGCGAAGATTTTCGGTATACAGACATATATGCGCACATACGTGTAGTATGTCGATCGGTACATTATACAAATTGTGTGTTGTGTATTTTTGGACAACACTTGTTTGGTTATGACAAAACTCAATTAGATGGTTAGGGTTTGATTAGGAGGTTAAACCTAGGGTTACAAAGACATAAGGGATTAAGGGAGATTACTAGAAACTACCTCTCCCATACCACACCTCCACCACATAACACCTCCCTCCACCTCACCCCTATCTCCCCTAGGGGTATGGCCGGCCCCAATTTAAGGGAGGGCCTTTTTGCACTTGTGTGTGTGCATATTTGCACTTTCCACCCTTCTCTCCACCTATAAATACCCCCTTCCTTCACCTTAGTCTCATTTTAGAAAGTTCAAAAAGAAAGAAAGAAAGAAAGGAAAAGAAAGAGAGATCACCATGCTAACTTGAGAGTTTTTATTTGTAGGGTTAGTAGGAGATTCTAGGAGCTAAGGAGGAGAGTAATCTAGTTCTTCCATCAAAGAAAAGAAACAAGGTGGGGGTTTCTCCTTGCTTGTTTGTTTGTTTGTTTGTTTATTTGAATGGTGTTTTGATGAATCTTCTTCTTCTTACCCTCCTTGTTTATTTTTCTTTTTGGTATGGATGGCTTGAAGTAGTATGGTTGTAGGAGTTTCTTATTTTGAAAGTTGTTAGTAAAAGAACTAACTACTTGAACAAAAATGACACATGCGTATGAACTTTTACATACAACCACTTAGGGTTGTAGGACTTGAATGTGGGCTATACATAAAGCATATGAACATTTTTATACAACCATTTTGGTTGTAGGACTTGTATTGAACTTGGACAAAATAATAATAAGCATATGTTGGATGAAGGTTCTTACCTCATTATTGTAGTTTTCTTTCTTATGTAAAAAGAACATACATTAGATGTTAGTTTTGATTATGAAAAAGAAACTAACCTAAAATCACTAGTTGTAGAATAAATAAATAAAAAGATCTTTTCTTTTCTAATCACTAGTTGTAAAAAGATCAAAAAGATCTCTTTTATGTCCACTAGTAATAATAAGAAACATATGCTAATAAAGATTTCTTAGTAAGTAATTTAGTTGTAGATATTGATATGGCTAAAAATAGGATTAAATCGGGACCGTTCACATCGGACACGAATCTTAAAGCTCAAGGGTAAAATGGTAATTTCACATGCAAATGTGTCCGTAGCGGGTACTGGGTCTCCTTCTCACAGATCCAATAACCCGCGAACGGATCCACCTCAGCTGGGTACGGGTCCCGACCCGATACAAACCCAGTCCGACAGGATAGAATTAGGGTCTCTGATTAAACCAAATCAACGAGCCTGATTCGCGACTATCCTCTCACCGGGAATTAAGGGATTACATTCCGAATCTGATTACGAGGATTTTACGCCTTATCAGATCACAGGAATCACATTCCTTATCTGATCCCAACGGCGACTATAAATACCCCACACCCATCTCCATTAAGAGGTAATCAATCTTTTGCTAGTTAAACGCTTTTTCATAATCATTTCTGGTTACTGACTTGAGCGTCGGAGGGTGCGTCGTCGGGATCAACCCCAGTGTCTCGCACTTCCTTGCAGGTGAACGGCGGGAGTCAACGGTCAAACACCGGCAGAACAGGTTAGGTTTGCTATTCAGGTTTTCCAAGAACTCACAAATTCTATCTGTTTACCCCCACACCAAATTTAGCGGTAACAGATTGACGCCGTCTGTGGGAAAAGCATACGAATAGCAGCATCTCCTCTTCCCGTTGGTCAGATCTCCTCCAGCCATGCCTCCTAGGAAAGTAAGATCCAGATGGTCCAACCGTGGACCCAATCCCGTTGACCAACAAGAGGTAGTCCCCATCCAACCCGCTCAGCAGCAGGGGCAACTTCCTCTCCAAGCGGAAGACCCTCTTAAAAAAGATCAGCCTCCTCTTCAGAATCAGCAACCCCCTAAGGGTCCCGTCGGTCCTCAAAATGCCGGTGCGGGGGCTTCGCATCCCAACTCGCAGAAGCAACCCCTCTATCAGGACCCCATTTCGTTACACAATGCCTCTTCGGATTCCATGGCTTTCCACAATCCTCGAGTTTCCGACCTCCGCAATACCATCCTCAATCGGCAGAAGGATGAGGATCTTCGCCGCCGTCTGGACGAAAAGCGGGCCCGAGAGGGAGCCTCCCGCCAACAGCGTCCGGATGAGCGATCTCCTCACCGCCGAGATTACAGAAGGTCCCCTACTCGAAGAGGGATGAAAGAGTCCCCCGAACACCATAGGAGAAGACCTCATTCCCCTGCCGGTCGGCAACATCCGAGGAACGATGAGGCACCCATCACCCGTGCTGAGTTCCAGCAGTTCCAAGCAACGGTGTTGCAAGCCCTCCACCTCCGACCCAACAATAACAATGCTCACAGGGCTCCTACCCCTCCGCGGGTCCAAAGTCCTTGCCGTCGGTCCATAACTCCTCCTCCGGCTCCTAGCAACCAATAGCGCATGCCTAGACCTCGCCGCTCCCAGAGCTACCGTCGTCGCTCCCCTTCCTATGAAGACGAGTCCAGAGGCTCGTTTGACTATCGTCGAAGGGACGATGCTCTCTACCGCTGTCTCCACGAGATGGAGAGGCACATCGGCCGAATAGACAAGGATGAGGAGTTAAGAGGAAGGACCATCCGCCCGAGCAGACCTCCCTTCTCCCGGACCATCATGGAAGCTCCTATCCTAAGAGGTTTCGAACCCCCGCAGTTCGAAACTTACTCGGGGGAGTCAGACCCCGTGGACCACATCAAAAGCTTTAAGACCCTCATGCTAATCCACCAAGCTTCTGATGCTTTGCAGTGCAAAACCTTCCCCGCCACTCTTAAGGGTTCGTCTCGGGAGTGGTACTCCCGCCTCGCCTCGTCTTCCATATTCTCCTTCGAGCAATTCGAGAGCCTCTTCATCACTCATTTTGTGAGCAGCAGATGCACGGAAAAGACTAACATCTCGTTACTCCAGCTCCGCTAGGAGAAGGGAGAGAAGTTGAGAGACTATGTGAGGAAGTTCACTGCAGAAGTGAGATCCATTGCTTCCCTTGACCAGCCTGTTGCAGCGGCCGCCTTCCAATCGAACGTCCTCAACTCTAGCCTTCGCTCGTCCCTTGCTAAGAAGCCCCCACATAATTTTGCCGACCTCCTTCTTAGGAGCGAGAAGTACATTCGGGCCGAAGAAGCCGAGAATATCCCGGGCTTTGTGAGAGACATCTTCCGGGAACAAACGGAAGAGCACAAGCGAAGAGGGGTCCCAAAAATCCCAGAAGGACGGCAATGGACAGCGTCGCTCGACTCCTCGGTTTGAGAAGTTCACCCTCCTCATTGCCAACATATCAGAAGTTCTTATGGAGGTGGACAAGGAAGGGCTACTCCGCGCTCCCCCGAGAATGAATACACCTGGCAAGAAGAGGAACAAGGATAAGTGGTGCCGCTTTCACAGGGACCACGGCCACGACACGGATGATCGTCGGGCTCTCAAGGAGGAGATTGAAGAACTCATACAGCAGGGGCACCTGATCAAGTTCGTCCAAAAAGAGGGGGTCGAGTTTCCCCCCTGAGGAAGCCTACAAACGAACAGAAGGGCCCGCCAAGCTTCAACACTCGGAATCTCCCAGCTCCTCCCAAGAGGTCTTCGCCTTATTGTAGAAGTAGGATCTTGATTTTCAATAAGGTCGATGCTTGTAACTCGGCCAACAGCATGTAATAATGGCTCGCCCTATTGGACCAGCCACTTAGTTTATTTCAATAAAACTTCACATCTTTTCATTGAAAATTATTGCTCTTGCTTCTCTATCTCTCCGAGTTACGACTCTCTTAAATGGTGGGTTCGGAGTCCAGCTTCTTCTACATGGCTGCTCCCGCAACTTACTAACCTTTAACAACGATGGTTCGGAGTCCAACACTTGGCTCGATTCCTCTTCAAATAACCTGTTCTTCAGCGGGTTAGAAGTGGTTCGCCATTCGAAATTGCTCCCACAACCATTGAATAACTCTACCGATGGTTCAGAGTCCAACACTTGGCTCGATTCCTCTTCAAATAACCTGCTCTTCAGCGGGTTAGAAGTGGTTCGCCATTCGGAATTGCTCCCACAACCGTTGAATAACTCTACCGATGGTTCGGAGTCCAACACTTGGCTCGATTCCTCTTCAAATAACCTGCTCTTCAGCGGGTTAGAAGTGGTTCGCCATTCGGAACTGCTCCCACAACCGTTGAACAACTCTACCGATGGTTCGGAGTCCAACACTTGGCTCGATTCATCTTCAAATAACCTGCTCTTCAGCGGGTTAGAAGTGGTTCGCCATTCGGAACTGCTCCCACAACCGTTGAACACCTCCACCGATGGTTCGGAGTCCAACACTTGGCTCGATTCCTCTTCAAATAACCTGCTCTTCAGCGGGTTAGAAGTGGTTCGCCATTCGAAACTGCTCCCACAACCGTTGAACACCTCTACCGATGGCTCGGAGTCCAACACTTGACTCGATTCCTCTTCAAATAACCTGCTCTTCAGCGGGTTAGAAGTGGTTCGCCATTCGGAACTGCTCCCACAACCGTTGAACACCTCTACCGATGGTTCGGAGTCCAACACTTGGCTCGATTCCTCTTCAAATAACCTGCTCTTCAGCGGGTTAGAAGTGGTTCACCATTCGGAACAGCTCCCACAACCGTTGATTCTGTCACTTAAATAGCGAGTTCGGAGCACAACTCTTCCCTAAAGTTGCTCCTCAAGACTCGTCTTCCAGATGGCTCTTCTAAAAACTGAGCTCTTCACTCCGCTCCCTCCAAAGCGGGCCCCTTCAAAGTGAGTTCGGAGCTCAAAACTCTTCCATAAAGTCGCTCCTTACACTCTCTTCAAAGGATGGGTCCTCTCCACACCTAAGAGTGGAGCTCCTCTTCCAAAAAAATCTCCAAGACCAAAGAGAGCACCACCTCTTCCTTATGCCGACCCGTCCACTTCATCAGCTCGCCGAGCTTCTCCTCACGCTCGAGCTTCTTCTCACGCTCGAGCAGAGGGTGAACTACAGAGTCACCGAGCCGAGTGGACGAGGTACCGACCTCCACATATGGAGACAAATTCTGCAGAGCTGATTTCACCGTTAGATCATCTCGAAATTCGCACTCAAGCGTGATGGACGGATCAGATCGCGCCATGTCACCACAAAACGACAAGATAACATTTTCTCGAAACTCGTGCCTCTTGTCTCGTGATTCGCGCCACAATCGTGATCAACCGTCCAGATGGCTCTCCTAGAGCCGAGCTCTTCACTCCGCTCGCCTCCAAAGCGGAGCTCTTCTCGACGAGATCGGAGCACAACTCTCTCCTAGAGTTCCTCCTCAAAACTCGTCTTCCAGATGGCTATCCTAGAGCCGAGCTCTTCACTCTGCTCACATCCAAAGCGGAACTCTTCTCGACGAGATCGGAGCACAACTCTCTTCTAGAGTTCCTCCTCAAAACTCGTCTACCAAATGGCTCTCTCCCAGAGCCGAGCTCTTCACTCCGCTCGCCTCCAAAGCGGAGCTCTTCTTATCGAGTTCGGAGCACAACTCTCTCCTAGAGTTCCTTCTTACGCTCGTCCTCCAAATGGCTCTCTCCCAGAGCCGAGCTCTTCACTCCGCTCGCCTCCAAAGCGGAGCTCTTCTCAAAGAATTTGGAGCTCACAACTCTCTCCTAGAGTTGCTCCTCAAACTCATCTTCCAAATGGCTCTCTCCCAGAGCCGAGCTCTTCACTCCGCTCGCCTCCAAAGCGGAGCTCTTCTCAAAGAATTTGGAGCTCACAACTTTCTCCTAGAGTTGCTCCTCAAACTCGTCGTCCAGATGGCTCTCCTAGAGCCGAGCTCTTCACTCCGCTCACCTCAAAAGTGGAGATCTTCTCAAACAAGATCGGAGCATGACTCTCTCCTAGAGTTCCTCCTCAAACTTGTCTCTTAGATGGCTCTCCCAAAGCCGAGCTCTTCACTCCGCTCGTCTCCAAAGCGGAGCTCTTCTCGACGAGTTCGGAGCACAACTCTCTCCAAGAGTTTCTCCTCAAAACTTGTCTCTCAAATGGCTCTTCACTCAGCTCACCTCCAAAGCGGAGATCTTCTCAAACGAGTTCGGAGCACAACTCTCTCCTAGAGTTGCTCCTCAAATTCGTCTGCCAGATGGCTCTTCTAATGGCGAGCTCTTCACTCCGCTCGCCTCCAAAGCGGAGATCTTCTCAAACGAGTTCGGAGCACAACTCTCTCCTAGAGTTGCTCCTCAAACTCGTCTGCCAAATGGTTCTTCTAATACTGAGCTCTTCACTCCGCTCGCCTCCAAAGCGGAGATCTTCTCAAACGAGTTCGGAGCACAACTCTCTCCTAGAGTTGCTCCTCAAACTCGTCTGCCAGATGGCTCCTCTAATGTCGAGCTCTTCACTCCGCTCGCTTCCGAAGCGGACCTCTTCTAAACGAGTTCGGAGCTCACAACTCTCCCCTAGAGTTGCTCCTTGCACTCACTTCAGAGAATGGGTCTTCCCAGCACCTCTTCCTAGCACCTCTTCTCCTAGGACTGGAGCTCCTCTTCAAAATTCTCCAAAACCAAACAGAATAGAGGCAGAGCTTCAGAGCCCTTCACCTCTCCCATATGCCGACCCATCCTCCCGAGCCGAGGAGCAGAGCTCCGACCCATCCTCTTGAGATACCGAGCTACTACGGGAAGAGGGTGAACTACTGAGTCACCGAGCAGAGCGGACGAGGAACCGACCCTCACATATGGAGAAAAATTCTGTCGATCCGGCTTCGCCGTTAGATCATCTCAAAATTCGCACCCAAGCATGATGGACGGATCAGATCGCGCCACGTCACCATAAAACGACAAGATAACATTTTCTCGAAACTCGTGCCTCTTGCCTCGTGGTTCGCGCCACGATCGTGATCAACCGCCCAGATGGCTCTTCTACAAGTCGAGCTCTTCACTCCGCTCGCCTTCAAAGCGAAGCTCTTCTCTACGAGTTCGGAGCTAAAAACTTTCTCCTAGAGTTGCTCCTCAAACTCCTCTTCCAGATGGCTCTTCTACAAGTCGAGCTCTTCACTCCGCTCACCTCCAAGGCGGACCTCTTCTCAAACGAGTTTGGAGCTAAAACTCTCTCCTAGAGTTGCTCCTCAAACTCACCTTCCAGACGGCTCTTCTACAAATCGAGCTCCTCACTCCGCTCGCCTCCAAAGCTGAGCTCTTCCCAACGAATTCGGAGCTAAAACTCTCTTAGAGTTGCTCCTTGCGCTCACTTCAAAGAATGGGTCTTCCCATGACTCTTACGAGGATCTTCCCAGTGCCTCTTCTCCACCCCTAGGAGTGGAGCTCCTCTTCACCTCTCCAAAAAGTATCCAGCACTTCTCCTCTTCTCCGCTATGCGAAAGAACAAGGCAGAGGAGAGAACCCAAATGCCTCTCCTCCCCTTCCTCTTCTCCTCTTCTCCACTGTGCGAAAGAACAAGGCAGAGGAGAGAACCCAAATGCCTCTCCTCCCCTTCCTCTTCTCCTCTTCTCCACTGTGCGAAAGTTCCCCTTCCTCTTCTCCTCTTCTCCACTGTCCGAAAGAACAAGGTAGAGGAGAGAACCCAAATGCCTCTCCTCCCCTTCCTCTTTCTTCTCAGAAGAGCTGCCGATCCCATCGATCCGACGTGCCGAGGTACCGACCCTCGTATATGGAGAAAAATTCGATCGATCCCATCTCACCATCGGATCGTCTCAAAATTCGCGCTAAAACATGATGAACGGCTCAGATCTCGCCACGTCACCACAAAACGACAAGATAACGTTTTCTCGAAACTCGTGCCTCTTGTCTCGTGATTCGCGCCACGATCGTGATCAACCGTCCAGATTAAGCCACGTTGCTCGGATCTCAAATCCGAGCAACCGACCTACCGAACAGCAAAGTGGGAAAAAATGCTCCTCCAAAATCCGTGCTCGGATTGGCCGAGCAAGAAGCAGAGCAGAGGAGGAGGAGAAATTTAAAAAAAAAAAAAAAAAAAAAAAAAAAGAGGAGGAAAGAGAGAGGCCGGGTTCAGACCCATTAAGGGGACCCAAACCGAACCGACCCCTCCTACTTCACTTCTCCTCTTCTTCTCCATACTCCCGCCAAAACAGAATCCCCCAACTCTTCTTCACTGTGACCAAAACAAAACCAACCGAAGAGGAAAACCCAACATCTTCTTCCTCAACCTCCGACGTCGAACCTCCTCACCTCCAAGCTCCATTCCGACGCCGAGCTCCATTACCGAGCTCACAACTCCACCCTTCACGAGCTCCCCTCGCCATGGTCGACCACTACTCCTCGCCGACCACCACGTCGCGAGTGCCGACGGCCACCTTCGAGCTCCGAACTCCACTCGCCGAGCTCCTCTATCCGCCGAAGCCAACGAGCGAAGCTCAGCCACTACGGACCTCCTCTATCGAGCTCGAGCTAACTTTCGAAGCTTCGAACTCTGCTTCGTCGCAAGCTCGACCACGCCTCTTCTCTTCGTCGAGCTCCTCCGACAACGTCGAGCACCGAAACACCGACCCACTTCGCCGAGCTCCTCTACCATGCCGAGCTCACCATCGGAGCTCACCACAGCACCGACAGCTCCAACTTCGAGCTCGCCTCTTCTCTTCGTCGAGCACCGAAGCACCAACCCACTTCGCCGAGCTCACCATCGAAGCTCCCCACAGCATCGACAGCTCCTTCAACTCCGAGCTCGCCTCTTCTCTTCGTCGAGCACCGAAGCACTGACCCACTTTGCCAAGCTCACCATCGAAGCTCCCCACAGCACCGACAGCTCCTTCAACTCCGAGCTCGCCTGTTCTCTTCGTCGAGCACCGAAGTACCGACCCCTTCGCCGAGCTCACCATCGAAGCTCCCCACAGCACCGACAGCTCCTTCAACTCCGAGCTCGCCTTTTCTCTTCGTCCAGCACCGAAGCACCGACCCACTTTGCCGAGCTCCTCTACCATGCCGAGCTCACCATCGGAGCTCCCCACGGCACCGAACAAGCTCCTCGTCGAACTGCCTCCTTCGTCGAACCCATTGAACCGAAGCTCCAAGCTCCTCTATCATGTCGAGCTCACCATTGGAGCTCCATTAAACTTGCCGAAGCACTGCCGAGATGATGTTGGAGGAGTGGCGGGGTCGAGTCGGCACGAAGGCGAGTTCGATGGAGAAAGAAACGAAGAAGGAGAGAAGAAGCAGAAAAAAAAGGGAGAAGGCCACGTGGCATGCCATGTGGCAGCATCTTACCCAGTCGGCAGATCCAAATCGCCGCGCCGTATAGCCGAGCCGAGGAGCCGAACAACCGACCCTCGTATATGGAGAAAATACTCGCCGACCCACACGATCTGTCCGATCGTGTCAAAATTCGCGTCGCGACACGATCGACGCTCAGGAACGCGCCACGTGTCCAGATCATGATCTGCCTCACGATGCACGCACATCTGATCATGATGGACGGTCAGAAACACACCACGTGTCCAGATAGCGATCTGTCTCACTATGTGCGCTCATCTGATCATGATGGACGGTCAGAAATCTACCACGTGTCCAGGTAATATTTAAATTATTTATTTATTTATTTATTTATTTATTTAATTTAAAAAATCCGAAAAAAATATTTAAAAATCGAAAAAAATTAATTAAAAATTCTGAAAATAATTATTAATTCAGAAAAAAATATTTTTAAATTCTGAAAAAATAATTATTAAATTAGAATAATTAATTAATATTTTTTATAATTAATTATTTAATTCGAAAAATGAATAAAAAATTCAAAAAAATGAGAAAAAATTCAGAAAAATCTGGAAAAATCACCAAAAATCCAGAAAATTCTGAGAATATTTTTGGGCATTTTACAAACCCATAATAACACTGTTACACCCCAAGCAAGATTCCAAACTCCCTTAAGAACACTGATAAAATCCCGTACGCCATTAGAACAGTAAAACTACTCCTCACAGGCTGATCAAACTCAGTCTTCAGGAGTGGGGGGCTCGTGATATGGCTAAAAATAGGATTAAATCGGGACCGTTCACATCGGACACGAATCTTAAAGCTCAGGGGTAAAACGGTAATTTCACATGCAAATGTGTCCGTAGCGGGTGCTGGGTCTCCTTCTCACAGATCCAATAACCCGCGAACGGATCCACCTCAGCTGGGTACGGGTCCCGACCCGATACAAACCCAGTCCGACAGGATAGAATTAGGGTCTCTGATTAAACCAAATTAACGGGCCTGATTCGCGACTATCCTCTCACCGGAAATTAAGGGATTACATTCCTAATCTAATTACGAGGATTTTATGCCTTATCAGATCACAGGAATCACATTCCTTATCTGATCCCAACGGCGACTATAAATACCCCACACCCATCTCCATTAAGAGGTAATCAATCTTTTGCTAGTTAAACGCTCTTTCATAATCATTTCTGGTTACTGACTTGAGCGTCGGAGGGTGCGTTGCCGGGATCAACCCCGGTGTCTCGCACTTCCTTGCAGGTGAACAGCAGGAGTCAACGATCAAACTCCGGCGGAACAAGTTAGGTTTGCTATTCAGGTTTTCCAAGAACTCACAAATTCTATCTGTTTACCCCCACACCAGATTTAGCGGTAATAGATATTTATGTCATATTTTAGTAGAAACTCATGGTAGTAGTAGTAGATGTTAAAGTAATTTAATGGTAGATATTTATGTTATGCAAAATCTTAGTAAATGATTATTAATGGATGTTGTGTTTATGTTAAAGTAGATACCATGCTAAGATTGGATTAAGATTAACTTATTCATGCTTAGAATGTTGTAGGATTTCTTCTAAAAATACCTAGCATGTTTAATGATGCTTAAAATGTTGTAGGATTTCTTCTAAAAATACCTAGCATGTTTAAAGATGCTTAGAATGTTGTAGGATTTCTTTTAAAAATACCTAGAATGTTTAAAAATGCTTAGAATGTTGTAGGATTTCTTCTAAAAAAAATACCTAGCATATTTAATGATGCTTAGAATGTTGTAGGATTTCTTCTAAAAATACCTAGCATGTTTAAAGATGCTTAGAATATTGTAGGATTTCTTCTAAAAATACCTAGCATGTTTAAAGATGCTTAGAATATTGTAGGATTCATTCTAAAATTATCTACCATGCTTAGAAGTGACATACATGTTGTAGGATAAATGCTAAAATTATCTACCATGCTTAGAAGTGACATACATGTTGTAGGATTAATGCTAAAATTGTCTACCATGTTAGAAGTGATATACATGTTGTAGGATTTGTGCTAAAATTATCTACCATGTTTAGAAGTGATATACATGTTGTAGGATTAATGCTAAAATGTCTACCATGTTTAGAAGCATATATCTATATACTTAGGAATGTTGCATGTTCATACTAGTAGCTATCCATGCTTAGTAAGATATTCATACTAGTAGCTATCCATGCTTAGTAAGCTATTCATGCTAGTAGTTATTCATGCTTAATAAGATTCATGCTAGTAGGAAGGTTGCATACCATGCTAGATTAATTGATCCATGTTAGTTTAATTGTAGGTAAATTGTATACCATGCTAGATTAATGGTAGAAAAGTTGTATATCATGTTAGTTTAATTGTAGGAAAGTGGATATCATGATATATAAAATTATCCATGCTTACATGCTTATAGGAAAGTTGTATACCATGCTAGATTAAATAAATATTCATGCTTACATGATACCCATGCTTAGATAAGTATATGTTCATGCTATGTTAGTAGATGATCATGCTTAATCATTATTCATGATAAGTTAGTAGGTGTCATGCTAATTATTGGATGTGTTAAGTTAATGGTATCCATGCTAATGATATTCATGCTTAAAATATAGTAGATATTCATGCTTAAATTAAGGTAACTATCCATGGTTAGTTGTAGCGAATTTTAATGTTATGTTCTACCCATGCTAGAATTGTTGTAGAAATTCATGCTAGAATGTTACCAAATTATACACCATGCTATATGTAATGTGAAAGTAGCATACCATGTCTAGGAATGAGGTATACCATGCTAAAGTTTAAATACATGCTTGGAATGTTGTAGGATTAATGTTAGAATACCTACCATGCCTTGGAATGTTGTATGTGTATACTAGTTATATATCCATGCTTGGGTTGTGGTGATTAGTCATGATAAGTAGTAAGCATTCGCGCTCGAGTTATAACCTATGCTTGACCATAGTGGATTTCATGTCTAGATCGCAGAAATTTTCATGCTAAGAGTGATATAAGCACATGCTTAATCGTATTCGTACTTAGGAGAGTTGGAGTGAGTGGTTATGTCATATAATTAGATTGTGGTAGGAAGATGCGTGCAACTGTATGCCATATTTAAGGCGCTATAGGTCGAAGTAATAGGGTCGGGAAGACCACTAGTAATAGTTAGTTGATAAAGATTGTTATGTCGCCTTCGGTTCTTCCTTAGTAGAATACCGACCATAGACTAGTAGTAGATTCTTCTGTTGTTTCTAATAATAGAAGATCAAGTTTGCTAGTAAGCACGTTTGGTTGCTTTTAAAGATTGATTACCTGTATGGTTGTTTGGATATAGCTGTGCTCGTACGTGGCTCGACTGGCCCGTACGTAGCTGTGGGTCTCATACGTAGCTTATTTTGCTCGTATGAAGGTTGTTGTCTCGTACGCTGCTCGACCAGCCCGTGCGTAGCTGTTGGTCTCATACGCAGCTTAATTGGCTGGTATGTACGTTGTTGTCTCCTACGAGGCCCGCCTGGCTCGTAGGTAGTTATTGTTTCATACGTAGCTTATGGGTTCGTATGTAGTTGTTACTCGTGTATAGCTTGTTAGCTAGTACACAGTTCGCGGTGCTCGTCTAGGGTGATATTATCACCCTAAGGGCTATCGACCATCAAGACATATATTTTCTTACCCTAAGGAACTGTGGAGGAGTCACTCCTTGTGTACCGTCGAATTTTAACCAGGATAGGTTGATCGAGGACCGGAGCATAGACGTAATCCAAGTTTAGGGTAGCCGCATGTATGTATATTCACACGGCCGAAGTCTTGGATCGATGAGCCACGAACCGGATCCTGAGGGGTTCTGGTGAGTCTAGGTCAAGCAGCCTAGTAGAGTTGTCTTGCGAAGCCTAATTTAAGGCCTAGCATGTTATGTTTATAATATTATCGTCCCTATGATCGTCGAGTCAGGGACATCATTAGGGTAGTGACTTATAAATGTCATTTTGCTCAGACCCTTGCCGAAGAGAGAGGAGTTGGTTGTAGGGGGCACCTTACGACCAACTTGTCCCTTGAGGGAGGCCTTAGGCGGTGACATTGGGTTGTACCTTCCCGTCAAAGGGATACGCACGGTGGCGTCTCACAAGTTGAGAGCACGTGTTGCGTATCTTCGCGCTGTTCATTCCTGAAATACCATGGCTGGGGTGCCACAGGATGCATGGTGCAGTCTTGCGCTTGCGAGACCCCAGAGGGTGCCACAGGGTAGGCTTTGCGCTACCCTGCGCTTGAGAGACCCTATGGTTATGATTTTGGATTTCGGAACGAGGCCCGATACACTGGGATCGTCAGTGAGGTCCGGCATGCCGGTAGTAGTGGAAAACAGAGACACCATAAGCGAAATGCATTAGTGGGACTTGACCACATCTGCAACCTCATCAGTCACGTGTAGGTGTCAGGAACAGGTTGTGTACAATTAGAATGCGTAATGCGGGTTCAAATCCCTATATATATGGAGAAACGGCTTGAGATGGAGTCGCATGTAGTATGGGCTGCATGTTGCTTTCGGAGACTTGCCAACCTTAGGATAGGAACATCATTCCTGAAATACCGTGGCCGGGGTGCCACAGGATGCATTGTGCAGTCCTGCGTTTGCGAGACCCCAGAGGGTGCCACAGGGTAGGCTTCGCGCTACCCTGCGCTTACGAAACTCTATGGTTTGATTTTGGAACGAGGCCCGATACACTGAGATCGTCTAGTTTTGACTGACATTAGAATAGGAAGCATCCTAGTTCTATTTAAGTATCGCATTAGAGTCTAGTCATAGCACTCACGAACACTTAAACTACACCAACACCATTGTTATATTTTGTATATTGTTTGGGAGATTCGCTACTATATGATCAACCTTTAAGCGTCAGCGAATACTAACGTCCCCACTTCCATAGGTACTGGATCGCCGAAGTACAAAGGCGAGATTCAGGAGGACACAAGGCAAGGAAAGCAAGGAGTCAGTGTTATGTTTAGTTCCGCTGCAGTGTATGTATTGATTATCTATTAGTTGAAAAGTACTCAAGTGAGAGTTACCAAGTGTTGTTCTTCATTCCTTGTACTCTGATGTAAGATATTGAAGGTTGTAATACTTGGAAATGTAAAGGTAATATTGTAACTCTATTGTGAGGTATTGCAGTTGTATAATATTCAGACTTGTAATACATTGGGTGTTGAAATAAAAGTTTTAAATTTTCCTGTTTTTCTGTGTATTGTGACTAATTGAAGAAAAGATCTTGGCTCGTGTCACGGTTTCCCAGTATATGGAAATCGGGGCGCTACAGGAAAAGTGATAGAAAATGATATGATCTTGAGATGAATTGCAGGGTTTGGTTATAAAATTGTAATTTGATAGAATTTAGACTTGAAATTTTTACAGTAGTATCTTGATTATGTCCCTATCTACTCCACCAAATTTCACAATTTTCGAATATAGTTTGATATATATTTAATAAATTCTATCTTGTTGCAGGTATAGAATAAAATTTCTGATTTGTGTGAATTTAACATGCTTGACTTACAAAAATCATAACTCCATGTTTACTATGAATTTAGAGTTGATATTTTTACTGTAAGTTCTCATGCATTTATATACCAATTCCCCAATTTTTAATAATTTTTGGATGATGTTTGATATTTTTAGAAAATACTACACCTATACTAGGTAAGGGAATACTGAACTGTTTTAAGTTCTGTCTCAACAAAGTTTTATATTCAGTTTGAAAATTCATTCATTCCACAATATAAGGATTGTTAAGCTGAAATTTTTACGCATGGATCTTATACGTGTCTAGAACAGTCCCACCAATATTTGTGATTTTTGGAGATGGTTTTAAAAAATCATGTTTGTATATTGGAATAAAATTATTTCAGTCCTGTTTACTTTAGGAGTACCCTTTACCCTGGAAGGAATAACCCCATGATAAAAGGGAATTTGAACTTGAAATTTCTACAGTAGTATTTCAAGTCAATGTCGAACATTTCTACCAAGATTCATAATTTTTGAATAAGAATTGTTATCTCTTTAAAATACAACTTGCTGTTGTTGTTAAGAAACAGTGTGGTTACTGTTTGGTAATTTTACATCCTATTCAAATTGTCATATCTTCCTGTATACTTGGAGTTTTGAGCTAAATTTTGGATATGTACTGCCTATATGCATCTGGGTCATGCATACCAAATTTTATGAGATTTTGAGATCATTGTTATTTCTAATTGAGTTTTAAGCATACACTGGTTGACAGTTTCTACATATCCTGAGAATTTGTTTACATATCATTGTGTTGGTCATTTTTATCACTAAAATGACTTGTTTTGAGAAAGTTTCCAACTAAGAAAGTAAAGTAGATTCAAATAACTTTCTGTAGAATCTATAAACACCGAATTTTATCAAGTGAGTAATTAATTGTAATTTTTGCAACTAGCACCAGTTGTAGTATTCGATGAATAGCTTACTGTTTTGGGTATATGTAAGTCATTGTCATATTAAGATTATAAATGGAGTTAGATAGTTGTTGATAGCTTATAAATCATGAATGGAACATGTTTTGAATTGGACTTGTGAATGTCTACTGTATTGATGTCTTAATAGCTGTACATATTAGCTTATTGAATGTCTAGGGTAATGATTATCACCCTAGGACCATCAACCTATTGACCCTTGATAATTAATAACCTTATTACCTCGAGATGTTGGGGATGAGGAATTTTCTCGTGCACCGTCAAATTTTAACCAAGGAAGGTTGATAACGGGCCAGAAACATGGTCGAGATCCAAGCTAGAGGCAATGGTGATCGATGAAGATCGAGTCAATGGTGATCGATGAAGATCGAGTCACCATTGTCATATGAATGGTTGGGTCAAGATGGGTTCCACTTAAGGATATTATGAAAAGGCTAGGGTAATTAACTGGCAAAGTAATTGACCCAGTTTCACTGAACACGTGTCCATAATAGATGTTAGTTGTTTTCACTGAAACCTGGATAAGATTGGTGCACTAGATAATAATATCCTGTAAATAAGAAACTAGTTTGAAGTTCAAAATCGTGGCTCGATATCGCCCCTGCTACTTACAAATATGAAAGTTTGGAGCTTGACAATCCACTTGAACTATTCCTGAAATTCATTAAATTCTTATCAGCAAGTTAGGAGTCTAACTCTTCCATAGAGCTATTCCCACAACTTGCTAACACAAAGAAAAATTGCATGTACAAAGTATTATACATTCGACACAAAGAAACATTTGCAAAAAAAAACTTTCTAACTTTACTTCAAATATTGATATATAGTCAGGAATTGCTGAGGACAAAAAAGAAGAAGGGGAAAATCATGGGTCATCCTTCGGGCTCTCCACCTCAGCCCCTTCTGACTCCTTTGAGGCCTCCTCCTGTCTATCGCCCTCCTTTTCTGCATCTTTCTCGACCCGCGGCTAGCTGGGTTGCAACTCAATGCAGTACCCTTTCCCAGTGAAACCAGGGACTTGCTCAGCCACATCCGTAATGGCCATGGCAAATGATTGCTCCATCACATCATCAAGGTGGGCCTTTGCCTCAGCATCCACCTTCGCCACTGTAGCTTCATTATCCTTTTCTACCCTCTCCAACTCCTTGAGTCTCCCGACTCTCTAGCACGACAAGCTCCTTGGCGATTCTCTTCTTCTTGGTTGTATCCCGAGCAGCCTTCTCCATTCACCGCTTCTCCTCTGACTTGATCTCCTCGATAAATTTGCTAGTATGGCAAGAGACCTACAAGGAAGAAACATCAGACAACTCATAAACAAGTGAAATAGCACAGAAAACCCCACTACAAATGAAAATACGTACTGCTACGATGGCTTGGGCGAGTTCGAGGTGAGACGATTCCATTGGGTTGTCAGAGAGAAGAACCCGATCCCGCATGGTGGGAAGACTCTTTGCCACCTGAAGGCAAACCACCAAATCTCCGAGGCTGGCATTGCACCTCTTGATGCTCCAGTCGGATGCAAAGGTCCTCTTTTCCTCCTCTGGGATGACCCGATCAGCGACAAAGGTTAGGGGAGTAGCACGCCATCAAGGAGCGCACTCAAGGAGGAACCCCCAATGGTTAGCCTTGATGCCTCCAGGGCCACAATTGGCATGAAGACCGAAGAACTCCGCTTCGCCGGCTTGCTGTCCTCTTCCTTTTCCTGACATTTGGCCTTGTGACGTAGGCCGATGCGAGTTGCGAGGAAGCTGTTGAAGTCCATGCCTTCTGATCTGCAAATAAATAAGAAAGAATATGAGAGCAAGAGACAATAAAAAATATATAATAAAAGAAGAACATGAAAGACTAATTGGGTAAGAATGAACTTAACACCATACTAGGGTCGATCAAACTCAACCCTCATTTGAAGAGTACCTCATCTGTCACCTCTCTCCACTCAGCTCTCCATACCCGATGAGGACATGAATCAAGCCTAACTCTTCCTTGCTTACCTCTTGCTCGACCTTTGCCATCTTGGAAACGTCTTCCCTCCATCTAGTGAGGAACCCCCATGACTCAGGACTATGGATATCGTAGAACTTATTCTTCCAGAACTTTGTCGAATAAAAATCTCAATAAATCAGGCATGTAAGGTTCGGGCAAGCATCTCAAAGTTTCCAGGGGCATAACGGTAATTTTGCAGCAGTTCCAGGCCAACTACAACAATATGGGCCGCCTCTAGGTCCATCAGCACAACCCGTCTAGCAGAGAACGCTTACTTGTAGCCTAAGCTAGAGGGGATTTCCAGCCTGTTAGGGTTATCAGTCAAATCCCCTCTTAAGCAACTAACTCTATCACTTCAACAAGGGAAGAGCAACCAACTCTATCCCTTCAACAAGGAGAGTAACTAACTCTATCCCTTCACCATGGGAAGCTGAAGTTTAATATCAAAAGATGCATTTTTAAGTCTAATTTTGAAAATTAACGATTAATCTATAAATACCTTCTACCTCCATCATGATCACCTAATGAATATTTCACTACTCAAAAACCGTAATTCTCATTCGAGTACTGACTTGAGCATTAGAGGAGTTTTCATCGGGGCCAACCCCCGTGACACTACAATACATAACTCCAATCCTGGCATTTTTTTGGGCTATCCCGTCGTTTATAAACATCAGGATACGGCGTTTCTGGAAATGCCACAAAAAATGCTGTTATAGCGAGCGTCGGGACAGATATAGGGTCTGTCCTGGTGGTTTTTAGAAATGCCGCTATAGATCAATTTAGCCCGGTGTTTTAAATAAAAACTTCGAGATAAAGCTTTTATAAAAAAAAAAGAAAAAAAGTTACATATCCCGGTGTTTTGGACCACAACCGGTAGGATAGGTTATTTATTTCTTTTTTAAAAATACCTTATCTCGGAGTTTTTGGCCAAAAACGATGAGATAGGGAAAAAAATTAATTTTAAAAAAAAACTTTAAAAATTAACTTTTTAAATAAAAAACCCTTCATGGAATAAAATCTCATACACATGTTATAAAACAACGTAAAACTCGTCAGTTCCATTCAATACAACCAAATGAAATCAACACGATATTAATCAACAAGTAGTTAGTTATCTATGTAAATGTAACCCCTATTGCTCATTTTTGTATTTTTAAATTATTTTTATTAAAATTCATGGTTATTTTATTTAATGCTGATTTAATTGATTTTCGTTTCTTTTGTATCATGTGTTGTTCTTCTCTCCCTTGTGATTCATTTTGCATTGATTCAGCTTTTTATTCTCATTTATTTGACCTATAATTTGTTCTTAATCTCGTCTATTGTTTAAACTTATTAATGGCTTATTTGTCTCTTATTGTACTCTTTTCTTCCTATTGGATACTACCCAGTTAACCCAAACCCATATTATCTCTATATAATCACCCTAATTGTACTCAAACCTTAATTACCAAACCCTAATCATATTCTCTCTCTCTCCCTCATCTCAGCCGTCACCTACTACCCCCGACCTCCTAACCTTCTCTCTCCTCGCCGTCACCGTCTACTTTGACGCCGGAGACCCCCCGATCACCCCTCTGATACCACTAAAAATCTTGTCACGTCCTGCTTCCCAAAAGAGAATACGGAATACGGATACATGACTAAGCCCAGCGAATGATTTTCATCATCCATAAGCTGTTCAAGAATCTTTACAATATTTCACAAGAATTATCAGAGTCAGAAGCAAAAGAATCAACCAAGAATGCATTTGTGAATCAAAATACCAACAAGAATACTTGAAACCAAAATATTATAATCTCAAATAATCCAGATCTGAATAAGTCAATATCCTGGGTCACATTGCCCAAATACAAGAATCCAAGTAATCAAGATACATGTGTTCAAAGCAAGCAACAAGAAATAATAATAGCAAAATCCAGCACTAATATTGCATATCACCAACACCATCTGGTACCTGTTCTCCAAAATCTGCAATTTAACAATTGCAGGGATATGAAAAAAAAAACAAACTCCCTTCAATGCAAGTTACGGGCCGCTTGTAATGCAGGATACAAGTATATGGGAAAAACTCGCAAATAACATGGAATATGCATGATAACAAAATAGAATACTAGCATGGCAAGATAAACAAGTGCAAGTGGCATGCATCAGGTGTCAAGTGAACAAGTATCATGTAAATAAGAAACAATTATCAAGAATCAAGTATCACGAAATCAAGTAACAAGTAACAAGTGTCATGTAGTCAAGTACAAGTATCAAGTATCAAGGGTCAAGTGATCATGTTCAAGTCTTGTATTATTACTATCTAGGTAGCACTTCATGCATCCATACTTTTACTACATGGTTGCTACAGTCAATGTAATTTTGTTTTAGATTTCATAGTGGATCATATAGGGCAGTGTACTCAGGGACAAGCCTCAAGAAATCAAGTATCAAGTATCAAGCCTCAAGTATCAAGTAAACAAGCCAAGTCTCAAGTATCAAATAACAAGCCTCAAGAGTGAAGTATCAAGCCTCAAGTGAAATATCAAGCCAAGTGAAACATCAAGCCTCAAGTATCAAGTATCAAGCCAAGTATCAAGTAGTGAAATATCAAGCCTCAAGTAACAATTATCAAGCCAAGTATCACATAGAATCAATAGATTCTCTTCCGAGTACACGTTTCTGTATTTTCCACTATTAGATCTTTCCCATAACCGTGACTTGATTATTTTGTTGTTATTAGTCAATAGGCTTGTATGTGTCTCAAATAGGTCAAGAATAAAATGATATACACAAGTAACAGGTTCAGGATGAAAGACAAGCATGTTCAGGTGAAAGATAACTCATAACAGGATAATACAACGAAAACTCCAGTTCAGGACAGCAAGACAGTACTGTACCAAAACTAGATTCCCGTTGCTACAAACATGCAAAACTGGATCCGTCAAAGAATCTGGAAAATAGACTCCCGGTCGAATCCAGGGAACATATATAAGTCATATAGTATTTCAGAAACACAAGTCTCAAAATAGGTTTGAATCCATAAAGCACGTTCAGCCAGAAATCAGAAGATTGTATTCAAGAACAAGAAAATAACATGAAAACTCATTAATTAAATCCACATAAAAATCTGGGGTATTCTCCAATATGTATAGTAACAGAAAATCAAGTTTCATAATTTTTCAACAAAAATAGAGTAGTCAAGTAAAATCAGAAAACATCAAGTTGTAGTAGTTTTGTAAATTTGAAATCACAAACAATGCAGTACGAAAACAGCAATATCTCACAAACCATAAATCGAAATACAAATTCGCTAAAAGGGTAATACAATAGATACAGTAGGCTAACTTTCATATTTAGAAATATTTAGGAAATAGCAAGTAGAAATAGGTCGAAAATCAGGTTCTTTACTGAACAGTATGAAAAATCTGCTAGAATAGTAGTTGTTTGGAAACATAGAACGGTTTGTAAAACTCATCAAATAAATCCATAAAAATTCTGGGTTAATCCCAATCAGGTCTAGAAATATTGAGAAAAAATTTAGATCAAAATAATAATTTTAACACTATAATAAAAATAGATTACTCTTCAGAATTCATAGAAAATAAAAGCTGGAAATCTTTCGACACCATTGTACTAAAATAGACATAACTCACAAACCATAAATCGAAACTGAGATCCGTCATATGGGTTGGAAAATTGATAGAATTCTCTACAAATTATGTTCACAAAATATTTTCAAATACTGACCTTAATAGGGTCTAACATACTGATCAAAACTGAAAAGCCAGCAAAACTAAAAATATAGCATATGCACAAAATTCACTAGTTCACATAGAACTCAACCAAAACATAATCAAACACAAAATATGATGTACAAGATGTCCATGCAACATGATATAGGGTATTTCACAAGTCCAAGACAAGTCTATCACGAATAACACGAACGATCACAAGATAACACATGAACAACATGCATATATGCAATAAGAAGTGGTCAATCCTAGGTTTTATCCTGTCATGTATGTCATGAGTTAACTATGGTCATATCATCACTATAAAGGCAACATCAACAAGGGGATTCACACACAAATTGTCTCTAGAACCCAACTACACTACAGGCGGTATTTAGTACTTGTGTTTGCAAAGGAATTTAATACAAGTTACTTGTCTTAACCGATGACGAAAATGACTCCAAGCAAGAATAATGGAAAGGATTCCCGGCTAACAAACTCAATGATCACACGAGCCAACAACGAGCAATACCCACAAACCACGAGCGAAGCACGAAACCAACAATGAACACCACGAACGAACGATGATCGACCAAAATCCAAGTGCACGAAAACACACGTGCACCAAGAACCAACGAAGAAGAACTTAAGCAACGAACCATGGCAACATATGCAAGGGAACGGGGAACGGGAAACGAGACGACGACCACGGAGCAGCGGCGGCGGCTGGCGGTTGGCAGTTGGCGGCGCGGGTTGCGTCGCTGGCTGTTGCTACTGCTACCGAACAGAGATAGTGTAATATCCCGAACGGATATTACCTTCTATAAAGTATTATTTTATTATTATTTTATTATTATTTTGTTTTAATTCCCAAATTGAAACATTTTGGTGATTTTTGCTCGGTTTGTTCACAAACGTTGTCTGTACGCATATACCGGTCTATGTACATCGGTAGTGTATCGAATTGGTACCGTGATCTTCCAAATGGATTATAAAATTTATTTTTATTATTATTTTCAAATTAAACTATTTTATACGGATTATATGAGGATTTCTTGGTATACACATACATATACTTATACATGCATTGTATTGTACCAAATTAGTACATTATACCAAATGTGTAGTATGTACTCTTGGACAAGGTGCTTATCCTTGTCATGGCAAACCTAATTAGATGATTAGGGTTTTATTTAGTGGCTAAACTAAGTTTTTTGTGTGCATAAGAGATTAGGAAACCCTTCTAGAAGCCTTATCCCTTCCACCATGCCTCCACCTCATTCCTAGGCCATACCCTACACCTTACTCCTCCCTCACCCTAGAGTGGCCGGATTGCTTCTTCTTGGGGTGTTTTGTGCAATTGTGAGTGCAACTTTGCACTCTCCACCCTTTCCCTCTTCCTATAAATACCCCCTCCTTCTCCACTTGTCTTACTTTTTACAAAACAAAAGAAAGGAAAGGAAAAGAAAGAGAGAACCCATTCTAACTTGAGAGTTTTTCTCTTGTAGGTTCCATAGAAGTCCTAGAAGCTTAGGAGAAGGAGAAGTATAGCTAGCAAGTCCTTCCATCAAAGAAATTTTAGGTGGGGGTCTCTCCACTTTTTTTGGTTTATTGAGTTTGTCGTTTTGGTTTCTTCTTCTTCTTACCTTCCTTGTTTTGTTTTCTTTTGTTCTTTTGGGGTGTTTTATTGTGATGTGGTTGTGTGTTGTTTTGTTGTATATGTTGTGGCTTAAAAAGAAATGGAATAAATAGTAGTAAAAAACAAAAAGATTGAATCTTGTAGTAGGTGTTGTTTTTGTGTTATGAATTGGACTAAAATGAACATATGCATATGGACTTTGTGTATACAACCATTTTGGGTTGTAGGACTTGACATGGACTCATACACATAAGCATATGGACCTTGTATACAACCATTTTGGGTTGTAGGACATACACTTGAACTTTGGACTAAAAAGAATGCATATGTTTGGTTGAATCCAAATGGAGGACTCTTTACTTTATTTTATTGTTGTTATTTCCTTTTATAAATCTTAAGTAAAAAGATCTCATTGTAGATGCTAATTCTAGTATGAAAAAGAAAAGAGACTAATCTAAGTTAGAATGATTAAAAAGATCTCTTTTATGCTTGACTAGTAATAAATAAGAAATAGATGTTATGTTTTAAATAAAGAAGTTTTAGTAGATATTTTATCGTAGATGTTCATGTTTAATAAAGAAATTTTAGTAGATATTTTATAGTAGATGTTCATGTTTAATAAAGATGTTTTAGTAGGTGTTTGTGTTAAATAAAGTAGCATTAGTAGATATCTAATAAAGTTGTAATAGATGCTTATGTTTAAATAAAGTAGATGGTTGTAGGAAGGTAATAGATGCTTATAAATATTAAATGGATGTTTATGCTTATGTTGAAGTAAGTATCATGCTTATATTGTTGTAGGATTAATGTTAAATTAATCTACCATGCTTAGGATTATTGTAGATTAATGCTAAGTAATTATACATGCTTATATTGTTGTAGGATTAATGTTAAATTAATCTACCTTGCCTAGGATTGTTGTCGGTTAATGCTAAGTAATTATACATGCTTATATTGTTGTAGGATTAACGTTAAATTAATCTACCATGCCTAGGATTGTTGTAGGTTAATGCTAAGTAATTATACATGCTTATATTATTGTAGGATTAATGTTAAATTAATCTACCATGCCTAGAATTGTTGTAGGTTAATGCTAAGTAATTATACATGCTTATATTGTTGTAGGATTAATGTTAAATTAATCTACCATGCCTAGGATTGTTGTAGGTTAATGCTAAGTAATTATACATGCTTATATTGTTGTAGGATTAATGTAAAATTAATCTACCATGCCTAGGATTGTTGTAGATTAATGCTAAGTAATTATACATGCTTATATTGTTGTAGGATTAATGTAAAATTAATCTACCATGCTTAGGGTTGTTATAGGCTAATGCTAAGTGAATATCCATGCTTATATGGTGGTAGGATTAATGGTGAATTAATCTACCATGCTTAAGAATGTTGTAGATCATGCTCACCTAGTTGTAGGACAAATTGTAACATCCATGTGTAGGTGTACTAATTATCCACGTATAAGGGTAGCAATTTCTATGCTTAAGTTAAAGTAATTATCCATGCTTAGTTGTAGAAATTCTATGTTTAGGTTTTATCCTTACTAGATTGTATAGTAGATGTTTTACTAAGTTGTCTTCATGCTTGGATCATTATAAATCAACCTATCATGCTAAGGTTGTGTAAGATTAATGTTTAATCAACTACCATGCTTAGATTAATGCTAAGTAGTTAGTAGATATTCATGCTAGATGATACCCATGTTTAAGGTAACAAATCCATGCTAATTTGTTGTAGTTAAGGTAAGAAAGTATCATACCATGCTTGATTCATTGTAGGAAAAATATATACCATGCTAGACTACGGTAGGAAACTCCTAAACCATGTATGATGTGTACCATGTTGTAGGTTAATGGAACCATGCTCATGATGTGTGCGATGTTGTAGGAACCATGCTTATGTTGTGTACATGTTGTAAGGAGTTCATGCTAAATTGTAGTAAAGCTTTATGTTTAGATTGTAGTAACTATTCATTCTTAAGATTGTTATAAGTGCATGCTTAAATCGTATTCATGCTTAAGAGTGTTGTGAGTTGGTGGTTATGTTATATACCATGACTAGTTGTTGTAGGTTGATGCTTACAATTGTATACCATGCTATAGGTTAAGTAATAGGAAAGAATCATGTGGTAATTGTAGTGATAACTACCTTGTTGTAGTTAATGTTAGTAGGGAGCTCATACATACTTGAAGGGTATAGTGTAGCCTCCTAGTTGAATATTGAAGCGAACGTGCGTTCTATGTCGTTATAGTTCGTTTTTGAAAGGAAACCGGTGATTCTAGTGTGTGAGTTTCCAATTGGAATTAGACCCTATCATGGGGGCAATCCTCATCCTTATGGGTAATAAGGGTTGGGAGGGTCACTAGTAATAGTTTGTTCGATAAAAGTTGCTATGTCACCTTCGGGCTTTTTGTTGGTAGAATGCCTACCATAGACTATTAGTAGATTCTTCTGTTGCTTCTAATAATGGAAGATCAAGTTGCTAGTAAGCATGTTTGGTTGCTTCTAGGTTTGATTACCTATATGGTTGTTTGCATATGATTGTGCTCGTACGTGGCTCGACTGGCCCGTATGTAGCTGGGGGTCTCATACGTAGTTTATTTGGCTCATATGTAGGTTGTTATCTCGTACGCGGCTCGACCGGCCCGTGCGTAGCTGTTGGTTTCATACGCCACATATTTGGCCGGTATGTACGTTGTATCTCATACGAGGCCCGCCTGGCACGTAGGGAGTGGTTGGTTAATACGTAGCTTGTTGGCTCGTATGTGGTTAGTATACCCGTATATAGCTTATTAGCTAGTACACAGTTTGTTATGCTCGTCTAGGGTGATATTATTACTCTAGGGGCTATCGACCATCAAGGCATATGTTTTCTTACTCCTAAGGAACTGTGGAGGAGTCACTCCTTGTGTACCGTCGGATCTTAACCGGTGTAGGTTGATCGAGGACCGGAGTATAGACGGAATCCAAGTTCAGGGTAGTGGCATGCATGTATGTTCGCATGGCCGGGGTCTTGGATCGATAGGCCAGGAACCAGATCCTGAGGGATTCTGGTAAGTCTAGGTTGAGCAGCCTAGTAGAGTTATCTTGTGAAGTCTAGTTTAAGAGATAGCAAGTTATATTTATAATATTGTCATCCCTAGGAGTGTTCAGGGTTAAGGACATCATTAGAGTAGTGACTTATAAAGATCATTTACTTAAACCTTTTGCCGGAAAGAGAGGAGTCGGTTGTAGGGGGCCCCTTACGACTAACCCGTCCCTTGGGGCAGACCTTAGGTGGTGTTATTGGGTTGTACCTTCCTGTCAAAGGGATACGTACGGTGGCGTCTCACGAGTTGGGAGCACGGGTTGCATATCTCACATTGTTAATTCCTGAAGTGCCATGATAAGGCAGGCGGAGCTAGGGATGGATCCCGGAACTCCGTCGGGTCCTATACCGGGGATACGAATAGGCCATGGACTACGGTCTGGCTAGGGAGCGGCAGGGGGCTCTCCTGTTGGTGGAAACCCTGAGGGTTCGTCTGGTTTTTGAGTGATGTTCGGTTAGCCGGGTAGGAGTGGCAAACATAGACACCACGAGCGGACTGCATTAGTGGGACATAGACACCATGAGCGTACTGCCTTGGTAGGACTTGACCACATCTGCAACCTCATCAGTCACGTTGTATCTGTCAGGAATAGGTTGTGTACAATTAGAAATTCATAATGCGGGTTCAAATCCCTATATATGGAGAAACGGCTTGAGATGGGGCGCATGTAGTATAGGCTACATGTTGCTTTGGAGACTTACTAACATTAGAATAGGAGCATCCTCGTTTTAGTTAATATTGCATTAGATTCTAGTCATAGCACTCACGAACACTTAAACTACACCGACACAATTTGCCATGTTTCTATATGTTGTTTTGGGAGATTCGCTGCTATGTTATCAGCCTTTAAGCGTCAGTGAATACTGACGTCCCCACTTCCATAGGTACTGGATCGCCGAAGTACAAGGGCGAGATTTAGGAGGACTCAAGGCAAGGAAAGCGAGGAGTCAGTGTCATGTTTAGTTCCGCTGTAACATGTATGTAGATTATCTATTAGTTGAGGAGTACTCAAGTGAGAGTTACCAAGTGTTGTTCTTCATTCCTTGTACTCTGATGTAAGATGTTGAAGGTTGTAATACTTGGGAATGTAAAGATATTATTGTAAAACTATTGTAATGTATTGCAGTTGTATGATATTCAGACTTGAAATACATTGGGTGATGAAAAAAAAATTTTTAATTCTCCTATTTTTTTCTGTGTATTGTGACTAATTGAAGAAAAGGTCCTGGCTCGTGTCTCGGTTTTCCAATATATGAAAATCGGGGCGCTACAGATAGAGACAGAGCGGGAGGCAGGGACAGCCCGGGGGGTGCTAGGGTGCAAGGGAGAGAGAGAGCAGGACAGGAGAGAGAGAGAGAGTGGGAGGTGTAGATGGTTCGGGGAGGTAAACAGGGAGAGATAGCAGCAAATGGAGGGGGCAGTGCATGCGTTTCGATATAAATAGGTGGATTTTTGGGTTAGGGGGAGAGAGCGGCATAGTATAGGGGTTTCGGGTGTGGGTAAAGCTAACGGGTTCGGGTCTGCATGGGGATAGGGTAACACATAGTGGGTTTCAGTGGGTAGTTTGAGTGGGAATAGTTATAGGATTAAGTATAAATGGGTTAATGGGTATATTTGAAAACATGGTATTGGGTTTATTATATAGGGTAATGGTTGAGTGGATAATTGGGGAATTAAAATGGGTATTAGGGATTCAAGCAAAAATATAAATAGGGCAAAATGAACAAAATAATGGAGAAAAATAATATGGGGTGTGAACAACAATAAGGAGGATAAAAAATATCTGCTCGATCAAAAAGGAACGAACAAGAGACGAACAAGTATCAAGAATCCAAATAAAAGAAGACAAGAATAATAAAATGAAAATATATCGAAATAAAAATCCAATATACGGTCCAAAAGAAATACAAAAGAAATACAAAGAGAGAAAATACACCAAAACGAAAAATACACTAAAAATACACAAAATGGAATACAGGAGTTACAATCCTACCCACCTAACAAGAAGAATTTTGTCATCGAAATTCAAACAAGAAGATATATAGGGTAACCCCAAAAACAACCAAAAGAACAAAACAAAAACTACTCAAACAAATGAGGAAACTTCTGCTAAATCTCCTCCTCCAGCTCCCAAGTCGACTCACCGGGTGAGTGAGGATTCCAAGTAACACAAACCAACTTGATGACCTTGTTCTTAAGCACTTTCTCCTGTCGATCCATAATAGCAACTGGCGGAATCTCACAAGTCAAATCTAGCAGAACGGTCAACTCAGAATAGTCGATCACGTAGCTCTCATCTCGGATATATATCCTGAGTTGTGACACATAGAAAATATCGTGCACTCCTGATAAAGCTAACGGCATTGCAAGACGATAGGCCACCTGGCCGACTCTCTCCAAAATCTCAAACGGTCCAATAAATCTTGAGCTAAGCTTGCCCCCACCACCAAACCGAATAACACCTCGCCAAGGCGATACCTTCAGGAAAACATGGTCACGTACCGTATTCCGTGTACTTTTGGAAATTGGGGCGTGACAAGGTTGTGAGTGGTATCAGAGCTTCATGTTTGGCTAATGTGTTAGTTTGACTAATACATTAGACATGCTTGACTCGATCAGGATTTACCTGACTACTAACAAGCCATGCATTGCACAAAGAATTATAATTAACTTGATTTGGATACTTGTCTCATTCCATTCATTTTGATCCCTTCTTATTCGATTCCTTGATTCCTTGCTTCTTTTGTCTCTTGCAATTATCCTCATTGCCGATTTCTTATTGGGTATGAATTAATTTCTTTTGAACCTATATTCCTTTGATTCTGGTTGTAACCCCTGTTCTCGTTAATACGTATTTTTCATGTATTTTTTCGTATTTCAAATTCTTAGTATCTTGTAAGTAATTCTCCTCAAATGATTATTGATTTTCAACCTAAATTGTATTTCATTCTAGGATTTTGATATGACACCCAAATGTTGAATCTTTTATTTTTGGTTAATTATTTAAATCAATTTATTTATTCGATTACTTGTTACATTCTATAATTATATATATCCTTTTTACTTAATTATTGCTTGAAGCCTAGGCCGAGTTTAATATTAATATTATTATTCAAACTATTTAAATTGAAGCCCATCTTTTAAAGCCCAATTTTATTTTTGATTTCATTATTTATTAATATCTAACCTGAGCCCAAAGTTTAGCCCAATCCTATAACTAATTTATTAAAATGTTTTGAACCCATAAACCATGCCCAAATATAAACCCAGTACCCATATGTATTTGTACATAACCAATCCTGTATACTTACCCGTATACAAATCTCTTCACGTTCCCCAACTTTGCACATTCCCGTAACTACAACCCCCTACTATCTCCAACTACCCGCAATTAATATTATATTATTATATAACAACCCATATCCCCCTTCTCTCTCTCCCTCCTCTGTTCCAAAACGAAACAGAGCGAACACCCCCTTCGTCTGCCCTCCTCATCGTCCCCTCCATTAGAGCCTCATTGCCTCACCCCGCCAGTGAATAGAGCCACAACAAACACCGTAGCACCATCGACTTCGTCCCCTGAGCACCTCAATGACTTCGTCATCCTCACCTCTCCTCAGCCAACCACTCGCCATTGCCGAATACCACCATCCCCTTCGACTGCTCCTCCTCAACGCCATTGTCGAACTCAGACTCTTCGCCAGTCGCCTACTCCTTCGAGCCCCTCGCCAGCCGTCGCCTCCTCAAAGCTCCACCGACCACTGTCACCGCTCGAGCACCTTTTCCTCCTTCGTAAGAACCCATCCTGCTCGTCGACGTCGAGATGCCTCTTTGCCATCACAGTCGACCCCCGCATATCCTCGTCATCATCGCTTTAGCCTTGCACCACCGTTGACTCCGCCTTAGCCCAGCAGCTTGCCTCTGCATTCTACTCGCCCTCCTCCTTCCTCCCGCATGCTCCCCAAACCCATCGACCACCGCCTCACCACCTCCCGAAACCCTCGTCGCTGATCACCCACCTACATATCGTTGAGGCAGCTCCACCATAGTCGTCACCAGTGCACTCCTCCACCGACTACCAAGCCCTGCTACTTGCTCTTCCAAGTCCACCACAGTCGAAGTGGAGCCAAAGCTGCACTATTGCTGTTTGCTGTTGGCCATTTCTATTGTGTTGTTGTTCTGTAGTTGTTACCACGTATCTTGCACGTGCTTCGCTGCCTCGGATCCTAATCCATTATTCTTTTATTCGGTATCATCGTTGTCGTTATCAGGTAAGTATCCTCATGTACAATTTGTTTGTTCTTGTACTAGCTTCTTTGAAAAATACCACAAGTAAATTCATTGACTATCTATTACAAATTCTAATTCATATTCATTGATCGAGTTGAAATTTGTTGCTATACATAATCCGTCGATCCCGTATTCACATATGATTATGAATACTTTATTGTCGTATGCATTATACGAACACGATGATACACACATATATACTGTTAGAATTATACAGGATGTTGTGCATGAATTGCTTGCATTGTTAATAGTTAGGATGCAGTTATGATCTCTTTTACTCCTGATTAACTTTTATATATGCCATTGATCACATCGTAGTTACAACAACGTTATTAACCCTGAAATGCTCCTGATCCAGACTTGTAATAGAAATTTGACCCAGTAAATGACATTAAAACTGCGTGTTTTTGCATCTCATGAGTTAGAACATGTTCCATGCATAATTCCTTGATGCTCCTTGATCATATCTTGGCATCATTCTCGTTGCATCATGATCATGTTTGATTATAATAAAAGTAACAAGTCGGGGTATAAGGGGAAAAGATTTAGTAGTGGGCAATATAGAAGAACGTACTCGGACGGGAGCTCGTGGTTTTCCAATGCAAGTTGCAAGTTACAAGTTGCAAGTTTGCAAATTATAGGTTTACATGTTCACATTACAAGTTCATACTCTACATGTTCCACATTGCACGTATCTCGATATAAGATATAATTTACATATTTTTCACAGTACGTGACCTATAGAATCTACCACTAAGTCTAAACGTTCACTTGATTGCGTGCATCAAATACGTGGTATGGGATGCATGATTGCTGCACTAGTTAGGTTAATAAAAGACTTGAGATTAACACGTGCACATGCATAATCCAATTACATGTACATGTTCCTGTTGACTTGTTTACTTGCTTACTTGTTTACATGCCACTTGTTTCATGATGCCTTGTTCAAGATCCGGTTTACATATTGTATTTCACCTATTACATGAATCTTGATTCCTTACTCTTTTCCTGCTTCTTGTTTCGTTTATTTGTACTTGTCCCCTTAGCTTGTACTACTTGCGGCCCGTGACTTGCATTAACAAGTACCTTCTTGTTTCTCTTTTTGTGACAATGTACTTGCAGGCCTAGAAGTAGAGTTACCCGAATGTGTTGCTGATCAAGTATTTTAGTTTTGTTAATTATCATGTTACTTTTGTTCATATTTTATTCATGCCACTCTTTATTGTATTCCGGACATGTTTGACCCATAACTAATTTTTATTCCCAGTTGTTGGTTATGTTATGGACTATGTCATAAACTTTTGTTATCATATTGTGATTTTACATGCCTGCGTGGATTTTTTTTGTTTGTTATCGTGTTGTTGAGTTACCTGTACAGCTTATGAATGGTGTATTCGTATCATTCACTTGTCCTCAGTCACATGCTCATATTCTCGTATAACGGGAAGCGGGGCGTGACATTGGTATTCTTTTGTGTTTCTTTTGTTGTTTTGTTATTTATTCCTTGTTTTATTTCTATTGCATCTTTCATCCATGTTGTCTTCCTGCATACATATTCCTTGTTTATCTTTCATCTGTTCATCTTTTCCTTGTTTTGGCTCTATTTTAGGGGTTATTCTTGTTCATTCTGTTCTTGCTCGTGTTCTTTTTGATTCCGGGGCAACCCATTCCTTCGTCTTCTACCGCTTCGTGGATCAGCATCAATTGGTGTGCAGTGAGTTACTGGTTGCTTGGCATATCACCACAGGTGGCGGTGTTATCGTATATTCCTGGGAGTGCAAGCAGAGTCCCGTGGTGATTGGAAGTGCTGATTTCAGAGCAGATCTAATTGTGATCGACAGTTAATGGTTTGATGTGATTCTCGGCATGGATGGGCTGGGTGAGTCCCTATGCTATCATCGATTGTCGAGCGAAGAAGGTTGTTTTCAGGATGCCATGCCGTGCGGAGTTTGAGTACCATGCTGGGGAGTTACCCCTTGGGCATGGTCAGGAAGTTGTTGTTGATGCTGGTTGTGCAATGGAGTTGCACTCAGGCTGTGAGGCTGTGCCTCTTATTATGCGGAAATTTCAGGATGTGTTTCCAGAGGAGTTACCTGGACTAGCTCCGAATATGGAAGTTGAATTCGGTATTGATGTTCAGCCAGGTACTGTGCCGATATCTAAGAGTCCCTACCGGATGGCACCAGTTGAGCTAGCAGAGCTGAAGGTACAGGTACAAGCTGAATTTGGGTTTCATCTAGCCCAGTGTGTCCCTGTGGGGCGCTCTTGTCTTGTTTATCAGTAAAAAGGACGATAGCCATCGTATGTGTGTGGATTACCGTGAGCTGAACAGTATTACAGTAAAGAACCGGTATCCGCTACCCAGGATCGATGATTTGTTTGATCAGCTGGGTGAAGCTGCTATTTTTTTGAAGTTGGACCTTTGCTCTGGTTATCATCAAGTGAAGGTGAAGGCAGCTAATGTGCAGAAGACTGCGTTCAAGATCAGATACTGGCACTACGAGTTCCTAGTGATGCCTATCGAAGTAACGAATGCGCCAACAATGTTCATGAGTCTGATGAACAGAGTTTTCTCTCCATTTCTGGATAGATTTATGGTGGTCTTCATAGATGACATTCTGGTGTATTCTCGAAATCAGAAGGATCATGCTGATCATCTGAGGTTGATTCTGCAAACCTTGAGGGAGAATCAGCTATATGGAAAACTAACAAGTGTGAGTTCTGGCTTGATCGAGTTACCTTTTTGGGGCACATTATCTCAGGCGATGGTATCTCTATTGATCCAACCAAGATTTCTACTGTCAAGGATTGGCCTGTTCCTAAGTTAGTTTCGGAAGTGAGAAGTTTCCCTTGGTTTGGCTGGGTATTATTGGAAGTTCGTCTAAGACTTTTCGAAGATAGCTGGTCCATTGATTAAGCTGATTGGGAATGATCAGAAATTCATTTGGGATGGAGGTTGTAATGGAGCTTTTACAGAGCTGAAGAGCCGGTTAACATCAGCACCTGTGTTCACTAATCCAGATGGTTCAGGTGGTTTTGTGGTTCACTGTGATGCTTCTGGCAAGGGTCTAGGTGCAGTGTTGATGCAGAAGGGTCAAGTTGTTGCTTATGCATCCAGACAGATGAGACCGCACGAGAAGAACTACCCTATCCATGATTCTCAGTTGGCTGCTGTGATCTTTGCTTTGAAGTTGTGGAGACATTATCTGCTTGGAGACCGAGTGGAGATCTTTACTGACCACAAAAGTCTCAAGTATGTGTTCACTCAGTAGGAGATGAACATGAAGCAAAGGCGATGGTTGGAGTTGATGGCTGACTATGACATCAGTTTGCAATACCATCCTGGTAGAGTGAACTTGGTGCCAGATGCTTTGAGTAGGAAACCAGTAACCATGTCCCTAACTCAGCAGAGAAAGCTTGTTGAGCAGATGAGGAGGTTGGATTTGGATGTGATCTTGTCAGGTTCTGTTCAGAGTTGCATGTTGCTTCAGTTGCAGTCGTCTCTTATTGAGCAGATTAAGGAGGCTCAGGCAGGTGATGAGCAATTGCAAGGGTTCAGAGCCGAAGTTGAAGCCGGTACGAGGACCGATATGGTTGTTCACTCAAATGGATCTCTTCGTTTTGGGTCCAGGTTGTGTGTTCCGAAGGGTGAGGTTCGTTAGAAGTTGCTTGAGGAAGCCTACCAATCGTCGTACTCTATTAATCCTGGTGGTACGAAGATGTACCGGGACTTGAAGCTTCATTTTTGGTGGCATGGTATGCAGAGGGCCGTGGCGAGATTTGTGTCGCAGTGCTTGATCTGCCAGCAGGTGAAGGCAGATCATCAGAGGACCGCCGGACTTATTCAGCCTCTTCCCATTCCGAAGTGGAAGTGGGAGCATATCACCATGGATTTTATAACCGCTTTGCCGAGGAGTCTTAAGGTTCACAACGCCATTTGGGTGATTGTGGACAGGTTGACGAAGAGCACTCACATCGTTTTCTTCAAGTTGGGCAGTCTACTGAGAGCCTACTGAGAAGTACATGCAAGAGATTGTCAGACTTCATGGGGTTCCAGTCAGTATTGTATCCGATAGGGATACGAGGTTCAGGTCTTAGTTTTGGGAGAGTCTTCAGAGTAGTCTGGGGAGTAAGTTGAAGTACAACACAACTTTTCACCCTCAGACAGATGGACAGTCAGAGAGGACCATCTAGACTCTTGAGGACATGTTGAGGTCCTGTGTGCTGTAATTTGGAGGTTCTTGGAAGGACCACTTACATCTTGTAGAGTTCTCGTACAATAACAGCTTTCAAGCCAGTTTTAAAGCTGCTCCGTTCGAGGCACTATATGGTCGTAAATGTCGGCAGCCAGTGCTGGGATGAGATTGGCGAGAGGAAGTTGTTAGGCCCGAAGTTGATCACCAGAACGATGGATACTGTGAGTTTGATTAGGAAGCATCTTCAAGCCGCGCAAGACAGACAGAAGCGATGGGTTGATGTTCATCGTAGAGCCTTGGAGTTTGAGGTGGGAGAATATGTTTTCCTTAAAGAATTGCAGTGGCGAGATGTCATTCTTTTTGGTGGCGGAGACAAGTTGAACCCTAGGTTCATCGGACCGTTTGACAACGTGGAACAAGTAAGCAAGGTGGCCCTATCGTCTTGCATTGCCTCTGGCTTTATCTGGAGTGCACGACGTCTTCCATGTCTTGCAACTGAGAAAGTACATCCATGATGAGACCCACGTGATTGACTACTCGGAGTTATCTGTGAGACCGGATTTGTCTTGTGAAATTCCGCCAGTTGCTATTTTGGACCGGTGGGAGAAGGTATTGAAGAACAAGACGATCAAGCTTGTTCGTGTTTCTTGGAATCCTCACTCGCTAGGTGAGTTGACTTGGGTGCTGGAGGAGGATATTCAGCGGAGGTTTCCTCATTTATTTGTGTAGCTCTTGTTTTGCTGTTTTTGCTTTTGTTATTGTATTTTTCTTTTCTTTTGGGGATACCCTATGTACTTCTGGTTGAATTTCGAGAACGAAATTCTTTTTGTTAGGTGGGTAGGATTTATAATCCCTATTTCTCAACTTTGTATTTTTTAATTATTTATAATAAAATTCATGGTTATTTTATTTATTGCTGATTTAATTGATTTTCATATGCTATTCTCTCTCTTGTGATTAATTTTGCATTGATTCAGCTTTTTATTCTCATTTATTTGACCTACAATTTGTTTTTAATCTTGTCAATTATTTAAACCTATTCATGGCCTATTTGTCTCTTATTGGACTCTTTTCTTCCTATTGGATACTACCCAGTTCACCCAAACCCATATTGTCTTTATATAATCACCCTAATTGTACCATAACCATAATTACCAAACCCTAATCATATTCTCTCTCTCTCCCTCACCTTAGCCATCACCTACTACCTTTGATCTCCTAACCTTTTCTCTCCTCACCGTCGCCGTCTACTTTCGATGTCGGATACCCCCGATCACCCCCTCCTTTCCTCTCCTCTCCATTGTGCTCACCCCAGTCGTGCCCCCTATTCCCATTCGAGCAGTGCAGCGTGACCCCCCCCCCCCCGCCGCTGTCGCCCAGGCCGCCGTCGCTATCGTCGTCCACAGTGGTCAGCAATGACCAGGCTACCATCATCTTCTGTTGATGCTGCCGCCGCTCTTGCTGTTTGTTGCTGCTGTCTTTTTGTGGTGGTGTGCACGTGCGTCTTGTGCACTGTTTCGGGTGGTGTGATTTCTCGTCTCTTTGTTCGTTGTGTTCGTTAATCGGGATCCGTTCCTGTTATTCAAATCTTCATCTTCGTTTCCGTCGTCTTCATAACAGGCAGTTTGCTTGTATGTGTTCTTTTTGTTATACAAGTTAAATACCGTACGTAGTCTAGTATGAAAATGTTTGTACTCACATGATGATCCTATCTTGTTAGTTTAACCGTTAATATCATTTCTTGATCATGAGTAGTTACAATAGTTGACACCCGTTGCATGAAAATATTTAGATTAGATGCCATCTTGATTGTATGTTGTTTGTGACACACCATATGTTATAGATGAATGTTGCATAGATGTTTGTTGGATGTATTATCTCATTATAGACTATTTGTACACATGTCATGCTGATTTGAGTAACCCACATACACCATGCTTTGTATGATATCTTAGATTAGACCGTTTGTAGTTAACTTGTTTGATAGAATGCCTAAAAAAACTTTTTGCTGCTGCCCTATTTTTGTACAGTAATTTGGACCATGTTAACATCAGTAAAATAAATAACTTTGTGAAAATGATTTGTAGCCATTGTTTTCTAGTTTCCAGAACATTCGACGGATCTGAATTCCGAGTTTTGATGCATGAGTTATTTCCGTTTTACTGCTGTCATATCGTATATTCTTGATTCTGAACTATATGATATTTTATTTTAAAACTGACACTAAAAGTAGAATTTGAACCCTATATTTTGGTGAGTATGTTTAGACTTGACTGGGATCAATCCCTAATTTTTGTGGAATTAATTAATAATTTTTGTATCTCATTTCATACTTATGAAACTAGTCGATATATTTCCAAACTACATGATGTTTAGTAAAGAACTATGTTTTCAACACGATTCTATTCGTTTTTGATGAAAACTTTGTGAATATGAACTACAGCCTGACTTTTCTATTTTATCATCCTTTAGACGGATCTGGATTTTGAATTAAATTTTATGAATTATCTCTGTTTTGGTACTGCTGTGTCTGTACTTTCAGAATTAAAATTTTGTTGCATTACTCTGTTTTCCCAATTTTATTGACTATACTATTTGTAATATAAATTCATGATATTTTATATTTTGAGACTAGATATGTTAGGGAGTTCCAGTTTTTTTTTCAGATTTAATTATAATGATTTTAAACTCTTTTCATGCTTATAAACAAGATTTTGCATTTTCTGGCTGAACATAACTTCTGTATTAAACGATGTTTTCAACCCTGTTTCTGTGGCTGATGTACGACTTATATATATGTGCTGGAATAGGCAGAGAGTCTAGTTTCTAGATTTCCGATGGATCTAGATTTTCTATTCTGTAGCAACGGAAATCTCAGATATGGTACAGTAGTGTCTTGCTGTCCAGAACTGGAAGTTTTGTTATTTTGACTGTTATGAGTTGTTTTGTCACCCTTTTGTGTTTCCTAATTCATCTTAGACTTATTCTTTGTTCTTGCCATGTTTTTAGCCTGTTTGTATTCGTTCACACCTATTTATTAATAATGAAAACTAATCAAGCCGGAGTTTTTAAGAGAAAGATCGAGTAGTGGACAATATAGAAATGCATATTCGGAAGGGAACTCGTTTTTCCTACTGTTTACTATGGTACCTACTGTTTATCTCTGGATGCATGAGGGACATGATCCATGACACTGTTTGATGTTGATGTTACTGTTACCGTTTGTCTGAATATACTGTCCTATAGAAGTTCTACTGCGAAATCTTAAAATGAAACTGTTTGTTGTAGCAACCATGTGGTAAAATCTGGGACGCATGAAGTACCTAGATAGAAATAAACATTAGACATAAGAACAACTGTTTCACTGTCACAATCTGTTACTATTACTGTTGATTTACTGTTACTGTTGACTTCACTATCACTATTATACTCTTACTGTTATTCCGCTATTTACTGCCATCTTTAGATTGTTATCTTTGCTGCCTTCTCCATGTTAGTATTTCCTTTTTAGTATAGTTTTTCCTTTCATTTTCCTAATTGTACTGCTTGCGGCCCGGAACTTGCATCTAACGAGCATTATGTTTTCCTGTCTTCCTATTATCCTTGTAATTATCATATGAGCAGGTTTTGCTGATCAATTGCCTACTGGAGTTAGTGAGCAAAAGTATTGAGCTGCGCAACTGGAATTATTTGCTAAATGTTTTGATGAACTATTTTATATTCATGAACTGTATTGAAACTTGTATTTGGGCTTGTAGTCCCAGGATTATTGTTTTGTTTCAGATCTCGTTTTTGTTGGGATATTTATTATTGTTGCAATAAATATCATTGAGTTATAATTGTTTTTGCATGTCTGGTTGAGTATGTTGCTATATTTATTGTTGTGATGAGTCAAGCAGATCGGTACAGCTTATGGATGGTGAAAACTGTCCGCTAGGCTTAGTCACGTACCATATTCCATGTTCTTTTGGAAAGCGGGGCGTGACAATATTTTTACATCATAATTGAATCAATGATATCTAGCATAAGAAAAAGAAAAAAGAATATGGAAGATTAGAACACTAGGACCAACTAATGCACGCCAGTAGCATTGGCAATGATATACTTCCCTTTTTACCCAAAAAAATTTGCCTAATCACATTCGTTGGTGTAATCAAATTAACTTAGACCAATTCCCATCATTTCTCCTCGAAAAATAACACCACCACCATAAAAGAGTTTATAAAAATAACATGCCAGAATAGCTTATTCAAACCTGATTATGACATGCATAGAGTACTCCCTTTTTATGCAGTTTGATACTTGAAATAACAAGACACTATTAAGATTAGGGTTAAGCATTAATCGGGTTACCGAAAAACCGACCCGACTTGACCCGAACCGTTTAGAACATTTCGGGTTTGTTGCCAAACATGTCATTTTCAGTTATGGGTTTCGAAAAAAATTGGTGCTAAAAACCGACCCGAAACCGGAAGTCAATCCAATGGCCATAATTTCTTCACTTCATTCAATCAGGCGGTTGATAAAGATGTCCTCTGAATCCAACCCTAACCTAATCCTTTTTCTCCCTTACCGTCGCCGTTCTTTTTTCTTCTTAATCACAATTCTTTTTCTTCTCAATCTCAAGAGAAAAGCTTCTTCTTCTCATCCTCTGTGCCTTCCTTTTCTTATGTTGTTGAAGTCTTGAAGATTCACAGATCTAAACTTCAAGGCCATGTTCTTCAAAATGCTTTTCCTTTTCGTCTCAATCACTTTTCTTCTTTGACTTTAAGTCTTCGATTCTGGCAATCTTCAACAATTCTTGATGCCCTAAACTATCATCTTAAGATCTACTGGCCGTCTTCTTCAATTTAATCTTCTTCTTGAAGTCCCAATAAGTTTTTCTTATTATTTATGGGTCTCTTTTTGAATTAAATTGTTTCTTGTTCATGTTGATGCTGCTAATTCATTGACATTCTAGATTATTGAGAAAAAAAAAAGGATCTTTTTGTTTTGTAAGTTGTGAAAGTCCCAAACCGACTGGTTCAAACCAAACTGAACCGAAGTTAACCGGGTCGGTTCGATCTGATTTTACACCTTGCTCGGTTCGGGTTCGGTTTTCAAAAATCCCCTTGTGCGGTTCGGTTGCAGAATCGAACTGTGCTCACCCCTACCTGAGATGAAGACTTGTCACAAGAGTTGAGGGGAGATCTGTGTGTATAATAACATGAAAACAAACATTTAAAACAGTAGAATAACGAATATGTGTTGCTTGAACTTGCTATTAAATGCCACCATATCAGCGAAACTGTCACCATATCTCTGTGATTTGGTGCTCACTGTAAAATAAAGAGAGACGATCAATTAGTTATTTTTAAATACGTTTGAAGAAATTTATCAGATCACAAAATGATGTACTGTCTGGCAAGAAACATTCCTTCGATCCTTAATCTCTCTGTAATTACATATACATACATACTAAAAGGGCTTGTATGGTTTAATGTAGGTTTAACTGCAATTGCAATTTGATGAACGTACCCTTCACTACTTACCTATGCAGTTGTATATGCATCTCCAGTTACTGAATTACAGCTAGGACCATATGCCATAGCTGCATTTTCTACATGTTGGAATTTTAGTAGGACGAAGTAAGGAACTCTATTTCAACACTTGTCATTTAATGTTATTTCATCTCCTATCTTCAACGGCATTCATCATCAAGAATGCTATAGAGATATTTCTTACCGTTACAAATTCATCAAAGTACACAACTCATTCTATTATTCTCCAAAGAATGCCATTAAAGATTACATAAAATTCTTACTTCTGAACTTCGTCAATTGGACCCTAGAAGCAATTTACATCTAACATATCACACATGTAGAACTCATATACTTCACACATGTAGAACTTATGGAATAAAAAGCACTAAAATTTCTTTCCTAATTGACTTCATTATACTCACCGAAAGATGCAATTGTTGTGTCGGGAATATCAGTGAAAATCCTGAAACAAACATTACCGCAATTAATTAAAATGCGAATAATTAATAACAAAACAATTCCCCTAAAGAAGTAACAATTGCTACTCGATATTGTATTCTAGATCCAACATACTATATAATACCAACCAGTGAAGATGTTCTCTTGATTGTGGATTGTTACAAATAATGTTTACAAAATTTCTTTTACAAAGAAAGATAGAGAGGCACAGGAAAAACCGAGAAGGGAACAGAGGAGGGTAATCCGAAAGAAAAAGAAAAGGAAAATAAATTAATCAACTTACAGTAAGCAAATGAAAAGTACAACTCCAAGAAAGCCGAGGCCTGTGTATCAGACAGTGTCCTTAAAACAGATTTCGCCTCTCTCCGGTTACTGGATTGAACGGAGGCGTCTGTCTCCCAGGATGTAACGACTTGGAGCGATCCCGTAGGCACCACGTACCACTCCCGAACCGAGTACAAGCGCTTGAACCTATCACCGACTTACCAACAACAGCAGAATGGACGAACAGTACAGAAGAAGAAGAGAAGAGGATCTGGTTTATGCAGGGAAGAAAGTAAAGGGGAGGCCTCTATTTATAGAGACTGGGTTATTCAGTAACGGCAGACAAGGCATTAACAGCCTTTACTGTAACGGCAGACAAGGCATTAACAGCCTTCACTGTAACGGCAGACAAGGCATTAACAGCCTTTAACAGCCTTCACTGTAACGGCAGACAGTGAATTGAATGCCTTCAGCGTAACGGCAGACAAAATATTAAATACAGCACTGAAACGGCAGACAGAACCGTTTCTGCATTCATTTCAGCCGTTACAAAAAGAAAACTGTAGCAAAAAGCGGCTCTGCACGGGGTGGGATCAAATCGGTCCGACATTCGTGTCCGCAGGTCGTGCGGGCGCACACAAGTCGCATGTAATCCGGTCCGTGATTTGCACCCCCCCCTGCGCGCTGCGAGAGAGAGCCTCTCTTCTAGCCATCTTACAATGCTTAGAAGGAGATTACTATATATCCTCTTCTATTTCCTTTGTTATTTCCGATGTGGGACTATGTTCCCTTAACCCATTTTCAAGAATGAAAACGTCTCACTTTGAGAGACAATTTCTCATTCACCCCTTAACCGATTTTAGCGAACCAATATATGATTTTGATCTACTTACGAAGGAGAACACAAATCAATCAAGATCTCTCAATAATTCATTGAGGATCTTACTCAAAAAATTGCTCAAAAATCGGTTCGAAAATGGTGTCTAAAACACTCATTTTCTAGCAATCCCCACATGAATGAAAATTGACGACCACAGACAGGACAGACTGACACGACAGACTGACACGACGGACTGACCCAACAAACTTGGTGATAGAATTCAACGATTGATTTCTGCATAGGATAGGTAGGTGTTACCCTTTGAACCTTCCCTTATGAAAATATGTTTACTTTACTAACTAAACAGTAGACGCGATGTCTTTGAACTGTTCTGCCATTTGTGTAAACGATGACATATCTCACACAGAAATCTTTCTAACGCTTTTTCAGTTCTCACTGTTATGTTCGTTTTGGCCATGAACATACGCCTGGTTCTGCAAGATTTTAACAGGAATATTGCCCTATATTATTCCCTTGGAAGCGGCCCTTCTTCTATCTTACATAGGTGATTTCTTACTTAAGAGTAACCCTGCATTACTCTGCTCGGATATCCGACGCATAAGAATCATTAAAAGCCTAGCTTAACCTGTTACCTTACGGGCATCACTGTTTCATTATGGGAATGGACATGGAAAAATCTCCACAATGATCTAACTTGGTCTTTACAATTTAGTTGTCCCTTTGAACCTAGATCTTGGGATCTCCAGTCAACTAGGTTGGGTTTCCATTGTATCTACTTATTCTTTCATGGGCTTTAGTCCCATTTCCCTCGATGATTTATCAACTAACTCTCTGTTTAACCCAGGTTAGTGGATCCGCAATGTTATCTTTTGACTTTACATAGTCCACAGAGATAACCCCAGTAGAGAGTAGTTGTCTAATGGTATTATGTCTTCGACGAATATGTCTAGATTTACCATTATACATATTGCTCTGTGCTCTACAAATTGCAGATTGACTATCTGAATGTATGCAGATTGGAGGCACAGGCTTCGTCCACCTTGGAATATCCTCAAGGAAGTGGCGTAACCATTCAGCTTCTTCCCCACATTTGTCTAATGCGATAAATTCTGATTCCATCGTGGATTTAGCGATCACTGTTTGTTTCGAGGATTTCCAAGAAACTGCTGCACCACCTAGTGTAAACACATAGTCACTAGTGGATTTTGAATTATCACTCGATATCCAGTTCGCATCACTGTATCCTTCAAGTACAGCCGGGTATCTCATATAGTGCAGCCCGTAGTTACGAGTAAAACGCAAGTACTTCAGTACTCTGATAATTGCTTGCCAATGCTCGCTTCCAGGATTACTTGTGTATCTGCTTAGTTTACTTACTGCATAGGCTATGTCTGGTCTTGTACAACTCATTAAGTACATTAGACTGCCTATGATTCTAGAGTATTCTACTTGAGAAATACTCTTCCCTTTATTCTGTGATAAATGTAAAGTTAGATCTATTGGAGTTCTCGCAATTCCAGAATTATCTTTATCAAATTTTCCAAGAATATTGTCAACATAATGTGCCTGGCTTAAAATAAGCTCGTCTGATGTTCTTTTGATTTTAATTCCCAATATAACATCAGCTAGTCCCATGTCTTTCATGTCAAACCTCGAGTTTAACATGTTTTTAACAGATTTAATTATCTGATCATTGCTTCCAATAATAAGCATGTCATCTACATACAAACATATAATGACATATCCATCTTCTGTGTCTTTAACATATACACATTTGTCACATTCATTGATCTTGAAGCCATTTGTCATCATGACATTGTCAAATTTTTCATGCCACTGTTTTGGAGCTTGTTTCAAGCCATATAATGACTTCACCAGTTTACACACTTTCTTTTCATGTCCTGGAGATGAAAAACCCTCAGGTTGTTCCATGTAGATTTCTTCATCTAAATCTCCATTAAGAAAAGCTGTTTTTACATCCATTTGATGTACTTCAAGAATGCGTAGAGCTGCTACGGCAAGTACCATCCTAATGGAATTTATTCTCGTCACAGGAGAATATGTATCAAAGTAATCAAGACCTTCCTTTTGTTTATAACCTTTAATTACAAGTCTTGCCTTGTATTTATCAATTGATCCATCAGGTTTTATTTTTCTCTTGAAGATCCACTTGGAACCTAAAGGTTTACTACCCGGTGGAAGATCCACTAGTTCCCAAGTATGGTTTTGCAAGATAGAATCAATTTCACTCTTGATGGCTTCTTTTCCTTGAGGACCATTACTAGAGTTCACCGCTTCCTTGAAGGTTTGGGGTTCTTCTTCAAGCATAAAAGTCAAGAAATCCGGACCAAAAGATTTTTCCGTTCTTGTTCTTTTACTGCGTCGAGGTTCCTCCTCAACTTCTTCATTTTGGTCTTCACTATCTTCACTGATAGTCTCATGTGTTCGTTTGGAGGAACTTGGTTCCTCCTTTGACTTACATGGAAATACATCTTCAAAGAACGATGCATTTCTAGATTCCATTATCGTGTTCTTTGATATCTCAGTGATATCAGATTTGTACACCAAGAACCGATAGGACACTACTGTTAAGTGCATAACCAATGAAAATACAATCAACTGTTTTTGGTCCTATTTTCATTTTCTTAGGTGGAGGTACTACCACCTTGGCAAGACATCCCCACATTCGCAAGTAATTGTAGGATGGCTTTCTTCCTTTCCATAATTCATATGGAATTTTTTCTTCTTTCCTTTTGGGCACCTTATTCAAAAGGTAGTTAGCTGAAAGAATAGCTTCTCCCCACAAGTTTGGTGGTAAACCAGAACTTATTAACATCGCATTCATCATCTCTTTCAATGTACGATTCTTTCTCTCAGCAACACCGTTGGACTGAGGAGAATAAGGCGCTGTGGTTTCATGTATAATCCCATGCTTAGCACATGTGTCAGCAAATGGCGATTCATACTCTCCACCTCGGTCGCTTCTTAGCGCCTTAATTTTCTTATTGAGTTGATTTTCAACCTCATTTTTATTGAGAACAAATTTCTCTATAGCTTCATCTTAGCTTTTAAGCAAGTATACATAGCAATATTTTGTGCTATCATCTATGAAGGTAATAAAATATTTATTACCACCTCTTGTTTGTATCATTTTCAAATCACAAATATCAGTGTGAATTAGATCAAGTGGTTCAGTGTTTCTTTCAACACTTTTAAATGATGATCTTGTTAGTTTTGCCTCAACACAAGTTTCACATTTGTGTTTAGAATCAATTTGGAACAGTTGGTATGTGATTCAAGTTAATTAGTCTTCGCAAAGTATCATAATTAACATGTCCTAGTCTACCATGCCATAAATTGGAAGACTCAAGCGACTCAAGCAAATAAGTAGAAGAGCTAGCTTTATTCATATTCTTGACCATGGTCATTACTTGAGTTTGAACATTCCACCACTCATATATCCTCTACCAACATACATTCCACTTTTAGACAAAACAAATTTGTTCGACTCGAACACTAAACGAAAACCGTGGTTATTAAGCAACGAACCAGATACCAGGTTCTTACGGATTTCTGGAACATATGCAACATTGTTCAGAGTCAGTTCCTTTCCAGAAGTCATCTTCAAGATCACCTTGCCTTGGCCCTTTATTTCTGAAGTAGCCGAGTTCCCCATAAACATTTTCTCCCCATTCTCTAATGGTTCGAAAGTGGAGAACATACTTCTATTGGAGCACACATGTCGAGTAGCTCCAGTGTCAATCCACCACTCCTTCGGGTTTGAACCTAACATATTCACTTCTGATATCACAGCTGAGAGGTTGATATCGGAGACATCTTGAGCAATTCCTTGAACCAAGTTTGCTTCTCTGTTCCTGTTCCTCTTGGGAAGTCTGCATTCAGTGGACTTGTGACCCATTTTGTCACAATTGAAGCACTTGCCTTGAAACTTCGGCTTCTTGGAGATTCCTCCCTTAGGCCCCAACTTTTGGACCCTTATTGTTGTGCTTGTTTGAACGTTGTTTATGTTCCATTACATTTGCCTTAGCTGCATGGCTGAGGAGTCCAACCTTTTCAGATCCCCTATTGTCTTCTTCAATACGAAGCCTGACAATGAGATCTTCAATGCCCATTTCTTTTCGCTTATGCTTTAGGTAATTCTTAAAGTCTTTCCAACCTTGTGGTAATTTTTCAATTATACAAGCCACTTGGAAACTTTCACTTAAGTTCATACCTTCAGCATGAATCTCATGCAAGATTAGTTGTAGTTCTTGAACTTGACTGATTACTGTTTTAGAATCTACCATTTTATAGTCTAGGAAGCGGCCCACAATGAATTTCTTAGCGCCGACATCCTCAGTTTTTTATTTATGTTCTAGTGATTCCCAAAGTTCTTTAGCTGTTCTTTTGTCAATGTAAACATTATACAAAGAGTCGGCTAATCCGTTCATTATATAATTTCTACACAAGTAATCAGCATTTTTCCAAGCATCCACAACGGCAATGACTTGGTTATCCTGCTCATCTTTCTTAAGATCTGGAGCATCTTCGTTCAAGAACCTTGCAAGATTCAGTGTGGTCAGATAGAACATCATCTTCTGTTGCCACCTCTTAAAGTTCTGCCCGTTGAACTTCTCAGGTTTCTCCCCATGGAAGACTGAGACAGGTACAACGATGGGCATTGGCACTCGTGCCGCAGCAGCAATCGGTTCTTGCGTTGTATCAACAACCGGCACATAGACCGTTTCAGATACAACAGCATTGTCCAATGCAGTAGTCATCGTGAATCTGAAATTTACACAACACGAGTGTAAGTTTTCCAGATAAAAGAAATAAAAAGAAAAACCGTGCCTCAAAATCGAAAATGAAAGAAATCGAAAATCTGTTTTAAGAATGTTACAAATAATGTTTACAAAATTTCTTTTACAAAGAAAGATAGAGAGGCACAGGAAAAACCGAGAAGGGAACAGAGGAGGGTAATCCGAAAGAAAAAGAAAAGGAAAATAAATTAATCAACTTACAGTAAGCAAATGAAAAGTACAACTCCAAGAAAGCCGAGGCCTGTGTATCAGACAGTGTCCTTAAAACAGATTTCGCCTCTCTCCGGTTGCTGGATTGAACGGAGGCGTCTGTCTCCCAGGATGCAACGACTTGGAGCGATCCCGTAGGCACCACGTACCACTCCCGAACCGAGTACAAGCGCTTGAACCTATCACCGACTTACCAACAACAGCAGAATGGACGAACAGTACAGAAGAAGAAGAGAAGAGGATCTGGTTTGTGCAGGGAAGAAAGTAAAGGGGAGGCCTCTATTTATAGAGCCTGGGTTATTCAGTAACGGCAGACAAGGCATTAACAGCCTTTACTGTAACGGCAGACAAGGCATTAACAGCCTTTACTGTAACGGCAGACAAGGCATTAACAGCCTTCACTGTAATGGCAGACAAGGCATTAACAGCCTTTAACAGCCTTCACTGTAACGGCAGACAGTGAATTGAATGCCTTCAGCGTAACGGCAAACAAAATATTAAATACAGCACTAAAACGGCAGACATAACCGTTTCTGCATTCATTTCAGCCGTTACAAAAAGAAAACTGTAGCAAAAAGTGGCTCTGCACGGGGTGGGATCAAATCGGTCCGACATTCGTGTCCGCAGGTCGTGCGGGCGCACACAAGTCGCATGTAATCCGGTCCGTGATTTGCACCCCCTCTGCGCGCGCGAGAGAGAGCCTCTCTTCTAGCCATCTTACAATGCTTAGAAGGAGATTACTATATATCCTCTTCTATTTCCTTTGTTATTTCCGATGTGGGACTATGTTCCCTTAACCCATTTTCAAGAATGAAAACGTCTCACTTTGAGAGACAATTTCTCATTCACCCCTTAACCGATTTTAGCGAACCAATATATGATTTTGATCTACTCACGAAGGAGAACACAAATCAATCAAGATCTCTCAATAATTCATTGAGGATCTTACTCAAAAAATTGCTCAAAAATCGGTTCGAAAATGGTGTCTAAAACACTCATTTTCTAACCAGGATCACTAGGGCTAGGAGCATCAGGATCTGTCATATTCTACAAACAAATGCATGATAATCAGTGCAACTTGAGAAGAGAAATATTTATTGTATAGTAAATTAATCAATTAACTAATTACCAAAGTGTATGAAGCCCTCATATCATCACCACCAATCTCAACCCTAGGCTTTGCAGAGACAACCCCAGGCATGAGCTCATGCCCATTGTACACTTGCTTACTAGAACCATAAATAACTTTCATCTTGACACTTCGGCTGAAAACATCGAGCACATCGCCGATCACTCTCCGTACTTTAAGTGGCTCTGTCATTCTACTCCCCATTGTCAAATGTAATTGAATGATTCACTACAAGGAATTTGACATATAGTGACAGTAAAAAATTCGTGGGTAAAAGGTGAAAAACCGTAGGTATAGCCCGTAAAACCTATACCGACGGACATATTTATCCATAGTCAATAATTAGAGATACCCACGGTTGAATGTCATCACTATAGCCTATAGCGACGGTTGTTTTACCCGTTGGACAAAACCTCGGTTTTATACCTACGGTTTTGTATCCGTTAGTATAGGTTTTAACGACACATCTTGCTTTCCTATACCCACAGTTGAAACTCCTTTGCTATAGGTTTTAGCAATGGTTTTCGCATCCAAATATTTGAATATATACCTACTGTGTTTATTCCGTTGGTATAGTTCTTTTTGTGCGGTCCATTGGTATAGGTTTTAGCGACATTTTTTCCACATATACACCCACGAATTTTAGGCATAGGTCATAATTTGTTCTATACACAATTTTTTCTTATTAATTACGCTTATGATAATTCAATATTTTTCTTTTATAATATTAATCCAATTATAAACTAAATACACAATAAAATAAATAAATATGTTTATGAAACAAAATTAAATAAAATTAAACTTCAAACATATTAAAAAATAATGAAGTATTACAAGCATGTCAAATTACAAAATAGTTAAAATGTCAACCTAAGAGTACCATACTGACATATAATAAGCATATAAAGTCTTATAACATTCTCATCCACTTAATTTCTAAGTTTGCTCCATCAAAAGAAAATTAGCTTCTAATCTTCATCTGCAAGTAACAAAAAGAACAAATGAATAATAGCATAACTTAACATAAGAAATATTAACAGTTTTAGTAAGTATTAGTTAATACTAAGTAGATACCATTTTCAGTATCTTCATTAGTGTCTGGATTTAGAGAATTCGTATGGTCAGGGACACTTGAAGCATCTGTAACCTATTAAAAATAAAATACAACTTATAGACTCTTCTTAATAGATATTTCAATCATTCATTAGAGAAAAAAAATGTATCCCTCAAACAAAAACAGATCGAGCAACATAAAAAAAAGACATTACAAATGCAATACATTAGAATTAAACATATGGAAAATTAGTAATAAATACAAATGTATCTCATACAAACATAACATTAACATATGAACTCCAAGAGTAAAATTTAATATACCTGTCTTGCAGCCTGTATAATGTCATTCACATCTTCTTCAGAAAATCGATTATGAATCAACGACAGAAAATTTGTCAACAGGCTTTCCACTTGCTTAACTCTGTTACGTAACTCTTGATTTTCAGACAAAGAAACCTTCTGTTTTTTAGGCTTAGGAATCTTGCCCATACAACGCACACGTCCTCTCTTTCCAGGTCTTTGTACTTGGGAATATGTGTCATCCTTCCAAGGCATATGACTTTGTGTATTTTGGGCTGATTGAGATGTTCCACCCTCATTATTGTGTTTGTTTAGTTCTTCCTGAAACATTACAAATATTAGAGAAACAACTTAACAATTATGAAATTAACAACTAAAATCACAGTAATATCTTAAGATAATTATTGGGAAATTCCCTTCTCATTTGAATAGTAAACCAATTGAAAAGCAAAAAAGCTTATGAAGATCGGCAGTAGCAACTAAACAAAACACGACCGTTTCAGCAAACTTTAGGCATTTTAAGAGTGTCACGTGAGAACTAAATAGGGATGGATAAAAACAAATCTTACAATCAATCTAGCAGCCTTCTCATTGACAATTGATCCATCTTTACCATTGCGAGTATCAATGTAAATCTCTTTACGTTGAGGTGATAATCCTTTGCCTTTTTTTTTCCTAAAACCAAACAAACAAGTTATATGTATTTTGTTTTGTAATTACATTTTACTCAAAGAAAAGTACAAATATAAACAAACATTTTCATCAATCAGTTTTTGGAGACTTTTTGTAACCATACAATGGAGATCTTCAAACTTAGCACAATTCTGTTTATTAATTTTACTTATTTTCTACAATTGATACAACAAATTATTAGACGAATGAAGAAACCAATTCAAAATATTACTCATAATATGCAAGAATCTATTTGCTATATGACTACTTGTCCTTCTTCAGAAAATCAATAACGAACCAATTCACGATATTGATTTCGGTCTTTATCATCCGGTAATGCAGATGCAACTTCTTTTTCCGTTTTACTTGGGTCATATGTCATTGACTTTAAATCGCTCTTCTATTGACTCCACTTCTCATTCAACTCAGATTTCAACATGTCTCTTGTTGTGTCATTTATAGGAGGAACAAACTCAAATTTGGACTAAACAAAGAAAGACGTTAAATAAATACAACATAAAATGAGTCATATTACAGTTTTTGATACAATATAATTTAAGTATACAATTATAATACCTCTATTATTCCCAGCATTGCATCTTTGTCCTCCTTTGGCATGTCTTTCCAGGATTTGTAGCTGATGGGAGCATATTGATGCCTTCGAGACATACTGCCTATGAAACGAGTAAGAGTTGTCCCTTCCTCACCAATGGGTCGACCGTACTTGTCTAAATTAACAATTATGAAATCACCATCTTCCATGTCCCACACATCTAACATTCTTGTTCGGCCTTTCAACCGTTAGGTTCCGCATCTATAAGTAAAACAAAACTTATAATTAAATTGTTATAGATAAATAAAGTATAAATCCATTAATGGCTACTAAAGTCAATTAAGCCCAAAGACAAAACCCACCAGAAATCCATTAATCAATTAAGCATGCAGCATGACAGAAAAATAATGAATCTAATTTACATTTACATTCGCACAAAAAAAAAGAACCCCAAGCAATTATATATTGTTATATGGACAGTTAAGAAAAGCAATTATATATCTTATTAGAACCCCATGCCCAGAACACCATTTCTGCAACAACTGAACAAAACTACAGGGGTTTGATATGAACAAGAAAGGTGCTTCTTGTAATATCAAAACATGTAAACATTAATTTAGGCATAGTGATAACCTCATCATAACCAAGTATATATTATTGTTAATAAGCCACAGAAAATGGAGCATAAGCAAACTTTATTGACAAAGCAATTTTATTGCAATTCTTTCAGAATTTTCCACAATAGCTTTGACATAATCAGATGTCCCACAACATCATGGTACCTCACGTGAGAAAGCAACAATTTAATATACTGAGTGATGCACTTATTATTCAACGGATTCAGAAGATTAGATTGCAAGTTAACACTTAAGCCTCCTATTAGGACAGTCATATGACCCATTTCTACATGAGAAACAAGACATTAAGAAAACTGCAACCTGCACATGGTCCAGCTGATTTTGTTTGCTGCTGCTCTCTTGTTCACCACCATTAATAATTAACTGACCTATTCCATGTTCTACAGGTAATATTTTTATTATGTGGCAGGTTTAAAAGGTAAATTTTAGATTTCTACGATCTTCAGCAAATGGTAAATCAAAATCATGCACTATAATTTCTGAAATCAGGATATAATAGGATGCATGTTCTCCTTTGCCATATGTCACGCCCCGCTTCCCAAAAGGTATACGAAATACGAGTACGTGATTAAGCCCAGTGAATAATTTTTATCATCCATAAGCTGTTCAAGAATTTTTACAACATTTCACTAGAATAATCAGAGTTAGAGAAAAGAATCAACCAATCATGCACATATGAACCAAAATACCAACAAGAATACTTGAAACCAAAATGTATTAATCTCAAATAATCATGATCTGAATAAGACAAATATCCTGGGTCATATTGCCCAAATACAAGAATAAATCCAAGTACTGAAATACAATATTGTTCAAGCAAGCTACAAAAAATAATAATAATAAAATTCAGGACTAATACTTCATGTCACCAATACCATCTGGAACTTGTTCTCCATAATCTGCAATTTAACAATTGCGGGGATAGGAAAAAGAAAAAAGTACCCATCAATTGCAAGTTACGGGACCGCTTGTAATACAGGATACAAGTACATAGGGAAAACTAACTAATACATGGAATAAGCATAATGATAATGTATAACATCTAGCATGGTAAGGTGAACAAGTACAAGAAGCATGTAACAAGTGTCAAGTAAATAAGGATCATGTAAACAAGCATCAAGTGTCAAGGATCATGTATCAAGTCTCATGTATCATGTAGTCAAGTATCAAGTAAGCATGTATCATGTTCAAGTATCATGTTCACGTGTCATGTATCAAGTCTTGTAGTGATTACTATTTAGGTAGCACTTCATGCATCCCACACTGCATGGTTGCTACAACAAGTAGTTTCGCTTTAGATTTCATAGTGGACCATAGAAAGCAGTGTACTCAGGGACAAGTATCAAGTAATCGAGATCTAAGCTCCACGTATCATGTATTATGTAATCACGTGTCAAGTTGTGCAAGTGGCAAGTAACGTGTCTTGCGTGTAAGTGTCAAGTAATCACGTGTCAAGTATCATGTCTCAAGTCATCACGTAGGATCAGAGAATCCCCTTTCGAGTACATGTTTCTGAATTATCCACTATTAGATCTTTCCCTTAAAACCTCGGCTTGATTATTTATAATTAATGTAAAACACGTACGTAGGTGTGCAAAAAATATCAGGAATAATATTGCATGATCATGTAACAAGTTCAAGTTATAAGATAAACATGTACGAGTGCAAGATAACACATAAAATAATAAAAGAACCAAATTTCTAGTTCAGGACAGGAAGACCACACTGCATTAAAACTGAAATTCCCGTTGTTACAAACATACAAATCTGAATCCGTCGAAACGTCTACAAAATAGACTCCCAACCAAATCCAGCGAGTATAAATAAGTCACATAGTATTTCTCAAAATCATAACTTAAAACTGATTTGAATCTAGAAAATAGGTTCAGTCAGAAATCAAAAAATCGAATTCAAGAGCAGGAAAACAACATGAAAATTCATTAAATAAATCCACGAAAAATCTAGGGTATTCCCCTATGTGTCTAGTACCAGAATATAAAAGTTTCATAATTTTCCAGTAATATTAGCTTAGCCATCAAAATCAGAAAACATCAAGAAATGATTGTTTGGCAAATCTGGAATTCCCAACACTGCTGTACGAAAACTGTAATATCTCGCAAACCGTGAAACGAAATCCAAATCTGCCAAAGGGATATGAAAATAGACAAAATAAACTAACTTCCATATTTCATAAATATTTTTCATACAGAAAAATGAATTATGATGAAAATACAAATCTTTACAGAACAGCGAGCAAAATCCTGCAAGTATAGTTTTCACAAATAAGCATGAAACGATATATAAAAATCATCAATAAAATCCACCAAAATTCTGGATAATCCCTAAATAGATATAAAATTACTGACCAGAGTTTTAGATTAAAATAATATGTTTAAAACTAGTATCAAAATAGTTCAATCATCGAAATCATCAGGAAACAAAATCTGGAAATAAAATACACCTCTGTAGTAAAATATCCATATCTTACACATACGAAAACGAAATCGATCAAGGTCAGAGGGGTTGGAAAGAAGACGGATTTCTCTAAAAATCATGTTTAACACTGAAGTTAAGATACTGATCTTAATATAGTCTAAATTACTGATCAAGACAAATTATTGGCAAAATCTAGAATTTTCTTTAGGAACAAAACTAACATGAATCACACGAAACTTGATTGAAACATAACTAAACATGAATTAGAGTCTACTAAGTATCAAAACAACATGAAATAGGGTATACGACATGTCCACAACAAGTATATCACATGGATCTCACAAGCACACAAGTTCTCATAATTATTTCACATATACATCACATCAAGAAACGGTCACTCCTAGGGTAATTCATGTCGCATGTGTCGTGAGGCATCTATGGTCAAGATAGCACTATAGAGACAATACTCATCAATATACATCACACACGAGTTGTCTCTAGAACCCAACTATACTACAAGCGAAATTTATGACTTGTATCATACAAAGGAATTTAGTACAAGTTACTTGCCTGAGAGACGACGAATCCAACAGAGAGAAAGAGAATAACGGGAACGAATCCCGGGCACGAATACAAACAAGCCAACACGAACAAGATGCACAAGACGATCACGATCGGGCACAGATCTTGATGATGATCAAGATCAAGATGATCGAACGGCTAGATCCAAGAGCTGACGATGATCAAGATCAGATCAGACGGTCCAGATCTCCCTGATGATGAAGATAATGATGAAGGTCAAGATCGATCGATCGAACTGCTAGCGATCAAAGAAAATTGATGATCATCATGATCGTGATGATCAAGAGAAGATCGGACGGCTGAGGTTGAAAGCCATGATCAAGATCAACAAGATTGGACGGTCACGATCCAAGTGATCAAAAATCCATGATGATGATGATCATGATGACCGACGGCCCACAACTAAAGAAGATCAAAACTAATACAACAAAAACCCATATAACAGCAACGGCAAGGAGGGTGCATTGTGATTGACACAGGGCGGCAAGGCGGTATGTCGGGGAGAGCGACAGCACCGACAGACTGGGGCTGCACGACGGCAGCTGCGCGACGGAAAGGGCATCGGGATGAGGGCTGCTGACAGCGTTGCGTGCTAAAGTTGCAAGGTTGTATGATGTTGCAGTCGCCGGAGGAAGCAATGCACAGGGGAACGGGTCGTTACTGCGTCGCTGCTGGGGTCTGGTGGTCGGGTGGCACCGTAGGAGATGCATCGACTGGTGGCATCTGACTGCTAGGGCACTGCAGGGGGTGCAGGCACCGGCTGAAGGGCATAGCGGCTACACAGGGGACAGGTCGGGGGTGTGAGGCCGGGAGGGTGGCTGTTGGGTCGCGACAGGAGGATGGGGGCGCAGGTGATCGGGAGATAGAAGAAGATGAGAGGATCGGGAGGGAGGCGAAGAGTCTGTGGCTGCATGGGTAAAAGCAGATGGGTTTATATATAGGTTGGGAAAGTTTAGGGTTAGGTGAGGGGGAAAGATGGCTGAAGGGTGCGGGTTGGGTATTGGGTAGTTTTAGGTTATTGGGTTGGGGTTATAAATGGGTTATGGGGTTTTTAAAAAAAAGATTTTTGGGTTTGGGTAATTGGGTTAAAGGGTTTTGGGTAAAATCGAATATGGAAAAATAGGGTTTATAAATACTAATAATAATAAAAATAACAGTATTAAAAATAACAGTAATAATAATAATAAGAGTAATAATAATAAGAATTGTATTTAAATATAAAAATCATAGAAATAGTTACAAATAAAATTATTGATCGAAAATAGATTTTAATAGAAGATGCAACAATACATTTTGACAAAAAAATTTGAAAACCAAAAAAAAATAATTTGCAAAAATTTTAAATATAGAAAATACACAAAAATACATTTTTTTGGGAAAATAGGGGTTACACCATACTTCTAAGTTTTAAAGTTGCAATTTTTTACTACAAAGCATCATATAATTGACAATTAACTTGGGGAACTTTCTTTCGAACATCAAACTAAAGGCTAGATGACTAGTAACATGAAGCAGCCATATGGAGAGAAAAAAAAAGTAGTTTCAACGTCTTTGCTAGTTATAACTGACAACTATCCTGATAAAGCTCTGTATAGATTCCTCCAATCAAACAATTTTTATTCAGCTGATAAATAAGATTTCTGGTCAGCTGTCTCAAATGATCTACTTTCCCTTCATCAACATTTACCAGCAATACTTTCCTCAGAATGAAAAAAAACATTACCAGCAATACCAGGCAAAGTGACTCGTACAGGCGTGTCTGAAAGTGTCCATTAACTGGGATTTCAACAAATAGGATACAGTGACAAGTCCGTATCTCTGTATCAGTGTATGTATGAATTTTCTGTGTACTAATGGTTTTACGTATAGCGAGAGTAAGTTATACTATTTGTATACTAGCATACATAGTTTACAAAAAAAATGCCGTTTGTGACTGATAGCCAGAGCAAAAGAACATAACACTCTATACAACTTATTATGTGCATTGATAGAAAGAATTTCAAACTATTAGGTGTGGATTATTTTAGGCGATTTATATGAAAGAGAAAGAAAAGTAGATTAGATAAATGTGATGGATCCTAGTCCTTGCATAAGAGGTAAATGTTGACAGATAAGCTTGGATAAGAATTAACAGGTCACCTAATCACAGATTAATGCATTCTTTTTTACTATTGAACTTTCATCTGATATCACAAGTCACAATATTGAGGCTAAGGAGTTTTTAAACTAAGTTCTATCTCATATTCAAAACCCACATACTAAAATTACAACAGGTCTACATAATTTACGGTTAAGACTTACGACTGCAATTACTGTAATTTCTGATTGATTAAAGATCTGAAAAAACCAGTGACCAAAGTAAATTAGAGCCATACTGCCTATGACCAAAGTAAATTAGATTCATTACTTAAAGATTAAATACTTAAATGGATAGTTAAGAAAAGCAATCACCATTATATATTGTTATAGATAAATAAAGTATAAAAAATAGAAACTATATAATTCATACCTTTTTCAATTTGTACTTCTCTTGCTTGTATATCAGATGGAATGGAGTTGGATTCTATAGACTCATGTATGACATCTTCTATATGACCAGGACTAGGCCGAGTTTCTTCAGCATTACTTCCTTGGGCATGGGTTGAGGTTGTATGAGTAGGAATAGATTGTGTTCCTTCATTGTCACTTGCTTGTATATGTTGGTTTGAGTCTTCTGGCATACGGCACCCAATATTCAATTTTCTTCTCCTACGCATTGCTGTATACTTTCAAATAAGCAAATGAAGGATCAAATCATAACACAAGCTTCAACTAGCTTCTGACGTAGAATAGCGTCCGATAGAAATATAATTTTCAAATTATCTAGAATCAACATATCAGCATAAAAAATAACATTAGAATGAACATAAAACACAAAGGGAAAGAAAAGATAAAGAAAAACATAACACGGATCAAATTCATATTCAAAATATGAGTAAAAAAATAGTCAAGTCTATTTGCATAGAAAAAATACAAAATTATACACAATTAAAACATATCCTCCCATCACTACAAGGAATTTGACATATAGTGACAGCAAAAATCCGTGGGTAAAAGGCGGAAAACCGTAGGTATAGCCCATAAAACCTATACCAACGGACATATTTTTCCGTCGTTTTTAATTAGCTATACCGACGGCAGAATGCCGTCACTATAGCCTATAGCGATGGTTTTTTCACCCGTTGGACAAAACCTCGGTGTTATACCCACGGTTTTGTATCCGTTGGTATAGGTTTTAAGGACACCTCTTGCTTTCCTATACCCACGGTTGAAACTCCATTGCTATAGATTTTAGTGATGGTTTTGGCATCCAAATATTTAAATATATACCCATCGCTCTATACACAATTTTTTCTTATTAATTACGCTTATGATAATTTAATATTTTCTTTTATAATATTAATCCAATTATAAACTAAATACACAATAAAATAGATAAATGTGTTTATGAAACAAAATTAAATAAAATTAAACTTCAATCATATTAAAAATTAATGAACTATTACAAGTATGTCAAATTACAAAATAGTTAATAACCAAATACACAATTGAATTCATGTGTGCAGACATGAAAATCAATACTTTAAACTACGATCAACATATTCAATGGCATTATAAGATAAAATTCAATTGACTCCTCACTTGAGATACGACACTAACAATTTTTTTATTTTACGGCAACCAGATCTTGATTCTCTTTGCAGTAATCTTCTTTTAGCATCCTACAAATCTCCTTTACAGCCTTCTTCACTTCTTTGTCGGCAAACACAAACTCAGCTGCATTTTGAGTGAGTTCAATCATTTCTCGCTTGTTGAGAGCCCTTCACAAACAAAACAAAGCAAAAAGATCTAACTTTGGTCATCAACAAATAGTCAATATTCTTTTTCGTTATCACACATTCAAATAATGGAAGTGATGCCTACCAAATGTGGTCGTCGCTAGGTAGTACTCAGAGGAGAGACTAGTCGAGAAGAGGACTGCATCATCAGTTCAATTTGTGCGAAGCAAAAAGGAGCTATACCAGATGACACAGTCATTACAAAAGGCTAAGTTTCAGAACCTACTCATTGTAGGATAATCCCACACATATATATACATACATGTACTAGCTCACATGCACACAAATAAGAAAAGATTTGTTAGTTCTAACCTGAACATATAACGAAATTGGCTCGGCAGATACTTCTATGCTTCTGATAACAGATGCTTCTGAAACCTGCCCAAACAGATGAATGTGTCCGTCAATGTTTTTATCAGTACAAAAGTTAAGAGCGTGTATGAATGTGTTCGTCAATGTTTCTGACAATTTTTTTTTTATCTCTAGGAGCCTGATCCTGGTTACATGGAGCCTGGGAGCAGAATACGCCCTCGGTATGATCATCCGGGTCCTCGATATGATCACCCTGGTCCCCGGTATGACCAACCTGGTCCTGGGTATGATCGTCCTGATCCAAGGGCTGGCATGAGTGGAAGAACTCGCTACCAAGGTTTCAATTCTATCCATTTTCATGAACCTTAGTTTTTCATCAAGTGTTTAACTAAGTCGATCTTTCATGTCTCTAGATTCTCTGGGAATGACTGGACTCTATTCACATGATTATTATGGTTCTGATGTAAGTCTGTAATTGAATATTCGGTCTGTGCCAAGGCTTCTTGATTTTCATCTATGCTTGTTACTTAATGTTCAATGAATTTTGCAGTATGGTGGAAGTGCATACTCGTCTCTGTATGGTGGGGAATCTTCTGGAACGGGCCACTATTATTAAATGGTAAACTTGGTCACTTTCCAGGATGTTGCATTGCAGTTTCAAATGGTTGCAATGGATTTCATATTAAACTCCTAAATCTAGGTGAAACATTCTCATTTGAAATTATTTTGCTTCTTGCCAGTAAGTTTGCAGATGCGCCGTTTGATGCTGCATGAGTGGGATTTCTTCTTATATGGAGCAAGTTCTTGCTGAACCTTTCCCCATGTTTATTAGTACTTCTTTCTGCGCTAATTTTAGTTGTGCTCTTAGTTTATACCTTTTGGGTCACCCAAAGCTTAGGCTTGTTATGTTTTCTGAACCAGTGCTTTTAGCCTTCTTTATAAACCAGATCTTATAGGCATTTGCTCTCTATGTATGAAAGCAAGAGAGAAAGTATGGACTCTTGAAGTGAACTTGGAGATAGAATTTATGCTTTTGTTGAGTTAATGTACCTGGATTGGTGGCTGATGATCTTTGATTTACAGAAAGGTTAAAAAGTACATGTGGGTTTTTGGTGCATTGATTTACTCTTGGAGGTGGAAAAATTGTTCAGTATGATGGTGTTCATTAAATGAGGCAGTCAAGATGCTGTCAGATGAATTAATTCCAGATCTTAAATAAGTATTGAGATGCATTTGGTTACTGAAATTTTCTATGCTGGACATGGTTTAGAAATGGATCATCATAATTTTGGTTTTAAGTGATAAAGATAAAAAACTCTCATAGGTTTATATGTGACATACCATAGATGTCGGGGTTGTCCAAATCACGACTTTATTTGAATGCTTCTGTTTAGGAGTTCTAGATGATTTTCTTGGATTTGGTTCAAGTTATTCCTTTTCTTGTTGGAGTGCAGGCATCGTCTAAATAGTATAAATATGTGATATGTTTATTTCGTGGAGTAAGTGAATTTGACTATAAATTGGAAGATCCAACTGCTAATTCTGTTGATTTTTTGGGAAAGAGTTAGCAGAATCGAATGTTAAAGTTGTCTAAAGATCAATCTATGTATATGAAGGTTATTGTGAAGATTTAGCAGAATCGAAGGTTTTGTCTTAAGATCAATCTGTCACATGGGCAACAAATTTGCCTTCTAATGTTTGTTTTTGAGTACCTTATTTTTTAGAATGGTTGTTAACTATAATTATTTGGTGGACTCGACGTCAGTTGTCTAATTACATAGATGCTTGTGGACTTAAGTTTACATGCCATTTAATTCTGATCCAAAGTTACAATCTAATTTGAGGCCCTGAGGAGATGTTACTTAGCCAATGTTTCATTTGTGAGGAAGCAGTCAACACTATTAGGTATTGTGCAATTTACTTATATGTGATTTTTTAGGTGGGGCCTTGAATCTACGCTTTCTTGAGGTAGGCTTAAATCAACTGTATAATTTGAAGATGACACTGAATATAGAATCTTTTTTATTTGATTCAGGGAGCACCTCACCTTGTGTTTTTCAATTTTGAAAATGGACTTGCTCTGTTGTTTTAGAAAACCATGGTTTAGTTGTGGTGTTACAATAATGTGATTTTATTTTCTTACAACATTTTAGGATGCATAGCTGCCTATCAAATTTTTTGTGGTATTGCACGTTACATCCTTTAAGAGATGATTATAATGAGGTTGCTTTATTTGATGATATGTTATTCATATCTGCAGCATATATAACTAGAGTAACTCTAATTTGTTGTTAAGATTGTTATGTTCTTCTGTGATTTTTTATATAATTGTATTGTGCCACCTAAGGTTTTAAAGAAAAAAGTTGTAGAAAAGGTTGTGGGTGTAGCATTATTGTTCTTGTTTTTGGGTTATAGTAGTAGTATTAGACATGTCTTTTTCTTTGGAAGTTATTGAGGTTGTTTTTGTTCTTTTCAGTTCCTGTATTTGGTTTATAGACCTCTATAATTGGGACTACTTTAGTTCTTTTATACATGATTGCATTCTTAGTATAGCTTTTCAAAATATTTATAATATGCACATTAGCTTATCTTGGGAGATTGTTACTATGTCATACAAATTTGTAGACCACAAATTAGACCTAGATGAGAGAGTCATTATGTCTTGTCGGTGAAGATGATTGCACAAGCTGATCATGCGCAATCTACACTAGAATCCTGGAAGTTCCAAGCTAGGAGAGAGGGAGGAGAAAAGTTACCCTTTGGATAAGAGTTTTATAGGAAGAGTAAAGTCTATTGCCATCTTTGTGTTTCGAATTTTTGGCCTCTACTTCTTTACCTACAGGATGTGACAAAATCAATATATATTGGATTAGCTAGTTCCAAAAGTATAATTAGGTCATTGCATATAATTAACATACACAAGCAACTACTTGTCTTCTTTATCTAGTATTTATCTGTAATATTGAAGTTTGACAAATCTAGATTAGCTGAAAGAGGCACACATATAGTTTGTAAGGGAACAAATTTAGCTTGCATTGTTGCACATAAGACAAGCAATTTTATCTGTTTGATCTTATTATGTCGTATTTTGCAATTCGAATGATCAAGCAATTAAATGCTCTTGCCTCTTACCATATTATCAAGTCTGCCCAGTGTAATCCTCACTGCATTTCTCACCATCCAAAAAAACAAACAAACTAAATTTCCAATCTCAAATTGCTAAATACTTGTACCCTCCTTTAGGTTTTATAACTTAACAAATTCAACAATTGTAGAGATTACATTTTGAAAGACACAGAAGGAACCTTAGTAAATTTCCTCGGTATTAATAGTTGAACAGCGTTCCATATAGTTATTATCATTGGCTCTATCACATGTTTGTAACTACAATTTTCATTGGAGGGGTGATCAACTTGGTTAAAGCTACTCTTTTTTGATATTTTTAGTCAGAAGGTTGAAGATAGATTAGCAGAGATGCAAATGCTCTATGTAGCAACCCTGGTTGAGAGGCGCTTACAGAGTTTTCTATGTAGAGTTCTAGAATGATCTTGAAAGCAGTTCTAGAGCTTTCTATACAGATGAAGATCAGAGCTTCTTCTCGAAATGCTGGATTGTATAAATCTTTCTGATAATTATTTGGTTAAAAGATAAAGAAGTGGAGCAAAGTTAACAAATTTGAAACAAGTGAAATGATCTCGACTAGATTTGACATTTAAGAAAGAAGAAGAAGCTGAAGCATTCATTTGACATTTAAGAAAAACAGATGTCTATAGTTATAAAAATTGAAATGCCTAAATCTTAGGATGATACCGCCAAATAACAAAAAAATCGCACGTATGTAGTTGATGTTATCATGATTTTATGCTTCTTCTAAGTGCAAGAGAGGATAAGATTTTTTACTCACATTGAGGTAAGACTCGAAAGTAGTCCAAACATATCATTTAAATTGCCCTGAAGTTGATTGTGAGCAAGATTTCTACATACATCAACATAGATTTGGTTTAGCTTGATAATCAAGAAGTACAATGATGCACAAGCAAAATTCAGTTATCAAATGGAACTTACATGCTTTCAAGAGCATTCATCTGTGAAATTGAGTAAGGAATGCCTTGTGTGAATTGATTACCAGTAAGGTTTCTGCAGATCAGTTCGAAAACAAATTAGACATGAACGGAGATCAACCAAAGAACCATTGGTATTTGCATCAGAACTTACAGATGTTGGAGGTTCGGAGGCAGATTATATGGAATTTGACCTCCATTTCCAAGATTATTGTTGCTCATGGCCCTGCATTATACATACAGGATCAACCCTCAAAACAATTTGTAAGCTTATACATCTCAAAAAAAAAAATATATCAAAAAAGGTCATAGAACTCACAGGTTAACTAACGAAGTCATGGTTTGCATGTTGTAACCCAACGTCCCGGTAAGTCCCAAACTAGGCAGTTTGCTGAGAATATATCCCATTAAAGAAACGGTAATGCTTCCATTATTTAACATTACATGTAGTTATTTATAAATTATAAGGGAACAATCTGAGAAATCTCACATTGCTGTAACTGATGAACCAGAGCATGTGATGCCCTTCCATGACTCCCCACAGGGATCGCCGCCATTTGACTTCCAACCATTTAGCTGGCCCGGAGAATTCAGGCTACTAAACAAGGTATTGACAGCAGTAGCACAAACTGCATAATGGAGCATACAAGTAGCATTGAGCTACAGCTGTACGAATTGCTTTCAAATTTAAAAGATTTTGTGGCAAGAAATCAAAGATGAGTATTGATTTACATAATAAATGTTTATGCAGTTGGTCAATAACATTAAGGATTTCTTCCTACTAAATACAACAGCAACAACAAACATATTAAACACAATGGAAATATATCAAGTATAGTCATTTAGTTTCTTGAATACGGTGGAATGATCCATTACTCACTCTCACACATTATCATATCATTGAAATGGTAAAACAGAAGCTACAAGACCAATCACGATATAGGGTATATGTTTGCATGTAGAGAAATTTACGGTATTTTTTTTTCCAAAATTAGCTATATCTCCTAACAAGAACATAATGACATTCCTCCATCGATCAGCAACGAACCAAATTCCCCCAAAAACAAAAACCCATTTTTTTTCTACAACCAACAAAACTATTTCTAGAAATGTATATACCTTAGGGCCCATTGTAACCTTGACAGCATCAGCCAGCTCCTGAACACCCTGCAGCATCGCCGCCCTCGCTCCCACCCCGAAATCGATGCTCTTCGCTCCATAGCTCCTCCTCCCTAAACCTATCAATCATCGAGGATGTGTGGGAAATTGGTTAAAGCTTTCGCTGAGTTAGAAAATAAATCCTGAGGGTTGTTTTATCTCGTATCTTTGCATCAACGATTCAAAATTTTATTCACGAACAAGCCATTATCCAACCTGGTCTTAAGTATATATGAGAAGTCAAAATTTCTAGCATCCGACAATATGGAACACGAGGTATGGATCTCAAATTGCAAGCAGTTGAGAATTCTGGTAATATATATCAAGAACAATGACATTCTATTTGTATAGTTAAAACTGAGCCTCACAGTGACCAATTTTCTTAAAGAAGAAAAGAAAAGAAAATGGTACACCTAATTTAGGATAAATAATTGTCTTGTGAAAGACATGTTTCAATATATAAACACAATTATGTAATAAACCGTATTAAACATCTGAAGACTTCATCACATCACTTGTTGTAAACTATAATCAAAAGAAATCCAGGCATTTATTAACACAAACATAATGTACTGTTAATTTTTATTTCACCATCAACTTCGAATTAGCATGGGTCTTTTGTTAGTCAACAGCTGAAAGACCTGAGAGAGCATGGCATTACCTGGTTTTGATATTTTTTAATTAGTGTAAAATGCTTCAACAGGAAATCACCTTCACCAATTAAGAGCAATACAAAGAAGATATTGACCTTAAAGATTACACTGCAGGCTACTGTGATGTTATCCGGAAAGTACCTGATGGAGCTGAACTAGGAAGAGCCACATTTCGGGACGAAGTTGAATCTTCTCGGAGCATTGCTGAGACACTTAGCTTTACAGGTTGTGCCTTTCCCACTTTTACCTTTTGTGAATGCCTCCTATTTTGATACCAGTTCCATACCTGTAACAACAACAATAACAAAGTTCACACTAATAGTCAGAATAAATAAAAGGCTTTGTAAAAGCCTGGCCTTCTGGACATCTGTAACCCAAACAAACCTGTTTCGGCTGAACAATAGACTTCCCAATGCGTTCAGGTGAAGCACTTCAAGAGATGGAATTGGTTATAAATATTGGGATAATCCCATAGATTACAAGTGTAAATTTCTGAAGTCTGCATACCTAAACTTGTTTACAAGTGATGGTGGAAGCGGTGGGTGACGGCAGATAACGAAGACGACGGTGGAGGAAGAGGTGGGCGACGGCGGTGGGCGGCGGCGGAGGAAGACGGCGATGGTTGAAAGGAAGACGACGGCAGCGGTGGCGATGGATGAACAACGGCGATGGTGGGCGGGGGGCGACGACGGCGATGTGGATGAATGACGACGGCGCTATCCAACGGGTCGGGGATTCGGGTGTGAGGGTGAGAGGGGAGAGAGAGATGGGTGTGAGAGAGTGTGTATAAATTGGGGGATTTGGGATTTTGGGGGGAAAATGAAAAGGATTGGGGGGAAATAAATTATGGAATATAGCCACGGTGTTTTGTACTGTTAGTAAAACTTATAGTTTCGGATTAAAAGCTCTAAAGCTATAGGATACCTATACCCACAGTTTACTATACGTCTGTAGGTATATAATGCCTATACCGTTTTAGTGATCCGTCACTATAGGTGTCCGTTGGTATATGGCAAATTCCTTGTAGTGCATTCTTCCTCCCCATCCTCATCATTAATATGATTATCAACATCAACAACAACTTCAAAAAAATTATTATCATCATCAAGTGAAAGCCCAATTAAATCATTATCATTTTGAGTAGCTTCGCTTGTATCATGCATTAGTTGCTCATGGATTTCTTCAATTTCATTGGATTTCTCATCACCTATATCATAGATATCCCTGACCTTTGCATTCAGAACAACAGGACAATCCTTGTTTCTCTCATCATATACATAAAACACATTTTTAGCTTGTGATGCGAAAACAAACGGATCATCACAATTATCTTTACCGGTGTGTTCCAAAAAATTGAAATTCACAAGTGTCATCCCCAACTTATCTTTCTTGACACCTTTCATGATATCAACCCAATCACATTTGAATAACACATCCTTGTATTTGCCAGAATAATCCAACTGGATTACATCAGTTATCGCCCCATAGTAATTAATTTCATCTTTTGAGGTCTTAGTCCTTACAACTACTCCATTATTTTGCGTTTTCAGGTATCTCTCTCTTTTCCTTGTGTGGAACCTAAAACCATTAATGACCTAACCGGTGTGTGTCCTTACTATCTCAAATGGTCCACGAGCTAACCATCTATGTTCTTGAGTAACTTGTGGGCTCCTTTGTTCCTCCAGGCGATGAATCTAAAACATTCAAGAACCAAAGTTAGTTACACTATAAAAACAACCATTAAATTTTCAATAATTCAATTTTTTCGCGCTCACCCTATCTCGAAATCAGTCATCAAATTTTTGACTATGTTGTTTATCAATTTCAACTTGTGATAATCGCCGCAGTCGAGATTGTCTCTTGAGACGTCCAATGTATTCTCTAAAAATAATGATAATAGAATTAAAGGAGTTATAAAAATTTAAACTAGTGTAAAAGTGAATTATGATTGGTGTCTTACTCTATAAATGGAGCGACCGCGTCACGATTAGAAAGAACATATCCATGAGCTTGCATTAACTCTTTCTTATCAAGCTTAGTTCTGCTCACTCTCTTGCGCTTTCCTAACTGTAACTTTGTTGTTTTTTCCTTCCTAATGGCCTTCCAACAGGATGTAAAAAGGTCACATCATCTATCAATGTAGAATCAATTTCATCATCATTTCTACTAGGTCTATTGAACCTAGTTTCCACCCCTAGAAAGATATTGCGAACAAAAGGTCAAGCATTCATTGGTTAAAAAACCATCTACAATCGATCCTTCTAGATGTGCTCTATTGCGTACAAATGACTTAAGAGTAAGAAGAAACCTGAATGTATATTTAGTTTTAGATATATATGCTCTTAGCATCCTAATAACTTCTTTAACAGTTTTAAATAAAATATCATGTTCAAATGAAGAATTCATAACTCTCAATAGGATACATCCATCGATACTGTACTTGTCCAGCAACCTTGGCTTCATATGCCAAATGAATTACCAAATGCATTATAATAGTAAAAAATGATGGAGGAAAAATTGTTTCCAGTTGACAAAGTGTTATAGCTATTTGAGACTCCTGTTGTGCTAGAAAATCCACATTAAGTACCTTACATCATATTTGCTTGAAGAAATTGCAGAGATCAACCATAATTGAAGTGACTTTATCAGGCAATGAACCCCTTAATGCCACTGGGAGAAGCTGTTTTATCAAAACATGATAATCATAACTTTTTAAGCTAAATATCTTGCGCTGCTTGACTTGCACACAACGTGAGATGTTTGATGAGCATTCATCCGGAGCTTTTACATTCTTGAGGATGCTCAGAAAAGCATCCTTTTCTTTGGTAGTAATTTGATAACATGCTCTAGGCAAAAGCATTGTACTACTTTTTCAACTCGGGTGAGGGTGAAGCATACTTCTTATGCCCATATCTACAAGGTCGGCTCGTGCCTTATAATTCTTTGGATTTCCCCCCTTGGTTTAACTGTAACACCCTGTAATTTTCAAAGAGTATAAATAAATAAATAAATAAATAAATAAATATATATATATATATATATATATATATATATATATATATATATATATATATATATATATATATATATATATATATATATATATATATATATGTTGAAGAAGTAAAGTGCTGTTTGTATAAGAAATTAGGCAAGATGGCATTTGTGTAATAATTTGAAAAAGGAATAGTAAAGGGGGGGGCACGTTGTTGTTAAACAACAAAGATGCTGCTGTTGGAAATGGGCTGATGATGACATCACCTAGGTGGCGTGGCCAAGGGGCCCACCCGGGAAATTGTGAGATGTTGTTCTCTCTCTGTTTTTGACGTGGCATGGGGACCACCTTCTTTGGTCGCTGTGTGTACACGGGCAAAGGAAGAGGGAATTTGAGTGTGGATTTGTCCCACATCGGAAATGTATTAGAAATAAATAATATTAAAATAATAATGCCCATGATCAAGAGTCACCAAATCGGTTAACCACCTTTTGAGAGGCAGCCTGTGGTGGGCAGTTGTACTACATAGTATCTAATTTGTCTTCGAAATTGTATAAATTGTCTGAGCTAGGGGCAGGGGCATTACAAATGGTATCAGAGCCGACTTTAGGCACCGAGTGTGGGTAAGAGTGAGTGAGATGTATGCCTGAGATGGAGCTAGCAGATGTACGGGTAAGTACGCCTAAGAGGGAGCGAGGTTGGGGCCTGTGATGGATAACTTGCAGAATCGGGGTACTGTGCAGCTAGCAGAATCAGGGTACTCCACTCCACATCGGCTAGAAAGTAGATCCTGCACTATATTGTGCATGCCCCGTGCTCAGCGAAAGGGGGGGGGGTATGTGTAACACTCCGTAATTTTCAAAGAGTATAAATAAATAAATAAATAAATAAATAAATAAATAAATAAATAATAAATATATATATATATATATATATATATATATATATATATATATATATATATATATATATATATATTAAAGAACTAAAGTGCTGTTTGTATAAGAAATTAGGCATGATGGCATTTGTGTAATAATTTGGAAAGGGAATAGTAAAGGGGCGGCCCACGTTGTTGTTAAACAGCAAAGATGATGTTGTTGGAAATGGGCTGATGATGACATCACCTAGGTGACGTGGCCCAGGGGTCCACCCGGGAAATTGTGAGATGTTGTTCTCTCTCTGTTTTTGACGTGGCATGGGGACCACCTTCTTTGGTCGCTGTGTGTACACGTGCAGAGAAAGAGGGAATTTGAGTGTGGATTTGTCCCACATCAGAAATGTATTAGAAATAAATAATATTAAAATAATAATGCCTATGGTCAAGAGTCACCAAATCAGTTAACCACCTTTTGAGAGGCAGTCTGTGGTGGGCAGTTGTACTACATAGTATCTAATTTGTCTTCTAACTTGTATAAATTGTCTGAGCTAGGGGCAGGGGCGTTACATTAACAATGTACGAATGATGTTATCACATACATTTTTTTCAATGTGCATCACATAAAGATTGTGACGCAATACATTATATTGCCAATAAGGAAAAGTGAAGAAAATGCTCTTCTTTTTCCAAGGTTGTGCCCCATCCTCTAGACCTTCTTCTTTAGTTTTATCTATTTGCCTTAAAATTTCAATCCCATCAAGTCTTCTCGGAGGATTTCTTGTAGCGCCCTGATTTCCATACTGGGAAACCGTGACACGAGCCAAGATCTTTTCTTCAATTAATCACAATACACAGAAAAACAGGAGAATTTAAAACTTTTATTCAACACCCAATACATTACAAGTCTGAACATTATACAGCTGTAATGCCTTACAATAGAGTTACAATATTACCTTTACATTTTCAAGTATTACAACCTTCAAAATCTTACATCAGAGTACAAGGAATGAAGAACAATACTTGGTAACTCTCACTTGAGTACTTCTCAACTAATAGATAATCAATACATATACTGCAGCGGAACTAAACATAACACTGACTCCTTGCTTTCCTTACCTTGAGTCCTCCTGAATATCGCCTTTGTACTTCGGCGATCCAGTACCTATGGAAGTGGGGACGTCAGTATTCACTGACACTTAAAGGCTGATCATATAGCAGCGAATCTCCCAAACAACATACAAAAACATAGCAATTGTGTCGGTGTAGTTTAAGTGTTCGTGAGTGCAAAAACATAGGGATTTGAACCCGCGTTATGAATTCTAATTGTACACGACCTGTTCCTGACAATACTCTATGACTCTGTGAGGTTGCAGAAAGGATTAAATCCCTCTATGCAGTCTGCTTATGGTGTCTCCGTTTTCCACTACTACCCGGCAAGCCGGACCTCACTCGATCCTAGTGTATCGGGCATCGTTCCAAAATCAAACCATAGGGTTTCGCAAGCGCAGGGTAGCGTGAAGCCTACCCTGTGGCACCCTCTGGGGTTTCGCAAGCGCAGGACTGCACAATACATCCTGTGGCACCCCAGCCACGGTATTTCAGGAATGATGTTCCTATCCTGATGTTAGCAAGTCTCCGAAAGCAACATGCAGCCCATACTACATGCGACTCCATCTCAAGCCGTTTCTCCATATATAGGGATTTGAACCCGCGTTACGCATTCTAATTGTACACAACCTGTTCCTGACAATACTCCATGACTCTGTGAGGTTGCAAAAAGGGGTCAGTCCCCCCTATGCAGTCTGCTTATGGTGTCTCCGTTTTCCACTACTACCCGGCACGCCGGACCTCACTCGATCCCAATGTTTTGGGCCTCGTTCCAAAATCAAACTATAGGGTTTCGCAAGCGCAGGGCAGCGCGAATCCTACCCTGTGGCACCCTCTGGGGTCTTGCGAGCGCAGGACTGCACCATGCATCCTGTGGCACCCCAGCCACGGTATTTCATGAATTAACAGAGCGAGATACGCAACCCGTGCTCCCAACTTGTGAGACGCCACCGTACGTATCCCTTTGACGGGAAGGTACAACCCAATGTCACCACCTAAGGCCTCCCTCAAGGGATAAGTTGGTCGTAAGGTGCCCCCTACAACCAACTCCTCTATCTTCGCCAAGGGTCTGAGCAAAATGACCTTTATGAGTCACTACCCTAATGATGTCCCTGACTCGACGATCCTAGAGACGATAATATTATAACATAACATGCTAGGCCTTAAATTAGGCTTCGCAAGACAACTCTACTAGGCTGCTCAACCTAGACTTACCAGAACCCCTCAGGATCCGGTTCGTGGCTCATCGATCCAAGACTTCGACCGTGCGAATATACATGCAAATCGCTACCCTATGTCTTGATGGTCGACAGCCCTTAGGGTGGTAATATCACCCTAGACGAGCACAACGAACTGTGTACTAGCTAACAAGCTATACATGAGTAACAACCACATACGAGCCAATAAGCTACGTATGAAACAATAACTACCTACGAGCCAGGCGGGCCTCGTAGGAGACAACAACGTACATACCAGCCAAATAAGCCGCATATAAGACCAACAGCTACGCTACGGGCCGGTCGAGCCGCATACGAGACAACAACCTACATACGAGCCAAGTAAGCTACGTATGAGACCCACAGCTGCATACGGGACAGTCGAGCCACGTACGAGCACAACCATATGCAAACAACCATACAGGTAATCAATCTTAGAAGCAACCAAACGTGCTTACTAGCAAACTTAATCTTCTATTATTAGAAGCAACAAAAGAATCTACTAGTAGTCTATGATCGGTATTCTACTAAGGAAGAACCGAAGGCGACAAAACAGCCTTTATCAACTAACTATTGCTAGTGGTCTTCCCAATCCTTATTACTTCAACCTATAGCGCCTTAAGTATGGCATACAATTGCAAGCATCTTCCTACGACAATCTAATCATATAACACAACCACTCACCATGATACTCCTAAGTATGAATATGATTAATGCTTGTGCTTACATCGAGCTTAAGCACGAAAATCACTACGACCTAGACATGAAGTCCACTATAGTCAAGCATAGGTTATAATTTGAGCATGAAAGATTACTACTTATCATCACTAATCACCACAACTCAAACTAGTATGAACAAGCAACATTCCGAGGCATAGTAGGTATTCTAACACTAACCCCACAACATTCTAAGCATGTATTTGAACTTTAGCATGGTATAGAACACAACATGAAATCACTACAACTAACCATGGGTAGTTTCTTTAATCTAAGCATGAATATCATAGCATGGATATCTCTAACTTAACATGACCAATAATTAGCATGATACCTACTTACTTAGCATGTATAATGATTAAGCACGATCATCTACTAACATGGCATGAACAAATACTTATCTAAGCATGAGTATTCATTTAATCTAGCATGGTATACAACTTACTTACAATTTAAACTAGCATGGTATACAACTTACTTGCGATTAAGCTTACTTACAATTAAAGCTAGCATGTTATACCACTTACCTACAATTAAACTAGAATGGTATACAACTTTTCTACCACTTATCTAGCATGGCATATGACTTCCCTACAATTAAACTAACATGGCATACAACTTTTCTACTATTCTCCAAGCATGAATCTTTATTAAGCAAGAATAACTACTAAACATGAATGTCTTACTAAGCATGGGTAGCTATTAGTATGAACATACAACATTCCAAAGTATATATGTATATATATATATATATATATATATACTTCTAATCATGGTAAGTAATTTTATCATGGATCATACAACATTCTAGGTATAATTGAATTAATCTAAACATGGTAGGAAATTCTTAGATTGAGTCCTACAACATTCTAAGCATAAATGAGTTGATCTAAACATGGTAGGAAACTCTTAGATCGAATCCTACAACATTCTAAGCATAAATAGACTAATCTAATCATGGTAGGAATTTTAGAATTAATCCTACAACATTCTAGGTATAATTGAATTAATCTAAACATGGTAGGAAACTCTTAGATTGAGTCCTACAACATTCTAAGCATAAATGAGTTGATCTAAACATGGTAGGAAACTCTTAGATCGAATCCTACAACATTCTAAGTATAAATAGACTAATCTAATCATGGTAGGAATTTTAGAATTAATCCTACAACATTCTAGGTATAATTGAATTAATCTAAACATGGTAGGAAACTCTTAGATTGAGTCCTACAACATTCTAAGCATAAATGAGTTGATCTAAACATGGTAGGAAACTCTTAGATCGAATCCTACAACATTCTAAGCATAAATAGACTAATCTAATCATGGTAGGAATTTTAGAATTAATCCTACAACATTCTAAGCATGAAATAGCATTCCTAAAACATGATAAGTAATTTTAGAAAGCATACTACAACATTCTAAGCATAAAAATATGATAGGTAATCTTAGAAAGAAACCTACAACATATATGTCATTCCTACATATGGTAGGCAATTTTAGAATTAATCCTACAACATCCTAAACATGAAATAGTATTCCTAAAACATGATAGGAAATTTTAGAGAGCATCCTACAATATTCTAGCATGGAAACATGATATGTAAGTTTTTAGAAAGCATCCTACCACATTCTAGCATGAACACATGATGGGTAAATTTTTAGAAAGCATCCTACCACATTCTAGCATGAAAACATGATAGGTAAATTTTTAGAAAGAATCCTACAACATTCTAAACATGATAGGATATTTTTAGAAGAAATCCTACAACTATCTAAGCATAAAAACATGATAGGATATTTTTAGAAGACATCCTACAACTATCTAAGCATAAAAACATGGTAGGATATTTTTAGAAAACATCCTACAACTATCTAAGCATGAAAACATGATAGGATATTTTTAGAAAACATCCTACAACTATCTACTACTACTACTACTCTATTCTTATCAAGAACAAAACATACAACTTACTACATAAAACATATATAATTACTTACTACTACTCCTTTATTTTACAACATACCACTACTACTTTATTTAATCCACATACTACTACTACTTCATTTAATCAACATACTACTACTTTTTATTTTAGCATGCTACTACTTAGTTGCCCATTAGTCTTTATTATCACTAGTGAGAAAAGAAAAGATCCTTTTTATTTATTCTACAACTAGGTGATTAATAAAGAAAAGATCTTTTTATTATTTCTACAACTAGTGATTAACAAAGAAAAGATCTTTTTATTATTTCTACAACTAGTGATTAACAAAGAAAATATCTTTTTATTATTTCTACAACTAGTGATTAACAAAGAAAAGATCTTTTTATTATTTCTACAACTAGTGATTAATAAAGAAAAGATCTTTTTATTAAGGAAGAAAATTACAATAAAACATATGCTTATTATTATTGTCCAAGTTCAATCAAGTCCTACAACCAAAATGGTTGTATAAGAATGTTCATATGATTATGTATACTAAGTCCTACAGGTCCTACAACCCTCAATTGGTTGTATGTTCAAGCTCATATGCATTATGTCATTTTTAGTCCAACAACATACATAAACAACAACTACAATCTTAAAGATGTGATCTTTATATGTTTATTAGTAGATACTACTACTACTTTCTTTCTTTTATTCATTACCACATTTACCATAACAACAACACACCATCACAAGAACACCCCAAAAACAAAAGAAAACAAAACAAGAGGGTAGGAGAAGAAGTCAAACAACAAAACAAACAAACAAACAAGCAAACAAACAACCAAATAAAAATATGGAGAACCCCCCACCTTGGTTCACTTGTAGGAAGAACTAGATTGCTCTCCTCCTTAGCTCCTAGAATCTCCTACTAACCCTACAAATAAAAACTCTCAAGTTAGCATGGTGATCTCTCTTTCTTTTCCTTTCTTTCTTTCTTTCTTTTTGATCTTTCTAAAATGAGACTAAGGTGAAGGAAGGGGGTATTTATAGGTGGAGATAAGGGTGGAAAATACAAATGGGCACACACATATTTGCAAAAACCCCCTCCCATGAATTGTGGGCCGGCCATACTCTTGGGGAGGTGAGAATTGGTGGAGGTAGGATGTGGTGGAGGCATTATGTGAGTATGGTGTTATGTGAGGGTTTCGAGAAGGGTTTTCTTAACCTTCTCATGCATACTTAACCTAGGTTAAACACTTATAAACCCTAACAATCTAATAGGTTTTGTCATAAAAAAACAAGTGTTGTCCAAAAATACACAACACACAATTTGTATAACGTACTAATCGACATACTACACGTATGTGCGCATATATGTCTGTATACCGAAAATCTTCACATAATCCGTATAAAAATAATTTAATCTCGGAAATAATAATAAAATAAATTCTATTATTAGTTCGGAAGATCACGGTATTAATTTGGTACAATACGGATGTATACTGACCGATATCTGGGTACAGATAATGTCTATGAATAAACCGGGTGAAAATCACCAAAATATTCTAATTTTGGAATAATAATAAAATAATAATAAAATAATAATAAAATAATAATAAAATATCAATTTATATAGGGTAATATCCGTCCGGGATATTACAATACTCCTTTCTTAGAATAGTTCTGTCCTCAGAACTACGCTAAGTTAGGGAAACAGGCAAACACCCATACCCTAATAACTCGGGGAAAGAAAGCTTATGCTGCTTTTCGGCTCCCAAGTGGCTCATTCACGAACTGGTTCTCCAAAGAACCCGACCTTTGCAATTCGGTAGCTACTCCCTCCTTAGAATAGGACATGACCTATGGACATTACTTCCACCTTCCAGGATTCTCTCCTGTAATTTGCTCAAGTTGACGCTCCAGATGTTGTAATCAACAGAACCAATTCTGGAGTTGCCTCTCGCACACACCTCAACTCTTGGAAAATAATTTAGACCAAAGATTATGATGAACCAAGTTTGAACAAAACAGTTGCCTGGATTTCATATATATATAGATCCGACGGGTTACAAAAAGTGTTACATCATATATAACTTCTTCCATCCAAAATAAATTTCAAAAGATGCAACCTCTAGACTTAGTTGCAGTTCTATATGCACATATTGTTACTGGCTCCTTCAACTTGCTCTTAGTACGTGCGAATTCTCACCCTTGGTGAACATGCTCCTTTCCTTTGTTGTCCGTCCTTAAGGCTGATCTGTCGTCATTTTTTATGAAGCTGGGGGCAGTTTGGCCTAATATGACCAATCTCCCCACAGTTGTAACATGTCCGGGTTTCCACCTGAGAGTTCTTCATCGGACATTGTTTCCTGAAATAACCTTGCTTGCCACATAAGAAACAACTTCCCGGGTTGGCGCCTCTAATTCTGCCCCTTGTTTTCTGAGTCTTCTGTTTCTGACCTTGGTTCTCGAATCCGGATGCAGGTGTAGGTCTTTTCCTTGTCGTCGTGGACAGACTGATTTCTCGTGCCCATCTTCCTCACAGAAATGGCATACTAAAACCTTGGCGGTCTCTAGAACTTTCTCCCACTTGCGTCGTAGTTGTGCCAATCTGGCGTTGAAATATTTCCGCTCCTCCGCCATGCCTGCTAATGTAGCTATGCAAACATCACACAGTTGGTTAGCTTGACGATCTATCCTGGCTACGTACTTCATTAGCTTCCTCATTTCTTGATATATGCTGGCCGCCGCCGCTCTGCGTTGATCCCTACTTGGCCCTCGGGTGGTGAAGACGAGTTCATCTTAAGGTTAACTTGTAGTGAAATCTCCTTCGGCTCCTCACTCGAGATCATCGGATCATCCCTTGAAATTGGCTCACTATCCTCCATCAATACATCCTTGGTTAGGATATCTTCGAATACCATCCTAAGACATACATACTGGAATTAGTCCAGATATAGGAAAATCATAAAACATAAGTTGAAAGGAATAACAATATGAATTACAATTGCCTACAACTAACTAAGACCCGACTCCTAAAAGGTATCCAAGTTTAATTTTCCTGCTGTGTTGGACTGTAAATTGAAGTTAGCTCTGATACCACTCTGTAGCGCCCTGATTTCCATACTGGGAAACCGTGACACGAGCCAAGATCTTTTCTTCAATTAGTCACAATACAGAGAAAAACAGGAGAATTTAAAACTTTTATTCAACACCCAATACATTACAAGTCTGAACATTATACAGCTGTAATGCCTTACAATAGAGTTACAATATTACCTTTACATTTCCAAGTATTACAACCTTCAATATCTTACATCAGAGTACAAGGAATGAAGAACAACACTTGGTAACTCTCACTTGAGTACTTCTCAACTAATAGATAATCAATACATATACTGCAGCGGAACTAAACATAACACTGACTCCTTGCTTTCCTTGCCTTGAGTCCTCCTGAATCTCGCCTTTGTACTTCGGCGATCCAGTACCTATGGAAGTGGGGACGTCAGTATTCACTGACGCTTAAAGGCTGATCATATAGCAGCGAATCTCCCAAACAACATACAAAAACATAGCAATTGTGTCGGTGTAGTTTAAGTGTTCGTGAGTGCAAAAACATAGGGATTTGAACCCGCGTTATGAATTCTAATTGTACACGACCTGTTTCTGACAATACTCTATGACTCTGTGAGGTTGCAGAAAGGATTAAATCCCTCTATGCAGTCTGCTTATGGTGTCTCCGTTTTCCACTACTACCCGGCAAGCCGGACCTCACTCGATCCCAGTGTATCGGGCATCGTTCCAAAATCAAACCATAGGGTTTCGCAAGCGCAGGGTAGCGTGAAGCCTACCCTGTGGCACCCTCTGGGGTTTCGCAAGCGCAGGACTGCACAATGCATCCTGTGGCACCCCAGCCACGGTATTTCAGGAATGATGTTCCTATCCTGATGTTAGCAAGTCTCCGAAAGCAACATGCAGCCCATACTACATGCGACTCCATCTCAAGCCGTTTCTCCATATATAGGGATTTGAACCCGCGTTACGCATTCTAATTGTACACAACCTGTTCCTGACAATACTCCATGACTCTGTGAGGTTGCAAAAAGGGGTCAAGTCCCCCCTATGCAGTCTGCTTATGGTGTCTCCGTTTTCCACTACTACCCAGCACGCCGGACTTCACTCGATCCCAATGTATTGGGCCTGTAACGCCCCGAATCCCAAATACACTGAATTCGAGATGTTCTACATGATCTTTTCACTTTCTTTAGTACAATTTTACAAGGAATTTAAACTTTTCACTTTACATCAGAGTTTACATCATATTTTACACTTTTCATTTGCACAGCGGAAGTAAAAATATACAACATTTACATAAATGTACAACAACATGGTAAAATCTTTATGCATCCATTCCTCTTTAACATGTAATTTATCCTGCATACAAAACTGTGGGTACGTCAGTTTATTCAACTGACGATAATTATGCATGGCCATCCTCTCTATGCCAGAAACAGTATAACGAATCTCATTTCTTAACAGATCACAAAACTTGTTCACATCACAATTAAAGTAAAGGGAGAAAATCTTAATGATGTCGTGTCGTGATCGTGCACTTAATCCTTAATGCAATTACTTAATTTACATGACACAAATGCGCACTTGTTCGGATCTATGCATCCCATACTACATAGGTCCGAGGGCAAGCCTCTTAACCGTTCTTCATTTTTGTAGGGTTCAATCCCTCGCCATGACTTAATCTACTTCTGTAACTACAGTGAGTATCCTAGATGATCTATGAGTACAAGCACGTGTCCTTGACCCTGGAGGGGAACCCCACACCATGTCTTGACTCATCAAGCATGCATTCTGCGGTAATTCAGCCTCCTCCCTGAACACGATCCTCTTGCAGTCACCAAACATCCCACAAGTGTGGCTAAAGTCCGATCATTCTGAGTTGCGCCCACGCCATGTCTTGACTCATCAAGCATGCATTCTGTGGCTCACACACCCGCACCGTAAACTCTAGTTCTCATACTTATGTTTTTCTCTCACTTTCATCACATCTTCACTATGTACTAAAATCATTAGAATCATGAATACAAATCAAAGCTCTAGAGTTAGCCTCTCCACCAAACCGGACTTATTCATTTCATTTACACATGACCAACCTTGGTCTTCTTTTCAATTTCATTTCATTTCCATTGCTGGGGGAGACTTAGCTACTCTTGGTTTCAATTTACAATTCACAACTTCCAATTTGAGCATTTCTAACTCATGAATTCATTTTTCATTACCTCAGCATATCATGTTCTTAACTTTTATATTCATGTAATTCTCAATCCAAAACTATGATTCATTTTATGTGAATTTCTCAATTCAAACTATGATTCGTTTCATGTACAGCAACAAAGTAGAATTTATCCAACAACAGCCATAAAGCTCACAATCTTCAAAATAAACAGCAATTAAATTAAATTCTGAAACATCAAAATGTACTCTGGACAGTCGACTTAAGCAGTCGATTCAAGTTCTTCACAACTGCTCGGGAGAGTCGACTGCTACACATGGCCAGTCGGCTGTACTGAAACTTTCTATATTCTTAATATCATTCACATGACAGTCGACTGTCCTCAGACCAGTCGTCTGTTCAAGGTCTTAACAGTACATTTTCGAGTTAAGGGATTATCTTCCCATCTGCCATTACTTGCACATGCATCATAGTGTCAATTTACACTATATATATTCATACTTATATATTTTCTTCACTGTTCAGTAACAACATGAAATTCCAAAATAACTAACATTGTCCTTTCTTCAAAGTGATGTTAAACTTGCATTTACACTATTCAACATGATGTAAGTATCTCGTTTCATAGAATTCATGGAATAATTATAGTTTAATCAATGTATCAGTCGGCTGCTCATATCATCAGTCGACTGTACAGACTCTTTTCAATTTTGTTAATCATCACTAGTTCTTTTTCCACAGACTCATGGCTCCTCATTCATGTATACCATGAAGAATATGAGTTTAGCCTTACTATTTCATTTTAATTGTACACATGTATGTCAACGAAAACCTTCTAACAAAACATGTAACGGATGTCTCGTACCAGTCGACTTATCCATCGACAGTCGACTATACCGACCCAATCTCAATTTTCTAATATCACTAGTTTCTTTCTACATGTTCATGTCCTCTCAGTCATATGCGACATAGAAGATACAAACTTGGCATCTCTGTTTCATTTTAGTCCATACACATATACATCACGAAACTTTCTATCAAAATAGGAGAATATACGTCTCGTACCAGTCGACTCATCCAAAAGACAGTCGACTGTACAGACCCCATTCATTCTTATTTACAGTGTCATTATTTCGCCATTTGTCCTTCATGAGTATCATCATAAACATACACAGGCGAATTCTAATATGTTGAATTTACCTTTCAGAAACATGGTAACAAATATCATAATCATGGTATAATTCCTACATTAGAAGTCCTGAGAAACACCCACCTTATTGACGAAATAATCGAGATCCAGAAAAGCTCCTCAGTGCAACGCACCTTCCTTGTTCCTTGCTCCTTGCTCCTTGCCGAAGATCTCCAGATGAAGCCCGATCTTCGCAAACAACACACACACCTCACTCACAATAATTCTCTTTATAAAATAATCTTAAAGTAAACAATGGATGAGAGGGGGGGGGGGGTATTTATACACCAAAAGGAGTGAGATGGAGGGCCTAGGATTCGGTAGATGGTTAATGGATCAAGGGCTAGGATGCACTGGGGGGTTGAAATAACTACCCACACTCTACAAAACTACCCACAACTCCACCCACTACTTCACCCAAATCCGGCCAACCAAAGGGGTGTGCTCCACATGTGTATGCAACATGCACGTGTATGCACAAATCACCCACAAGAAATTGTACATCAATATAACAAGTCCTTTAAAGGGAATGTTACACATACAAGTTATAGAAAAATAAGAAAAGATTAGGTTCATGGTCTTAAATTAATTGGGCCAAAAATAATTATTTTAGAAGAAAGCAAGTAAATTAACATTTGGGCTTTAGGGAAAATACTTTATAAAAACAATGTTCTTACTCATCATGTTGAAAATAATAGCCAAAATATTACAAGTGCATACCACATGCAACAGAATAAATAATCTTCATATATTAGAAAAATCAGGGTATTACAACACTCCCTCCTTAGAATAGTTCCGTCCCCGGAACTACAGTCAAGAGCGAGAAAATAAATATACAACACAACACAAGAACAAAAAGATACAAAAATACAATCAAGCAAAAAGCTCAGGATAGTCCTTCAACATCCTCTCCTCAGATTCCCAAGTAGCCTCTTCAACCAAGTGGTTCCTCCAGACTACCTTGACCATCAGTATCGTCTTATTCCTCAAGACTTTCTCCCTACGGTCAATAATCTCGACAGGAGACTCGATGTAATTCAGATCCAACTGCAAACCTTCCGACACTTCAGGCAAATGATGACTCGGATCTGGAATATAACCTCTCAGCATAGACACATGAAAGACATTGTGCACCTGAGATAACTCTTCCGGTAATTCAAGCCGGTAAGCAGTTTTCCCGATCATTTTCAATATCTTGTATGGGCCTATAAACCTCGGGGCTAACTTTCCGCCTTTGCCAAACCGAACCACACCTTTACTGGGTGATACCTTCAGAAAGACGAAGTCACCAACCTCAAACTCAAGGTCCCTTCTCCGGTTGTCTGCATAGCTTTTCTTCCTGCTCTGAGCTTCCACCAACCTTTTCCTGATCAGAACAATCTTCTCAGAAGTTTGCTGCACAAGCTCAGGACCAAACAACTGACGCTCCCCAACCTCATACCAACAAACAGGAGTCCTGCACTTCCTGCCATACAAAGCTTCGTACGGTGCCATCCCGATGCTAGCCTGAAAACTGTTGTTGTAGGCAAACTCTACCAAAGGTAAATGCCTTTCCTAACTGCCTCCAAAGTCTAGTATACAACACCGAAGCATATCCTCAAGAATATGGTTGACTCTCTCGGTCTGCCCATCGGTTTGCAGATAAAAAGCAGTGCTGAAATCTGTCTTGTACCCAAAGCTGTCTGAAGACTCCTCCAGAAATGCATAGTAAACCGCGCATCTCGATCAGACACAATAGTTGAGGGAACACCATGAAGTCGGACAATCTCACCAACATACATCTCAGCTAACTTGTCCATCGAAGCAGTGAGTTTCATCGCCAAAAAGTGAGCGGACTTGGTCAGTCGATCGACTATGACCCAAATCGCATCATTGCCTTTAGGACTCTTAGGCAATCCCGTGATGAAATCCATACTGATGTTATCCCACTTACATTCCGGAATAGGTAACGGCTGTAATAGACCTCTGGGTCTTTGATTTTCGGCTTTGACTTGCTGACAAACCTCACACTTCGCAACAAATTCAGCCACATCCTGCTTCAAACCTGACCACCAGAAATGTTGTTTGATGTCCTTATACATCTTAGTACTTCCAGAATGTACCGAATAAAAAGTAGCATGTGCCTCCTGAAGAATACTCTCTTTCAGGTCCGCCTGATTTGGAACACACAGTCTATCTCCGAACCACAGCACTCCATCCCTGGTTTGAAATCTGGGCAACCTGCCAGCACCAACCTGCTCCTTCATCTCCAAGATATCAGCATCAACCTCCTGACTTGCAATGATCCTTCCATTCAGTGTAGGCTGAAGCCTCAACTGAGCCAAAGATGCTCCCAATCCTTGCAAGACAACCTCAATACCTGCTCGATCCAACTCCTCAATCAGATGCCTCTGAGTTGTAATCAAACTGGCTAGACTGCTCTTGCGACTAAGTGCATCAGCCACAACATTAGCTTTTCCAGGATGATACTTGATCTCAGGTCGCATGTCCTCGAGCACTTCCAACCATCTCTGCTGCCTCAAATTCAGATCCCTCTGCTGATATATATACTTCAAGCTCTTGTGGTCTGTGTACATATTCAACTTCTCACCGTACACGTAGTGCCTCCATTGCTTCAGGGCAAAGATAATCGCAGCCAACTCCAGATCATGAGTCGGATAATTCTTCTCATGTGGTCGTAGTTGTCTAGACCCATAAGCGATTACTCTTCCTTCTTGCATTAAGACACAACCAAGCCCACGATGTGAAGCATCGCTATAGACATCATACTCAACACCTGCTCTAGGAAGAGCCAAAATAGGTGCAGTAGTCAGTCTATCCTTCAACTCCTGAAAGCTCGTCTCACATTGCTCAGTCCACTTGAAGCTCACATTCTTCTTGGTCAGTCCAGTAAGCGGTACAGCTATCTGAGCATAACCTTGAATGAATCTCCTGTAGTATCCAGTCATCCCAAGAAAACTTCTGACTTCCTTCACTGTAGTAGGCCTAGCCCAATCTCTCACTGTCTCTATCTTCTGAGGGTCAGTTGCCACTCCCTCCTTAGAAAGTATGTGACCTAGGAATGCCACTTCAGATTTCCAGAAATCACACTTGGATAACTTGGCATACAACTTCTGCTCTTCCAGCTTCCTCAAAACTGCTGCCAGATGCTCGGTGTGCTTCGCCTCTGACTTGGAGTACACGAGAATATCGTCGATAAACACCACGACGAAAGAATCAATGAACGGCCTCAGAACTCTGTTCATCAAATCCATGAAGATTGCGGGTGCATTCGTCACTTCGAATGGCATAACTAAGAATTCGTAATGCCCATGTCGAGTTCTAAATGCAGTTTTGTGCACATCTTCAGCTTTCACTCGTACTTGGTGATATCCTGATCGAAGATCTATTTTGGAGAATACAGCTGCTCCTTGTAGACGATCGAACAAATCATCAATTCGAGGAATCGGATACTTATTCTGAACAGTGACCTTATTCAGCTCTCGGTAATCGATACACATTCTCATCGATCCATCCTTCTTCTTTACCAAAAGCACTGGTGCTCCCCAAGGTGACGCACTAGGTTGAATAAAGCCTTTCTCCAACAGTTCCTCAATCTGCCGTTTCACCTCATCCTATTCTACTGGAGCCATCCTGTACGGTGCCTTAGAAATGGGTGCACTTCCCGGTTGAACAGTGATGCTGAACTCTACATCACGATGTGGAGGTAACCCAGGAAAATCTTCCAAGAACACAGTCGGATAGTCCCGAGCCACAGGAATTCCTTGCAATTCCACAGGAGTCTCTTCCTTGCAGATAGTTGCCACCAGCTTAGAACACTTCTGCTTCCCTTGGAAAGTGACTTCAGGTCCTCCTGGAGCCTTCACTGTCACCGTCTTGGTTTTGCACTCGATGCTTGCACTGTACACCGACATCCAATCAATGTCAATGATAACATCGACTCCCAAGATAGTCAGATCGATCGGATCAATGCCAAAGATTCGATCTCCAATCACAATCTCGCAATCAACGTAATACTGATCAGTGGTCAAGGTTTCCCCTGATGGAGTAGCTACTGCCAAGATCTTGCCTAGAAAAATCTTCGGTTTAACTCCCAACACTTTAGCAAATCTAGGAGACACAAATGTATGAGAGGATCCAGTATCGAACAATACAACAGCTTTCATTCCATTAAGATAAAGTTCTCCTGTTACATAATACACACCATTATATAACAGTTTCACAATATGAGCGGGAAGAAGAAATGACAAAAACCACTAAACATTAGCCCTCGTACCAGAGATGACCTGATCTGCCTCCTCAGCATCAGCTTTCGTCAAAGCAAATACTCGCCCTGATTGGTACAGCCTCTTTCCAGTCTGCTGTATTGGCACATTGTGATTGCCAGCCCATGGTTTGAGACATCGAGATTGGTAATGTCCCATTTCACCACAGTTGTAGCAAGTGACTGTAGAAGGTCTCACCATGTTGTTCCCAGGTCCTCCAGCTACACTGATAGCGTTCGCCCCTGTCGGTTTGAACCTCTGTGCAGATGGTTGGCCCTTGAAACTCCCAAAATTGGCGGGCCTCTTCCCGGACTGCCAGTTGTTCTTTCGATTCTGAACAACATGGAACTGCTCCATATCTGCCTCCGTCGCTGCCGTCCCTCTTGACCAACTTGTCAAATCGCCTGATACCAAGAGGTATCATCCGGAATCTCAAGCTTGGTCTCAGTCCATGCTCGAACTTATGGGCCTTCTTCGCCTCATCCATCACCAGTTCTGGAGCATACCTGGAGAGCTGAGTAAACTTAGTCTCATACTCCCTCACTGACATGCTGCCTTGCTGAAGTGACAGAAACTCATTGCCTTCTTCTCCTGAACATCGGAGGGAAAATAGTGACTGCGGAATTCTTCCAGAAATTCCTCCCAGCCAAGCAACATGCCTCCCATGGTCCGCTTCATCGACTGCCACCAAACAGCCGCATCCTTCTCCAGTTGCAAAGTCGCCAATTTGACCTTGCTGCCCTCCGGTGTCTCCAACACCTCAAAGATTGTCTCCACTTGACGGATCCAGTTGTCAGCCGCATCTGGGTCTGAATTTCCCTCGAATACAGGTGGTTTCATTCTCTTGAACGATTCCACTAGCTTAATTGCCTCGGGCACTGGATTCACTGGCCCCCTTCCTTGATTCATAGCCACTGCATTCAGCGTCTGGTAGACCCTTGCAAGCTCAGTCTCCAGATCCAAACCTTCCCCACTCCTAGCTCCTCTTCTCGACATATTCTAATGCAAAAGATCCATTAAATTCGAAGTATAAGACAAGAACTTAAATCAACTTGCATTTCATTGAATTCCAAAGTTTATACATTCGAATTAAAAACATTTTTTGACATCAGAATGGAAGAAAATAGAAGCTACAACAATCTAACTCCTACGGTTCCTCTTCGCTGCTCGAAGTTCTTCCCGTAGTTCATCAACTTCATCCTTCAGCACATCTGTCAGGTTCTTTCTCTACTCAAGTTCCCAAACTCGATGACTGAGAACAGAGAAATCGTCCTTTCGCTTCGCCAGTTGAGCCTCCAACAATCCGACTCTTTCTTTCAGGGTTTCCACCTGCCTCTGAAGAGAAGCCACAGTGCTACTCAGAGCTGGTCCCTCTTCTTCATCGGAAGAAGAATCGTCAGACGAGTCTGGAGGTGGGGTAATCTCTCGAGATTCAGGCCACTCCGCCTCATCAGAATCTGCTTGCCCAGGGTGATACTCATCCTCAGAATCAGCCTGTCCAGGATGGTACTCTTCCTCAATGATATGCCAGTCGTCGCCTCCAGCAGGGTCGAAGTGATCAGCCAACTTAGAATAGAGAGGAAGAAGCATAAGTCATAGAGCAACACAAATGTAAGTCACTTACATTTAAATCTCTAAACTCAAACACACACTCTAATGTCCACTTCTAGGGTGTCGTTCCTTATAAATTTGTACAAGTGTGAAAGCGTAGAAAGCGTGGCTCTGATACCACTCTGTAACGCCCCGAATCCCAAATACACTGAATTCGAGATGTTCTACAGGATCTTTTCACTTTCTTTAGTACAATTTTACAAGAATTGAAACTTTTAACTTTAAATCAGAGTTTACATCATATTTTACACTTTTCATTTGCACAGCGGAAGTAAAAATATACAACATTTACATAAATGTACAACAACATGGTAAAATCCTTATGCATCCATTCCTCTTTAACATGTAATTTATCCTGCATACAAAACTGTGGGTACGTCAGTTTATTCAACCGACGATAATTATACATGGCCATCCTCTCTATGCCAGAAACCGTATAACGAATCTCATTTCTTAACAGATCACAAAACTTGTTCACATCACAATTAAAGTAAAGGGAAAAAATCTTAATGATGTCGTGTCGTGATCGTGCACTTAATTCTTAATGCAATTACTTAATTTACATGACACTAATGCGCACTTGTTCGGATTCTATGCATCCCATACAACATAGGTCCGAGGGCAAGCCTCTTAACCGTTCTTCATTTTTGTAGGGTTCAATCCCTCGCCATGACTTAATCTACTTCTGTAACTACAGTGAGTATCCTAGATGATCTATGAGTACAAGCACGTGTCCTGGACCCTGGAGGGGAACCCCACGCCATGTCTTGACTCATCAAGCATGCATTCTGTGGCAATTCAGCCTCCTCCCTGAACACGATCCTCTTGCAGTCACCAAACATCCCACAAGCGTGGCTAAAGTCCGATCATTCTGAGTTGTGCCCACGCCATGTCTTGACTCATCAAGCATGCATTCTGTGGCTCACACACCCGCACCGTAAACTCTAGTTCTCATACTTATCTTTTTCTCTCACTTTCATCACATCTTCACTATGTACTAAAATCATTAGAATCATGAATACAAATCAAAGCTCTAGAGTTAGCCTCTCCACCAAACCGGACTTATTCATTTCATTTACACATGACCAACCTTGGTCTTCTTTTCAATTTCATTTCATTTCCATTGCCGGGGGAGACTTAGCTACTCTTGGTTTCAATTTACAATTCACAACTTCCAATTTGAGCATTTCTAACTCATGAATTCATTTTTCATTACCTCAGCATATCATGTTCTTAACTTTTATATTCATGTAATTCTCAATCCAAAACTATGATTCATTTCATGTGAATTTCTCAATTCAAACTATGATTCGTTTCATGTACAGCAACAGAGTAGAATTTATCCAACAACAGCCATAAAGCTCACAATCTTCAAAATAAACAGCAATTAAATCAAATTCTGAAACATCAAAATGTACTCTGGACAGTCGACTTGGAGAAGGTCCAGTCGACTTGTCCAGTCGATTCAAGTTCTTCACAACTGCTCGGGAGAGTCGACTGCTACACATGGCCAGTCGGCTGTACCGAAACTTTCTATATTCTTAATATCATTCACATGACAGTCGACTGTCCTCAGACCAGTCGTCTGTTCAGGGTCTTAACAGTACATTTTCGAGTTAAGGGATTATCTTCCCATCTGCCATTACTTGCACATGCATCATAGTGTCAATTTACACTATATATATTCATACTTACATATTTTCTTAACTGTTCAGTAACAACATGAAATTCCAAAATAACTAACATTGTCCTTTCTTCAAAGTGATGTTAAACTTGCATTTACACTATTCAACATGATGTAAGTATCTCGTTTCATAGAAGTCATGGAATAATTATAGTTTTATCAATGTATCAGTCGGCTGCTCATATCATCAGTCGACTGTACAGACTCTTTTCAATTTTGTTAATCATCACTAGTTCTTTTTCCACAGACTCATGGCTCCTCATTCATGTATACCATGAAGAATATGAGTTTAGCCTTACTATTTCATTTTAATTGTACACATGTATGTCAACGAAAACCTTCTAACAAAACATGTAACGGATGTCTCGTACCAGTCGACTTATCCATCGACAGTCGACTATACCGACCCAATCTCAATTTTCTAATATCACTAGTTTCTTTCCACATGTTCATGTCCTCTCAGTCATATGCGACATAGAAGATACAAACTTGGCATCTCTGTTTCATTTTAGTCCATACACATATACATCACGAAACTTTCTATCAAAATAGGAGAATATCGTCTCGTACCAGTCGACTCATCCAAAAGACAGTCGACTGTACAGACCCCATTCATTCTTATTTACAGTGTCATTATTTCGCCATTTGTCCTTCATGATTATCATCATAAACATACACAGGCGAATTCTAATATGTTGAATTTACCTTTCAGAAACATGGTAACAAATATCATAATTATGGTATAATTCCTACATTAGAAGTCCTAGAAACACCCACCTTATTGACGAAATAATCGAGATCCAGAAAAGCTCCTCAGTGCAACGCACCTTCCTTGTTCCTTGCTCCTTGCTCCTTGCCGAAGATCTCCAGATGAAGCCCGATCTTCGCAAACAACACACACACCTCACTCACAATAATTCTCTTTATAAAATAATCTTAGTGTAAACAACAATGGATGAGAGGGGGGGGGGTATTTATACACCAAAAGGAGTGAGATGGAGGGCCAGGATTCGGTAGATGGTTAATGGATCAAGGGCTAGGATGCACTGGGGGGTTGAAATAACTACCCACACTCTACAAAACTATCCACAACTCCACCCACTACTTCACCCAAATCCGGCCAACCAAAGGGGTGTGCTCCACACGTGTATGCAACATGCACGTGTATGCACAAATCACCCACAAGAAATTGTACATCAATATAACAAGTCCTTTAAAGGGAATGTTACACATACAAGTTATAGAAAAATAAGAAAAGATTAGGTTCATGGGCTTAAATTAATTGGGCCAAAAATAATTACTTTAGAAGAAAGCAAGTAAATTAACATTTGGGCTTCAGGGAAAATACTTTATAAAAACAATGTTCTTACTCATCATGTTGAAAATAATAGCCAAAATATTACACGTGCATACCACGTGCAACAGAATAAATAATCTTCATATATTAGGAAAATCAGGGTATTACAGGGCCTCGTTCCAAAATCAAACTATAGGGTTTCGCAAGCGCAGGGCAGCGCGAAGCCTACCCTGTGGCACCCTCTGGGGTCTTGCGAGCGCAGGACTGCACCATGCATCCTGTGGCACCCCAGCCACGGTATTTCAGGAATTAACAGAGCGAGATACGCAACCCGTGCTCCCAACTTGTGAGACGCCACCGTACGTATCCCTTTGACGGGAAGGTACAACCCAATGTCACCACCTAAGGCCTCCCTCAAGGGACAAGTTGGTCGTAAGGTGCCCCCTACAACCAACTCCTCTCTCTTCAGCAAGGGTCTGAGCAAAATGACCTTTATGAGTCACTACCCTAATGATGTCCCTGACTCGACGATCCTAGAGACGATAATATTATAACATAACATGCTAGGCCTTAAATTAGGCTTCGCAAGACAACTCTACTAGGCTGCTCAACCTAGACTTACCAGAACCCCTCAGGATCCGGTTCGTGGCTCATCGATCCAAGACTTCGACCGTGCGAATATACATGCAAGTCGCTACCCTATGTCTTGATGGACGATAGCCCTTAGGGTGGTAATATCACCCTAGACGAGCACAACGAACTATGTACTAGCTAACAAGCTATACACGAGTAACAACCACATACGAGCCAATAAGCTACGTATGAAACAATAACTACCTACGAGCCAGGCGGGCCTCGTAGGAGACAACAACGTACATAGCAGCCAAATAAGCCGCGTATGAGACCAATAGCTACGTACGGGCCGGTCGAGCCGTGTACGAGACAACAACCTTCATACGAGCCAAATAAACTACGTATGAGACTAACAGCTACGCACGAGCCGCGTACGAGACAACAACCTACATACGAGCCAAGTAAGCTACGTATGAGACCCACAACTGCGTACGGGCCAGTCGAGCCACGTACGAGCACAACCATATGCAAACAACCATACAGGTAATCAATCTTAGAAGCAACCAAACGTGCTTACTAGCAAACTTAATCTTCTATTATTAGAAGCAACAAAAGAATCTACTGGTAGTCTATGATCGGTATTCTACTAAGGAAGAACCGAAGGCGACAAAACAGCCTTTATCAACTAACTATTGTTAGTGGTCTTCCCAATACTTCTTACTTCAACCTATAGCGCCTTAAGTATGGCATACAATTGCAAGCATCTTCCTACGACAATCTAATCATATAACACAACCACTCACCATGATACTCCTAAGTATGAATATGATTAATGCTTGTGCTTACATCGAACTTAAGAACGAAAATCACTATGACCTAGACATGAAGTCCACTATAGTCAAGCATAGGTTATAATTTGAGCATGAAAGATTACTACTTATCATCACTAATCACCACAACTCAAACTAGTATGAACAAGCAACATTCTGAGGCATAGTAGGTATTCTAACACTAACCCCACAACATTCTAAGCATGTATTTGAACTTTAGCATGGTATAGAACACAACATGAAATCACTACAACTAACCATGGGTAGTTTCTTTAATCTAAGCATGAATATCATAGCATGGATATCTCTAACTTAACATGACCAATAATTAGCATGATACCTACTTACTTAGCATGTATAATGATTAAGCACGATCATCTACTAACATGACATGAACAAATACTTATCTAAGCATGAGTATTCATTTAATCTAGCATGGTATACAACTTACTTACAATTTAAACTAGCATGGCATACAACTTACTTGCGATTAAGCTTACTTACAATTAAAGCTAGCATGGTATACCACTTACCTACAATTAAACTAGCATGGTATACAACTTTTCTACCACTTATCTAGCATGGCATATGACTTCCCTACAATTAAACTAACATGGCATACAACTTTTCTACTATTCTCCAACCATGTATCTTTATTAAGCAAGAATAACTACTAAACATGAATGTCTTACTAAGCATGGGTAGCTACTAGTATGAACATACAACATTCCTAAGTATATATATATATATATATATATATATATATATATATATATACTTCTAATCATGGTAAGTAATTTTATCATGGATCCTACAACATTCTAGGTATAATTGAATTAATCTAAACATGGTAGGAAATTCTTAGATTGAGTCCTACAACATTCTAAGCATAAATGAGTTGATCTAAACATGGTAGGAAACTCTTAGATCGAATCCTACAATATTCTAAGCATAAATAGACTAATCTAATCATGGTAGGAATTTTAGAATTAATCCTACAACATTCTAGGTATAATTGAATTAATCTAAACATGGTAGGAAACTCTTAGATTGAGTCCTACAACATTCTAAGCATAAATGAGTTGATCTAAATATGGTAGGAAACTCTTAGATCGAATCCTACAACATTCTAAGCATAAATAGACTAATCAAATCATGGTAGGAATTTAGAATTAATCCTACAACATTCTAGGTATAATTGAATTAATCTAAACATGGTAGGAAACTCTTAGATTGAGTCCTACAACATTCTAAGCATAAATGAGTTGATCTAAACATGGTAGGAAACTCTTAGATCGAATCCTACAACATTCTAAGCATAAATAGACTAATCTAATCATGGTAGGAATTTTAGAATTAATCCTACAACATTCTAAGCATGAAATAGCATTCCTAAAATATGATAAGTAATTTTAGAAAGCATACAACATTCTAAGCATAAAAATATGATAGGTAATCTTAGAAAGAAACCTACAACATATATGTCATTCCTACATATGGTAGGCAATTTTAGAATTAATCCTACAACATCCTAAACATGAAATAGTATTCCTAAAATATGATAGGAAATTTTAGAGAGCATCCTACAATATTCTAGCATGGAAACATGATAGGTAAGTTTTTAGAAAGCATCCTACCACATTCTAGCATGAACACATGATGGGTAAATTTTTAGAAAGCATCCTACCACATTCTAGCATGAAAACATGATAGGTAAATTTTTAGAAAGAATCCTACAACATTCTAAACATGATAGGATATTTTTAGAGAAATCCTACAACTATCTAAGCATAAAAACATGATAGGATATTTTTAGAAGACATCCTACAACTATATAAGCATAAAAACATGATAGGATATTTTTAGAAAACATCATACAACTATCTAAGCATGAAAACATGATAGGATATTTTTAGAAAACATCCTACAACTATCTACTACTACTACTACTCTATTTTTATCAAGAACAAAACATACAACTTACTACATAAAACATATATAATTACTTACTACTACTCCTTTATTTTACAACATACCACTACTACTTTATTTAATCCACATACTACTACTACTTCATTTAATCAACATACTACTACTTTTTATTTTAGCATGCTACTACTTAGTTGCCCATTAGTCTTTATTATCACTAGTGAGAAAAGAAAAGATCCTTTTTATTTATTCTACAACTAGTGATTAATAAAGAAAAGATCTTTTTATTATTTCTACAACTAGTGATTAACAAAGAAAAGATCTTTTTATTATTTCTACAACTAGTGATTAACAAAGAAAAGATCTTTTTATTATTTCTACAACTAGTGATTAACAAAGAAAATATCTTTTTATTATTTCTACAACTAGTAATTAACAAAGAAAAGATCTTTTTATTATTTCTACAACTAGTGATTAACAAGAAAAGATCTTTTTATTAAGGAAAAAAATTACAATAAAACATATGCTTATTATTATTGTCCAAGTTCAATCAAGTCGTACAACCAAAATGGTTGTATAAGAATGTTCATATGCTTATGTATACTAAGTCCTACAAGTCCTACAACCCTCAATCGGTTGTATGTTCAAGCTCATATGCATTATGTCATTTTTAGTCCAACAACATACATAAACAACAACTACAATCTTAAAGATGTGATCTTTATATGTTTATTAGTAGATACTACTACTACTTTCTTTCTTTTATTCATTACCACATTCACCATAACAACAACACACCATCACAAGAACACCCCAAAAATAAAAGAAAACAAAACAAGAGGGTAGGAGAAGAAGTCAAACAACAAAACAAACAAACAAACAAGCAAACAAACAACCAAATAAAAATATGGAGAACCCCCCACCTTGGTTCACTTGTAGGAAGAACTAGATTGCTCTCCTCCTTAGCTCCTAGAATCTCCTACTAACCCTACAAATAAAAACTCTCAAGTTAGCATGGTGATCTCTCTTTCTTTTCCTTTCTTTCTTTCTTTCTTTTTGATCTTTCTAAAATGAGACTAAGGTGAAGGAAGGGGGTATTTATAGGTGGAGAGAAGGGTGGAAAATGCAAATGGGCACACACATATTTGCAAAAACCCCCTCCCATGAATTGTGGGCCAGCCATACTCTTGGGGAGGTGAGAATTGGTGGAGGTAGGATGTGGTGGAGGCATTATGTGAGTATGGTGTTATGTGAGGGTTTCGAGAAGGGTTTTCTTAACCTTCTCATGCATACTTAACCTAGGTTAAACACTTATAAACCCTAACAATCTAATAGGTTTTGTCATAAAAAAACAAGTGTTGTCCAAAAATACACAACACACAATTTGTATAACGTACTAATCGACATACTACACGTATGTGCGCATATATGTCTGTATACCGAAAATCTTCACATAATCCGTATAAAAATAATTTAATCTCGGAAATAATAATAAAATAAATTCTATTATTAGTTCGGAAGATCACGGTATTAATTTGGTACAATACGGATGTATACTGACCGATATCTGGGTAAAGATAATGTCTATGAATAAACCGGGTGAAAATCACCAAAATATTCTAATTTTGGAATAATAATAAAATAATAATAAAATAATAATAAAATATCAATTTATACAGGGTAATATCCGTCCGGGATATTACATTTCTTAACTCCCTTGTTCCGTCAAAATCCCTGCTATTCAACCTCCACTTGTGGTTAGGTGCTAACCAACGACGATGACACATGTAGCAAAATTTTCTACCATGACGTAACCATCGTGAGACAGTTTCAATACCACAACATGGACAAGCATATTGACCTTTAGCACTCCATCCAGATAGGTTTGCATATGCTGGAAAGTCATTAATAGTCCACATTATAGCAGTACAGAGTTGGAATGTCTCTTTCTTGTAGACATCAAAGGTTTTAATTCCATCATCCTATAACTCTTGTAGCTCTTGTACTAATGGTTGTAGATAAATATCAATGTTATTTCCGGGACCTTTAGGACCTGGAATTAGTAGTGATAACATGAAGAATGATTGTTTTATGCACATCCAAGGAGGAAGATTATAAGGAATTATTATGACGGGCAAGTACTATGGGTAATACTCATAGTTTTGAAAGGATTGAACCTATCAGAAGCCACTCCTAGTCGAACATTACGAGGATCTAATGAAATTATTGGATATCGAGAGTCAAATTCCTTCCAAGCAAGTGAGTCAGCTGGATGCCTAAGAGAACCATCATTCAATCTACCCTCATGGTGCCATCTCATTGATTCGGCAATTTTGGATAACATGAACAACCTTTGCAGCCTCGGTTTCAAAGGAAACCATCAAAGGATCTTTTCAAGCAAGTTCTTTCGCTTTTCAGAAGACTGTTCCATTAGCTTGTACATCTACATTTGTTGTTTTCCACCTTGACGTACCGCACTTTGGACATACTTGATCTTTGATATATCTATCCCGATACAATATGCAGTCATTAGGACAAGCATGAATCTTTCCATACCCCAAACCTAACCTTGAAATCATCTTCTTCGTTTCATAGTATGACTTTGGCAAAACATTTCCTTCTGGTAAAGCATCTCTTAATAAATCCAGTAACATAGAGAATGACTTGTCACTCCACCCATGAAGACACTTTGAATGATACAAATGTACCATAACAAATAACTTGCTATACTTCTTACAGTTTGGGTAGAGCATTTGCTCATTCTCTTTCACCAAATGGTAAAACTTAATGTTCTCTCCTACTTCTAGATTCCTTTCACCTTCACCACAAAATGGCTCTTCTATAGGATGCATTGGAAAAACATCATGAATTAACCCATCCATGTCATGCCCCATTTCTTAATGTTGTTCAGTTATGCTACTTGAAGTTGTAGATCCACGCTGTGGATCAGTTAAGTGTTCATAAACAGTTGTGCGAGAATGTGATTTATAGTTGGCACATTTTGTACAAGGACATAATATTTTTCCGTTCTCTTCTGAATGATGAAAAACAAATTCAAGAAATTTATTAATCCCTCGAATATATACTTCACTTTGTTTTGATGGATTGCGGATCTACCCTCTATACTCCATTTGACAAAATTAACTGAAAATGTAAATAAATAATAATTAAAAAATAGAGAAGAAAATGTAAATAAATAATAATTAAAAATTGCTTAAAATGTTCTACTCAAGCTTAATAAGGGGAGAGCTTAAAAATTGCTTAAAGTGTGTGTGTATATTGTGTATTTATGGGATTTATACAAGCTTCGTCTATGTACTCAAAATCAATTTCAGCTTATGTCATCCCAACAACAACAACAATTCTTAGCTCAGGCCCAAGCACAAGGAAATCTGGGTACCTCGCAAAACTATGGAGATATGGATCCTCGAAGATTTAGAGGCATACAAAGGGGAAATTTAAAGGTTAAAGATGGCCAACTTACTAGGACCGGATGGATCAATTGGTTCTCTTATTCAGTCAAGCTCCCCTAAAGTAAGGTCTGATCAGGAATACCTAATGAAGGTCGGTCATCTTGTGAGATTTTTACACTTCTTCAAAAATATTTTCTATGGTAATTATAGATTTAACTACATTTATATTTAGTTACATGCCAGTACATTATTTCTATATAAAGATGTATAGAGTAAATTTTAATGAAAAATCTCTAATTTATTTGTTGAATTGCTGATTGAATTCAGATTGTTCTTTTCTTATTAATGTTATTAGAACCATTAAAATGGGACGAAAAGGACAACTACTAGATGTAGGAATGGTATCTGGTTGTATATATGTGCTTGCAGTTTTCTGCTTTTTAGGTATAAATTCCTCCACAATTTGATTAGACAATAATGGCAAAAATAAATCTAGTCGATCAGAGAACTAGCAATTAGATCAAAGATAATGAAACATAAAAATGGCCTATAGTATAGTTGTACTTGTCCTATAAAATTTCTACAATAATTATTTTATAATTGCAAAATGCTCCCAAAGCAATTATCTATTGACAGCATCCTCCTCAATTTTCCCACATGAGAATATGTTTAGTCCTATATATCAAGAAACATGGAACATGGCAATCAATAGTGTAATAGTGAACATGACAATCTTGCAAAAATCAGTGAAGCATGGTAAACAACAACATGGAAATCAAAATTCATCAACTAAGGGGGAAGCACCAAGCAAAACAAGCATCAAATTCATACCTAGGGCTTGCAAAATTAATCAAAATAGATGACCGCGGGTGATGGTGGAAGCGGTGGGTGATGGCGGATAACGAAAGACGACGGCGGAGGGAGAGGTGGGCGATGACGGTGGGTGGCAGCAGAAGAAGACGGCGACGATGGAAGGAAGATGGCGGCGGCGGTGGCAATGTAGGAGCAACGACGATGGTAGTAGAGGGACGACGACGGCAACGTGGCAGAATGACGACAGCAACGTGGTGAGTCGGGGATTCGGGTGAGATAGAAAGAGGAGAGAGAGAGAGAGAGAGAGAGAGAGAGAGAGAGAGAGAGAGAGAGAGATGGGTGTGAGTGAGAGAGTGTATAAATTGGGGGATTTGGGATTTGGGGGGAAAATGAAAAAGTTGGGGAGCAAATGAAATAATTTGGGGGGTTTAATTGGCGATCGGATAAATAACTTAATTTTTTTTAGTGGGGCGGACTATACCCTAAGTGTTTTACCCCGTCTTTTATAGTTACAGATTAAAAACTCTAAAGCTATAGGATACCTATTCCCACAGTTTACTACACTTCTGTAGGTATATGATGCCTATACCCACAATTTTAATGACCCGCCACTACAGATATCCATTGGTATATGTCAAATTCCTTGTAGTGATTGAATTATTTACAAACTATCAACTTGAATGCATGTTGTTGAATGCTAAGACTTCATGGTTTATATTAGGAGTCTGAAAGAATAATCCGAATTATTAAATAGGTGTATTGAAAGGGAAATTAAATGTAGTTGTGAGACATGAGTTGTAAACTAAAGAGATTCTAGGAAAAAAGAATTTGTACTATGTAAGGTGTAGTCTATGATCTCCTAGATTGCTAGATGCTTTTAAGTTTTAACTATGCACACTGAACAACTGAAATATGTTTCATAATTTCCACTGAAGGTTCCCTAATGCAACTAGAGAAGAGAAATAAAACTAAGGTTCCCTAATGCACCACGCATTGTCTTGCTAATTCGACATTGCAATCCCATGATTGAATTAGTCTGCATCCATCTCACGTTCCCAATCTGACTAAGTACCCTTCAGTTTCTCTACCTCCTAATTCTCTCCTTTACTAGTCATTCAAGAAATTAAAAATTGCAAGTTTGGTTGAAGTTCAAACTTAATTTTGAATTGAGCACTTCACCCGACTATCTAATTAAGCATCTGCGATTAAAAAATTACGAATAATTCTGCACAAAGTTATACCAAATAAAACTCCTTAACTATATCAAGAACAAATTGATATCCAGCATAATAAATATACCACCAATATCAAATTCTAGTGCTAAGTGAACTTAATAAGAAAATACAACATAATTGGAAGGGGAGATTACCTTTAGGCTCTAACTTACAAATCAAGGAGGGAAAGGAGAGGTCAGGCTCGGGAAACAAAGAAGGAAGGAGAGGAGAGGAGACGTGGGCTTCAGGCATGAGACGACGATGACGACAACAAGTTGTTGTTAGGGTTTTAGAGATGGGGGCGACGGGGGTTGGAGACGGTGACGGGTGTTGAGAGAGAGAGAGAGAGAGAGAGAGAGAGAGAGAGAGAGAGAGAGGGAGAAGGAGGGAAAAGTAAAAAATACTGGGGATTTAGTGATTTTAGGGGGTCTATTTCGGCGTTTGTAAATAAAACGCAGGTATAAACTCCCTATATCCCCGTGTTTTTAAACAACGCCGGGATAAAACACTGCTTATATCATGACAGATTTAACTATGGGTCTATCCCGGCGTTTCATGCAAACTCCACGATAAAAATGCTAGTATATACTTTTTTTTCTTGTATTGTAATTAGTCTTTTTGCAGGTTTGTTGGATGCCTTTAGCTGGTCAACTCTAGATATGATCGAGGATTCTAATTGTAAGTTTTTTCCTCAAAATCTGAACTTATTAGCTGATTGCTTCCACGCCCAAAAAAGCAGCAACAATAAGATTAAAAGAATTGTAGTTTGATAGATCAAAATATATATTTGAGGATTAAAAACGAATAGTTATAGAACTATATAATAAATAATAGATAATAGTTTAGTTACTATTAAGAATAATGAGCTCTTCCATACTCAGTGGTTATATCTGCGAGCTTCTTTCTATGGTTGATGAGGACATGGTCAAATTTAAATTTTACGAAAGAAGAAGATATGGTCAAATCTCAACATTAACCATCAATTTAAAATGGATCACTAATGTAAATCTTACCCATACATATGTTGGTAAGATCATATCAATTATCTACTAAAGTGAAAATAATGAAAAAAACAGGGACATGTGCATTATTGCATGATGTATAACTACTAGGTTTATCCGTGGCACGTGCCTACGACACGTCTTCGGAAGCTTTAACGAAAAATTAAAATATAGTTAAAGTTATACTCAGTTTAGATACTATACTCTGAGTGCTCTGTATATCAAACTGAAAACACCAAACCTTTAACAAAACATAGTTTTAACTCATAAAGTTTATTTAACTCAAAATGTTTCAGATTTGTGTAAAAATTGTTGTTTATATTTTTCTTTTACCGTACGACAACAATTCAGTGAAACTTTTCATTTCAGCCAACATTTTGAGAAATCTGAAAATTTATTTAGATTTCTGATATTTGAAAGTTTTCAGATAACAATTCCTAAAATTTGAAATTTTTTATTTCAGCCAACCTTTTTATTTTAGCCAACATTTTTATTTTAGCCATGTTTACCTAAGTTTTACCCAAATATGAAAGTTCTGAAAAATTTTACCCAAATTTGAAAATTTTCTATCGTTACCCAAAAATCTAAATGAACTTCCATTAGATTTGGAAAATTTAGATTTGGAAAATTTAGATTTAACTTAGAAATTTTATATAGCTTAAGTTTATTCAACTCAGTGAAACATATATTGAGGGAGAGATATAATCTAGTCATATTAGATCAAGTGAGTTTATTTAACCAAAAATTCTAATCAAAAGAAGCATAAAAATCAAAAAAATATGAAAATTTACATTCCTGTGTAATTTCTTGGGAGAGAGAGAGAGAGAGGGAGAGAGTGTAATAAGTGAGGAGTTTTTTTTTTGGGAGGAAAAAATTAGTTTTGGGGAGGAAATATATTTTTGGATAGTGAATCTGAGTCATTGATTTTCTTTCAATTGAAGGAGAGTCACTTGATAACCTCTATTAAAATTGTCTTATGATTTATTATATAGATATAAACCATATTCAAAACTAAAACTTAAAACTGATAAAGTTTGAAGAAATTTATATGAATTATAGGCAACAAATAAAAGGATAAAACAAAAATCTAGACTATTGAAATAATTAAACAAATAAAAGTCTACCCTCTATCTAAACTAATTCAAATTAAATAAACAACTAACTCCTAAACTACCAATATAACTCACACATTTTCCGTTGGAAAATATAAGAAAATTAAATTAAAACTTAATTAACCAAATCTACTCATTCTACTAATGATATAAAGATAATCAATAAAACATATAAATTTTGATTTAAAACAAATCTTAACTACAACTCAAAGATATTCTCCAAAAACTACTACTTAAAGATATACATTATCAATTGATTTATTTTGTATTCATTGGTGATATATTTATAAACTAGATTTGCCCGTGGGCACGTGCCTACGGCACGTCTTCGGAACGATACAAAACACGAAAAGCCTGTAAACAGTAAAACAATAATTATGTAGCTCAAGTTTGAATAGTATGACAATAATTAGTTATAAATAAAAGTCCATGTTTCCATTAGCACATGTTGAAAAATAATTATAAATGGGGGTATAAAATCAAACTTCTTAGAACTTTAAGTGTGGAGTTGAAGAGATATTTACTATTTTCAATATAACATGTGCAAAAAAAGAACATTAAAATTCTAAAAATCTAAATTTCTAAGTAAATATAGAAAGAATGAGAGAGATAGGGAGAGATAGAAAAGGAGAAATATGAAAAAGTGAAGAGAGAAGAGAGAGATAGTAATAAAGTAATAAGTTTTTAAGTTTTGGGGAGAAAATTTTGGTTTTGGAGTTTGAAATTTTGGAGGGAAAATATGTTTTGTGAGGTTTGATCTAGACCTTTGATTTTAGGGGGATTGATTGTAAGCCACTTGATAGCTTTCTTTGTAATTTATTATATAGATATATTTCATCTCGTGTGCAGTATTTACTTTATGTCATTTAATTTTAACTATTAATTAATTATATCAATCAAACAAAGAAAAGGTTATGGTTCGCTCTGGACGGAAACTAAGGGTCCGTTTGTTTTGATATTTAGAATAGAGTTTTCTGAATAGAGTTTTCTGAATAGAGTATTCTGAATAGAGTTATTCTGAAAATGAGTCTAAAAGCTGTTTGTTTATACTATATTCTGAAAACTGTATTCTGAAAGCTGTTTATCTGAAAAAGAGAGTTTAGAAGCTGTTCTGTTATATTTCTAGCTGAAAACTGTCATCTGAAACCTGTTTTTCTGAAAAAACGAGTTTAAAAGCTGTTCGGTTATATTTTTAGCTGAAAACTGTTATGTGAAAGCTGTTTTTATGAAAAAGCGAGTTTGAAAGCTGTTCGGTTATATTTCTTGCTGAAAACTGTTATCTGAAAGCTGTTTTTCTGAAAAAACGAGTTTAAAAGCTGTTCGGTTATATTTCTAGCTGAAAACTGTATTCTGAAAGCTGGTTTTCTGAAAAAGAGAGTTTAAAAGCTGTTTGGTTATATTTATTGCTGAAAACAGTTATCTGAAAGTTGTTTTTCTGAAAAAGCGAGTTTAAAAGCTGTTCGGTTATAATTCTTGCTGAAAACTGTTATCTGAAAGCTGTTTTTCTGAAAAAGAGAGTTTAAAAGCTGTTTGGTTATAATTCTTGCTGAAAACTGTTATCTGAAAGCTATTTTTCTGAAAAAGAGAGTTTAAAAGCTGTTTGGTTATATTTATTGCTGAAAACAGTTATCTGAAAGTTGTTTTTCTGAAAAAGAGAGTTTAAAAGCTGTTCGGTTATATTTCTAGCTGAAAAGCTGTTTAAAAGCTGTTTTTCTGAAAAAGAGAGTTTAAAAGCTGTTGTGTTATATTTCTTGCTGAAAACTGTTATCTGAAAGCTGTTTTTTTGAAAAAACGAGTTTAAAAGCTGTTCGGTTATATTTCTTGCTGAAAACTGTTATCTGAAAGCTGTTTTTCTGAAAAAGAGAGTTTAAAAGCTGTTGTGTTATATTTCTTGCTGAAAACTTTTATCTGAAAGCTGTTTTTCTGAAAAACGAGTTTAAAAGCTGTTCGGTTATATTTCTTGCTGAAAACTGTTATCTGAAAGCTGTTTTTCTGAAAAAGAGAGTTTAAAAGCTGTTGTGTTATATTTCTTGCTGAAAACTGTTATCTGAAAGCTGTTTTTCTGAAAAACGAGTTTAAAAGCTGTTCGGTTATATTTCTTGCTGAAAACTGTTATCTGAAAGCTGTTTTTCTGAAAAAGAGAGTTTAAAAGCTGTTGTGTTATATTTCTTGCTGAAAACTGTTATCTGAAAGCTGTTTTTCTGAAAAAACGAGTTTAAAAGCTGTTCGGTTATATTTCTTGCTGAAAACTGTTATCTGAAAGCTGTTTTTCTGAAAAAGAGAGTTTAAAAGCTGTTGTGTTATATTTCTTGCTGAAAACTGTTATCTGAAAGCTGTTTTTCTGAAAAAACGAGTTTAAAAGCTGTTCGGTTATATTTCTTGCTGAAAACTGTTATCTGAAAGCTGTTTTTCTGAAAAAGAGAGTTTAAAAGCTATTGTGTTATATTTCTTGCTGAAAACTGTTATCTGAAAGCTGTTTTTCTGAAATGCATTTATCATTTGCTGATATTTTTTTAATTGTTGCAGTTAGATTGCAATGTTGTACAAGTTTGAGAACAAGAAACCTGAGCAGCATGTGAATCGAGCAAAAATCAGCCGGCATCATCTCCACGGCTGATTCTTCACGTCACAGTACAAAATTTGTTTCAAAATCTTGTACGTACATAATATAGATTCAGTGAGGTTTTGTGAAGCAACAACTCGCAGTTCATGTATCAGTTATTCTATTTGGATCAATGTTTTGCTGTTATCATTACCTCTTTTGGTAATTGCAGTTCTTCAAGATTAAATAAGGAGTATTTTTTTGTTTGTTTTGTTGAGATTGCATGTGATAGCAAGTAGTAGCAGTAATCGGATAAAAGATTGCATGTGAGATCAAATAGGGCGTATGAGAAGATAATCAAAATAAAAAGTATTCAAAAATTGACATGCTCAACCAATTTATTCAAGAAAACAAGCTTACTTCATTACTACTGTTTACATTGTTCAACAATCCCAATCAAACTGGTGAACAATGGCACGGAATCAATACACATATTTTGAACACATGTTCTACAATTTTTTATTCTGAATCAATACAAATTTGTCACAAAATAATAGTAAACTATTGCCCAATCAGTGTAACGATGCTGCCTGGAGCTGCTGCTGTTGATTCTTAACTCCTTGTGCAAATTTGTACCTGTAGTCAATATAAAAGCTATATTAATCATAGGAAAATAAGGAAACAAAAAAAGAAGCATCGAAAAGAAGATTAACCAAACATTTGCAGCAACCCTCTTTTGATTCCTCCCAGAGCTGCGTTACATCTTCCAGAAAAATTGTTCCTAGTCGCAGTCTCAGATTTCAGATGCATCAACGATAAAAACTCCATACCAGAGCTGCATTTTTCACAATATACAGCCTACTAGTACAATGCACTGTTCTTGAAAATCCGTTCATCATTGACTATAGCGACATAATCTTCGTTAGGTTTAAAAAACAAATGTGTTCACTTTTACTGTTCTTGAAGTATTCTGAATAGTTTTTCATCCAAAAACACTTAAAACAAAGGCCAATACTGCATTTTCTTCAAAGCCTGACAAATCAAGAAATTGTTATGCAGTTAAGCATTTAGTAGTATGGTATCAATTTCTGCAGAGTTTAACTAAAAGCAAAACCCGAATTGTTTCTGAGTGAACTCATAGCCTGCTTAAGCAACCAAGGGTTAAGGAACTAAAAAGTTTTTGACAAACATGAAAACAGGATCAGTACTGATCATCTTTTGGGGTATAAAGCTCCAGAATGAAGCAAGTTGGTGAATAAAGCTCCAGAATCAGTATGAGAACATCAGTGTGGTATAAAGCTCCAGAACAATTGAACATCAGTGTGATATAAAGCTCGAAAACATCTTCTTTTTGGATAAGAACATATCAGATAAGAACATCAGTGTGGATAACTCAACAAAGAATCAGTATGAATCCTGAAGCATGTGTTTTCAAAAAAACACTTAAACCAGAAGGCAAGTCAGATGCATTATATTTCAATTTGCGTAAGCACAATATCACACCCTCAGGTTAGTACTGTGTGGTATAAAGCTCAGTACAATCAGTATGAGAACATCACTGTGGTATAAAGCTCCAGATTATAAAAAAAAAGGGAAGAAACAGACCCGAATTGTTCTGCAGTCAAGCATTTACTAGTATAGTATCAATTTCTGCAGAGTTTAACTAAAAGCAAAACCCGAATTGTTTCAGAGTGAACTCATAGCCTGCTTAAGCAACCAAGGGTTAAGGAACTAAAAAGTTTTTGACAAACATGAAAACAGGATCAGTACTGATCATCTTTTGGGGTATAAAGCTCCAGAATGAAGCAAGTTGGTGAATAAAGCTCCAGAATCAGTATGAGAACATCAGTGTGGTATAAAGCTCCAGAACAATTGAACATCAGTGTGATATAAAGCTCGAAAACATCTTCTTTTTGGATAAGAACATATCAGATAAGAACATCAGTGTGGATAACTCAACAAAGAATCAGTATGAATCCTGAAGCATGTGTTTTCAAAAAAACACTTAAACCAGAAGGCAAGTCAGATGCATTATATTTCAATTTGCGTAAGCACAATATCAGACCCTCAGGTTAGTACTGTGTGGTATAAAGCTCAGTACAATCAGTATGAGAACATCAGTGTGGTATAAAGCTCCAGATTATAAAAAAAAAGGGAAGAAACAGACCCGAATTGTTCTGCAGTCAAGCATTTACTAGTATAGTATCAATTTCTGCAGAGTTTAACTAAAAGCAAAACCCGAATTGTTTCTGAGTGAACTCATAGCCCGCTAAAGTTCAAAGAAAAATCATCCAAATAATGCATCTCATCTCAGTATGCAGTAATTTTTTCAGTCCAGTGTGTAGTATTTGTAATGATCAAGGATTCAAGGCAATAGAAATTGACTCCAGAAACAAGGTTTCAAACCATGAGCAGCCACAGATATATGTCAGTATCCATAAATTCAACAACAATATTGTGTACGATCAGCACTTATCAAGAATTAATTAGTGAGGTGAAAATTGAAACCAAAACAAAATTGGAACCATGAGTAGTTAAAAAGTAGCTTAGCATACAGGAAAATTTATGTAAACCACGAGCAGCCAAAATTTATACTTGAAACAGAGTGATGGATAAGTGCTCAAAGCATGAGCAGCCAAAAAAGCAACTCACCAACCACAAACTATACCAGATTACAGTATGGTATTTGTATGTCTATAACTCAAAGCAATATAGATCAAACCTGATCCATCACATCTCAAATTCAGATGAATCAATGCTCCAGTAACTTCTAAGTGTAGTAAGAAATATCTAAAAGTGGTTGATAATCACAGCCATGATATCCAAAGGATAATCAAAAGCATGTCTTAAAGCATTAACTGTATTATAAAAGGCTCCACACATCTTAAATTTTTTAACTTGGTTCATACTAATATCCATCTCATCATCACTTAATCCATCTCATCATCACTTAAAACCAACGAGGAAAAGTAAAGCTCAGTTAGGATTAATTCATCACAAGTCACTCCTACATATCATTATATAAATGATTCATCGTGTGCAACTTCAGAAACATAATCCATTTCATCATCACTTAAAACCAACGAGGAAAAGTAAAGCTCAATTAGGATTAATTCATCACAAGTCACTCCTACATATCATTATATAAATGATTCATAGTGTGCAACTTCAGAAACATAATCCAACTCATCATCACTTAAAACCAACGAGGAAAAGTAAAGCTCAGTTAGGATTAATTCATCACAAGTCACTCCTACATATCATTATATAAATGATTCATCGTGTGCAACTTCAGAAACATAATCCATTTCATCATCACTTAAAACCAACGAGGAAAAGTAAAGCTCAGTTAGGATTAATTCATCACAAGTCACTCCTACATATCATTATATAAATGATTCATCGTGTGCAACTTCAGAAACATAATCCATTTCATCATCACTTAAAACCAACGAGGAAAAGTAAAGCTCAATTAGGATTAATTCATCACAAGTCACTCCTACATATCATTATATAAATGATTCATAGTGTGCAACTTCAGAAACATAATCTATCTCATCATCACTTAAAACCAACGAGGAAAAGTAAAGCTCAGTTAGGATTAATTCATCACAAGTCACTCCTACATATCATTATATAAATGATTCATAGTGTGCAACTTCAGAAACATAATCCATCTCATCATCACTCAAAACCAGCAAGGGCGAATAATGTGCAAGACCTGTACATCATTGAAGTAATTGGTAAAGACAACATCTCAAAAAATGAATGAAAAGCTGAAAGGAACATATGCATGCTGATATTTATAATAGTAATATTGCAATGATACAAACATATACAAATGACATCAATGCCTCGCATTCCACATTGCAATGGCAATATCATCTCTTTTCGTATTCATATGTCTCAATTGGGAAGATGATAAATCCAACCCCTGCGATGTGGATGCGATGTCTTCGGTGTGTTGGTGATGTACTAATTGTTCATAATCAAGTTCCTCTAAAAATGCATCGTTTTGTGAGTACAGACATATGAAATTGTGGAGCGCACAACAGGCTGTGACCATCATAACTTGCTTCGTATACAGGTAGTTTGGCATGTTCTCAAAGATGGCAAACCTCTTCTTCCATACACCGAACGTTCTCTCAATCACATTCCGTAACCTAGCATGCTGTTTATTAAAAAGTTGTCTAGGTTGGGTTGGTGCATGATTGGCCCCTTGAAAGTCCTGTAAGTGGTATGGCTCACCACGGTATGGCGCCAAAAATCCAGGCATATTGGTATAGCCACAATCTACTAAGTAGTATTTATCGTTCGGTGGGATTGGCAACAGTTTTTGTGCTAATGCAGTTTGCAAAACACGGGAATCGTTCGCACTGCCTTCCCATCCCGCGTAAACAAATGTAAACAGCATGTTAAAATCGCATGCTGCCAATACATTTTGACTTATGAAACCCTTTCGAGAGCGACAACTGTTGCTTCGAATAGCAGGAACTGTAGCTTTGATTAAAGTGCCATCAGCAGCACCAATAGCTCCCTACATTAATGAATTCGCATAATAGAAATCACAAATCCAAACTAGGAATAAAGTTTAATAATACATGACGCAATCAGGGTGACGTTATACCTGAAACCACGGGTAAAAGTCTGTGTCATTAGCGATTTTTTGATGTAGAAGTGTATAATCAGGGAGTTTGATAAGGATTGATGCTGCTCTTGCCAGACCATTCAATACAAGTGTAAAGTGATTTTCGATTGTTTCAGTTGAGTGGTTAAACGTATTACCGGCTAGTCGCATTCTTGAACTATGACCGACAATATACAGGAAAATTGCCACGCTTTCCTCGAAAGACAATCGTCTGCGACTTGAAGACTCCGCTGTTTCCTCGCAGTAGTTCCCATTTTGCAGGAAAGCACACAAGGTCATAAAACAAGCTTGGTTCATACGGAAAATTTCATGAAACTCGGACTGGGAACCCTCCAACATACCATCCAAATATTCACGTCCTGTTTGCCTTTTTTTAGTGGACCTTGTACGGTCAACTTCTTCACATAATGCAGAGAACATCACAAAATGCATCAAATCTTCGATATCCTCATCACTGGATGAAGAAGTATCCATAACAGAGGATGCACTTGTAGTGGTAACTCACTATAACAAGAAGATAGAAATCAAATTGAGAAAATCCCATACCAATTTCACACATATTTAATAATACGACTATATGTAACGATATTTACGAAATCACAAATTAACATATTGAGAGATGGTACAAGCTGTAGCATTGGAAAAAGAAAACAAGGTATACTACTACTAGCAAATCTATGTTAGGAAAAAATAATACTAAATTTAAATCAAATTAAATAAGCAATTTGTTCACCGTCAAGCCGTCTTAGTACAATAAACCTCAAGTCTGAAGCAAATACGGAAATAATCATAAAAAATAGTCTACAACATGATTTGTTAATCCCACTAGGCTGAATGGGATGACTACAGGGTGGCATAAAAATTAACCGCCAACACCTGTTCTTCTTCAGACATACGGAGGAAAGCATGAGAAATGTTCGGATTTTGAAATAGGTAGTGTGCTGCTTTTAAACGTACAATTGGATCAACCCCTGTCATCGCCCTTACTATATCTTGGCATTGATCCTGTTCGTTAAAAGCATTGTTAATCGAGACATCACTATCCGGTTCATTTGTTTTCTTCAACATGCTTCTTTTGACTGATTGAGTTTCCTTATATATATCAAGATATTCTCTCACCATTGACATAGCTGATCCCCCGCCACTTGAATAACCAGATTTTCTCTTACGTGATCCCGACCCCGAACCCATTGGCACATCAACATCTTCATCAATCAAATTTACGTGTGATTGAGTGGAGTGGCCGAACTCATAGTTCATCCTCCGCGCCTCCTCATCCTCGAACCCCCTTTGTGTGGAAGCCCTTGCTACATTGCCCTGGGCTACAGATTCCTCCATTATTTTTGTCAAAGAATCGTAATGTGGCAACCCCTTGTGTTGATATTTTTTTGCATCAGGATACATCTATTCATAGAATATGTTGTTACTATGCAAGTATTAGAGTGGACCACAAGTATAATAAAAAGGATTCACAAACAAAGCTGAAAGTTTGAGATTATATATATTAACCTTAACATATTGTTCCCAAACCGGTGACTCGCAAGTAACGGTTTCGTTGGCTTCATCCCAACCAAAACCGCTCTGGTTCTTCATATGATGAAACACCTTCCAATCTGATTTAAGTCGGTTATATTTTGACTTCAGTTGGTCTTTCGAGAATGAACGTCCACACAGCTGATGCATTTGTAGCTGAAAATTGTTCCAGGTTTTAGCCTCGAATGTGTTGCTTTTTAGGTAACCACTGTCAACTGCAGCCTCCATAATTTGCACAAAATATTCCGTAATATAGGGAGCCCACAACCCATAATCCTCCTCCACTGCCTTCTTCTTCCCCCTACCCATATTACTCATCTATATTGAACAAATACCAATAAAAAAAATAAAAAAAATTGCCAAATTCCTTCAATTAGTTTAAAAGGTGATCGGATAACCCAAGGTTGCAAGTAGCCACCGATTACACCAAAAAAGGGTAACTTTGAATTCGGCTAACAGTGTGCAGTTTGGACCGTTATTAAATATAAATTTCAGTGCAAAAGCGTATTAAAAATTGGCGCAAATTGGTGAAGAGAAACAACCAAATAAAGAATACAATCGCGGTTCATACCTTTGATTGGATTTTCACAAGGAAGAAATTGTCAGCACAGGATTCAACCTTGCGTAGCTCTTTGATTCGATTTGCCCTTCGTTCCCTAGCTCTTCTCCGATATGCAGCACGGGTAGTGCAAACCATTAAACACAACCGAAAGCCCTCAACCCCTCACCAAATCGACAGAAAATGAGTGGTATTGAAGTCGCCAGCGAGAACGAATCAGGCGTTTGGGGTCGATTTCACAGCATAGCTCATTCCAAAAACGTTGTTTTGGGGGGGGGAGAGAGAGATCAGATCTGTTCTGAAAAAGAGGGGAGGAAGAAGATGAGAGATCAGATCTGTTCTGAAAAAGAGGGGAGGAAGAAGATGCCGTACGGGTTCAAAAGGAGTAGGGTTACCTGAAGGGAGAGACGGGCGAGAAGTGAGTGAGGGGGTTGTCGCCGATAGGGAGGGAGACCAGATCGGGGGGGGGGGGGGGGGGGGGAAGCCCGGAGGAAGGAGACAACGAAGCGTTCAAAGAGTAAGAGGGTTCAAAGAGAGAGGGTGGAGTGGGGAGGAAGAAGACAATACTGTGCGTTCAAAGAGAGAGAGAGGCGTATTAGAGGATCGTTCGGTATCCAGAATAGAGGGGGGAGGAAGAAGACAACGCCCCTGGTCAAAGAGAGAGAGAGAGGGTGGGGTGGGAATCGAAAAAGGGGTTCAATCAGTATTCAGAATAGTGTTTTGAAAAAACAGCCTAAACAAACGCCTACTCACAATATTATTTCACAAAACAATATTCAAAATACTAAAACAAACGGACCCTAAAATTCTATTGATGCTTTTATAATAGTAAAGACACACTTGGATGTATAAAATAACTTTGATTGGGAGACAACTAATAGGAATAAAAACTGAAGCTTTCTTTTCAATGAACTAAATGTACTCCCACAAAATAGGCATATCAAAATTACCAACAATACCCACATTGGTCACATAGTCAGTGTGAACAATACCCACATTGGTCACATAGTCAGTGTGAACATTAATGGGCCGTGCTTTATTAAGTGCATCTGCAATCAACTTTGTAGTTCAAATCTGTTGGAGATCTACTTTCCATCGCTTTCTTTAACAACACGAAGCTTCAACTCAATGTGTCTTGTTGCTACTGACATTTAATTCTTCTTAGCAAAACTCATAGTTTAAGAGTTATCAATGTATAACTTGATCGTTCTCTCAGTAGAACCTGAAAACCATAACTTGGAAAAAGAAAATCTTCAACCATGTCCCCTTTAAACTAGCCCCATAACATGAGATAAATTCAGCCTGCTGATACTATATAGATGCTCTGTTGCTGATCAAACTCAGTAGTTAGATTCAAATCAAACAATCTTTGACATTGCAGAAGCAAGAAAATGAAGAACTACGGTTTACAGATGAATTTGGGGAAAGAGTAGAGTCTGAGATTGGAGAAAAGGTTTAGGAAAAGGACAAAAGAGTTTGTTATAATTTGTTAGCTGTCCTCTTCCTCATCGCTCTTATTTATACAATCTCAATTATACCCCGCTCCTTACACGTGCACTATTTATTTATTTATTTTTGAGTTAAAAGGTGGGATAACACCACCCTGTTTCATTAATAAGGGATTAATAAACACCCCGCATAACCGGGAAAAGTACAGAGCAGGAAATAAAACATAAACCCCCAACAGAACCCTGGGGGGTGGGTTTCATCATCTAAACCTCAGACAACAGGACAACAAACATAAACCCCCAACAAATCCCTGGGGGATGGGTTTCTACATCTAACCCTCATACAGCCAAAATACAGAGAAGTGAGATAACCAAAATAGACACAGTGGGTGCCACTGAATCAGCTGGGAAGTGCGATGGGTGCACTCCTCAATCCATAGTCGGCCCGAACTCTATCTCCTCATCATCATATTCTTCCACCTGGAAGACTTGTGCAATCCTCCCTCTCACTCCTGAGGCAGCTGCTGTAGCCCAAAAAGAGATTAGATGCATGATATGAGTAAGGTTACCAGAAATAGAATTACATGAAGCACGGAAATAAAAATTGTTTCTATCCAGCCATAACACCCATGTGGTTGCCGCAAAGGCAATGTACCACGCCTCCTTCATGTCGTGTCGGATCGATGCAAATCTGGGGCCTACCCATAGTTCCTCATATTCTCTTGGGTAGTCACTTGTGCCTAGGGCTCTAAGGACTTCTATCATGATAGCCTTACTTCTTGTGCAGTGAATAAACAAATGGTTCAGATCTTCTGTGTGCGTGTTGCAGAATCCACAATTGGTCTGAATGTGCGGTTGTCTTTTGGCTAGGTTCTCTCTGGTGAGTATAGCATTGTTAAGCACTAGCCAGAGGAAGACTCTGACTTTAAGAGGTGTTTTTGCCTTCCATAACACCGTTGCCCAGCTGGGTTTGCATCCTCGAAAGTGAATTCGGTGGTAAAGGGATCTAACCGAAAACACTCCTTTCTTCTCAAGTCCCCAACGCAACTGGTCTGGGCCTTGGGCGCAAAACACTCCATATTGGGCAATTCTCGTCTGTAGTTCACGCAGTTGCTGATGCAAACCTGTTGAGAGCCTTCCTTGGAACGAGGGTTTCCAAGTCCCTCTTTTCCAGGCTTCTGCCACCGACATATTCGGACGATTCGTTTTTTCAAACAGCTCTGGAAAATTGTCCTTAAGCGCCTGTGGACCACACCATTTGTCCCACCAAAACCTTGTGGACCGCCCATTACCAATAATAGAAGTTACCGCTGAATTGAACGGTCCACTTGCTTTTGTAATTCCTTTCCAGAGTCGGGAGGTTTTAGATCCCACTCGGAAGCCTAAACACCTCGTCCCTTTTCCTCGAAGGTAGGGTTGAATGAAATCCTGCCATCCTTCCCCACACTGGTGAAACACTTTCCACCACCATTTTCCTAGCAGAGCCAGGTTCATATCTCTAAGGTCAATGATACCAAGCCCTCCATGTATCTTCTTCATGCAGGCGATATTCCACTTAATAAGGTGGTAGCCACCCTTATTTGAATCTGCCCCTTTCCAGAGGAATCTTTTTCGGATTCGGTCAATCCTTTGTATCACCCACTTTGGGAGTTCGAAAAAGGACATGTAGAAAATGGGCAGGTTGGAAAGCACAGAGTTGATGAGAATCACTCTTCCCCCGATCGAGAGCGATTTGCCTTTCCACCCAGACAGTCTGTCTTCCACCCTGTCTATAATAGGTAACCAGTCAGCCTTCGTGAGTCTCCCTGGTTTGAGCGGGAGCCCTAAATATTTGATCGGGAACTCCTCTGTCGCGCAGTTTAGAATGGTGGCATGTTCCCGTGCTTCCGCTTCAGATAGAGTAATTGGGACCAACGCGCTCTTGTGGAAGTTAATTCTGAGGCCTGACCATGCCTCAAAACAATACAGGGCCCCTTTAAAACAGATTGTTTCAGATAACTTGTTCAGCGGTGGCCACATAGTCCAGTATACATCGGCCCTTAATAAAACCCGTCTGGGTCTTATTGATAAGACTGTCCATCATGCTTCCCAAGCGGATCGCTAGGACCTTAGTGATGATTTTTGCCGAGGAGTTTATGAGGCTAATTGGTCTAAAATCCCCCACGCGTTTGGATTCCTCTCGTTTGGGAATCAACACCACTTCTGCAAAGTTGAACATTCCTAGTCTCAGATTGTTGTGGTAAAATTCCTCCATTAGATCCATGAAGTCTCCTTCATGGATTAATACGTGCACTATTTATTACCCGCCAATTCCAGCTTCAAATAGAATGAATTAATACGTGCATTCTATGTGCATATGTAATCTTTCTATTGCGCAGTTTTTGCTTTAATCCGCGTGCTCTTCCTTTCTTCTCCTGCAGTATCAGTGGTATCAGTAACTGTATCAATACTCCCCCCTTTAACACGAATCTTGTCCTCAAGGTTCAATTACAATTGAGGAAAAGCCCGTGCCATGGATGTTGCATCTTCCTAGCTATCCTCCGCACTCGGTAATCCTTCCTAATGAATCAAAACCTGATCTCTCAGAACATTTCCCAACTTCACAGTCATCTTGCTTATAACTGCAACTGGTTGAAAACATAAGGTATCATCAGCTGAGACTGGTGGCAACACTGAAGGAGCAATTGCTGTGGAATCACCAAAACACTTTTTTCAGAAGAGATACATGAAAATTGGATGTATCTTGGCCTCCATTGGTAACCGTAGCTGATATGCTACCTTTCCAAATCTCTTTTCCACTGCATAAAGTCCATAGTACCATTCACCTAGTTTTTGTGATGTAAAACTAACCCTAAGATAGAGAATTTTCAAGATTCTTAATGGATTAATTTTATCAACATGTAAGTACGGATCAAAATTGAAAATTTTAATAGTTAACAGGTTTGATAGATTTTCAAGAATTGAATCAAATGTAACAGTCCCAATTAATAATTCAACCTTACGATCAATAATTAAAACCCTAAGTGTTTAGCAAGTAATAGGTTCAATATTGAGTCGTAATCTACTTAAGCATGTGGAACACTCAATTTCAGTTATTTTGTGGATGACAAGCAAATCAGATAATATAATAGATAATAAGGCAGTAAAACACAAATATCTAATAATGGAAAGAGTATACCGAATGCGAAGAAAACCAGCGTAGATCTCAGATTGGACAGCAACAGAGAACGCATCACTTCGAGAACAGTAAGAGCAGTAGGAGAGAGGTGCGGCAAGGGGATCTGGCCGGTGGCGGCGCTACGTCAGGCGGGGAACAGCGCTGGTGAGAGATGGCAGTCGCTGAGGAGGGCAATGATGGCCGTTGATGGGTGCAACGGAGGAGGTCGGCATCGGGATGGCAGTCGAGGGCGTTGGGTCAGGGAGCAGGGAGGTGGCTGTGGTGAGGGTCGAGTCTAGGGTTCGGGAAAGGATTGAGGTCGGGAGTGGAGGAGAAAGGAGGTGAGGGCGGTGGTACTTGGGTTGTGGTGATGGGTCGGCAAAGTCGATGAGGGGAAGGGTTGTGGACGAGGGTGTGGAGGTGGAGCGGACTGGGGAAGAAGAAGTTGAAGGGATGGGTGCTTTTCTTGTGGATCGAGATTTGAGTAGCGGGAGGAGAAGATGACGATGGAGAAGGGGATTAGGGATAGCGGCTGGTGTGTGAGTTATATGATTAGGGTTTGGATTTTGGGGATTTGGGAAATTAGGGTTAGGGATTTGTATTTGGAGATTTTTATTAGGAGTAGATTTTAGAGTTAATCACTAACTCTAAAATTATATTAGGATTTATCACAAACCCTAATAATTTAAATCTCAGTTGTATCACACAAGAGATAGAGGAAGTGCAAAAACTCAACACAATTTTTTTAATCAAGAATAACATATTTTCTCATTCATCTCAAGGTCTTTAAATAGGCTCAAAATACATCTTGATACAAATCTTCAAAATATTCTCAAAATCTAAAAAAATACAAAAAAGATTACTTATGACTATAATTCCCAGAAACAAATATGGTACTCGAAATAAAATCCTAAACTAAATAAAGCAGCTGCTGAAGACGACGTCTGCGCTGATAGAAATGCCCGAATCGTCTTGAACCGATGTCCTCATCATTCTTCCCGGGTGGAAGAGGGCTTGACCCAGTCAAGTCAAAACTAGTCCTCCTGTCATAGTGCTCCAAGAGGTCTGGATCCAAGCGCTGGAGCTCTCCATGATCTATCCAAGTATTCTCCGACTCCGGCTTGTTTTTCCAACTTACCAAATATCTATGAGTACCACCATCTCTAGTAGAGATTATCTGATCATCTAAAATATTATCCAACTCTTCTGTCAATAGGTAAGTAGTATCTGGTAGTGGAGGTAATGGGGGAATCTCACCATTAGGCTGCAGGGTAGGCTCATCTATAAGAGGATTTCTAGGGTTAAATTCTGGGCCTTCATAGGGTACTAGATCCTCGATATTGAAATTTTTACTGATGCCAAAGCCTTCGGGGAGGTCAACAACATAGGCATTATCATTGATTTTATGAAGAATTTTAAATGGGCATGCAGCACGTGCGTTCAATTTCTTAACGGATCCTGCTGGGAACCGTTCCGGACGAATCCGAACCATCACTTCGTCACCCACATTAAAAGTTTTAAACTTCCTTCTAATATCAGCTCTTAACTTGTAGTTAAAATTATTTTCATTAATTTTCTTGGAAATTTCTCTATGTAAGTCATGAATGCGGGATGCAAATGCAGATGTAGACTCGGTGACTCGGTGATGTTCTAACATGGGGGCAAGATCAATGGGCTGCCTAGGATGATAACCATGTACAATTTCGTGTGGACTCATGCCAGTGGTTCTATTCCTAGATGTGTTATAAGCAAATTCAGCAACCGTTAATTTTAAATCCCATGTTCCCAAGTTCTCTTCCACAAGAGTACGTAAGAGATTGCCAAGACTCCAATTGACAACCTCAGTCTATTCATCTATCTGTGGGTGGAACGCTGACGAAAACTTCAATTTTGTACCCAACTTGTGCCATAGGGTTTTCCAAAAATAACTCGTGAATTTCACATCCTTATCAGACACAATGGTTTTTGGCAACCCATATAGCTTCACAATATTATCAAAGAAGATCTGAGCCACACGGGATGCATCGAATGTTTTCGAGCATGGGAGGAAGTGGGCCATTTTAGAAAAATGGTCCACGACGACAAGAATGGAGTCGTGTTTCTTTTGTGTCTTCGGTAAGCCTAACACGAAATCCATACTCACGTCTTTCCAAGGGCGGCTGGGAACAGGTAATGGAGTATACAGGCCTGTGTTCTGTTTCTGTTGCTTGGCAAGTTAACAGGTGTGACATCTGTTAACAAGTCTCACAACGTCTCTCTTTAGCTTCGGCCAGTAAAACTTATGTTCCACAGCATCAATGGTCTTGCTATGCCCAAAATGTCCAGCAAGGCCACCAGCGTGCAATTCCCAAATAAGATACTCTCGTAAAGATGTACTAGGAATGCACAGTTTGGAGCCATAGAAGAGATAATCATCTTTCAAGAAATAATCAATAATCACTCGAGTTATGCCATCCTTCAAAGAAGTATAGATCTCGTGAAAATCTGGGCAGGAGGCATACTCATCTCTTTATCTCTCAAAACCAATAATTTCGGTGCGCAGTGTAGATAAGATCATGTGACAACGACTTAGCGCATCCGCAGACTTATTATCAATCCCTTTTGGGTGCCTAATGGTATATGAATATTCCTGTAAGAACTCTACCCATCTAGTATGTCTCGGATTTAACTTTTGTTGAGAATTAAGGAATCTTAAGGCCTCATGGTTTGAGAAGATAACGAATTCTTGTGGCAGGAGATAATGTCGCCAATAGTAAAGTGACTGAATGACTGCATAGAACTCCTTGTCATAGGTGGAGTATTTTTGTCTTGTTTCGTTCAGCTTTTTACTGAAATAAGCAACATGATGACTCTCTTGACTGAGGACTCCACCTATACCAATACCAGAAGCATCACACGTTACTTCGAAGACTTTAGTGAAATCAGGCAACCTCATGACAGGCGTCTGAGTCATTTAGGCGTCTGAGTCATTTTCTTCTTGATCTCTTCGAAGGATTTCGTGGCTTCTTTTGACCAGACAAACTCACCTTTCTTCAAACAGTCGGTTATCGGAGCCATGATCATGCTAAATCCTTGCACAAACCGACGATAAAAGGTGGCAAGGCCATGAAAACTCCGCACATCACGAATATTGCGGGGCTCAGGCCACTCTGTAATAGCTCGTATCTTTTCTGGGTCAGCAGATACTCCTCTGGCAAACACAATAAATTCCAGAAAGATATTCTGATCGGAGAGGAAGGTACATTTGGTAGGATTAGCATAAAGCTATTCCTTCCTCAAAACACTGCAGACCTGTCTCAAATGGTCAAAGATGTTGCCCAATGGATCGGCTGTAAATGAGAATATCATCAAAGTACACCACAAGGAACTTTCCCACAAAGGGACGGAGTACTTGCGTCATGATTCTCATAATCATGCTCGGGGCATTTGTCATTCCAAAAGGAATGACCATCTATTCGTACAGGCCATCCTTCGTCTTGAAGGCGGTCTTCCACTCATCACTAGGACGAACACGTATTTGGTGGTAGCCACTTTTAAGATCAATTTTGGAAAAGATTGTGGCACCAGACATCATGTCCAACATGTCATCCAAACGAGGAATGGAAAAATGGTATGTCACCGTGATCTTGTTTATGGCACGACTGTCTACACACATATGCCAGGTTCTATCTTTCTTTGGCGTCAATAGAGCAGGAACAGCGCAAGGACTTAAGCTTTCTCTGATGAAGCCTTTTGCCAATAACTCATCAACTTGCCTTTTCAACTCAGCATGCTCTGTCGGATTCATCCGATGATATGGCAAGTTAGGAAGACTCGCTCCCGGAACCAGATCAATAGCGTGTTGGATGTCACGTAATAGGGACAACTGGTTGGGGAGGTCAGCAGGAAACACATCTGCAAATTCCTGTAGGACAGGAGTAACTTGGGGCAGGATGAGTGACTTAGGATCTTTAGGGACTTCTCTCGCTGTGAGTACAAGAATGGTAGCCCCTTTGTCAATTTCTTTCGTAAGTTCCTTTTCACCCATATACGTTACTTCCTTGCCCTTTCTCGAGGGAGCCGGTGTTGTTTCAGCTGGACTAGTTCGTGGTCTCACGGGTATGAGCTTTATTTTTAGTCCATCGTGCTGGAACACACATTGTTTGGATCGACCATATATGGTCACATCGTGATCGTATAACCAAGGTCTCCCTAAATGACTTGACCCATATCCATTTTGAGCACATCACACCAAATTTTCTCTTTGTAAGCTTTGATGTCCATAGGGACTAAGCATCGATGTGTTACTTGGAGTGCTGTTGCATCAATCCAAGATACTTTGTATGGGCGTAGATGGGGTTCAGCCTTATGTCCGGTCTTCGCTAAGACCGCAGAAGAGACAGCGTTGACGCAGTTCCCACTGTCAACAATCACCTTACAGTTTTTGCCACCTATAGTCGTAAATGTGTGGAATATAGCAATGCGCTTCCAATCATCTTCTTCTTTTGGTTGGAACAAAGCACATCTAACTACATTCAAGTGAGGTGATTGGATAGACCGAATACAGTGGAGATACTGGTCATCCTCTTTTTCACCGAAGTCATCGCCTTCAATAGGCTCATAAGAAAACTCATTGTCAGAGTCGTCAGCAATGACAGCGGTACCCTTTACTATATTAATCCTACTGGGGCTAGGACAGTTGCTAGGAACATGACCATATCCCTTACATTTATAGCACTTAGTGAGAGGGTCAATCTTACTGTAATCTCTTTCGGTGTTCTTACCCTTATGTTCATCTCTATGTGAATTGAAATTTGAATTAGGTTTACTGGGGTAAGATTTATTGGTGTGCTGAGAGGGAGGCTTAGGTCTAGGTGGGTCAGTAGAGGCCATTCTAGAGGAATGATCTCTTCAGTCGCTGGACCTAGAATGAGAACTAGCTTTAAGGGAATCCATATCGAGGACTAGGGCATAGGCTGCCGCTATTGAGTCCACATTTCTATAGATTAGCTCGTTCCTAAGGTCAACTCGTAGTCCAGCTCTGAACCTAGAGAGAGTTTGTTCTTCACTCTCTTTACCTAAAGCATTGCACCGAATAAGAAAGTCATCGAACTTATTAACATATTCTTGTGTGGATTTACTTTCCTGATAAAGTTGGTTCCATGAATCTAGCAATCAGGTATGAAATGATAATGGTACGTATCTCACAGTGATCTTCTCTTTCATGGCCTCCCAAGTGGCTATGGGTGCTAGGCCTCGGCCTCTGCGGGCATGTTCAAGATTGGTCCAGTGTTGTTGAGCTTTACCCGTTAATTTCATAGTGGCAAATTTAATTTTCAGGGCTTCGCTCATGTCAAACCACACAAAGTAGTGGTCCATGGTACGGATCCAATCGAGATAAGCTTGGGGTTCCATGTGGCCTTCAAACTGGGAAACGTCAGCCTTAACGTTCTTTTTGTATTGTTCGTCAGGGTCATGTTCTTGACGTTGATCGTCGTGAATATTCCCTTGAGGGATCTGATGATAGGCATGAAGCTCAGGGACAATGGTTTGATTTAACTCCACTTTCTCAAGCCTCTGATTGATATTGGCAAGAGTTGCTTGGATGGCAGCTAGGTAGCGGAAATATCAGGGTTGTCCATTTCAGGTCTGGAGAGTCTAGGGTTCCTAATTGGGTGATTGGGAAGGGATAGGAAAGGCTCTTCAGGATCTGTGATGGTGCTGCGAAGACGTATTCACCTAAAGTGGAAACTAGGGGTCATGTGTGCCCTAATTTTTTTTTAAATGAATCTGAAATAACCTAAAATAAAAGAAAGAAAGATAAAAATAAAATAAAAGACTAAAAAATCCTAATTGAATGCAAAAATGATGCCTACGATGCAAGAACTAGGATTTTAAGAACCTTTGCTCTGATACCCAAATGATGTAAAACTCACCCTAAGATAGAGAATTTCCAAGATTCTTAATGGATTGATTTTATCAACATGTAAGTGCGGATCAAAGTTGGGAATTTTAACAGTTAACAGGTTTGATGGATTTTCAAGAATTGGATCAAATGTAACAGTCCCAATCATAATTCAACCATACGATCAATAATTAAAACCCTAAGTGTTTAGCAAGTAATAGGTTCAATATTGAGTCGTACTCTACTTAAGCATGTGGAACACTCAATCTCAATTATTTTGTGGACGACAGGCAAATCAGATAATATAATAGATAATAAGGCAGTAAAACACAAATATCTAATAATGGAAAGAGTATACCGAATGCGAAGAAAACCAGCGTAGATCTCGGATTGGACAGCAACAGAGAATGCAGCACTTCGAGAACAGTAAGAGCAGTAGGAGAGAGGTGCAGCAAGGGGATCTGGCCGGTGGCAGCACTGTGTCAGGCGGGGAATGACACTGGTGAGAGATGGCAGTCTCCGAGGAGGGCGATGATGGCCGTTGATGGGTGCAACGGTGGAGTTCGGCATCGGGATGGCAATCGAGGGTGTTTGGTCAGGGAGCGGGGAGGAGGCTGTGGTGAGGGTCAAGGCTAGGGTTCGGGAAAGGATTGAGGTCGGGAGTGGATGAGGAAGGAGGTAAGGGCGGTGGTACTTGGGTTGTGGTGATGGGTCGGCGAAGTCGATGACGGGAAGGGTCGTGGACGAGGGCGTGGAGGTGGAGCGGACTGGGGAAGAAGAAGTTGAAGGGATGGGTGCTTTTCTTGTGGGTCGGGATTTGAGTAGCGGGAGGAGAAGATGACGATGGAGAAGGGGATTAGGGATAGCGGCTGGTGTGTGAGTTTATATGATTAGGGTTTTGAATTTGGGAATTTGGGAAATCAGGGTTAGGGATTTGTATTTGGAGATTTTTACTTTGGGGGTAGATTTTAGAGTTAATCACTAACTCTAAAATTGTATTAGGATTTATCACAAATCCTAATAATTTAGATCTCAGTTGTATCACACAAAAGAGAGAGAGGAAGAGCAAAAACTCAACATAATTTTTTTAATCAAGAATAGCATATTTTCTCATTCATCTCAAGGCCTTTAAATAGGCTCAAAATACATCTTGATACAAATCTTCAAAATATTCTCGAAATCTAAAAAATACAAAAAAGATTACTTATGGCTATAATTGCCAGAAACAAATATAGTACTGGAAATAAAATCCTAAACTAAATAAAGCAGCTGCTGAAGATGACGTCTGCGCTGATAGAAATGTCCGAATCGTCTTGAACCGATGTCCTCATCATTTTGACACTGCCTTGAAACTACCGACTCTTGTCTACAAGCTTGAAGCTTCATATACACCCAATCCCCTTCATTAAACTGTTGCTCTGATCTATGCATTTCAGATTTTTGCTTCATTCTTAGTTGTGCCTGCAACAAGTTTTGTTTGAGCTTATTCAACACTTCTGATTTGTTAGTAGTTCCTCATCTACTGCATGATTAAGTGATGTGCCAGGGATATAATCAAGTACACAAGGAGCCTTTCTTCCATACACAATCTCAGAAGGGGTGAAACCAGTTGAAGAATGCATTGAAGTATTATACCAGTATTTAGTCAAATCCAAAAACATAGCCAATTGCTTTGGTTCTTCACTAGTATATGTCCATAGATACTGCTTAACACACCTATTGACCACCTCCGTTTGGCCATCGGTTTGTGGATGATAGGCAGTGCTTAGTTTCAGAGTGGTACCCTGAGTTTTGAATAGTTCCTTCCAAAAATGACTGAGAAAAATGGGATTCCTATCGGACACAATTGATTTTGGTATACCATGCAACTTGATGATATGAGTAGAAAATAGAGATGCTACTTTTGATGCAGTGAAATGTGGCACAAGAGCAATGAAGTGTGCATATTTCGATAGCATATCGACAACTACCAAAATAGCAGACTTGCCTTGAACCTTGAAATCCAATGAAATGTCAGCTCATACCTGATCTGGGATTGGTAATTGCTGTAATAATCCTCCAAACTTTAATGTGCTATAATTTGTTTGCTGAGAAGTAGGGCAATCCTGTACAAATTGATACACATCCTTGTGCATTTTTTCCCAAATAAATTACTTCCTCACTCTGGCTAAGGTCATCTCATTACCTGCATGCCCCCCAAATACAGATGAGTGCCACTCCTGCATAACTAACTTTCGAAGATTTTTTGGTACTAACACCCTTCCTTTGCTAAACAACAATCCATCTCTCATAACCATGGAACGTCTAGCTGCTGGGCTTGATTTGAGCTCTTGAATAAGCTGCACCAAGTCATGATCCTTCTTCAATTCTTCTCTGATTTGATCACAAATCATAGGTTGTGGAATAGAAATTGCTGTTAATAATGCACACATTTCTTTACTAGATCCTCTAGACAAGCTGTTAGCAGCTGAATTAACCGTTCCAGGTTTATACACAATCTTAAAATTGTAACCTGCTAGCTTATAAATCCACTTTTGCTGCTCGGGGGGCTGGATGACTTGATTAACCCTGTGTAGGCTATGATGATCTGTATAGATGATGAACAATCTCCCAAGTAAATATTGTCTCCATTTCTTAATCGCTTCAGTAAATATATGCATTTCTCTTACATAAGTTGAGGCTAACTGCATTCTTGTTGACATGATCTTGCTAAAAAATGCAATTGGATGCTCTTCTTGTTGTAATACCACACCTATTCCCTTCCCTGATGGATTTGTTTCCACAATGAACTGCTTTGAAAAATCTTGGAGGGCTTGTATAAGAGTATTTTGCAGTGCTTTTTTGAGAAGATTAAAAGCTTGTTCAGCCTCTGTACTCCAAGTGAGTGCATCCTTCTTCAGTAGATTAGTTAGCGCAACTGCTTTTGATGCATACGCTTTCACAAAGCTTCTATATATCCAGTTAATCCCAAGAAACCCCTCAATTGCTTAATGGTTTGGGGAATAGGCCATTCCTTTATAGCTGCAACCTTTGAAGGACATACTTGCATGCCATCAGCAGAAATCAAATGCCCTAAATACTCCAGTGACTGTTTACCAAAATCACATTTACTCTTCTTAACAAAGAAGTAATTTTGCTCCAAGACTCTCAATACCATGTCTAAATGTTGCAGATGAGTAGATCTCACGCCTCGCTTTTCAAAAAGAATATGGAATACGGATACGCGACAAAAGGCCAGCGAATAATTTTCATCATCCATAAGTTGTTCAAGAATCTTTATAACATATCACAATATAATCAGAGTCGGAAGCCAGAAAAGTCAACCACATGCATAAATGAACCAAATACCAACAAGAATACTTGAAATAAAATATATTAATCTCAAATAGTCATGATCTGAATAACACAAATAATCCTGGTCACATTGCCCAAATACAAGAATAAATCCAAATACATGAATACAATTATTGTTCAAGCAAACTACAAGAAATAACAATAACAAGATCCAGTACTAATACTTCATGTCACCTATACCATCTGGAACCTGTTCTCTAAAATCTGCAATTCAACGAATGTAGGAAAGAGAAAAAGAGAAAAACAAGTACCCATCAATTGCAAGTTACGGGCCACTTATAATGTAGGATACAAGCATATGGAGAAACTAACTAGCAACAGGGTATAAGTGTGATGTCAACATAAATAACTAGCATGGCAAAGTGAACAAGTGTAAATGGCATGAATCAAGTATCAAGTAATCAAGTAAACAGGTAAACATGTAACAGGTATCAAGTAATAGGTATACAGGTAAACAGGTAATCATGTAACATGTATCAAGTATCAAATCTCATGTATCATCTAGTCAAGGGCATGTATCATGTGATCAAGTAGCATATTCAGGTCTCATGTGTCAAGTCTTGTAGTTATTATTATCTAGGTAGCACTTCATGCATCCCATACTGCATGGTTGCTACAACAAACAGTTTCGTTTTAGATTTCATAGTGGACCATAGAGGGCAGTATACTCAGGGACAAGTAATCAAAATCATATACCAAATTCCAAATTAACCAAATCATATACCAAATTCCAAATAATCCAAATCATATACCAAATTCTAAATAATCCAAATCATATAGCAAATTCCAAATATGGGAAATATGGGCCCCTTCTGAGTCCACGTTTCTGAATCATCCACCACTAGATCTTTCCATTAACCCTGGCTTGGTTATTTATTATTATAATCAGGCATGCATGTATGTATCGCAAAACAAAGCAAGGATAGCAGGGTAAAAATATGTATCAAGTTCAGGGTGCAAGATAAACAAGTACAGGTCCAAGATAACACATAACAGGGTAAAACAACTAGTTTTCTAATTCCGGACCGCAAGATAGTGTTGTACTAAAACTGTGATTCCCGCTACTACAAACATCCAAATCTAAATCCGTCAAAGGATCTGGAAATTAGACTTCCACACGAATCCAGCAAGTATAAATAAGTCATACAGTAATTCACAACATCATAACTCAAAACAGATTTGAAAACAAAAAACATGTTCAGTCAGAAATCAGGAAAACGAATTCTCAGTCAGGAAAACTGCATCAAAACCTCTCAAAGAAATTCAGAAAAAATCTGGGATATTCCCCTATATGTTTAGAATCAAAATAAAAAGTTTCATAATATTCCAGTAAAGTTAGTTTAGTCATCAAAAATAAGAAAACATCAAGAAACGACACTTTGGAAAATCTGGAAGTCCGAATACTGCTTTACGAAAACTGAAGTATCTCGCAACCAGTGAAACAAAATCCAAATCGGCCAATGGGAGATGAAAATAGAAAAATTATAGTAACTTTCATATTTCACAAACATTTTTCATACAGTAAAAGGAATCATAGTGAAAATAGGGTTCTTTACAGAATAGCGAGCAAAATACAGTAAGTATAGATTTCATAAACGAGCATGGAATACCACATAAAACTTATCAATAAAATTCACCAAAATTCTGGATAATCCCTAACTAGATAAAGAAACACTGACCAAAGTTTTGGGTCAAAATAATATATGTAGCATAGTTCTTTAAAATGATTTGTCATCAAAATTATTGAAAAACAGAATCTGGAAAAGATCGACACATCTTTACTAAAACAGTCATAACTTAGTCATACAAAAACGAAATCAAACAAGGTCAGAGGGGTTTGAAAATATACGAAATTCTCTAAAACTCATATTTTATACCGAAATTAAGATACTGAATTCAAGACAGTCCAAAACAGAAAACAAAACAGATCAGCATCAAACTACAGATTTTCCCTCACAACCAAAATCGACATAGCTTCAAGAAAATTGATCCAAACACACCCAAACATGAAATCAAGTCTAACAAGTGTCAAAACATCATGAATTAGGGTATCTAACACGTCCACACCAAGTGTATCTCATGTGTCTCAACCGAAACACAAATTCTTGCACAAGTCTCACATACATGATCAAAATCAAGATCGGGCAAATCCTAAGTTATTTCATGTCAAGATTGTATCATGAGTCCTCAATGGTCAAGTTTTTACAATAGAGACAAAACCCATCATGCAAAACACAAACAAGAGTCGTATCTGGACCCAACTATACTATAGGTGAACTTTTTGACTTGTATCAAACAAATGAATTGGAGTACAAGTTACTTGCCTGAAAGACGACGAATCCAACCAAAAGAAAGAGAAATAACGGGAACGAATTCCCGGGCACGAACTCAATGATCGAATCACGAACCAACTCAAGAACACAAGAACCAAGAACGAACTACGAACTCAACTACGAACCCCCGAACTACGAACGAGAACGCAACGAACCCACACACTGAACAACGAACCAACACCCAAAACAGCACGTGCAAAACCATGCACATGCAAGGGAGAGCGAGCGGCAAAACCCACGAACCAATTAACGGACAAACACCCGTACTACAAACACCACTTCTAACACAACGAACCACGGCAAAATCTCGAACAACCACATGCACGGGCGAAGTACGTGCCCACCACCAACATGTTCAAAGCCCATTCGATCAACGACACACCCACGGTGCTGCACTGCGGTGGCTGACCTAGTGGTGAGGCACTGGCGTCGATGGCCAGGGGACCAGGGTGCTGCTTCGCTGCTGCCGCTTCGACGGAGGAAGCCACAAGGCAGGGGAGAGCACTGCGGCTGGGCTGTAGTCGTCGACCTGGCTGTAGGTGGCGACATGTCGGCAGGATAGGCTGCCAGCAACTAGGCGACAGCAGTGGGCTGCTATCGCGGCTAACTGGCTAACGTGGAAGAGTAGCGACGGTGGGCTGGTGGCGGCTGTTGCTGTTGTTGTCAGGACGACGGAGCGAAGGGCAAGGTCGGGAGAGAGATGGAGGGGCGAGGGAAGGCATAGGGACGACGGGGATAAGGGAAAGCGGCCGAGAAGAGGTCGGTTGTGGGGAGAAGACGAAGCATTTAGGTTGCAGGGTATATATAGGAGTTAGGGTTTTAATGAACAGGTAATGGGTTAGGTATTTAGGAGATGATGGCTGCATAGGGAATTAGGTTTCGGGTGCACTTGGGGGAAACGGTTTGGGGTTTTGCAAGTGTGGATTTGGTTAATAAATAACGATTTGGGTAGTTAGGATTTGGGCTGTTGGGTTAGTTTATGTTAAATGGGTATTGGGTTGGGCTTGGGTGTATAGATGGGTTATGGGTTTGGTTTATAGGGTAGGGGTTTTAAATAGGTTTTAAGAAAATCCAATAGGGAAATAGGATTTTAAAAATTCATTAAAAATAACAAATAAAAAGATTGTTTATAATAAAAATGTAATTTGCAATATAAAAATAGAATTTATTTAAAATAGATACAAGTACAATTAGCACGTAGAAATGGATTTTCAATAACTAGCCAAAATTAATAATAGTAATAGCAATACTTACAGTACTAATAATCATAAGAGTAATCATAACAAAAAAAATGCGAATTTTATTACAACATAAAAATCATAGGAAATAGTTACAAATTAAATTACTGATCGAAAAATTAGATTTTAATAGAAGATCCAAAAATACATTTTGACAAAAAAAATTTGAAATCCGAAAAAATAATTTGCGAAAATTTTTAAAATACAGAAAATACACAAAATACGTTTTTGGGAAAATAGGGGTTATAGTAGACCAATCCTCACTATATACTAGTATGTCATAAAAAGACAAACCAAAACAAACTTTCCTAAGTATTGTTTGAAAATTGAGTTCATTGCAGCTTGAAAAGTGGACGGGGCATTTGTTAGGCCAAACGTCATCACCAAGAACTCCTAATGGCCTTCATGTGTGCGAAAAGCAGTATTTTCCACATCTTCAGCTCTAACTCTAATTGATGGTACCCAGCTCTGAGGTCCAGTTTGGTGAAGAACTTTGCTCCATGCAGCTCATCCAAGAGCTCATCAGCAGTAGGGATGGGAAATTGGTCTCTTATAGTGATTGAATTTAAAGCTCTATAGTCTGCGTACCATCCTTCTTAACTAGTAGCACTGGCGAGGAGAGGGGACTTTTACTGTGTCTAATAATTCCCTCTTCCAGCATCTTTGTCACTTGCTTCTCGGTCTCATTCTTTTGAAAATGAGGGTACTTATACGGTTTAACATTTGTAGGAGCCATTCCAGTGACCAAATGCAAGGGATTATCATATTCTCTAGCTAGGGGTAAACCAATCACTTCGGCAAACAATGGAGCATACTATTGCAGTAAATGAGTGATATCTGGATGTATTTGCTGCTCCTGCTACTCTTCCTGCAAGACCAAATGATAAAATTATCATATAGCATATGTATTCACCTCCCTTCGTAGTGACTTGAGCTATATTTGAGAAGGGCCTTGAGCTTCCCCACTCTGCAATAGCACATTCTTGTCACCATTAATAAATTCCACAGTCATTTCACTATAGTCAAATATAATCTTCCCCAGTAACCTTAGCCACTGTATACCCAACACTACATCTGGTCCATGTATAGATAGTATATAGAATCAATCAGAATAGAATAACCATGAATAACAACAGGAACTCCCTAGCATTTTCCTTCACATTGCAATGTCTCACCATTACCTGCCATCACCTTAAATTGAGTAGTTGGTTGGATTGGTAAATTCAAAAATTTAGCCAATCTTTCTTGCATAAAGTTGTTAGTACTACCCGAGTCAATTAAAATTTGAATTGACTGTTGATCAATAGCTCCTTGAACCCTTAAGGTTTTCAATGACACATGCTCTGGAAAAGCTTGAAAGGAGATCTCTGGTACCAATGTATCATTTGTACAAACCTCATATTGAACAGTATTCTCTAAAGAGCAGTGTGTTTCAGCAGCTTGTGCACTGTCTTTATCACCCTCCTCAGTTAATAGCATAAGAAATTTTCTTTGACACTTGTGATCAGGTACATATTTTTCATCGCAATTGAAGCAAAGCAATTTTTCCTTTCTAGCTGCCCATTCCGCTGGAGGAATTTTCTAACAAATAGCTTCGGGTGTTGAGTATTACTCTGTGACTGGTTAGTTTGCCCTGGAGTTGGTAACAAGGGAGGGAGTGTACTAGGTGTTGAAGGTTGCCATGGAGGCCTCAGGTAACTACCTCTGCTACTTTGAGATCTACTCTCAATAAATTTATCTTCCTAAAGCCTAGCTAGCCCCATTGCATCAACTAGTGACTGAGACTTATGAGCCAAAACGTCTCTTCGTATTTCAAGTTTCAACCCTGAGATGTAATTACTCAATACATCACCTTAGGATAACCCTTTGGTTTTGTTAATTAACACATCAAATTGGTCTTGATACTCAGCTAAAGTGGTAGTCTATGTCAACTTAATCAATTGTCCCGCATGATTTACAAATGGTGAGACTCCAAATCTATTATCCACTTCCTTCACAAAACATCACCCAGTTATGAAAATCACCATTTTCATATATATATTGGAACCAAGCCAAAGCTCTCCCATCTAAATGAAATGATACAATATGAAGTTCTTGCTCTTCAAGTGTTTTATGAAATGCAAAATATTGATTCACTTTAAACAACCAGCCCATAAGGTTGCTGCCATCAAACCTAGGAAAATCCAATCGTGGATTGTTGAAATGAGTATCTAGAGTTGAAGGTGGAAGTGTTGATCTTACAGTGATTGGGTTCTCTAACGATACTGAACAATTAAGAACCTGATCCATCTTCTCCTCCATGATCGCAAATCGTCGAATCATCTCCGAAAATAACTTTTTCTGTGCTTCAACATCATTTGTAAGAGTCTGCAACTGTTCACCATAGATTCTAGTTGTTTCCCTCACATCATCCATCGATTGCCTGCCCTCCTCCATTGCCTGAGTTCAAGTCGGTGAAATCACCAATTAATACAGTATAGATGCTCTGTTATTGATCAAACTCAGCATCTAGATTCAATTCAAACAATCTTTGACATTGCAGAATCAAGAAAATGAAGAACTAGGGTTTACAGATGAATTTGGGGAAAGAATAGTATGAGATTGGAGAAGAAGAGCTTTAGAAAAAGGACAAAAGAGTTTGTTACAATTTGTTCGATGTCCTTCTCTCCCTCATTGCTCTTATTTATACATTCTCAATTATATCTAGCTCCTTACACGTGCACTGTTCATTACCCACCAATACCCGCTTCAAATAGAATGAACTAATGTGTGTATTCTATGTGCATATGTAATCTTTCAATTGCATAGGTTTTTCTTTAATCCGCATGCTCCTCCTTTCTTCTTGTAATATCCCTGGACGGATATTATATTGTATAAATTATTATTTTTAAATAAAAATATTTTTATTGAAATTACTTGGTTTTCTCATTTAAAAAGTTACTTGGCCATATATACTAGTAAATATATACAGGTATTGTATCAGTTTTGTGCACTTGTGCAAAATTTTGAAAAACGCATTTTTGAGAAAATGGCCAAAAAATCCCGGGCAGGTATTTAAAATTATTATTTTATTTTTATTTCCAGAATTGAAATATTTTGGTGGATATCACCCGGTTTTGTTAATAAACGTTATCCGTATATATATACAGTCTGTATACATCTGTATTGTATCAAATTGGTACTGGAATCTTCCGGACAGATAATAAAATTTATTTTTATTATTATTTTCTTAATTAATTTATTTTTGTACGGATTGAGCAGTTTTACAAACGAAAATTATTGGTATATAGATATATACATAAGCGTATTGTACCGATTTCGTACATTTGTACAAATCATGTAGTATGTGTTTTGGACAAAAATATTTTATTTTTGTCATGATTAATCAAATTTGGATGGCTAGGATTTGTTTGGAGGCTTAAACTTATGGTTAGGATTAATTAGGGATACATATGAGTTAATATGTGTTTTCTACGAGAACCATCTCCTCCACCTCACCATGCCACCTCACCCCTCCACCTCCTTACTATTCTTGGCCGGCCAAATTGACCCCAAGGGGGTTTGTGCAATTGTGTGGGTGTATTTTGCACTTTTCACCCTCATTTCATCCTATAAAAAACCCCTTCCGTTCACCTTTTGCCTCATTTACAAGAAAAAAAGGGAGAGAAGAAAAGAAAGAGAAGAAACCCTTAAGTGTTCTTCATTTGGGGGTTTTCCATAGGAGTGTTCCTCATTGGAGGTTTTTTGTAGTAGAAGCTAAGGAGGAAGGAGAAAGTTTTGCTAGCTAGTCCATCCTACAAGAATCAAAAGGTGGGAATTCTCTACTTCTAATTTAGGCTTGTTTGTTTTCATTTATTTTTTTATGTAGAAAAGAACCCATCTTTGATGGTTATTTGTTGTAGGATAAAAAGTACACATCTTTTTTATGGTGGATGTTGTAGGTGTATGTTCTAAATAACTTGGACTATTTTTTCTAAGCATATAAGTGGTTGTGGATTAAAAAGAACCCATCTTTATGATGTGTTGTTGTATTTGTATGTGTGTTCCTAAATAACTTGGACTAATTTCCTAAGCATAAGCATGATGGTAGTGTAACGCCCCGATTTCCATATACTGGGAAACCGTGACATAAGCTAGAATCTTTTCTTCAATTAGCCACAATACACAGAAAAACAGGAAAATTTAAAACTTTTTATTCAACACCAAATGTACTACAAGTCTGAATGTTATATAACTGCAATACATTACAATAATGTTGCAATAATACCTTTACATCCCCAAGTATTACAACTTTCATCAGAGTACAATGATTGAAGAACAACACTTGGTAATTCCCACTTGGGTACTTTTCAACTAATAGATAATCAACAAAAATATTACAGCAGAACTTAAAATGACATCGACTCCTTGCTTCCCTTGCCTTGAGTCCTCCTGAATCTTGCACCTGTACTTCTGCGATCCAGTACCTATTGAAGTGGAGATGTCAGTATTCACTGAAGCTTTAAGGCTGATAACTTAGCAGCGAATCTCCCAAAATAACATACAAAAACATGGCAAATGTGTCGGTGTAGTTTAAGTGTTTGTGAGTGCTATGACAAGAATTTAATGCAATATTAACTAAAGTTAGGATGCTCCTATTCTAATGTCAGCAAGTCTCCGAAGCAACATGCAGCCCATACAACATGCGCCTATCTCAAGCCGTCTCTTCATTATAGGGATTCGAACCCACGCTATGAGTTCTAATCTTGTACTCAACTTGTTTTGGAAGATTGGACATGACTGATGAGGTGGCCCTTCAATGGTCTAGTTCTGCCAGGCATACCAGACCTCCATCAAATATCAGACGAATCCTTGGAGTTTTCGCAAAGTCAGGTTAGCTCGAAGCATCCCAGCCGCCCCCTAGCCAGACCGTAGTCTACGGCTCCTCGCCCTTAGATACAATCTAAGAAGGAGTTCGAGGGGAGGGGGGGGGTCCATCCCCCTGGCTTCGACAGGAATTGCTCCCGCTTATCAAGGCACTTCAGAAATTAACAGACGAGATACTGATCCCGTGCTCCCAACTCGTGAGAAGGCACAGACTGTATCCCTTTGACAAGAAGGGTACAACCCAATAATACTGCCTAATGCAGGCCTATAGGACAGGTCGGATCATAAGGAATTACCCTTAACACCGACTCCATCCCTTTGGCGAAAGGTAAAGGTTAAGTAGTAAAGCCATAAGTTACTACCCTAACAATGTCACTAACCCTAAACAAACTGAGGGATGACAACAGAACTTACACAACATGCTGAGTCTTAAGTTAGACTTCACAAGACAACTCTACTAGGCTGCTCAACCTAGACTTACCAGAATCCCTAAGGATCTGGTTCATGGCTTATCGATCCAAGACCCCGGCAATACGAATGTACCTGCATGCCACTACCCTGAACTTAGATTTCGTCTATACTCCGGTCCGCGATCAACCTACACAGGTTAAGATCCGACGGAACACAAGGAGTGACTCGTCTACAGTCCCTTAGGAGTGAGAAAACATATGTCTTGATGGTCAATAACCCCTAGGGTAATAATATCACCTAGACGAGCACAACAAAACTACGTACTAGCTAATACGCTATATACGAGTAACCAGAACACATACGAGCCAACAAGCTACATATGAAACCAACAACTACATACGAGCCAGGCGGGATTCGTATGAGACAACAACCTACATACCAGCCAAATAAGTTGCATACGAGACCCACAGCTACATACGGATCAGTCGAGCCACGTACGAGCAACACCACTTACAAAAATAACCATACAGGTAATCAAACCTAGAAGCAACCAAATGTGCTTAATAGCAAACTTGATCTTCTATAATTAGAAGCACCAGAAGAATCTACTAATAGTCTAAAATAGGCATTCTACCAATGAGAAGCCCCAAGCGACATAACAACTTTTATCGAGCTAACAATTACTAGTGACCTTCTCGACCCTTGTTACCCATAAGGATGAGGAATGTCCCCAAGATACGGTCCAATTTCAATTAGAACCTTACATGTCTAGAATCCATTGTTTACTTTTCCCAAAACGAACTAGAACTACATGCAACTGGATTCTTGGATTCTTTCTCAAGTTTGAGCTAGAATCACCTAGGAGCTAGATACATGGGTTCATGGTTCCTTTTTAATCCTTCACTACCATATACAATTCGAGCATGGTTCTTTTAACTAGAATGCTACAATACCCCATTCAAGCATGCATGGCTCTAACTATGTAATCTCAAACATGGGATTCCTTCTAGGGGGTTAACTAGAGCTACTTCACAACACAATATTGTAACTACAACATATTTGGTCCTTCACTATCGCTACAACCACAACATGCTAGTTCTTTACTAACACAATTTACTACAATGTGATAGTTAATACTACCACTACAACATGAAGGTTCTTCATTGACACTACAACTACAACATTATTGTTCTTCATTAACACTACAACTATAACATGGATGTTTCTTTGCTAATCACTACAACTACAATGCATGGATACAACTTAAGTAGAAAGCTACTATGAGTTAAAGTATGAATAGCCACTAGATTTAAGCATGGATATCTCCTACTACTTCAAGCATGGTTAATAGCTACAACTTACCCATGAGCATTAACAATTTAGCATGGTATACAACAAAGCATGATTTTCTTTACTACTTTAACCTACAACAATTAGCATGGTATACCATTTTAAACATCATTCTACAACAATCTTAAGCTTGATAGGAATCTACAACAATCTTTAAGCATGGCATGCTACTCAAGCATTCCTACAACAATCTTAGGCATGGTAGGTAATTTAAACATCAATTCTACACATTCCTAAGCATGGTATATGTCATAGCATAAATCTACAACATTTCTAAGCATGGTAGGTAATTTAAACATTAATCCTACAACAATCTAAGCATAGATATATACTTAGCATAAATCTACAACATTCCTAGGCATGGTAGGCAATTTAAACATTAATCCTCCAACAATCTAAGCATGGATATATACTTAGCATGAATTTACAACATTCCTACGCATGGTATACTACTTAAACACCAACCTAAAGCATGGTATACATCTTAAGTAAGAACCTACAACATTCTAAACATGGTATACTATTTAAGTATCAACCTAAGCGTGGTATACACTTTAAGCATGAACCTACAACATTCTAAACATGGTATACTACTTAAGTATCAACCTAAGCATGGTATACATTTTAAGCATAGATAAACATGAGTTCTCTACTACAATCCATACCACATGCATACTACATAAGCATGAACTCACTACAACTTATCATGAATGATTACTATGCTTAAGCATGGATATCTTCTACTACTTAAGCATGGTATACAATGTAGGTATGAGTTTCTTTTCTACCCTATCATACAACAAATTAGGCATAGTAGAAGCATGAGTACCAATTCTACAATAATCTAACATGTTATATAATTTTCCTACAACAATCTAAGCATGGAAGCTTATTTGAACATGGAAAATTGCTACAACTAAGTATGGATATCTTCTACTACTTAAGCATGTATCTTTTCCTACAACTACTTAAGCATGGTAGAAAGCATGAGTATCAATCCTTCAATAATCTAACATGGTATATAATTTTCCTACAATAATCTAAGTATGGATACTTATTTAAACATGGAAAATTGCTACAACTAAGCATGGATGCTTACTTTAATTCCTACAACAAGTTAAGCATAGTAGAAAGCATTCGTACCAATTCTACAATAATCTAACATGGTCTATAGCTTTCCTACAACAATTTCAACATGAAACTAAATAGTCTTCTCTAACATAAAGTAAAAATATACATGCTACAAGGAACTAATCCTTTATAATTTAGAAGAAAAAGTAACACACAATAATTACTAAAACTTATCTCTTATGACTAGAATTAGTAAGACTAGATCTTTAACAACAAAAATGATTTCTATCATTATACTAACCCCGTAAATGGGCTTTTTAGTTATACTACAACCAAGGACCTCCAACTTGTTTCTTCAATAACTACAACATATACTGCACAAAAGTTGGGTTCTTTCTACACTAATTAATCAACATAAAAAGTGATCTTTTTTAACATTCTACAACTAATAACCTTAATTAGTTTATTTGTCATACTACACTAGAATTAGCACAATTTATTTAATAAGTAGAGAGAAAGAAGCAAATAAAAGACTCATTCATTAAGGTTGTCAAGTTCCATAACCCAAAATAGTTGTACACTTATTCTAGTTCACAATCTTCATATGTCTTTTGTCCAGTAGTCCAAGTTGTATGTTCTACAACCCAAATGGGTATGTACACAAGTCCATATGCATATGTGCATGAGTCCAATGTCAAGTCCTACAATCCAAAAATGGGTGTATACACAATCATGCATATGTTTATGTTCATTAGTCCCAAAATAACAATAACCACTAATAAAAGACTTCATTTTTATGTGTTTCATAAAGTTCTATCATTCTTTCCCTTTTATGTGGTTATTTCTTTTATCCATACATAATGCTATTCCAAATTGTTCTACACAACCTACACAACAAGAAATAACAACACAACAAAATACCATCACAAGAAACAAACAACCCAAAAGAACAAAAAAAATCAAACCAAGGAAAATAAGAAAAAGGAGAACCAAAAACAACAAACTCAAACAAACAAGTGCAAAATGGAGAAGCCCACACCTTAAACTTGTAGGAAGAACTATCTTGCTACCCTTCTCCTTCCCCTTAGCTCCTAGAAAACTCCTATGGAAACCTACAAGAAGAAAAACTCTCTAATTAGGAGATCTCTCTTTCTTTTCCTTTCTTTTTTTTGTCTTTCTAAAAAAAGACAAGAGGTGAAGTGGGAGGGGGTATTTATAGGTGGAAGAGAAGGGAGAAGTGCAAAAGTGCTCCAACAAAAATGCAAACCCCCCCTAGGATGGTTGGCCGGCCCATGCTTGGTAAGGGTGAGGGAGGTATGGTGTAGGGTATGGTGTGAGGGTGAGGTGGAGGGGTAAGGTGGAAGAGAGAAGGTTTCTAGAAGAACACTCTTTAATCTCTTGTGCATTCTAAACCCTAACTTAATCCTCCTAATCCTCACTTAGTCATTTGTCATGACAAAGACAAGTATTTTGTCCAAAAATACACACCACATAATTTGCACATTGTACAAATTTGCTATAACACACACATATATATATGTATTTATGTGTATACCGAAAAGTCTTCACATAATCCGTATAAAAAAATAATTTAATTTTGAAAATAATAATAAAATAAATTTTATTATCAATTCGGAAGATCACGGTATCAATTTGATACATTACAGATGTACACAGACTGGTATATGTGTGCAGATAATGTTTATGAACAAAACCGGGTGACAATCACCAAAATATTTCAATTTTAGAATTATAAAACAAAATAATAATAAAATAATAATAAAATAATAATTTATACAATGTAATATCCGTCCTGGATATTACAATAGTCCATCCATAGAATAGTTCTGTCCTCAGAACTACGTTAAGTTAGGAAAAATGAAAACAACAGATACGAAATAGCACAGACATAGGGCAAGAGATGAACAATTTTTGAACAAACCATTGCATGGATTCCACACACACACACACACACACACACACACATATATATAAACCCATTTGGTTACAAAAAGTGTCATATCTTTCATAAGCATCATCCTTCCTACGTCAATATCAAATAAGTAGGAATCAAAATCTGAAAATAACAAAATAGTCTACGAGCACCCAACTGCCTAGTCGGTACTGCTAGTGCCCTCTACTGGGCCCCCTCCAGTTAGCAGCGCCCGTAACTGCGTGATCTACTCCTGAAGTTTCGTGCATCGGTGCTCCAAGCGTGCAAACTGTACACGGTAGCTGTGATCCAGGATCACCATCCTGCGCTCAGCCCTCATGTTGGTGCTCTGTAACGTTGCCACTACCTTCCCATGGTGGAAGCCCACAAATTCGCACGAGTCCATCTTGCTCTCAAGACAAACTTGGGACCACGTCAAAGTCGAGATATCGCAAAAGACCTGCTCGAAGGACTGCTCTACGGGGGTAAGCTGGGGAGGTGGCGGTACTAGAATCTAGTTTCCTACAGGGGTGTCCCCTGCTGTGGTAGCTGTGGGGGCCCCATTGGCCAATCCAGCCCCAACCGGTGACTCTTCCCCCTCTGAGATGGGCTCTAAGTCCAAGTCCACCTCGATCATGACCCCGTGACCCCATCCATTCCCCAGGGGAAATGCTCTGTCAGTCATCCTACAAGGAATGGACACGGAAATTAGCATAGATATAGAAATATCATAAAACATAAGTTGAAAGAAATAACAATATGAATTATAATTGTCTACAACTAGCTAAAAGCCCAACTCCTAAAAGGTATCGAAGTTTAATTTTCCTACTGTGTTGGACTGTAAATTGAAGTTGGCTCTGATACCACTCTGTAACGCCCCGATTTCTATATACTGGAAAACCGTGACATAAGACAGAATCTTTTCTTCAATTAGTCACAATACACAGAAAAACAGAAAAATTTAAAACTTTTTATTCAACACCAAATGTACTACAAGTCTGAATGTTATATAACTGCAATACATTACAGTAGTGTTACAATAATACCTTTACATCCCCAAGTATTACAACTTTTATCAGAGTACATTGATTGAAGAACAACACTTGGTAATTCCCAGTTGGGTACTTTTCAACTAATAGATAATCAATATAAATATTACAGCGGAACTTAAAATGACATCGACTCCTTGCTACCCTTGCCTTGAGTCCTCCTGAATCTTGCACCTGTACTTCTGCGATCCAGTACCTATTGAAGTGGAGATGTCAGTATTCACTGACGCTTTAAGGCTGATAACTTAGCAGCGAATCTCCCAAAATAACATACAAAAACATGGCAAATGTGTCGGTGTAGTTTAAGTGTTTGTGAGTGCTATGACAAGAACTTAATGCAATATTAACTAAAGCTAGGATGCTCCTATTCTAATGCCAGCAAGTCTCCGAAGCAACATGCAGCCCATACTACATGCGCCCATCTCAAGCCGTCTCTTCATTATAGGGATTCGAACCCGCGCTATGTGTTCTAATATTGTACTCAACTTGTTTTAGAAGATTGGACATGACTGATGAGGTGGCCCTTCAACGGTCTAGTTCCGCCAGGCAAACCAGACCTCCACCAAATATCAGACGAATCCTTGGAGTTTTTACAAAATCAGGTTAGCTCGAAGCATCCCAGCCGCCCCCTAGCCAGACCGTAGCCTATGGCCTCTCGCTCTTAGATACAAGCTAAGACAGAGTTTCGGGGGGGGGGGGGGTCCATCCCCCTGGCTCCGACAGGAATCGCTCCTGCTTATCAAGGCACTTCAGAAATTAACAGACGAGATACGGATCCCGTGCTCCCAACTCGTGAGAAGGCACAGACCGTATCCCTTTAACAAGAAGGGTACAACCCAATAACACCGCCTAATGCAGGCCTATAGGATAGGTCGGATCATAAGGAATCACCCTTAACACCGACTCCTTCCCTTCGGCAAAAGGTTAAGTAGTAAAGCCATAAGTTACTACCGTAACAATGTCACTAACCCTAAACAAACTAAGGAATGACAACAGAACTTACACAACATGCTGAGTCTTAAGTTAGACGTCGCAAGACAACTCTACTAGACTGCTCAACCTAGACTTACCAGAATTCCTAAGGATCTGGTTCATGGCTTATCGATCCAAGACCCCGGCAAAACGAATGTACCTACATGCCACTACCCTGAACTTGGATTTCGTCTATACTCCGATCCGCGATCAACCTACACCGGTTAAGATCCAATGGTACACAAGGAGTGACTCATCTACAGTCCCTTAGGAGTAAGGAAACATATGTCTTGATGGTCGATAGCCCCTAGGGTAATAATATCACCATAGACGAGCATAACAAAACTGCGTACTAGCTAATAAGCTATATACGAGTAACCAGAACACATACGAGCCAACAAGCTACGTATGAAACCAACAACTACATACGAGCCAGGCGGGCTTCGTATTAGACAACAACCTACATACCAGCCAAATAAGCCGCGTACGAGACCCACAGCTACATATGGGCTAGTTGAGCCACGTACGAGCAACACCACATACAAAAACAACCATACAGGTAATCAAACCTAGAAGCAACCAAATGTGCTTACTAGTAAACTTGATCTTCTATAATTAGAAGCAACAGAAGATTCTTCTAATAGTCTAATACAGGCATTCTACCAATGAAAAGCCCCAAGCAACATAACAATTTTTATCGAGCTAACAATTACTAGTGACCTTCCCGATCCTTGTTACCCATAAGGATGAGGAATGTCCCCAAGATATGGCCCAATTTCAGTTAGAACATTACACGACTAGAATCCACGGTTTTCTTTTTCCAAAACGATTTAGAACTACATGCAACTAGATTCTTGGGTTCTTTCTCAAGTTTGAGCTAGAATTACCTAGGAGCTAGATGCATGGGTTCATAGTTCCTTTTTTATCTTTCACTACCATATACAATTCGAGCATGGCTCTTTTAACTAGAATGCTACAATACCCCATTCTGACATGCATGGCTCTAACTATGTAATCTCAAATATGGGATTCCTTCTAGGGGGTTAACTAGAGCTACTTCAGAACACAATATTGTAACTACAACATATTTGGTCCTTCACTAATGCTACAACCACAACATGCTAGTTCTTTACTAACACAATTTACTACAATGTAATAGTTAATACTACAACTACAACATGAAGGTTCTTCATTGACACTACAACTACAACATTATTGTTCTTCATTAACACTACAACTATAACATGGAAGTTTCTTTGCTAATCACTACAACTACAATGCATGGATACAACTTAAGTAGAAAGCTACTATGAGTTAAAGCATGAATACCTACTAGATTTAAGCATGGATATCTACTACTACTTTAAGCATGTTTAATTGCTACAACTTACTCATGAGCATTAACAATTTAGCATGGTATACAACAAAGCATGATTTTCTTTACTGCTTTAATCTACAATAATTAGCATGATATACCACTTTAAACATCATTCTACAACAATCTTAAGCATGGTAGGAACCTACAACAATCTTTAAGCATGGCATGCTACTCAAGCATTCCTACAACGATCTTAGGCATGGTAGGTAATTTAAACATCAATTCTACACATTCCTAAGCATGGTATATGTCATAGCATAAATCTACAACATTTCTAAGCATGGTAGGTAATTTAAACATTAATCCTACAACAATCTAAGCATGGATATATACTTAGCATGAATCTACAACATTCCTAGGCATGGTAGGCAATTTAAACATTAATCCTCCAACAATCTAAGCATGGATATATACTTAGCATGAATTTACAACATTCCTACGCATGGTATACTACTTAAACACCAACCTAAAGCATGGTATACATCTTAAGTAAGAACCTACAACATTCTAAACATGGTATACTATTTAAGTATCAACCTAAGCGTGGTATACACTTTAAGCATGAACCTACAACATTCTAAACATGGTATACTACTTAAGTATCAACCTAAGCATGGTATACATTTTAAGCATAGATAAACATGAGTTCTCTATTAATCCATACCACATGCATACTACATAAGCATGAACTCACTACAACTTAGCATGAATGATTACTACGCTTAAGCATGGATATTTTCTACTACTTAAGCATGGTATACAATGTAGGTATGAGTTTCTTTTCTATGTTATCCTACAACAAATTAGGCATAGTAGAAGCATGAGTACCAATTCTACAATAATCTAACATGGTATATAATTTTTCTTTAACAATCTAAGCATGGATGCTTATTTAAATATGGAAAATTGCTACAACTTAGCATGGATATCTTCTACTACTTAAGTATGTATCTTTTCCTTCAACTACTTAAGCATGGTAGAAAGTATGAGTATCAATCCTTCAATAATCTAACATGGTATATAATTTTCCTACAACAATCTAAGCATGGATACTTATTTAAACATGAAAAATTGCTACAACTAAGCATGGATGCTTACTTTAATTCCTACAACTAGTTAAGCATAGTAGAAAGCATGAGTACCAATTCTACAATAATCTAACATGGTCTATAGCTTTCCTACAACAATTCCAACATGAAACTAAATAGTCTTCTCTAACATAAAGTAAAAATAGACATGCTACAAGGAACTAATCCTTTATAATTTAGAAGAAAAAGTAACACACAACAATTACTAAAACTTATCTCTTATGACTAGAATTAGTAAGACTAGATCTTTAACAACAAAAATGATTTCTATCATTATACTAACCCCGTAAATGGGCTTTTTAGTTATACTACAACCAAGGGCCTCCAACTTGTTTATTCAATAACTACAACATAAACTACACCAAAGTTGGGTTCTTTCTACACTAATTAATCAACATAAAAAGTGATCTTTGTTAACTATCTACAACTAATAACCTTAATTAGTTTCTTTGTCATACTACACTAGAATTAGCACAATTTATTTAATTAGTAGAGAGAAAGAAGCAAATAAAAGACTCATTCATTAAGGTTGTCAAGTTCCATAACCCAAAATGGTTATACACTTATTCTAGCTCACAATCTTCAAATGTCTTTTGTCCAATAGTCCAAGTTGTATGTTCTACAACCAAAATGGGTATGTACACAAGTCCATATGCATATGTGTATGAGTCCAATGTCAAGTTCTACAATCCAAAAATAGGTGTATACACAATCATCCATATGTTTATGTACATTAGTCCCAAAATAACAATAACCACTAATAAAAGACTTCATCTTTATGTGTTTCATAAAGTTCCATCATTCTTTCCCTTTTATGTGGTTATTTCTTTTATCCATACATAATGCTATTTCAAATTGTTCTACACACAACCTACACAACAAGAAATAATAACACAACAAAACACCATCACAAGAAACAAACTACCCAAAAGAACAAAAGAAATCAAACCAAGGAAAATAAGAAAAAGGAGAACCAAAAACAACAAACTCAAACAAACAAGAGCAAAATGGAGAAGCCCTCACCTTAAACTTGTAGGAAGAACTAGCTTGCTACCCTTTTCCTTCCCCTTAGCTCCTAGGAAACTCCTCTGGAAACCTATAAGAAGAAAAACTCTCTAATTAGGAGCTCTCTCTTTCTTTTCCTTTCTTTCTTTTTGTCTTTCTAAAAAGAGACAAGAGGTGAAGTGGGGGGGGGGGGGATTTATAGGTGGAAGAGAAGGGGGGAAGTGCAAAAGTGCTTCAACAAAAATGCAAAAACCCTCCTAGGAAGGTTGGCCGGCCCATGCTTGGTAGGGTGAGGGAGGTATAGTGTAGGGTATGGTGTGAGGGTGAGGTGGAGGGGTGAGGTGGAAGAGAGAAGGTTTCTAGAAGAACACTGTTTGATCTCTTATGCATTCTAAACCCTAACTTAATCCTCCTAATCCCCACTTAGCCATTTGTCATGACAAAGACAAGTATTTTGTCCAAAAATACACACCACATAATTTGCACAATGTACAAATTTGCTATAACACACATATGTATGTGTATATGTGTATACCGAAAAATCTTCACATAATCCGTATAAAAAAATAATTTAATTTTGAAAATAATAGTAAAATAAATTTTATTATCAATTCGAAAGATCACAGTACCAATTCGATAAATTACGGATGTACACAGACTGGTATATGTGTGCAGATAATGTTTATGAACAAAACTGGGTGACAATCACCAAAATATTTCAATTTTGGAATTATAGAACAAAATAATAATAAAATAATAAAAAATAATAATTTATACAATATAATATCCATCCGAAATATTACAGGTAGGGATCAAAATGATCCCATGAGAAGGATGGAATTAAAGGACTCAACAAAATCTGATAAAGATTGATTTTTGAGACCTTGTATGGTTAGTATTGTAGTGATGATTATTTTGGACTAATTGGACTAAGATTTGTGCATAAGAATGGTTGGAAAATCAAAGAAAAATTCTTTATTTTATTTGTGTTGATTCTTGTCCTCTTTTGTTGTGTGTATGTTTCTAAATGACTTGGACTAAGTATTAAGCATAAGGTGGTTGTAGGGATCAAAAGGATCCAATAAAAAAGATAGGTGGTGGAACTTAAATAAAACACATAAATGTTGTTTTTTTAACCTTGTTATGACTATTGTTATTATTATGGTTATTTTGTTAACACAAATGACCACTTGGACTATAGCTATGTGCATATAAAGATTAGTGCAGTAGAAAATGTTTACTTACCCATTCTAGGGTTGTAGGACTCATCTAGCTATTTTAAAGATAAGTTTTGTTGTATGTTGTTCTCTACTTTGTTAAAAAATTATTTCTTACTAACCCTTGTTCATAAAAGGTTGTTCTTTTTGTATGTAGGAACTTGTTGGATTGAAGGAAAGTAAGTTGTAGTATGTAGAAATTTGTAGACTAAATGAATGTTGTCTTTGTAATATATAGGACTTGTAATTTCCTAAAAGAGTAGTCTTGTAATAATTTATATTAGTCTTTTGTAGCATGTTCTAAACTTTTATAGGTTGCTAGAAACCCATTCATGCTTGTGATATTTAGTTGTTCTTAGTAAAGAACCTACCATGCTTGAGTTGTAGCAAGGAACCCATCCATACTTATGTGAACCCATGAACCAACCATGTTTGTGTTCTATGTCAAAAAGAGAACCTATTCATGCTTATGAACCCATCCATGCTTAAGTTGTGTAGCAAGGAAACCCATTTATGCTTATGAACCCATTCATGCTTGTGAAACCCATGAACCCATTCGTACTTGTTCTAGTTTCAAAAAGAATCCATATACCAAGCTTGAGTTGTTTTAGTAAGAAACCCATCATGCTTGAGATGTAGTAAAAGATACCATGCTTAAGTTGTGTAGCAAAGAAACCCACCATGCTTGAGTTGATTATAGTGAGAAATCCATGCTTGAGTTGATTATAGTAGGTATACCATGATTGAGTTGTTGTAGGTTGATTATAGTAAGAAACTCATGCTTGAGTTGATTATAGTAGGTATACCATGCTTGAGTTGTTGTAGGTTGATTATAGTGAGAAACCCATGCTTGATTTGATTATAGTAGGTATACCATGCTTGAGTTGTTGTAGGTTGATTATAGTAAGAAACCCATGCTTGAGTTGATTATAGTAGGTATACCATGCTTGAGTTGTTGTAGATTGTTGTAGTAAGAATCCCATCATGCTTGTGTTATTGTAGTGGTTCTAGCAAAGAACCCATATTTGAGATGTGTATTTGTTTTAGATTCAAAAGAATCCATGCATGTTTGAGTTATATGATTGTAGTGGTTTCGGTCAAATCCTAAAAGAAACCCATGAGTTTAGCTTGCATGCTAATCCAATTGAGTTATTGAAATGAACCCATGTTCCATAGTTGTTTTAGTTCAATTTTTAAGAAGAAACCCATTAAACTAGCTCCATGATAGTTCTAGCTCGAATTGGCGAGAAACCCATGCAATTAGGTTCTGGGTGATTCTAGCTCAACTTTGAGAAAGAACCCATGAACCTAGTTGCATATTGTCCTAGTTCTAATTTGGGAAAAGAACCCATGAGTTCTAGTTGTATGCATTTCTAATTGAAATTGGACCATATGATGTGCACATGCCTCATCTTCAATATATGGTAAATAATGGTTGGAAAAGTCACTAGTATTGTTAGCTAGATAAAAGCTAGCCTAGGGGTCATTGAACATTAAGACTCACATCTTACCACCTTGAAAACTGTGGATACTCAAACCTCGAGCACCGAAGGATCTTAACTGATATGGGTTGATCGTGGGCCGAGAATGTTGACGAGATCCGAGTTAGGGGTAATGATGAGTGAGAGAGATTTCTGTTACCGGTGTTTTGGATCGATAGGTTATGAGTTGGATCGGGATAATCATAAGAAAGTTATTGAAAACCCCGTAAGATTGTTTGGGGTTTAGTGACATCATTAGGGTAGTAACTTATGGCTATTACTACTTAACCTTTACTTATTATCATTTTTTGCCGAAGGAAAAGAGTTGGTGTTAAGGGTGATTTCTTATGATCCGACCTATCCTATAGGCCGACACTAGGCGATGTTAGTTCTAGCTCGAATTGGCGAGGAACCCATGCATTTAGGTTCTAGGTGATTCTATCTCAACTTTGAGAAAGAACCCATGAACCTAGTTGCATGTTGTCCTAGTTCAAATTCGGGAAAAGAACCCAGGAGTTCTAGTTGTATGCAGTTCTAATTGAAATTGGACTATATGATGTGAACATGCTTCATCTTCAATATTTGGTAAATAATGGTTGGAAAAGTCACTAGTATTGTCAGTTAGATAAAAGCTAGTCTAAGGGTCATCGAACATCAAGACTCACATCTTACAACCTTGGAAACTGTAGATAAATCACACCTCGAGTACGGACGGATCTTAACTGATGTGGATTGATCATGTGCCGAGAATGTTGACGAGATCCGAGTTAGGGGTAATGATGAGTGAGAGAGATTTCCGTCACCGGTGTCTTGGATCGATAGGCCATGAGTTGGATCGGGATAATCATAAGAAAGTTATTGAAAACCCCGTGAGATTGTTTGGGTTTAGTGACATCGTTAAGGTAGTAACTTATGGCTATCACTACTTAACCTTTACTTATTATCATTTTTTGCCGAAGGGAAAAAGTTGGTGTTAAGGGTGATTCCTTATGATCCGACCTATCCTATAGGCCGACACTAGGAGGTGTTAGTTCTAGCTCGAATTGGCGAGGAACCCATGCAATTAGGTTCTAGGTGATTCTAGCTCAACTTTGAGAAAGAACCCATGAACCTAGTCGCATCTTGTCCTAGTTCAAATTCGGGAAAAAAACCCACGAGTTCTAGTTGTATGCAGTTCAAATTGAAATTGGACCATATGATGTGAACATGCTTCATCTTCAATATTTGGTAAATAATGGTTGGAAAAGTCACTAGTATTGTAAGTTAGATAAAAGCTAGCCTAGGGGTCATCGAACATTAAGACTCGCATCTTACCACCTTGGAAAGTGTGGATAAATGTAACAACCCGAAAAATAGCATATGGCTATTTTGCATCGTAATGTGTGCGCAATTGAAAGTTGCACGCGAGTATGTATTTTTCTGATAACAAATATTTTAATTGAGGAATATCAGTTATTGTCTACTTTATTAAATTATTTTATACAGATTATTACAAAGTAGTTTTAATGTATTTTGTATTGTTGGGATTATTAAAGTAGAGAGTTGGGTTTTATTTGAAATGTATTGAGATTTGGGGGCTTATATGCAATACTCCTTTACATTATTTATTTAATTATTACTATTTACAAAAACCCCCTTCCTTCTCCTTCTTCTTCCTTCTCTTTTCTTCTTCCCGTCCAGGTTCCACCCCAACCCAGACAGCACCCCCCCTCCCCCCGGTCCCCACTCCTTCTCCTTCCCCTACTTCTTCCTCCTCTCATTCACTCCCAACCAAAGAAAACCCGACCCCTTCTCCTCTACTTCTTCTTGTCCGGTTCCTTTCCCAATCCCGACCCCAGAAGAACCCCAAAGCCCGGCCTCCTTCTCCTCCCCTCCTCTTCCCGTTCGCACGCCAGCCAAAGAGAAAGAAATCCCGACCCCCATTTCCCTCTTCCTCCTTCTCCCTCTTCCCGTTCGTTTCCCATCCCGACCCAAAAGAAACCCCAGCCGAACCCATCGCCGATCACTTGCCCATGCTCAAATACACCTCTATTCTTCGTCGATTCCAAATTAAATCGAGGGGTAGACTAAGTGAGGGATTCTCTACATCGTAGTAGCGTCGGATTTTCGATTGGATTTCAGGGAAGGTAAACCCTAACTATTTTATTGTATAAAATTAAGTTGGGTTAATTTTTATTCAGTAGGATTATTGTGGTAGAGAGATTTAGAGATGTTGGAAATTGTAGATGTGAGAAATTAGCGGATTTTTTGAGAGTTTGCAAGTTGTTAGTAAAATAGGGTTTTGGGTTTGGAAAAAGGAATAATATATGTATGAACTAATTCTCTTGTAATAGTGGAGAGTATAGTTGGACTATTAGAATATTTTGGGGGCGATTTTAGTAATTATTTGGGGATGAAAATACCATAGGTATTAGATTATAATGTGCATCGCACGTGAATATCCCAAGCGTTCAATAAACGCTTGTGTGATATTTGGAATAGTGTTTTTAGCTTTTATGATTGGTTTGGATGATTTGAGTTTTAATTGCTTTGAAACTGATGATAGGATATATTTGTGACTTTGGATGCGAGGTGGCATGGTGGCGCTTCGGATCTTCGCAGAATATGTGAGTTAATTTATTTATGTATTTTGCAGTTGAGGAATATGTGAGTATGATGTATCTACATATATTTTATGTTGAGGCTAAATTTCATGGCTTTTCGATATATTTCGTAGAAGTTATGTTAAAGATTGATTTGAGGGAAAATATGGATTTTTAGGGGCCCGAAAATAGGTTATTGTGATATTTGGTGAAATTAACTATTTTGAGTATATAAAACCGATATAAGGGATTAGTTATGTATGTGGGGATTCTCTACTTCTAAATTAGTTGCTTGCTCTCCTTATTTGTTATGTATGTGTAGAAAGAACCATCTTTAGGGTTACTACTTGTGTAGGTGAAGAAAAAACCCATCTTTTAGGTGTGAGTTGTTGTAGGTTGAGAAAGAACCCATTTTGAGGGTTGAGTAAATTGTGGATGCTAAAAAAAAAACCCAACTTGATATTATGTTAGTTGTAGTCTGATAAAGAAACAATCTTTTGATGTTGTCAGTTGTAGGATGTTAAAAGATCACACTTTTATGTTGATTACTTGTTGTAGGTTGAGAAAGAACCCATTCCTATGGCTATATTATTTGTGTATGCGAAAAAGAACCCATTTTAGTTGTTAGTAGTGGTGAGTAAAAAGAACCCATCCTATGGATTTGGATTGTTGTAGAGAAAGAACCCACACTTGTGATATAGTAAGAATCCATGCTTGAATTGTTGTAGAAAGAAATCCATGGTGAAGTTGTAGTAGAACATCATACTTGAGTTGAGTGAAGATGTAGCGCCCCGATTTCCAACATACTGGGAAACCGTGACACGAGCCAAGATCTTTTCTTCAATTAGTCACAATTCACAGAAAAACAGAAGAATTTAAAACTTTTTATTCAACACTCAATGTATTACAAGTCTGAACATTATACAACTGCAATACATTACAATAGAGTTACAATATTACCTTTACATTTCCAAGTATTACAACCTTCAACCTCTTACATCAGAGTACTTTCCAACTAATAGACGATCAACACACATTTTACAGCAGAACTAAATACGATATTGACTCATTACTTTCCTTGCCTTGAGTCCTCCTGAATCTCGCCCTTGTACTTCGGCGATCCAGTACCTATGGAAGTGGGGACGTCAGTATTCACTGACGCTTAAAGGCTGATATCAAAGCAACGAATCTCCCAAACAACATACAAAACATGGCAATGGTGTTGGTGTAGTTTAAGTGTTCGTGAGTGCTATGACTAGACTCTAATGCGATATTTAAATAGAACTAGGATGCTTCCTATTCTAATGTCAGCGAGTCTCTGAAGCAACATGCAGCCCATACTACATGCGACCCCATCTCAAGCCGTTTCTCCATATATAGGGAATTTGAACCCGCGTCATGAATTCTAATTGTACACAACCTGTTCCTGACACCTACACGTGACTAATTTGAGGTTGCAGACGTGGTCAAGTCCTACTAATGCATTCCGCCAGTGGTGTCTATATTCGCCACTGCTACCCGGCTAACCAGACCTCACTCAAAAACAGACGAACCCAGTGTATCGGGCGTCGTTCCAAAAACCAAAATCATAGGGTCTCGCAAGCGCAGGGCAGCGCGAAGCCTGCCCTGTGGCACCCTCTGGGGTCTCGCAAGCGCAGGACTGCACAATGCATCCTGAGGCACCCCCAGCCACGGCACTTCAGGAATTAACAGCGCGAGATACGCAACCCGTGCTCCCAACTTGTGAGACGGCACCGTACGTATCCCTTTGACAGGAAGGCGCAACCCAATAACACCACCTAGTCTGCCTCAAGGGATGAGTTAGTTATAAGGTGCCCCCTACAACCGACTCCTCTCTTCCGGCAAAAGGTTTAAGTAATGATCTTTATAAGTCACTACCCTAATAATGTCCCTAGCCCTGAACACTCCTAGGGAGGACAATATTATAACCACAACATGCTAGGCCTTAATTTAGACCTTGCAAGACAACTCTACTAGGCTGCTCAACCTAGACTCACCAGAACCCCTCGGGATCCGGTTCCTGGCCCATCGATCCAAGACCTCGGCCTGTGCGAATTTACATGCATGCCGCTACCCTAAACTTGGATTCCGTCTATACTCCGGTCCTCGATCAACCTACCCTGGTTAAGATTCGACGGTACACAAGGAGTGACTCCTCCACAGTTCCTTAGGGTAAGAAAACATATGTCTTGATGGTCGATAGCCCTTAGGGTGGTAATATCACCCTAGACGAGCACAACGAACAGTGTACTAGCTAACAAGCTATACACGAGTAACAACCACATACGAGCTAATAAGCTACGTATGAAACAATAGCTACCTACGAGCCAGGCGGGCCTCGTAGGAGATAACAACGTACATACCAGCCAAATAAGCCGCGTATGAGATCAACAGCTACGCACGGGCCGGTCGAGCCTCGTACGAGACAACAACCTACATACGAGCCAAATAAACTACATATGAGACCCACAGCTACATACGGGCCAGTCGAGCCACGTACAAGCACAACCATATGCAAACAACCATACAGGTAATCAATCCTAGAAGCAACCAAACGTGCTTACTAGCAAACTTGATACTCTATTATTAGAAGCAACAGAAGAATCTACTAATAGTCTATGATCGGTATTCTACCAATGAAAAACCGAAGGCGACATAACAATCTTTATCAAACTAACTATTACTAGTGGTCTCCCAAATCCTTATTACTTCAACCTATAGCACTTTAAGCATGACATACAATTGCAAGCATCTATCCACGACAATCTAATTATAGGTACATAACATAACCACTCACCACAGTACTCCTAAGTACGAATATGATTTAAGCATGTGCTTATATCAAGCTTAAGCATGAATTATCACTATGATCTAAACATGAAGTTTACTATAGTCAAGCGTAAGCTACAACTGGGCGTGAATACTTACTACTTAGAGTATATATATCTCTACTACCACCTTAAGCACGGATCTTCATTACTTTAAGCATGATTAGTTACTATGATCTAATCACGAAGACAACTTGGTAGAACATCTACTATTACGATCTAGTATGGGTAGAACATAAACAAAGAATTGCTACGACTAAGCATGATATGTGTTCCAAGTAGAGACCTACAACATTCTAACCATAGTATGATAATTCCTACCATGTATGTACAACCTAAACATGGTTCTTTTCTACATTAAACCTATAACATGGCATACACCATAAGCATGGTTCCTACAATTATTTAAGCATAAATGTCTACCATCTTTAGCATGAATAATGACTAAGCATGATCCTCTACTAACTTTAGCATAAACAATCCTTAAGCATGAATCTTGCCATATTCCTAAGCATGGTAGCTTAGTTAACATCAATCCTACAACGATATAAGCATGGGTATTTACTTAGTAATTAACCTACAACATTCCTAGCATGGTAGATTAATTAAACATCAATCCTACAATCATCTAAGCATAGATAAATTAATCTAGCATGATATACCACTTTCCTATAATTATCTAAGCATAGATAAATTAATCTAGCAAAGTATATGCTTTCCTACAATTATCTAAGCATAGATAAATTAATCTAGCATGGTATACTATTTTCCTACAACCATCTAAGCATAGATAAATTAATCTAGCATTATATACCACTTATCTAAACATAGATAAATTAATCTAGCATGGTATACTACTTTCCTACAATCACCTAAGCATAGATAAATTAATCAAGCATGGTATATGCTTTCCTACAATCATCTAAGCATAGATAAATTAATCTAGCATGGTATATGCTTTCCTACAATTATCTAAGCATAGATAAATTAATCTAGCATGGTATATGCTTTCCTACAATTATCTAAGCATAGATAAATTAATCTAGCATGGTATACTACTTTCCTACTATCATCTAAGCATAGACAAATTAATCTATCATGGTATACTACTTTCCTACTATCATCTAAGCATAGACAAATTAATCTATCATGGTATACTACTTTCCTACTATCATCTAAGCATGAATCTTATTAAGCATGAATGACTACTAAGCATGAATGTCTTACTAAGTATGGATAACTACTAGTATGAACATACAACATTCCTAAGTATCTATATACATACTTCTAGACATGGTAAGTAATTTTAGTATTTATCCTACAACATTCTAAGCATGTTTATACACTTAGCATGGTATACATCATTCCTAAACATGGTAGGTATTTTTTTATATAAATCCTACAACATTCTAAGCATATTTATACACTTAGCATGGCATACATCATTCCTAAACATGGTAGGTATTTTTAATATAAATCCTACAACATTCTAAGCATGTTTATACACTTAACATGGTATACATCATTCCTAAACATGGTAGGTATTTTTTTATATAAATCCTACAACATTCTAAGCATGTTTATATACTTAGCATGGCATACATCATTCCTAAACATGATAGGTATTTTTAATATAAATCCTACAACATTCTAAGCATGTTTGTACACTTAGCATGGTATACATCATTCCTAAACATGGTAGGTATTTTTTTATATAAATCCTACAACATTTTAAGCATGTTTATACACTTAGCATGGCATACATCATTCCTAAACATGGTAGGTATTTTTAATATAAATCCTACAACATTCTAAGCATGTTTATGCACTTAGCATGAATAATAGTTAAGCATGATACTTACTAACTTAGCATGAAGCATGAACATCTACTATCTTTATTGAAACATAACATCTACTACAAATTTACTTGAACATAAACCTCTACTAAAACTTTATTTAAACATGAATATTTAATACAAATTTATAAACATCTACTAATGCTACTTATTTAACATGAACATTTACCACACTACTTTACTTAAAACATGAACATCAACTACTACTATTTTATTTTAATCATGAATAGCTACTAACATTTTACATATCATAACCATCTATAACTACTTTATTTTAATCCCTACTACTACTACTTTATTTAAACATACTACTATTATTTTATTTAAACATACTACTACCATTTTATTTAAGCATACTACTACTATTTTATTTTAACATACTACTACTACTTTATTTTGATATGAACATAAAACATCTACAACTACTTCTTTTAATTATCTACCACTACTACTACTACATTATTTTAATATGAACATAAAACATCTACAACTATTTCTTTTAATTATCTACTACTACTACTACTACTTTAAATGTCTACTAGTCTTTATTAGCATTGATTTCTTATTATCACTAGTGATCATAAAAAAGGTCTTTTTATTCATTCTACCACTAGTGATTTAGATTAGTTTCCTTTTTCATATCTACAATGAGTTCTTTCTTACTTAAGATTATAAAGAAAATAACAATAATAAGGTAAAGTAAGAACCCCTTATTTGGTCCATCCAACATATGCTTTTCTTTTTAGTCCAAGTCCAATGTGCGTCCTACAACTAAATGGGTTGTATACAAGTCCATATGCTATGTGTGAGTTTACATTCAAGTCCTAAAACCAAAGATGGTTGTATATACAAGTCTATATGCATATGTCATTTTAGTCCATTTCATAACATTAAAACAACAATTTCCACTTCAAGGTTCAACCTTTATGTTCTTTTACTACTACTTATCTCTTTCTCTTTTTAAGCTATAGCATATACAACAACAACACATAATCACATCACAAGAAAAGCACCCCCAAAACAAAAAGAGACAAAACTAGGAAGGTAAGAAGAAGAAGAATCATCAAAATAACAATACAAACAAACAAACAATCAAAAGAGAAACCCCCACCTAGTTCTCTTTGTTGGAAGAACTTGCTAGCTAAAACTTCTCCTTCCCCTAGCTTTTAGAAATCTCTATGGAATACCTACAATGGGAAAACTCTCAAATTAGTATGGTGTTCTCTCTTTCCTTTCCTTTCCTTTCTTTCTTTCTTTTTGATCTTTCTAAAATGAGACAAGGTGGAGAAGGAGGGGGTATTTATAGGTGGAGAGAAGGGTGGATAGTGCAAAATTGCACTCAACAATATGCACAAAACTCCTTCCCCAATTCAAGGGCCGGCCATGCTCCTAGGGTGGTAGGGATGAGGTGGAGGTATGGTGAGGTATGGTGTTATGTGGTGGAGGTGTTATGTGAGGGTTTCTAGAAGGGTTTCCTTAACCTCCTCATGCACACTTAACCTAGGTTAAACACTTATAAATCCTAACAATCTAATAGGTTTTGTCATAACAAAACAAGTGTTGTCCAAAAATACACAACACACAATTTTTATAATGTACTAATCGACATACTACATGTATGTGCGCATATATGTCTGTATACCGAAAATCTTTGCATAATCCGTATAAAATAATTTGATCTCGGAAATAATAATAAAATAAATTCTATTATTAGTTCGGAAGATCACGGTATCAATTTGATACAATACGGATGTATGACCGATATCAGGATACAGATAATGTCTATGAACCAACCGGGTGAAAATCACCAAAATATTCCAATTTTGGAATTAAAACAAAGTAATAATAAAATAATAAATATCAATTTATATAAGGTAATATCCGTCCGGGATATTAAAGAAGAACCCATTCATGCCTATGTGGCATTCCAGTAAAACCTACCATGCTTGAGTTGATTTTAGAAAGATTGCATGCTTGAGTAGTTGTAGCTTGATTATAGCGAGAAACACATGCTTAAGTTGATTATAGTAGATTCTTCTGTTACTTCTAATTATAGAAGATCAAGTTTGCTAGTAAGCACAGTTGGTTGCTTCTAGGTTTGATTACCTGTATGGTTGTTGTATGTGGTTTTGCTCGTACGTGGCTCGACTGGCGCGTATGTAGCTGTGGGTCATATACGTGGCTTATTTGGCTCTTATGTATGTTGTTGTCTCATACGCGGCTCGACTGGCCCGTATATAGCTGTTGGTCCCATACGTAGCTGTTTAGCTCGTATGTGTTTTTGGTTACTCGTATGTAGCTTCTTAGCTAATACGCAGTTTGTTGTGCTCATTTAGGGTGATATCATTGCCCTAGGGCTATCGACCATTAAGACGTGTGTTTAGCTTACTCCTAAGGGACTGTGGACGAGTCACTTCGTGGGTGTCGTCAGATCTTAACCGTTGGTTGATTGCGGACCGGAGTGTGATGAAATCCAAGTTCAGGGTAGTAGCATGCGAATGTGTTCGTATTGCCGGGGTCTTGGATCGATGGGCCAGGAACCGGATCCTGAGGGGTTTCGGTAAGTCTGGGTTGAGCAGCCTAGTAGAGTTATCTTGCGAAGTCTAATTTAAGGCCTTGCATGTTGTGTTTATAATATTGTCATCCCTAGGATTGTACGGGTCAGGGAAATCATTAGGGTAGTGACTTATAAAGATTCTTTTACTTAACCATTTTGCCAGAAAGAGAGGAGTTGGTAGTAGGGGGCACCTTATGACCAACTCGTCCTTTGGGCCGACCTTTGGTGGTGTTATTGGGTTGTACCTTCCCGTCAAAGGGATACGTACGGTGCCTTCTCACGAGTTGGGAGCACGGGTTGCGTATCTCACACTGTTAAATCCTGAAGTGCCATGATAAGGCGGGCGGAGCTAGGGGATGGACCCCTGAAACTCCGTCGGGTCCTTGGCCAGGGAGAGCGAACATGCCATAGATCACGGTCTATGATGGGTGACACAGGATAGGCTTTATGCTATCCTGCGCTCGGGAGACCCTGTGTTCGTCTGGTTTTTGAGTGAGGTCCGGTGCGCCGGGTAGTAGTGGCAAACATAGACACTATGAGCGTACTGCATTGGTGGGACTTGAGCACGTCTACAACCTCATCAGTCATGTAGTATTGTCAGAAACAGGTTGTGTACAATTAGAAATTCATAACGCGGGTTCAAATCCCTATATATGGAGAAATGACTTGAGATGGGGCGTATGTAGTATGGGATGCATACTGTTCCGGAGACTTGCTTGCATTAGAATAAGAGCATCATCGTATTGGTAATCTTGTATTAGAACTATGTCATAACATACACTGGCATATAAATTATATGTACACGTGTCTTTTCCATTCAAGTTGAATTGCGAGTGTGATAGTTGAAGTAAATTAATAACCAAGCTATGGGCTTGGGATGTGATGTGATATTAACCAAGCTCGGCTTGGGGTGCGGTGATTATTACCCAAGCTATCGGCTTTGGTGTGTGATATGTTATTACCAAACCATGTTGGGATGTGGAGTATATTGTGATGAAATGCATGTAATTGGTAATGTGCAATGAGATGTTAGGTTGGACATGAATGAATGTGGTAGTATGAGAATGAATGCATATGTCTAGGATGTGATACGTGTTATAATGCAAAAAGATCAATATTTGTATTATGAGAGTGGTTAATCAAATGATTACTGAATATAAGTAGGTATAAGCGGGTATGGATATACATACAGGTGATGACTCAGAGAGTATTTGATGTGAAATCCCATTTATGGTGTTTACATATTCAGATGTCAAGTAAGATTTGTTTATCTTGGTAATTGTGAGTTCGTTATGTTTTTACATGTAAGTTTAATTTATTTACTTATTTAATAAATTATACTCACACTAGAAATGGCTAACCCCTTAGCGTTTGGGAGTTAGGGAGTCCCTGGACTACCCTAGGTCCCTACTGTTACAGGTCCTCAGCAGTGCAGAGGTGAGTTGTAGGTACAGGTTTCTGTGGAGTGGAGCTCCAGTTTACAAATGTTGTTTAAGGTTTAATTGTAAATAGTGAAGGTTTATGCTTTAAATTATATTTTTGATATATAAGTATGTGGATGATGATGATGAGTATAGTGTAGAGTGGCATGATATGGTTTTGACCCGTACCCATTTCGTTGTGGAGTACCGGGCGCTGTGGTGTGTTTTTACAAGTTATTTTCTAAAAACTTACTACATTTTCAAAGGAGTTTATGGTTTTCATTTGATATTTGATATTTCGTTATGAGTTTGGCCTCCAGAGCATATATATATATTGCCTGTGTGATGATGCTCATTTTGGCCTGGGGAGCCCGTGATATTATTGCCTGTGATGTGAGCTACGGAATTTAGAGCAGAATTCCGTAAGCTTTTTCTGTTTTGGGGCAGAAATTACAAGGGAGACTCTGCCTAAATTTTCTTTGAAACATAACTATCTTAGTTTATGTTTAAAGTGATATAGAAATTGGAAGAATTGATTTTGGAGTCAAAAAGAAAAGAAAAGGGGCAGACGTTACAGTTTGGTATTACAAACTGATATTTGTAATTACTGCGTAGTAACTCTGTGTAGAAGAAAAGTTTTTAAATTTTCCAGTTTTTCTGTGTATCGTGACTAATTGAAGGAAAGATCTTGGCATGTGTCACGGTTTCCCAGTTATGGGGAAATCGGGGCGTTACAGATGGTATCAGAGCCGACTTCAATTTACAGTCCAACACAGTAGGAAAATTAAACTTGGATGCCTTTAGGAGTTGGGTTTTTGCTAGTTGTAGATAGTTATAATTCATATTGTTGTTTCTTCCAACTTATGCTTTATAATTTTTCTATATCTGGACTAATCCTAGTGTATGTGTTACCATCCTTTAAACACATGAATGGTATCGAGGATATCCTTACTTTGGATGTGTTGATGGAAGAGAGTGAACCGATATCGATGGACGATTCGATAATCTTGAGCGAGGAGCCGAAGGAGACTTCACCACTGCAAGGACTAAGTGTGGATCAACGCACAGCGGTGACAGCCAACATACATCGGGAAATGAGGAAGCTGAGGAAGTACGTGATCAGGAAGAGTCGTCACGCTAAGCAACCGAGAAAGGCTTGCAGAGCTATATTAGCAGGTCTAGCAAGGGAGCAGGAACACCTTGATTCCAGATTGGCACGACTACAACATGGATGGGAGCAAATCCCAGAGACCACCAAGGTTGTAGTATGCAATCTTTGTGAGAGAGTCCGGCACAAGAAATCAGTATGTCCACGACTACAAGGGACAAGATCTGTACCAGCATCAGGGTTCAAGAACCAAGGTCAGAAGCAGAAGACTCAGAAAATAGAGGGCAAACTTGGAGGCACCAAGACAGGAAGTTGCTTTTATGTGGTGAGCAAGGTCATTTCAAGAACTAATGTTCGAGGAAGGACTCTCAAGTGGGGACTCGTACATGTTACAAATGTGGGAGGATTGCTCATATCCGACCAGATTGTCTCCAGCTTCAAAGGAGGGACGGCAGATCAACCCCGAAGATGAACAACAAAGGAAAAAAAGCCTGTTCACCAAGGGTAGAGTTCGCACTTACTACCAGCAAGCTGTAGAAGGCAGGAGTGTTAGTACCGGTATGTGCATATAGAACTGCAACTAAGTTAAAAGTTGTATTTTTGAAATTTATTTTGGACTAAGAAGTAAGGTATGATGAAACACTTTCGTAACCAGTTAGATTTGTATATATATATATAGAATCCATGCAGCTGTTTTCTTCAATTGTGGTTCATCACATTCTTTTGTCTGAATTATTTTTCAAGAGTTGAGATGTGTGCCGGAGGCAACTCTAGAATTGGTTTGTTGAATATACCATCTGAAGCATCAGCTTCGAGCAAATTACAGGAGAGAATCCTGGAAGTCTGAAGTAATGATCGTAGGTCATGTCCTATTCTAGGGAGGAAGTGACTACCGAACTGCAAGGGATCGAGATAAGTGAAGGATTGACCTCACCCAAAGACCGTAAAAGAAGAAAGAAGATAGATGATGAGATCAAGTAAGCCAGTATTAGAGTGATTACTCAAGTTTAGAGCTCGATTTTGGCACGATGGGAGCTGCAACCGAGTCCAAGTGAGCAAGTCAGAAAGCTTAGACAGGAAATGCAGAGATTGAAGCACTGAAGCAGCAGAGTTCTCCAAGATCAGCTTATGATTAAGCAGTCACTAAGAGCACGCCAAGAAGGAAATCTTGCTCAGACAGAGGGCAATCGTGTTAACAATTCAGAAAGGCACCAAGAGGAGCTGCTCAGGGGCTGAAGCGGTAATGTGTGACTTCGTCCTTTCTAAGGAGGGAGTGTTCACAAACCAACAGAAGTCGTAATCAAGGAGTGAATAAACATCACTTGTAGACAAGAATAGAGCAAGGCAATGCAGCTACTGTCTACGCCAGAGCAGGAGCAGAAGAATGTCAGCATCAAATTCATGGTGGGTCTGTCCAAAAGGCTGAAGGACAACAGTTCAACTTGGGAGAAGACCAGTTTTTAAGAATATCACTCGGGGAACTGGAGATGGTTCAGGGAAATATCTTGTGAACCATTGATGTTTGTGGTTGTCTTCCTCTCCACCATCAGCGTTCTGAGGACAGAATGATTCTAAGGAGGGAGTAATGTAACAACCTGAAAAATAGCATATGGCTATTTTGCATCGTAATGTGTGCGCAATTGAATATTGCACGCGAGTATGTATTTTTCTGATAACAAATATTTTAATTGAGGAATATCAGTTATTGTCTACTTTATTAAATTATTTTATACAGATTATTACAAAGTAGTTTTAATGTATTTTGTATTGTTGGGATTATTAAAGTAGAAAGTTGGGTTTTATTTGAAATGTATTGAGATTTGGGGGCTTATATGCAATACTCCTTTACATTATTTATTTAATTATTACTATTTACAAAAACCCCCTTCCTTCTCCTTCTTCTTCCTTCTCTTTTCTTGTTCCCGTCCGGTTCCACCCCAACCCAGAAAGCACCCCCCCGGTCCCCACTCCTTCTCCTTCCCCTACTTCTTCCTCCTCCCATTCACTCCCAACCAAAGAAAACCCAACCCCTTCTCCTTCACTTCTTCTTCTCCGGTTCCTTTCCCAATCCCGACCCCAGAAGAACCCCAAAGCCCGGCCTCCTTCTCCTCCCCTCCTCTTCCCGTTCGCACGCCAGCCAAAGAGAAAGAAATCCCAACCCCCATTTCCCTCTTCCTCCTTCTCCTTCTTCCCGTTCGTTTCCCATCCCGACCCAAAAGAAACCCCAGCCGAACCCATCGCCGATCACTTGCCCATGCTCAAATCCACCTCTATTCTTTGTCGATTCCAAATGAAATCGAGGGGTAGACTAAGTGAGGGATTCTCTACACCGTAGTAGCGTCGGATTTTCGATTGGATTTCAGGAAGGTAAACCCTAACTATTTTATTGTATAAAATTAAGTTGGGTTAATTTTTATTGAGTAGGATTATTGTGGTAGAGAGATTTAGAGATGTTGGAAATTGTAGATGTGAGAAATTAGCGGATTTTTAGAGAGTTTGCAAGTTGTTAGTAAAATAGGGTTTTGGGTTTGGAAAAGGGAATTATATATGTATGAACTATTTTTCTTATAATAGTGGAGAGTATAGTTGGACTATTAGAATATTTTGGGGGCGATTTTAGTAATTATTTGGGGATGAAAATACCATAGGCATTAGATTATCATGTGCATCGCATGTGTATATCCCAAGCTTTCAATAAACGTTTGTGTGATATTTGGAATAGTGTTTTTAGCTTTTATGATTGATTTGGATGATTTGAGTTTTAATTGCTTTGAAACTGATGATAGGATATATTTGCGACTTTGGATGCGAGGTGTCATGGTGGCGCTTCGAATCTTCGCGGAATATGTGAGTTAATTTATTTATGTATTTTGCAGTTGAGGAATATGTGAGTATGATGTATCTACATATATTTTATGTTGTGGCTAAATTTCATGGCTTTTCGATATATTTCGTAGAAGTTATGTTAAAGATTGATTTGAGGGAAAATACGGATTTTTAGGGGCCCGAAAATAGGTTTTTGTGATATTTGGTGAAATTAACTATTTTGAGTATATAAAACCGATATAAGGGATTAGTTATGTATGTGGGGATTCTCTACTTCTAAATTAGTTGCTTGCTCTCCTTATTTGTTATGTATGTGTAGAAAGAACCATCTTTAGGGTTACTACTTGTGTAGGTGAAGAAAAGAACCCATCTTTTAGGTGTGAGTTGTTGTAGGTTGAGAAAGAACCCTATTTTGAGGGTTGAGTAAATTGTGGATGCTAAAAGAACCCATCTTTTGGGTATGAGTTGTTGTAGGTTGAGAAAGAACCTATTTTGAGGGTTGAGTAAATTGTGGATGCTAAAAAAAAAACCCAACTTGATGTTATGTTAGTTGTAGTATGATAAAGAAACAATCTTTTGATGTTGTCAGTTGTAGGATGTTAAAAGATCATACTTTTATGTTGATTACTTGTTGTAGGTTGAGAAAGAATGCATTCCTATGGCTATATTATTTGTGTATGCGAAAAAGAACCCATTTTAGTTGTTAGTAGTGGTGAGTAAAAAGAATCCATCCTATGTATTTAGATTGTTGTAGAGAAAGAACCCACGCTTGTGATATAGTAAGAATCCATGCTTGAATTGTGGTAGAAAGAAACCCATGGTTAAGTTGTAGTAGAACATCATGCTTGAGTTGTGTGAAGAACCCATTCATGCCTATGTGACATTCCAGTAAAACCTACCATGCTTGAGTTGATTTTAGAAAGATAGCATGCTTGAATTGTTGTAGCTTGATTATAGCGAGAAACACATGCTTAAGTTGATTATAGTAGATTCTTCTGTTACTTCTAATTATAGAAGATCAAGTTTGCTAGTAAGCACAGTTGGTTGCTTCTAGGTTTGATTACTTGTATGGTTGTTGTATGTGGTTTTGCTCGTACGTGGCTCAACTGGCCCGTATGTAGCTGTGGGTCTTATACGTGGCTTATTTGGCTCGTATGTATATTGTTGTCTCATATGCGGCTCGACTGGCCCGTATGTAGCTGTTGGTCCCATACGTAGCTGTTTAGCTCGTATGTGTTTTTGGTTACTCGTATGTAGCTTCTTAGCTAATACGCAGTTTGTTGTGCTCATTTAGGGTGATATCATTGCCCTAGGGCTATCGACCATTAAGACGTGTGTTTAGCTTACTCCTAAGGGACTGTGGACGAGTCACTTCGCAGGGTGTCGTCAGATCTTAACCGTTGGTTGATTGCGGACCGGAGTGTGACGAAATCCAAGTTCAGGGTAGTAGCATGCGAATGCGTTCGTATTGCCGGGGTCTTGGATCGATGGGCCAGGAACCGGATCCTGAGGGGTTCCGGTAAGTCTGGGTTGAGCAGCCTAGTAGAGTTGTCTTGCGAAGTCTAATTTAAGGCCTAGCATGTTGTGTTTATAATGTTGTCATCCCTAGGATTGTACGGGTCAGGGACATCGTTAGGGTAGTGACTTATAAAGATTCTTTTACTTAACCATTTTGCCAGAAAGAGAGGAGTTGGTAGTAGGGGGCACCTTATGACCAACTCGTCCTTTGGGCCGACCTTAGGTGGTGTTATTGGGTTGTACCTTCCTATCAAAGGGATACGTACGGTGCCTTCTCACGAGTTGGGAGCACGGATTGCGTATCTCACACTGTTAATTGCTGAAGTGCCATGATAAGGCGGGCAGAGCTAGGGGATGGACCCCAGAACTCCGTCGGGTCCTTGGCCAGGGAGAGCGAACAAGCCATAGATCACGGTCTATGATGGGTGACACAGGATAGGCTTTATGCTATCCTGCACTCGGGAGACCCTGTGTTCGTCTGGTTTTTGAGTGAGGTCTGGTGCGCCGGGTAGTAGTGGCAAACATAGACACCATGGGCATACTGCATTGGTGGGACTTGACCACGTCTGCAACCTCATCAGTCATGTAGTATTGTCAGGAACAGGTTGTGTACAATTAGAAATTCATAACGCGGGTTCAAATCCCTATATATGGAGAAACGGCTTGAGATGGGGCGTATGTAGTATGGGATGCATACTGTTCCGGAGACTTGCTTGCATTAGAATAAGAGCATCATCGTATTGGTAATCTTGCATTAGAATTAAGTCATAACATACACCGGCATATAAATTATATGTACACATGTCTTTTCCATTCAAGTTGAATTGCGAGTGTGATAGTTGAAGTAAATTAATAACCAAGCTATGGGCTTGGGATGTGATGTGATATTAACCAAGCTCGGCTTGGGGTGCAGTGATTATTACCCAAGCTATCGGCTTTGGGGTGTGATATGTTATTACCAAACCATGTCGGGATGTGGAGTATATTGTGATGAAATGCATGTAATTGGTAATGTGCAATGAGATGTTAGGTTGGACATGGATGAATGTGGTAGTATGAGAATGAATGCATATGTCTAGGATGTGATACGTGATATAATGCAATAAGATCAATATTTGTATTATGAGAGTGGTTATTCAAATGATTACTAAATATAAGTAGGTATGAGCGGGTATGGATATACATACAGGTGATGACTCAGAGAGTATTTGATGTGAAATCCCATTTATGGTGTTTACATATTCAGATGTCAAGTAAGATTTGTTTATCTTGGTAATTGAGAGTTCGTTATATTTTTACTTGTAAGTTTAATTTATTTACTTATTTAATAAATTATACTCACACCAGAAATGGCTAACCCCTTAGTGTTTGGGGGTTAGGGAGTTCTTGGACTACCCTAAGTCCCTACTGTTACAGGTCCTCAGCAGTGCAGAGGTGAGGTGTAGGTACAGGTTTCTGTGGAGTGGAGCTCCAGTTTACAAATGTTGTTTAAGGTTTAATTGTAAATAGTGAAGGTTTATGCTTTAAATTATATTTTTGATGTATAAGTATGTGGATGATGATGATGAGTATAGTGTAGAGTGGCATGATATGGTTTTGACCCGTACCCATCTCGTTGTGGAGTACCGGGCGCTGTGGTATGTTTTTACAAGTTATTTTCTAAAAACTTACTACGTTTTCAAAGGAATTTATGGTTTTCATTTGATATTTGATATTCCGTTATGAGTTTGGCCCCCAGAGCATATATATATATTGCCTGTGTGATGATGCTCATTTTGGCCTGGAGAGCCCGTGATATTATTGCCTGTGATGTGAGCTACGAAATTTAGAGCAGAATTCCGTAAGCTTTTTGTGTTTTGGGACAGAAATTACAAGGGAGACTCTGTCCAAATTTTCTTTGAAACATAACTATCTTAGTTTATGTTTAAAGTGATATAGAAATTGGAAGAATTGATTTTGGAGTCAAAAAGAAAAGAAAAGGGGCAGACGTTACAGTTTGGTATTACAAACTGATATTTGTAATTACTGCGTAGTAACTCTATGTAGAAGAAAAGTTTTTAAATTTTCCAGTTTTTCTGTGTATCGTGACTAATTGAAGGAAAGATCTTGGCATGTGTCACGGTTTTCCAGTTACGGGGAAATCGGGGCGTTACAATAAATCACATCTCGAGCACCAACGGATCTTAACTGATGTGGGTTGATCGTGGGCCGAGAATGTTGACGAGATCTGAGTTAGGGGTAATGATGAGTGAGAGAGATTTCCGTCACCAGTGACTTAGATCGATAGGCCATGAGTTGGATCGGGATAATCATAAGAAAGTTATTGAAAACCCCGTGAGATTATTTGGGTTTAGTGACATCGTTAGGGTAGTAACTTATGGCTATTACTACTTAACATTTACTTATTATCATTTTTTGCCGAAGGGAAAGAGTTGGTGTTAAGGGTGATTCCTTATGATCCGACCTGTCCTATAGGCCGACACTAGGCGGTGTTAGTTTTAGATCGAATTGGCGAAGAACCCATGCAATTAGGTTCTAGGTGATTCTAGCTCAACTTTGAGAAAGAACCTATGAACCTAGTCGCATGTTGTCCTAGTTCAAATTCGGGAAAAGAACCCATGAGTTCTAGTTGTATGCAGTTCTAATTGAAATTGGACCATATGATGTGAATGTGCTTCATCTACAATATTTGGTAAATAATGGTTGGAAAAGTCACTAGTATTGTTAGCTAGATAAAAGCTATCATAGGGGTCATCGAACATCAAGACTCGCATCTTACCACCTTGAAAACTGTGGATAAATCACATCTCGAGCACCGACGGATCTTAACTGATGTGGGTTGATTGCGGGCCGAAAGTGTTGACGAGATCCGAGTTAGGAGTAGTGATAGGGTCTCATAATTGCCGTAGGGGCCATCGACCATCAAGAATCGCATCTTACCACCTTAAAAACTGTAGATAAATCATACATCGAGCACCGCCGGATCTTAACTGATGTGGGTTGATAGTGGGCTGAGAATGTTGATGAGATCCGAGTTAGGGGTAATGATGAGTGAGAGAGATTTCCGTCATCGGTGTCTTGGATCGATAGGCCATGAGTTGGATCGGGATAATCATAAGAAAGTTATTGAAAATCCTGTGAGATTGTTTGGGTTTAGTGACATCGTTAGGGTAGTAACTTATGGCTATTACTACTTAACCTTTACTTATTATCTTTTTGCAGAAGGGAAAGAGTTGGTGTTAAGGGTGATTCCTTATGATCCGACCTGTCCTATAGGCCGACACTAGTCAGTGTTATTGGGTTTGACCTTCCCATCAAAGGGATATGTGCGGTGTCATTTCACGAGATGGGAGCGCAGGTTGCGTATCTCGTCTGTTAATTCCTGAAATACCGTGGCTTGGGGTGCCACAGGATGCAACGTGCAGTCCTGTGTTTGCAAGACCCCAGGGGTGCCACAGGGTAAGCTTCGCGCTATCCTGCACATGTGAGACCCTATGTTCTTTTGATTTTCGAATGAGGCCCGATACACTGGACAATAGTGGTAAACATGGACACCACTATATGACTGCAGTAACGGAACTAGACCGTACCTGCAACATTATTTTTGAGTGAGGTTCGGCATGCCAGGTAGTAGTGGGAAACAGAGACACCATAATCGTACTGCATTGGTGGAACTTGACCCACCTGCAACCTCATAGTCACGTTGAATTATTAGGAACAGGATTGTGTACAATGTAGAATTCTTAACGAGGGTTCAAATCCCTATGTATGAAGAAACGGCTTGAGATGAGGCGTATGTAGTATGGGCAGCATACTGTTCCGGAGACTTGCTTGCATTAGAATAAGAACATCTTTGCGTTAGTCAATCTTGTATTAAAGTCTAAGGCATAGCATACACTGACACATCAATTATATATACACGTTTCTCTTTCCATTAATCTGTTTGCTTAAGTGGAGAATTGCTGCTAGTTATCAGCCTTAAAGCGTCAGTGAATACTGACGCCCCCATTTCAATAGGTACTAGATTGCAGAAGTATATGTACAGGATTCAGGAGGACTCAAGGCGAGAGAAGAAAGAGTCATTTTCATTTCCCCTGCATTATATGTTGTTACTATTGTTCCATTGTAACGGTTTTTCAATCTATTTATTTGTTGGAAAGCATCCAAGCGAAATACCTAGTGTTCTATATTCATTTGTACTCTGATGTAATATGTTGAAAGTTGTAACACTTGGAATTGTAAAGGTATTATTGTAACACTGTTGTAATGTATTGCAATTTTGTAACATTCGGATTTGTAATACATTTGTGTTGAATAAAAAGTTTTAAATTTTCCTGTATTTCTGTGTATTGTGGCTAACTGAAGAAAAGATTCTGGCTTATGTCACGGTTTTCCAGTTATCGGAAATCGGGGCGTTACACTTCTCCTGTAGTATCAGTTGTATTAGTAACTATATCACTTGCAGTGCTTGAATGTGTAATAACAAAAAATTTCAAAGGAGAGTTTTTGTAACCCCTGTTTCCGTTGTCAGTATTTTGGTATTTTAGGTGTATTATGTGGGTTTGGGTTCTTTATAAAAATATTCGCTTTCTTAAAATCGTTTTATTTCAAAAATATTTTGTATCTCCTGTTAAAACCCATCTATTTTCATTAATTGTATTTATTGTTATTTTCAAACGATTTTTATATTATACAAACCCTATTAATGTTGTTGTTATTATTATTGTTCAGTATTATTATTACTGTTATTTTTATTTGTTATTATTATTATTATGATTATTGTTATTATTGTTATTATTATTAATATTTTTGACTGGTTATTAAATATTCACTTTATTTACTAACTGTATTTGTAGTATTTTAAATAAATTATATTTTGTAATGTAAATTACATTATTTTGTAAATTATATTTTATTAGAAATTTTTACTCTTCTTATTGGTTTTTTATTAAACCCATTAAAACCCCAACAGACTCGTTTACCCATTTACTTTCTAATTCACCTATTTACACATTAACCCATTTCATTAATTTCCCACTACCCGTTAAGCCTACCCAAACCCGTTAATACCCTTTTTTAAGAATCCCCTAAACCCAATTATAAACAGTCCTATACTACATCCCCTAACCCATACCCACACCCGGTTGCAATTTACCCAAACCCGAGTCACCTTCTTCTGCCTATACTCTCTGAACCCTAGCCTTTCATACCAATATATATATCTTAATCCATCCATCTAAACCCATGCAACCGCCCCTACCTCTTCACCTTTGTAATATCCCGGACGGATATTACCTTGTATAAATTATTATTTTATTATTATTTTATTATTATTTTGCTTTAATTCCAAAACTGGAATATTTTGGTGATTTTCGTCCGGTTTGTTCATAGACATTATCTGTATCCAGATATCGGTCAGTATACATCCGTATTGTATCAAATTGATACCGTGACCTTCCGAACTAATAATAGAAATTATTTTATTATTATTTCCGAGATTAAATTATTTTACACGGATTACGCGAAGATTTTCGGTATACAGACACACATGCGCACATACGTGTAGTATGTCGATTAGTACATTATGCGAATTGTGTGTTGTGTATTTTTGGACAACACTTGTTTTGTTATGACAAAACCTAGTAGAGTGTTAGGGTTTATAAGTGGTTAATCCTAGGGTTACAAAGACATAAGGGATTAAGGGAGATTACTAGAAAATATCTTTCCCACACCACACCTCTACCACATAACACCTCCTCCACCTCACCCCTACCCTCCTAGGGGTATGGCCGGCCCCCAAATTAAGGGAGGGCCAAAATACAAATGTGTGTGCACATTTGCACTTTCCACCATTCTCTCCTCCTATAAATACCCCCTTCCTATCATGTTTAGTGTTACCGCTGATTTCGGTGTGGGGGTAAACAGATGATATTTGTGAGTTCAGAAAACCTGAACAGCAGATCCAAGCCTTCTGATTCCTGCCGCAACCTGCAAGGAAGTGCGAGACACCGGGGTTGATTCCGGTGACGCACCCTCCGACGCTCTTGTCAGTAACCAGTGGTGATTAAAGAAAGAGCTTAAGGTGGAAAAAGAGTGATTACCTGGTCACAGTGGTAGAGAGGAGGTATTTATAGTCGCCAGGGGAGTGATTAGGGACTTGATTCCCTGTATAACTGCCAGGAGAAAAATCCTCACAGTCTGTTTAGGAAACTAATCCCTGATTCCCGGTGAGAGTAAATCAGGCCTGTTGACTTGGTCAAATCAGTGGCCCTGATTTGTCGCTTGTTGGTCTGGGTTCGCCTCGGGTCGGGACCCGTACCCAATTGGTGTGGATCCGTTTGTGGGTTATTGGATCTGTGCGAAGGAGATCCAGTACCCGCTTTGGATCCACTTGTATGTGAAATTACCATTTTACCCCCGAGCATCAAGATTCACGCCCAATCTGGACGGTTCCGATTTAACCCCATTTTTAGCCATATCACGAGCCCCCCAATCCTAAAGACTGAGTGTGATCAGCCTTTGAGGAGTAGTTTAACTATTTTGGTGGCTAGTGGAGTTGTATCGGAGTCCGAATGGAGGAGTTTGAATCTCGAAGGGGGTAGTGAGGTGATTTTTTGATGCCATGTGCTGTTCTCTAGCCATATCGAGTATTTGACGGCTTTTATTTATTTTTTCGGATCGTTTATTTAATTTTGCGATGTGTTTACTAATCGTTCGGGGGCCTTAACAGTACATTCTAGGCAATAATTGTTCGTTCAGGGGCTCAAAAATATACCCCCAAATTTTTAATTATTTTCTAGAATTTTTAATTAATTTTCCCGAATCTTTAGCAATTTTTTCGTAATTTTTAAATAAATAAAACGATTTAAATAAATAAAAAATGATTTCAAATACCGATTTATGACGTGGATCGATCTGGGCCGTTGATCATAGACGGGCGCGAATTTTTGAGAGATCCATCGGTTGTTATCGCTCGGAAGCTTTTTTCTCCGTTTGCGAGCTCGGAAAGGCACTTGCTCGGCCGCCGACCGGAGGGATAGGGGCTCGGCAAGCCGAGCGACGTGGCGCAATCTGAGCCGTCGGATGATGGAATGAATCCCAGGAAAATGCTATCTTGTCTTTTAGCGCACGTGGCGCAATTTGGACCGTTCATCATTAGAAGCACGAATTTCTGAGAGATCCAACGGTCGTAGTTGCTCGGTGGCTTTTTCCTCCGTTTGCAGGATCGGAAAGGCACTTGCTCGGCAGCCGATCGAAGGCGTGGGGCTTCGGCAGCCCGAGCGACGTGGCGCAATCTGTGCCGTTGGATGACGACGCGCATCTCAAGACGGGCACATTTCTCAAGAAAACACTATCTTGTCGTTTAGTGTCCTCGGCGAGATCTGGGCCGTCTGATCGAGATCTTGCACGAAAGTTGAGGAGAAAGTGAGTTTTCTCCGTTTGTAGGATCGGAAAGGCACTTGCTCGGCAGCCGACCGAAGGCGTGGGTATTCGGCAGTCCGAGCGGCGTGGCGCAATCTGGACCATTGGATGACGGCGCGCATCTCAAGACGGGCACATTTCTCGAGAAAACACTATCTTGTCGTTTAGTGTCCTCGGCGAGATCTGGGCCGTCTGATCGAGATCTTGCACGAAAGTTGAGGAGAAAGTGAGTTTTCTCCGTTTGCAGGATCGGAAAGGCACTTGCTCGGCAGCCGACCGAAGGCGTGGGTATTCGGCAGTCCGAGCGGCGTGGCGCAATCTGAGCCATTGGATGACGGCGCGCATCTCAAGACGGGCACATTTCTCGAGAAAACACTATCTTGTCGTTTAGTGTCCTCGGCGAGATCTGGGCCGTCTGATCGAGATCTTGCACGAAAGTTGAGGAGAAAGTGAGTTTTCTCCGTTTGCAGGATCGGAAAGGCACTTGCTCGGCAGCCGACCGGAGGCATGGGGATTCGGCAGTCCGAGCGACGTGGCGCAACGAGTTTCGAGACGATCCTGTTCCTCCGGGTATTAATGGTCCCCCGGGGTTTGCGCGGCGTTCCATCTTCCCGAGGTCATTAAGAATGGTTCCCTCAATTAATGCGTGGCGTTTCAATTTTCGAGGGTCATAATGGCCAGATCTTGGAGGATAGCTTATAAGTATCCCACTCCCTTTGTCATTTTAATCGCAACAATGTAGAGTTTTAGCCCTCGGAGGAATCTGCTTCGGGTGGTTGCTCTTCGGAAGGACGGGTGGTCGTTCTTCCACCATGGTCTTCTCCTGATTCTGACGGCCCCGAAGTGGATGTCAGGGTCGGGAGAGATCATGGTGGAAGAAGTGATGATCAAAGTCCGGATTCGAGGGACCATGCGATTCGGAAGGACGGGGGGTCGCTCTTCTGCCAAGATCTTCTCCTGACTCTGACGGCCCGGGTGCAGGTGTCAGGGTCAGGGGAGATCTTGGCAGAAGGGTTGACTGCCGAAGTCCAGCTCCGAGGGGCGATATGCCTCAGTAGGACGGGTGGTCGTTCTTCCACCATGATCTTCTCCCGATTCTGAGTGCTCCGACGTGGGTGTCAGGATCGGGGAAGGTCATGGTAGAAGAGGTGATGACCCAAGTCCGGAACCGAGGACGAGTTTGCTTTGGGAGGACGGGTGGTCGTTCTTCCACCGTGATCTTCTCCCGATTCTGACTGCCCCAGTGCGGGTGTCAGGGTCGGGGAAGATCACGGTAGAAGAGGTGATGACCTAGGTCCTGGATCCGAGGGACTGCAGTAGCTTCAGAATGATGGGTCTCCTCCCATCTCTGTCTTCCTTCCGGACTGACGGCTTCCGATGGTTGCCAGCCCGAAGGAGTTAGAGATGGGGGGGGTGCCGATCTGATTTTGACCGGGCCCTATGGGTCGGCAGAACACCGACCGAGACCTGGGGCCTGGGGGGCTCGCCGAAGGCGGTGCCTTAAAACTTTGAATCTAAATTTTTTCTGGTTTCTTCAGACAGAGGTGGGACGTCCGAGGGTATGATTATCCGAGCGACGTGGCGCAATCTGAGCCGTTAGATGCCATGGAGCAAGTGTAGGCAGTCCGAGCGACTCGACGCAATCTGAACCGTTGGATGGCGACGCGCATCTCGAGACGGGCACATTTCTCGAGAAAACACTATCTTGTCGTCTAGTGTCCTCGGCGAGATCTGGGCCGTCTGATCGAGATTTTACGCGAAAGTTGAGGAGAAAGTGAGTTTTCTCCGTTTGCAAGCTCAGAATGGTACTTGCTCGGCGGCCGACCGGGCTCTTTGCAAGCGGGCTCGGATTGCGTGTAGTTCGAATTCAGATCCTGTTGTGCCGAGCTACTTGACTTGGTGGGAGGACAAAGTCGTGTTGGGCCTTCGCGACGTTTCGAGAGTGGCCCAAAAGTCGCGCCCTTACGTTTGGAAGTCCAAGGGACGTTCCTCTTTTACTATAAATCTTCACCCCCCTTAATCCAAATCTCATTATTCACTTTTACTCTCTCTCTCCAGTTTTTACTTTCACCTTCGAAGTTTTTAGCTCCTTGGTGGTGGTGCTAGCTGTCGCGGCGAGGCGTTCTCTGTCTCCGGTGAATTTTTCCGACCGTAGCTGTCACTTCGAGGTCAGTCTCCTTCCCCTTTCTTTAGAAAATGGTTAAGATTACTTCCTCGGATGAGACCCCCTGCCTCGGAGCAAGCCGTAGACCGAGCGGGCAAAGGAAAGGAGGTAGTGGAGCCGACCGATCAGAGTGTCGTTCGGCCTGACAGAGAGGGTGAAGTAGCAGAACCACCTGAGGAGGTCGCAGGCGGCGTCTCATAAGGGTAAAGCGGTGGTCACGATCGTCGAGACGCCGAAGACGGCGGGGGCATTCGGTCGGCAGCCTATTGCTCTGTCGAGCGTGGGAGGCGTTCGGGACTACGCCGAGGATATCTTGGAGAAGGTGACCCAAGGCACGGCCAAATCGGTGGAGGAGAATGAACCGAGAGAGCTGTCCGAGGTGGATCATACCATCTCGTCTCTTACGGAGGCCGATCTACATCTGATCCGTAAGGGATTCCGGATCCCCACCGAGTACGGGCTGCTCCTCCCCGGGCCAGGCTTCCGAGCCAATACGAGGTCTTCGACAGATGTGTGCGTCTTTCCTGTCGACTCTCTCATTGCCGGACTCCGCTTTCCCCTTCATCCGTTCGTAGTCGATGTCTTGAACTGGTACGGTTTGAGCCCCGCCCAGCTGATGTCGAACACCTGGAGGCACGTCATGGTGTTTGTCCTCCGGTGCCAAGAGGTCGGTGCCGAGCCGAGCATGTTTCTCTTTCGGAGCCTCTACCGACCTTTCCAGCCAAGCCGAAACGAACAAAGGTTCTATCTTTCGCCGCGGACGGGCGTGAAGTTGATCGAGAATCCGGACTCGATCAAACATTGGAAGGAAGTATTTCATCATCCGAGCCCCCGCGCCTTGGGTGATACCGATAGTTTGGGCGAAGGATGGCCTGCCCAAGAGAGCCAAGAAGGAGCCGGTGCTGACTGAAGAGGAAACAGAGGTCCACAAGAAGCTCCTCGCTCTGCCAGCGCTAAGCTGGAAAGATATTACCGAGGTGGCTTCTGGTATTTATATTCTTTGCTTAAAGTTCATGAAAATTTTTCTAAGTTTTTTCATTCGGCTTGTGCAGAGACGATGAAGATGGACTATAGGGCTTTGATGGCGAAGGCCAGGGCGGCGGAGCAGGAGACGAAGAAGAAGAGGCCTTCGGCGGGGCCTCAGGGCGGCCGAGCCCCGAAGAAACCGTCGGTCGGGAAGACAAGCGACCCGGAGAAGGCCGTTGTTCTGGGGACTGGCCTCGAGCGGGAGAAGTCCGCAGCTACGGATCCTCCGGCTTCTGGTGTGCCGGCGACAGTAGTGGAGGGGGATGCAGCCGGCTCGTCGAGCGGTGCATTCGGGGTGAATGAGGTGCTGTCCCTCCAAGTTCTGCCCCTCACTGCCGAGGCGGAGAAGATCTTGACCGAGCGGCATAAGCAGATCTTCGTCCCTGACTGGCAGGTGATGAATGTCGATGGCTTCTTGGGCGACGGCAACATCTGCATGGAAGCGGTGAGGCACCTACCGACCCCAAAGGATCGAGCGGCCCTAAAGGCCGGACTAGCAGGAGACGCCACGATGCAGATCGCTCGGAACACCATGTCAGTAAGTGGACCGAACTCTTTCTCATTGAAATTTTTCCTGTGATTTCTTCAAGTTTCTGCGTTCGGACTCTAACGGCTCGTTCTCTTTTCAGACCCTCTATCACTTCAACTACTTGCTCGAGGAGTTCGCGAGCAAGGAGCAGGAGTATGAGCGGGAGAGAGCAGAGCGCGTCAAAGCTACAAAGCTGCTGGATACTGAGCAGCTCCTCTCTTCAAAAAGGGCTGCTGAAGCGGCGGGGTTGGAGAAGCAGTTGGCCGACGCCATTCAGCTGTCGAAGGACACAGGCAGCCAAGCTCAAGGCCTCAGAGAAGGAGAACGCCGAGCTGAAGGAGGAGCTGGCCAATGCTCGGTCGGAGGCAGAGAGGGCTCGGAAGAGGGCCGAGAGGATAATGGCCAAGCACCAGTCTAAGGTGGCAAAGGCGAAGAAGGCTGTCCAAGAGGAGGCCGAGCAACACATGTACAAGAACATGGAGGACACTTACAACCGAGCCCTGCTCCACGTCGCTGCTCGGAATCCGGGTTTCGACACGTCCTCTTACCGTTTCTACGACCCCGTGGAGGGGGAGGAGGAAGTTCCCCTGGGGATGCTTGGCCCCCAGGGACAGACGGACGGTGTCGAAGCCCCGGGCCAGACCGAGGCCGAGGACGAAGAGGAGGACGACTCTGAGGAGGAGAGCGAGAGCGAGGACGGGGAAGAAGAAGAAGCCGAGGACGAGGACAAGGCCGAGGGGTCGACGGACCCGAACGACAAAAAGGTCGACCCCTGACTCGGTTGCCTCTTTAGTCTTTTGTTGTTTTGTTTCTTTTTGTAAGCCTAACTGCGGACTGGACACCGCTCTTGTAAAACTTTCTTCTCGGTTTTGAATGAAAACAGTTTGTTTGGCCAAAATTTATTCAAGTGTTGAGTCTCAGATTTTGTGTTTGATTCGGCGTAGAATTCTCCAGGTGTTGGGTCTCGGATTTATCTCTGATTTTCAGGTAAAGTTCGGTCCGATTACGGAGGTTGCACACCTTCGTAAGGAGCTAGCCAAAACGAAGGGTGAGCTCTCGAATAGCCGACAGAGGCGGTTTCTCATGCTCTTGAAGCTAGAGGAGACGAAGGCAGCTGTGAGGGGGTATTGTCGTGAGTTGAAGCAACTGCGGAAGCAACCCCGAGCTCCTGGTCCCGAAGGTGAGGTCGGTCGGCTTCGTGGAGAGCTTGTCGTTGCCAAGCGGAAGAATGACGAGCTTTTGGCCGAGATCCAACACATGGAGTTAGCGGAGAAAGAACGCTCGGTGGTGGAAGAGAAGCTGACTTCCGACCTGGAGAAGGCGTCGACCGAGCGCAAGAGGTTGTTGGCCGAGGTCGACAGGCTTAGGAGGATCACGATAGATAGGGGGATCGAGGTCACCCACTTCCGACGGCTCGCAACCGATAGCGCCAACGTCTCGGGCTCGTCAAGGCCTCCTCGTTTGAAGGAGTTGGCGAAGGACAACGCTTTGAGAGACAGAATCATTGAACTGGAGGAAGAGGTCGCGTCACTCAAGCCTCTGCCGGAGAGGGCCAACGTCCGCAGTACGTCGTGCACTCACGAAGAGAGCGAGAGAGGGATTTCCTTTTACGAACTCGCGACACGTTTGCTTGTGGCTAGGCGGAGCCCTGCTGACGCTCAGAGTAGTGCGGCCGTCTCATCGAGCGGTGCCTCGGTCGGTGCCACAGTCAGGGTCAGCGGCGAAGGGGGGTCACGCTTCGTTGGTTTGGGATCGAGCTCGGAGGTCAGGCCTCGTCGTCCTCGCGTCTCCTTGAACCGAAGCGTTCCCCTTCCGAAGAGACCCTGATCATGTCGTTTTGTGTTTCTTCTGATTGTTGCAAAACTTTGTAGTAGAGTCGGTCTTGTTGTATGTGGGGCTATTATATCTGAATACGAATCTGAAAGTTTGATTGGAAAACTCTTCAAGTGTTGCGCTTCGGAAGTGTATTGAAATCTTGCTATTCATTTTCCCTTTTTTCTAGCTCGTGGTGTCAGCCCGATACACTGATCCCAACGGCTCGAACGATGAAGCTGAAACCAAGGTAACCTCAGGGGCGACGAAGTCGCGCTCGACGAAGTGCCGAGAGCGGCGTCGTGGTGTGGAGCTGGAGTTACGTCGAGCTGAGAGCGAGCGGGCCCACCTTCAGTCCGTCCTCGGCCAACGAGACAGCCGAGATCCAACGTCTGGAGAGTAGGATCATCGAGGCAACCCCCGTGGGGGAGGACGACAACTCGCAGACAGCTTTTAGCAACGCTCTTCGGGTTCAGTGTATTCGGCACAACCAGTCGAAGATATTGGCCGAGCGGGACGATTTGCTCTCCGAGATCCATCACTTACAGACTGTGGAGGCGAAGCTTCGGAAGGAGGCGGAGGAGCTATCAGCCGAAGTGGATGGGCTGGCGACCGAACGGATCAGCGAAGACATTTCTGTTTGAAGGCCAAGTGTAGTGGGTCGGCGCTGTATTTTTTGTTTTCTAATACTTTGTAACCATGGAAAGATTGCTTTGTACCGTGTCCCAACCATTAATAAAATTTCTTTTAATGATTAGCATCTTTCATTGCTCTGCATATTTAATTTTCTTGTGAGTGTGTTGGTCGTGCCGAGATTTACGAGTCGAGCGCATAGTGCTGTCGGCAAGGATCTCGAGGCGAACCAGTTTGTACGGGAACGCTATCTTGTCGTTAGCGGTGCTGACAAGATCTGGGCCGTTAGATTTTTGGCACGAATCTCGGGACGGCTCTGTTCCCAAGAAAACGTTATCTTGTCGTCTAGCGTCGCTGGCAAGATCTTGGCCGTCTGATTGGGATCCTACGTGAAAGCTGAGGAGAAAGTGAGTTTTCTCCGTTTGCAGGATCGGAATGGCACTTGCTCGGCACCCGACCGGAATGGCATTTGATCGGAATGGCACCTGCGAAGTCGAGGGGTGAGCCGAGCTCTTTTCCATGGTGAAGTTCGCCGGTCATGGCAAATGTTCGACGGTTGTGGGAGCAATTCCGAATGGTGATCTACTCCTAACTCGCCGAGAAGCAAGTTTGGGGAGTGGGATCGAACCAAGTGTTGGACTCCGGAACCATCGGTGTAGTTCAACAGTTGTGGGAGCAGTTCCGAACGGCGATCTACCTCTGGCTCGTCCGGGGGCGAGCCGAGGAGGTAAAGTCGAGCCGAGTGTTGGACTCCGAACCATCGGTGTAGTTCAACGGTTGTGGGAGCAGTTCCGAACGGCGTTCTACCTCTGGCTCATCCGGGGGCAAGCCGAGGAGGTAAAGTCGAGCCGAGTGTTGGACTCCGAACCATCAGTGTAGTTCAACGGTTGTGGGAGCAGTTCCGAACGGCGATCTACCTCTGGCTCGTCCGGGGGCGAGCCGAGGAGGTAAAGTCGAGCCAAGTGTTGGACTCCGAACCTTCAGTGTAGTTCAACGGTTGTGGGAGCAGTTCCGAACGGCGATCTACCTCTGGCTCGTCCGGGGGCGAGCCGAGGAGGTAAAGTTGAGCCAAGTGTTGGACTCCGAACTATCGGTGTAGTTCAACGGTTGTGGGAGCAGTTCCGAACGGCGATCTACCTCTGGCTCGTCTTGGGGCGAGCCGAGGAGGTAAAGTCGAGCCGAGTGTTGGACTCCGCACCATCGGTGTAGTTCAACGGTTGTGGGAGCAGTTCCGAACGGCGATCTACCTCTGGCTCGTCCGGGGGCGAGCCGAGGAGGTAAAGTCGAGCCGGACATTGGACTCCGAACCGTTGGTTGAAATCAAATTAAAAAACAGATGACAAGGGCAGAGAAAGGCATGCAAATTTATAAGTATGAAAGAGCATTCTTCATTAATAATCGACGGCGAACCGTTTTACATATTACAACTTATGAAAATAGATTACAAATTGGAGGAGAGGAATGGCTCGATATCTTGTGATAATTAGCGTGGCGTCGGGGCGCTTTCTTGGTATTTCAGGAGGTGGTCGGCATTCCAGGTTCTCGGAATCTCTCTGCCCTCTAGATCTTCCAGTCGATATGCTCCGGGCCGAACTACCCTTGTAATCTTGTACGGCCCCTCCCAGTTCGGAGCCAGCTTGCTCTTCTGATTGGGGAAGGATATGGCCAGATTTCGCAAGACTAAATCTCCTTGTTTAAGGTTGGTGGGTCGGACCTTCTTGTTGTAGGCCAACTCGACCCTTCTTCGGTAATTCTGCTGCCGAATCGACGCTCTTTCCCTCAGCTCATCTACTAGATCTAAGTCTGCCCTGAGGTCCCTGGCGTTCTGTTCCTCATTGTAGGCTGCGAGGCGAGGGGAAGGTATTCCGACCTCGAGGGGTATCACCGCCTCGGTCCCATAGGTGAGGTTGAAAGGCGACTCTCCTGTGGGGGTCCGCTTGCTCGTGCGGTAATTCCATAGGACGTTGGGGAGTTGGTCGACCCATAAGCCTTTGGAACATTTGTCCAGCCTTTTCTTGATGCCTGCGAGGATCTGCCGATTAGCATTTTCTGCCTGTCCGTTCGACTGAGGATGGGAGACGGACGAGAAGCGCTGCTGGATGGCAAGGTCGTCGCACAGAGCTTGGAATGCTGCGCCAGTGAACTGAGTCCCGATGTCCGTCACGAGGACACAGGGGATGCCGAATCTATAGATGATGTTCTTCCAGAAAAATTGAACCACTTTGTTCTCGGTTATAGTGGCGAGGGGCTCGGCCTCGACCCACTTTGAGAAGTAGTCGATGGCTACGACCAAGAACTTGAACTGACCCGGAGCCGGAGGGAAAGGCCCTAGTAAGTCCATCCCCCACATTGCGAAGGGGATAGAACTTGATAGGGAGGCAAGGTTGGCTTGAGGGAGGTGACGGATGCTGGAGTGTCTCTGGCAAGAGTTACATTGCCGAACGTGTCGCTCGGCGTCTTGAAGGAGGGTCGGCCAGAAGTATCCATAATTCAAAGCTTTCCGGGCCAGGGACCTGGATCCTAAATGTGCCCCGCCGATGCCTTCGTGGAGCTCTTGTAGGGCATAGTCGGCTTGTTCTGGGGAGAGGCACCTTAGGTATGGTCGGCCATCAATTTGAGAGAAGGAGCGTTTGTATAAGATACCCTCGATCAAGACATACCGCTCGGCCCGGGTTCTGACTCGGCGTGCTTCTTTGGGATCTTCGGGCAGGAGCCCGTCCCTCAAGAATTCCACCAACGGCTTCATCCAATTATCTTGCAACATGACCGGTAACGACTCCACCGAGCCGGATGTCTCGTCTTCTATGCTCGGCCTAGAGAGGACCTCGATCAGAACGGTCTGTTCAAGACCTTGTAGGGAGGATGAGGCCAACTTGGAGAGGGCATCGTCCTGCGAATTCTCCTTACGAGGGACCCATTGGATGAGCGCCTCTTCGAATCGGCTCATGAGGGCCCGGACCTTAGCGAGGTACTTCGCCATCCGCTCGTCTCGGGCCTCGTACTCGCCCAGGACTTGGTTCACAATAAGTTGGGAGTCGCTATGGATTCGGAGGCACTGCGCTCCAGTACTTCGAGCGAGTCCGAGACCTGCGATGAGTGCTTCGTACTCCGCCTCATTGTTCGAGGCCTTGAAGTTCATACGGATTGCGTACTGAAGGACGAAGTCATCAGGACCGTTCAGGATGATGCCGGGGCCGCTCCACTCATTGTAGGAGGAGCCATCCACGAAGACCGTCCAAATGGGGGGTCCGTTCGGGACGTGGCCGACCTCAGGAATAGTGGACTCGACGATGAAGTCAGGCGAGGGCCTGTGCTTTGATCGCCATCCGAGGTTGGTAGGAGATGTCATGTTGGCTCAGCTCTATGGACCACTTCATTAGCCGGCCCGAGGTCTCAGGCTTGTGGAGGATCTGCTTTAGAGGTTGGTCGGTGAGGACAACGACCGAGTGGGATTGGAAGTACGGACGGAGCTTCCTTGCCACCATGACCAGGGTGTAGGCCATCTTCTCAATCTTCGGATAACGGAGCTCGGCATCCCGAAGCACCTTGCTTACGTAGTAGATGGGCCTTTGGGCCCGGTCCTCCTCTCTCACCAAAACAGCACTTAGGGTCTGCTCGGAAGCAGCCAAGTAGACGAAGAGGGTTTTCCCCGGGACAGGCTTGCTGAGCAGAGGGGGGTTTACCAAGTAGGCCTTCAGTTGGTCGAACGATTCCTGTTGTGGTTGGCCCCATTCAAAACCCTTAGCCCTCCTGAGTGCCTTGAAGAAGGGGAGGCACTTTTCCCCAGACTTCGAGAGGAACCGGCCGATAGCGGCGAGCCGACCCGTTAGCTTCTGCACCTCCTTGACGTTCCGGGGCGGGGCCATGTCCAATATGGCCTTGATCTTCTCGGGATTAGCTTCGATCCCTCGCTGGCTCACCATGAAGCCGAGGAACTTCCCTGAAGAGACCCCGAACGCACACTTGTTCGGGTTCAGCCGCATGCTGTGCCTCCTCAACATGCCGAATGCCTCCTGGAGGTCGGCCATGTGGTCAGTGCCTCGGATGCTCTTGACGAGCATATCGTCAACGTACACCTCCATGTTCCAGCCTATCTGGCTCTGGAAGACCTTGTTGACGAGGCGCTGGTAGGTGGCGCCCACGTTCTTCAACCCGAATGGCATGACCCGGTAGCAGTAGAGGCCCTGATCGGTGATGAAGGAGGTCTTCGGAATGTCCGGAGGGAACATTCGGATCTGATTATAGCCGGAGAAGGCGTCCATGAAGCTGAGGAGCTCATGGCCTGAGGTGGCATCAATCAGGGTGTCGATGTTCGGAAGAGAGAATGGGTCCTTCGGACACGCCTTATTCAGGTCGGTGAAGTCGATGCATATTCTCCAAGAGCCGTTGGACTTCTTGACCATTACAACATTGGAGAGCCACTCGGGGTAGTTTACCTCCTGTATGAACTTAGCCTTCAAAAGTTTATCCACCTCCTCATTGATGGCCTGCTGTTGCTCGGGAGCGAATTTTCGTCTCTTCTGCTGAACCGGTTTGCACCCCGGTTCGACACTTAGGCGGTGGACTAGCAACTCCTCGGAGATGCAGGGCATATCCACGGCTGACCAAGCGAACAGGTCGCGGTTATCCCTGATGCACTTAACCAAGTCAGAGCACAGCGCAGTCGGCAAGGACTTGCTGATGAGGAACTTTCGGCTCGGGTCCTCGTCCGAGAAGAGCACTTCTTCCAACTCGTCCGTCGGCTCGGACGTGGGTCGGAATTTCGGCTCGGGGATTTCTAGTGTCTCGAGGGAGAGCACCGGTCCCCCAGTGGAAGTCATGTAGCACTTCCGAGCCGTTTCTTGGCTTCCCCTGACTTCCCCTACTCCCAACCGAGTGGGGAACTTCATTTTAAGGTGGTACGCTGAGGGGACAGCTTCCAGGGCAGCTAGGCCGGGTCGGCCTAGAATGACATTATACGCGGTCGGGACGTCGACGACCATGAAGTCCATCGGCTCGGTCCGGGTAGTAGGGGTCTTTCCAGCAGTTACGTCTAGGGTTATCACTCCCTCGACAGTTACTAGGACCCCCGTGAACCCGTGGAGCGTGTAACCGGCCGGCTTGAGACGGTCCCGAGACAGGTGCAAGGCCTCGGAAGGCCGAGAGGAAGAGGATGTTCACCGAGCTCCCGTTATCTACCAGGACCTCTGCACCTTGAAGTTTGCCATGCGAAGGTCGATGACGAGGGCGTCGCAGTGGGGAGTTCGGACCCCCTCGAGGTCTTCATCGGAGAAAGTCACCGGGACTCCGAGGCCTTTGGGAGGAGGGGCGCTGTGAACTGAGTTGACCTCTCGGACGAAGACCTTCCGAGAGGAGTTGGAGGAGCCCCCCATAGGCCCTCCGTGGATGAGGTGCAGGACCCGTTCTTCCTCAAACTCGGGCGTCTCCTCGCACCGTTCGGAGCGCTTGTTAGCCCCCCGAGGCGGAGGAGTGCTGCGATCCGCCCGATCGTTTGCCTTTACAAATTTGTCTAGTTGTCCCCTCTGGATGAGGGCCTCTATTTCATTTTTCAACGCCCTGCAGTCGTTGGTGTCATGGCCGTGGTCCCGGTGGTAACGGCAAAATTTCTCTTTATTCTTCATCTTAGCCGGGGTATTCATCCTCGGAGCCGGAGGGATGACCCCCTCCTTCTCCACTTCCATCAGGATGGTGGAGACATTGGCGGTGAGGGGAGTGAACTTCTCAAACCTAGGGGGAGGGCGGCGCTGACCGCCCCTCCTCCTCTGTCGCCTTCCTCTTCGATCCAGAGGCCGATCCTCCGAAGTTCGGGAGGCATTCGGCCTCTTCCGCCCGGATATACTTCTCGCACTTAGGAGAAGGTCGTCGAAGTTGTGCGGGGGCTTCTTGGCGAGGGACGACCGGAGGTTGGAGTTGAGGACATTCGACTGGAACGCAACAGTCGCCACTGACTGGTCTAAGGAGGCAATAGACCTGACTTCTACGGTGAATCTCTTCACGTAGTCCCTCAGCTTCTCTCCCCTTTCTTGCCGCAGGTTGAGTAGGGAGAGGTTCGTCTTCTCGGCTCGCCTGCTACTCACAAAGTGAGTTATGAACAGCATTTTGAACTGCTCGAACGAGAAGATGGAAGAGGGGGCGAGCCTCGAGTACCATTCCCGAGCCGACCCCCTAAGGGTGGCGGGGAAGGTCTTGCAGAGCATGGCGTCGGAAGCTTGATGGATCGACATTAAGGTTTTGAAGCTCTCGACGTGATCAACTGGGTCGGACTCCCCTGAGTACGTTTCAAACTGCGGAGGTTTGAAACCTCTCGGTATGGGGACCTCCATGATCGTCCGAGAGAAGGGGGGTCTGCTGGGACGGACAGTCCCTGCTCTAGACTCCAACTCTCTATCCATGCGGCCAATGCGCCTCTCCACCTCATGGAGACGGCGGTTGAGGGCATCGTCCCTCCGCTGGTAATCATACGATCCCCTAGACTCTTCTTCATAGGAAGGGGAGCGGGGACTGCGGTGCCGATAATCCTGGGATCGGCGGGGACTGTAGGGATGCTGCTGGCAACTGGGCGCCGCGAGAGGACTTCTGGATCGGTGGCGAGGACTGGGAACCTGCGGGGGTGTTGGGACCCTCTGGGCATTCTGGTTATTGGGGCGAAGGTTGAGGGCCTGGAGCACGGTCTCCTGAAATTGTAGGAACTCGGCACGAGAGATAGGTGCCTCATTGTTCCTCGGATGATGCCGGTCCACAGGGGAATGTGGCCTCCTCCTGCGCTGCTTGGGAGATGCTGCTCGGCCTCCGAAAATGCTTCTCGGCCCCCTCGGTCCGGAGACCTTCTACCGTCTCGGCGGTGAGGAGATCGCTCACCGTGATACTGGCAGGAGGCTCCCTCTCGGGCCCGCCTCTCATCTAGGTGGGTGCGAAGGTCCTCCTCTTTTTGGCGGTTCAGGACTGTGTTGCGGAGGTCGGGGTGATGAGAAGCCATTGAATCCGAGGATTCATTATGAACCGAGACATGGTCCGGGTTGAGGGGCTGCTTCTGCCTCCGACCGTTATGACTGGAAGGGCCATTGGGGGGTCGCTGTTTAGGAAGAGGAGGTTGGCCCTGCTGGGCTGGGGGAGGAAGTTCGGGCTGTGGAATAGGATTGACAGGGACTTCCTCTGTCGGATCGACAGGATTGGGCCCGCGATTGGACCCTCTGGATCTGACCTTCTTTAGAGGCATGGTTGGAGAAGACGACAAGGAAGAGGCTGAGGCTGTTCGTGTGGTCTTTCCCACAGACGGTGCCAATCTGTTACCGCTGATTTCGGTGTGGGGGTAAACAGATGAGATTTGTGAGTTCGAGAAAACCTGAACAGCAGATCCAAGCCTTCTGATTCCTGCCGCAACTTGCAAGGAAGTGCGAGACACCGGGGTTGATTCCGGCGACGCACCCTCCGACGCTCTTGTCAGTAACCAGTGGTGATTAAAGAAAGAGCTTAAGGTGGAAAAAGAGTGATTACCTGGTCACAGTTGTAGAGGGGAGGTATTTATAGTCGTCAGGGGAGTGATTAGGGAATTGATTCCCTGTATAACTGCCAGGAGAAAAATCCTCACAGTCTGTTTAGGAAACTAATTCCTGATTCCCGGTGAGAGTAAGTCAGGCCCATTGACTTGGTCAAATCAGAGGCCCTGATTTATCTCATGTTGGTCTGGGTTCGCCTCGGGTCGGGACCCGTACCCAATTGGTGTGGATCCGTTTGTGGGTTATTGGATCTGTGCGAAGGAGATCCAGTACCCGCTTTGGATCCACTTGTTTGTGAAATTACCATTTTACCTCCGAGCTTCAAGATTCGCGCCCAATCTGGACGGTTATTTACGCTTGGAATCTTGTAGGATTAATTATAAAATTACCTATCATATGTAGGAATGACATACATGTTGTAGGATTCATTCTAAAAAATTACCTATCATGTTTAGTAATTTATTTATGCTTAGAATGTTGTAGGATTCATTCTAAAATTATCTACCATGTCTAGGAGGGTTAATTATGCTTAGAATGTTGTAGGATTCATTCTAAGAATTTCCTACCATGTTTAGATTAATTTATTTATGCTTAGAATGTTGTAGGATTCATCCTAAAATTATCTACCATGTTTAGGAGTGTTAATTATGCTTAGAATGTTGTAGGATTCATTCTAAGAATTTCCTAGCATGTTTAGATTAATTTATTTATGCTTAGAATGTTGTAGGATTCATTCTAAAATTATCTACCATGTCTAGGAGTGTTAATTATGCTTAGAATATTGTAGGATTCATTCTAAGAATTTCCTACCATGTTTAGATTAATTTAATTATGCTTAGAATGTTGTAGGATCCATGATAAAATTACTTACCATGTTAGAAGTATATATACATATATACTTAGGAATGTTGTATGTTCATACTAGTAGTTACCCATGCTTAGTAAGACATTCATGTTTAGTAGTTATTCATGCTTAATAAAGATTCATGCTTGGATGATAGTAGAAAAGTTGTATATCATGTTAGTTTAATTGTAGGGAAGTTATATGACATGCTAGATAAATGGTAGAAAAGTTGTATACCATGCTAGTTTAATTGTAGGTAAGTGGTATACCATGCTAGTTTTAATTGTAAGTAAGTTGTATGCCATGCTAGCTTAATTGCAAGTAAGTTGTATCCCATGCTAGTTTAAATTGTAAGTAAGTTGTATGCCATGCTAGCTTAATTGCAAGTAAGTTGTATGCCATGCTAGTTTAAATTGTAGTAAGTTGTATGCCATGCTAGCTTAATTGCAAGTAAGTTGTATGCCATGCTAGTTTAAATTGTAAGTAAGTTGTATACCATGCTAGATTAAATGAATACTCATGTTTACATGATAGCCATGCTTAGATAAGTATTTGTTCATGCTATCTTAGTAGATGATCATGCTTAATCATTATTCATACTAAGTAAGTAGGTGTCATGCTAATTATTGATTATGTTAAGTTAATGGTATCCATACTATGATATTCATGCTTAGATTAAAGAAACTACCCATGGTTAGTTGTAGTAATTTTTTATGTTATGTTTTATACCATGCTAAAGTTCAAATACATGCTTAGAATGTTGTAGGGTTAGTGTTAGAATACCTACTATGCCTTGGAATGTTGCATGTTCATACTAGTTATATATCCATGCTTGGGTTGTGGTGATTAGTCATGATAAGTAGTAAGCTTTCATGCTCAAATTATAACCTATGCTTGACTATAGTGGACTTCATGTCTAGGTCGTAGTGATTTTCATGCTTAAGCTCGATGTAAGCACAAGCTTAATCATATTCATACTTAGGAGTATCATGGTGAGTGGTTGTGTTATATGATTAGATTGTCGTAGGAAGATGCTTGCAATTGTATGCCATACTTAAGGCGCTATAGGTTGAAGTAATAAGGATTGGGAAGACCACTAGTGATAGTTAGTTCGATAAAGGCTGTTATGTCGCCTTCGGATTCTTCCTTAGTAGAATACTGACCATAGACTATTAGTAGACTCTTCTGTTGCTTCTAATAATAGGAGATCAAGTTTGCTAGTAGCACGTTTGGTTGCTTTTAAGATTGATTACCTGTATGGTTGTTTGCATATGGTTGTGCTCGTACGTGGCTCGACTGGCCTGTACGTAGCTGTGGGTCTCATACGTAGCTTACTTGGCTCGTATGTAGGTTGTTGTCTCGTACGCGGCTCGACCGGCCCGTGCGTAGCTGTTGGTCTCATACGCGGCTTATTTTACTGGTATGTACGTGGTTATCTCCTACGAGGCCCGCCTGGCTCGTAGGTTGTTATTGTTTCATACGTAGCTTATTGGCTCGTATGTGGTTGTTACTCGTGTATAGCTTGTTAGCTAGTACACAGTTCGTTGTGCTCGTCTAGGGTGATATTACCACAGTAAGGGCTATCGACCATCAAGACATATGTTTTCTTCCCCTAAGAAACTGTGGAGGAGTCACTCCTTGTGTACCGTCGAATCTTAACCAGGGTAGGTTGATCGAGGACCGGAGTATAGACGAAATCCAAGTCTAGGGTAGCGGCATGCATGTATATTCGCACGGCCAAAGTCTTGGATCGATGAGCCACGAACCGGATCCTGAGGGATTCTGGTAAGTCTAGGTTGAGCAGCCTAGTAGAGTTGTCTTGCGAAGTCTACTTTAAAGGCCTAGCATGTTTTGTTTATAATATTGTCATCCCTAGGATTGTTCGAGTCAGGGACATCATTAGGATAGTGACTTACAATGATCATTTTACTTAAACCATTTTGCCGGGAGAGAGGAGTCGGTTGTAGGGCGCCCCTTACACTAACTCGTCCCTTGAGGCAGATCATAGGTGGTGTATTGGGTTGTACCTTCCCGTCAAAGGGACACGTACGGTGCCGTCTCACGAGTTGAGGACACGGGTTGCGTATCTCGTGCTGTTAATTCCTGGAGTACCGTGGCTGAGGGGTGCCACAGGATGCATTGTGCAGTCCTGCGCTTGCGAGACCCCAGAGGGTGCCACAGGGTAGGCTTCGCGCTACTCCGCGCTTGCAAGACCCTATAGTTTGATTTTGGAATGACGCCCGATACATTGGGTTCGTCTGTTTTGAGTGAGGTCCGGATAGCTGGGTCACAGTGGCGAACATAGACACCACTGGCGAAATGCATTAGTGGGACTTGACCACGTATGCAACCTCATTAGTCACGTGTAGGTGTCAGGAACAGGTTGTGTACAATTAGAATTCATAACGCGGGTTCAAATCCCTATATATGGAGAAACGGCTTGAGATGGGGTCGCATGTAGTATGGGCTGCATGTTGCTTCGAAGACTCGCTGACGTTAGAATAGGGAGCATCCTAGTTCTATTTAAATATCTCATTAGAGTCAGTTCATAGCACTCACGAACACTTAAACTACACCAACACCATTGCTATATTTTGTATGTTGTTTGGGAGATTCGCTGCTATATGATCAGCCTTTAAGCGTCAGTGAATACTGACGTCCCCACTTCCATAGTTACTGGATCGCCAAAGTACAAGGGCCAGATTCAGGAGGACTCAAGGCAAGGAAAGCAAGGAGTCAGTGTTATGTTTAGTTCCGCTGCAGTATATGTATTGATTATCTAATAGTTAAGAAGTACTCAAGTGAGAGTTACCAAGTGTTGTTCTTCATTTCTTGTACTCTGATGTAATTTGTTGAAGGTTGAAATACTTGGGATTGTAAAGGTATTATTGTAACACTATTGTAATGTATTGCAGTTGTATGAGATTCAGACTTGTAATACATTGGGTGTTGAAAATAAAAGTTTTAAATTCTCCTGTTTTTCTGTGTATTGTGACTAATTGAAGAGAAGATATTGGCTCGTGTCACGGTTTCCCAGTGTCGGAAATTGGGGCGCTACAGAGTGGTATCAGAGCTAACTTCAATTTACAGTCCAACACAGCAGGAAAATTAAACTTGGATGCCCTTTAGGAGTCGGGTCCTAGTTAGTTGTAGGCAATTGTAATTCATATTGTTGTTCCTTTCAACTTATGTTTTATGATTATCCTATATCTGGACTAATTCCAGTATGTATATTTTAGGATGGTATTCGAAAATATCCTAACCGAGGATGTATTGATGGGGGAGAGTGAGCCAATATCAAGGGATGACCTGATGATCTCGAGCGAGGAGCCGAAGGAGATTTCACTACAAGTTAACCTCAAGATGAACTCGCCTTCACCCCCGCGAGGGCCGAGTATGGATCAACGCAGGGCGGCGGCGGCCAGCATATATCGAGAAATGAGGAAGCTAATGAAGTACGTAGCCAGGATAGATCGTCAAGCTAAGCAACTGGGTGATGCTTGCATAACCACATTAGCAGGCCTGGCAGAGGAGCGGGAATATTTCAACGCCAGATTGGCACAACTACGGCGTGAGTGGGAGAAAATTCTAGAGACCGCCAAGGTTATAGTATGCCATTTCTGTGAGGAGGATGGGCACGAGAAATCCGCCTGTCCACGATATCCAGATATCGGTCAGTATACATCCGTATTGTATCAAATTGATACCGTGACCTTCTGAACTAATAATAGAAATTATTTTATTATTATTTCCGAGATTAAATTATTTTACACGGATTACGCGAAGATTTTCGGTATACAGACATACATGTGCACATACGTGTAGTATGTCGATTAGTACATTATGCGAATTGTGTGTTGTGTATTTTTGGACAACACTTGTTTTGTTATGACAAAACCTAGTAGAGTGTTAGGGTTTATAAGTGGTTATTCCTAGGGTTACAAAGACATAAGGGATTAAGGGAGATTACTAGAAAATCTCTCTCCTACACCACACCTCCACCACATAACACCTCCTCCACCTCACCCCTACCCTCCTAGGGGTATGGCCGGCCCCCAAATTAAGGGAGGGCCAAAATGCAAATGTGTGTGCACATTTGCACTTTCCACCATTCTCTCATCCTATAAATACCCCCTTCCTCCACCTTTGTCTAATTTTAGAAAGATCAAAAAGAAAGAAAGAAAGAAAGGAAAAGAAAGAAAGAACACCATACTAATTGGAGAGTTTTCTTTGTAGGTCTTCTTAGGAGTTCTTAGAAGCTAAGGGGAAGGAGAAGGAGCATAGGCTAGTCCTTCCTACAAAAAGATTTAGGTGGGGGTTCTCCACAATTCTTTGTTTGTTGCTTGTTTGTTTGTATTGTGTTTTGACTTCTTCTCCTTATCTTCTTGTTTTGTTTTCTTTTGTTTTTTTGGGGTTGTTCTTGTGATGGGTATGTGTTGTTGTTGTGAATGTTGTGATGAATAAAAGAAAGAAAGTAGTAGTAGTACCAACTAAACACATAAAGATCAAATCTTTATAGTTGTAGTTGTTATGTTTGTTTTATGGACTAAAATGACATAAGGCATATGGACTTGATCATACAACCGGTTGGGGTTGTAGGACTTGATATGAACTATACATAAAGCATATGAACATTTTATACAACCATTGTTGGTTGTAGGACTTGTGTTGGACTTGACTAAAAAGATAAGCATATGGGTTGAACCAAATAAAAGTTCTTACCTTATTTTTATTATTGTTGTTCTCTTTTGTAATCTTAAAAAGAACCTAAATTAGATGTTATTTCTAATTAATGGAAAAGAAATTAATCTAAATCACTAGTTGTAGAATGAATAAAAAGATTTTTTCTTTTATAAACAATAGTGATAATAAATCAATACTAATAAAGACTAGTAGACAATTAAGTAGTAGCATGTTAAAATAAAGTAGTAGTATGTTGTTAAAATAAAGTAGTAGTAGTATGTTGATTAAATAAAGTAGTAGTGTATGTTGTTAAAATAAAGTAGTAGTAGTATGTTGATTAAATAAAGTAGTAGTGGTATGTTGTTAAAATAAAGAAGTAGTAGTAAGTAGTTGTAGATGTTTTATGTCCATAAAGTAGTAGTAGTAGTTGATAGTTGTATGTTGTGTTCTTGATTAAAATGAAGTAGTAGTAGTAGTAGATAGTTGGGTGTTATGTTCTTGACTAAAATAAAGTAGTAGTAGTGGTAGATAGTTGTGTGTTATGTTCTTGATTAAAATGAAGTAGTAGTAGTAGTAGATAGTTGTATGTTATGTTCTTGGTTAAAATGGAGTAGTAGTAGTAGTAGATAGTTGTAGATGTTTATTTTATGTTCATAAAGTAAATACCATGCTAAGATTGTATTAGATTAATTTAGTTATGCTTAGAATGTTGTAGGATCCTTTCTAAAAATTCCTATCATGTTTTTATGCTTAGAATGTTGTAGCATTCCTTCTAAAAAAAATACCTACCATGTTTAGGAATGACAATTATGTTTAGAATGTTGTAGGATAAATTCTAAAATTGCCTATCATATGTAGGAATGACATACATGTTGTAGGATTCATTCTAAAATTTCCTATCATGTTTAGGAAGGTCATTTATGCTTTGAATCTTGTAGGATTAATTCTATAATTGCCTATCATATGTAGGAATGACATACATGTTGTAGGATTCATTCTAAAATTTCCTATCATGTTTAGGAAGGTTATTTATGCTTAGAATCTTGTAGGATTAATTATAAAATTGCCTATCATATGTAGGAATGACATACATGTTGTAGGATTCATTCTAAAAAAATACCTATCATGTTTAGATTAATTTATTTATGCTTAAAATGTTGTAGGATTCATCCTAAAATTATCTACCATGTTTAGGAGTGTTAATTATGCTTAGAATGTTGTAGGATTCATCCTAAAATTATCTACCATATTTAGGAGTGTTAATTATGCTTAGAATGTTGTAGGATTCATTCTAAGAATTTTCTACCATGTTTAGATTAATTTATTTATGCTTAGAATGTTGTAGGATTCATTCTAAAATTATCTACCATGTCTAGGAGTGTTAATTATGCTTAGAATATTGTAGGATTCATTCTAAGAATTTCCTACCATGCTTAGATTAATTTAATTATGCTTAGAATGTTGTAGGATCCATGATAAAATTACTTACCATGTTAGAAGTATATATACATATATACTTAGGAATGTTGTATGTTCATACTAGTAGTTACCCATGCTTAGTAAGACATTCATGTTTAGTAGTTATTCATGCTTAATAAAGATTCATGCTTGGATGATAGTAGAAAAGTTGTATATCATGTTAGTTTAATTGTAGGGAAGTTATATGACATGCTAGATAAATGGTAGAAAAGTTGTATACCATGCTAGTTTAATTGTAGGTAAGTGGTATACCATGCTAGTTTTAATTGTAAGTAAGTTGTATTCCATGCTAGCTTAATTGCAAGTAAGTTGTATCCCATGCTAGTTTAAATTGTAAGTAAGTTGTATGCCATGCTAGCTTAATTGCAAGTAAGTTGTATGCCATGCTAGTTTAAATTGTAAGTAAGTTGTATACCATGCTAGATTAAATGAATACTCATGTTTACATGATAGCCATGCTTAGATAAGTATTTGTTCATGCTATGTTAGTAGATGATCATGCTTAATCATTATTCATGCTAAGTAAGTAGGTGTCATGCTAATTATTGATTATGTTAAGTTAATGGTATCCATACTATGATATTCATGCTTAGTGTAGCGCCCCGATTTCCGATACCGGAAAACCGTGACACGAGCCAAGACCTTTTCTTCAATTGGTCACAATACACAGAAAAACAGGAGAATTTAAAACTTTTTATTCAATACACAAAGTGTTACAAGTCTGAATATTGTACAATTGTAATACCTTACAATAGAGTTACAACATTACCTTTACATTTCTAAGTATTACAATCTTCAACATCTTACATCAGAGTACCTCTCAACTAATACATAATCAATACATATACTGCAGCGGAACTAAACATAACACTGACTCCTTACTTTCCTTGCCTTGAGTTCTCCTGAATTTCGCCTTTGTACTTCGGCGATCCAGTACTTATGGAAGTGGGGACGTCAGTATTCACTGACGCTTAAAGGCTGATCATATAGCAGCGAATCTTCCAAACAATATACAGAATATAGCAATGGTGTTGGTGTAGTTTAAGTGTTCGTGAGTGCTATGACTAGACTCTAATGCGATATTTAAAATAGAACTAGGATGCTTCCTATTCTAATATCAGCAAGTTTCCGGAAGCAACATACAGCCCATACTACATGCGACTCCATCTCAAGCCGTTTCTCCATATATAGGGATTGTACCCGCGTTATGAACTTCTAATTGTACTCAACCTGTTCCCGACACCTACACGTGGCTAATGAGGTTGCAGATGTGGTCATGTGCCACTGTTGCATTTTGCCAGTGGTGTCTATGTTCGCCACTGCGACCCGGCCAACCGGACCTCTCTCAAAATAGACGAACCCAACGTATCGGGCGTCATTCCAAAATCAACTATAGGGTTTCGCAAGCGCAGGGTAGCACGAAGCCTACCCTGTGGCACCCTCTGGGGTCTAGCAAGCACAGGACTGCACAATGCATCCTGCGGCACCCCCAGCCACGGTACCTCAGGAATTAACAGAGCGAGATACGTAACCCGTGTCCTCAACTTGTGAGACGGCACCGTGCGTATCCCTTTGACGGGAAGGTACAACCCAATACACCACCTATGATCTGCCTCAAGGGACGAGTTAGTGTAAGGGGCCCCCTACCACTGACTCCTCTCTCCCGGCAAAAGGGTTTAAATAAACCGATCCTTGTAAGTCACTATCCTAATTATGTCCCTGACTCGAACAATCCTAGGGGTGACAATATTATAACCACAACATGCTAGGCCTTAAATTAGGCTTCGCAAGATAGCTCTACTAGGCCGCTCAACTTAGATTTACCAGAATCCCTCAGGACCTGGTTCGTGGCTCATCGATCCAAGACTTTGGCCGTGCGAATATACATGCACGCCGCTTCCCTAGACTTGGATTCCGTCTATACTCCGGTCCTCGACTAACCTACCCTGGTTAAGATTCGACGGTACACAAGGAGTGACTCCTCCACAGTTCCTTAGGGTAAGAACATATGTCTTGATGGTCGATAGCCCTTAGGGTGGTAACATCACCCTAGACGAGCGCAACGAACTGTGTACTAGCTAACAAGCTATACACGAGTAACAACCACATACGAGCCAATAAGCTACGTATGAAACGATAACTACCTACGAGCCAGGCGGGCCTCGTAGGAGATAACCACGTACATACCAGCCGAATAAGCCGCGTATGAGACCAACAGCTACGCACGGGCCGGTCGGGCCGCGTACGAGACAACCACCTACATACGAGCCGACTAAGCTACGTATGAGACCCACAGCTACATACGGGCCAGTCGAGCCACGTACGAGCACAACCGTGTGCAAACAACCATACAGGTAATCAATCCTAGAAGCAACCAAACGTGCTTACTAACATACTTAATCTTCTATTATTAGAAGCAAAAAAAGGATCTACTAGTAGTCTATGATTGGTATTGTACTAGGGAAGAACCGAAGGCGACAAAACGGCCTTTACCGGACTAACTATCCCTAGTGATCTTCCCAATCCTTATTACTTCAACCTATAGCGCCTTAAGTATGGCATACAATTACAAGCATCTTCCTATGACAATTTAATCATATAACACAACCACCATGATATTCCTATGTATGAATGTGATTAATGCTTATGCTTACATCGAGCTCAAACATGAAAATCACTTACGACCTAGACATGAAGTCCACTATAGTCAAGCGTAAATTGAGCATGAAAGCCTACTACTTATCATAACCAACCACCACAACCCAACTAGTATAAACAAGCAACATTCCAAGGCATAGTAGGTATTCTAACATTACTCCTACAACGTTCTAAGCATGTATTTAAACTTTAGCATGATATAGAACACAATCCTAAAATCACTACACTAACCATGGATAGTTCCTTTACTCTAAGCATGAATATCATAGTATGATATCATTAACTTAACATGATTAATAATTAGCATGATACCTTCTTACTTAGCATGAATAATGATTACGCATGATCGCCTACTAACATAGCATGAACAATACTTATCTAAGCATGGGTATCATGTACACATGAATATTCATCTAAACTAGCATGGCATACAACGTAATTACCATTAAGCTAGCATGGCAAAGATCTTACTTACAATTACAACTAGCATGGTATATCACTTACCTATAATTAAACTAGCATGGTATATCGCATAACTACAATTAAACTAGCATGGTATATCACTTTATCATGGATCCTACAACATTCTAGGCACAATAAAATTAATCCAAACATGGTAGGAAACCCTTAGATTGGATCCAACAACATTCTAAGCATAAATGAGTGAATCTAAATGTGGTAGGAACTCTTAGATTGCATCTTACAACATTCTAATCATAAATAGAATAATCTAAGCATGGTAGGAATTTTAAAATTAATCCTACAACATCCTAAGCATGAATAGGATAATCTAAACATGGTAGGAAACTTTTAGATTGAATCCTACAACATTCTAAGCATAAATAAGTTACTAAACATGGTAGGAAATTCCTAGGATGAATCCTACAACATCCTAATCATAAATAAATCACTAAACATGATAGGAACTTTAGGAATGAATCCTACAAATTCTAAGCACAAATAAATTACTAAACATGATAGGAAACTCTAGATTGCATCCTACATCACTGTTAAGCACAAATGAGTGAACCTAAGCATGGTAGGAAACTCTAGAATTTGTCCCACAACATTCTAAGCATGAATGAGTGAATCTAAACGTGGTAGGAAACTCTAAAATTTGTCCCACAACATTCTATCATCATTAAGCATGCTAGATATTTTTAGAATAAATCCTACAACTAACTAAGCATGAAATATGGTAGGATATTTTGGGAAGAAATCCTACAACATTGTTAAACATAAAGCATGATGGGATATGTTTTAGAAATAATCCTACAATTTTCTAAGCATAAGCATGATAGAACTTCTTTAGAAAACATCCTACAACATTTTAAGTCTAAAAGCATGATAGGATATTTTTTTGAACACATCCTACAACATGTTAAGTCTAAAACATGATAGGGATATTTTTATAAACAATCCTACGACATTCTAAACATAAAGCATGATAGAACTTCTTTAGAAAGCATCCTATAATTATCTAAACATAAAACATGAAGAAATATTTCTAGAAGATATCCTACAACTATCTAAGCATGGAAACATGGTAGGATATTTTTAGAGGTAATCCTACAACTAACTAAGCATGAAACATGGCTTCTAAACATTTTTAGAAGTGATCCTACAATACAAGTAGCATGAATATGACTTCTAATCATTTTTAGAAGTGATCCTACAACATTAGTAGCATGAATATGGCTTCTAAGTATTTTTAGAAGTGATCCTACAACATGTGAAGCATGAACATCATCCCTAAGTATGATCTAATACATCTACTATTACTACTTTCATGGAAACATACATCTACTATTGCTATTTTAATAGAAGCATACATATCTACTACTACTATAACTTTATTAGAACATGTATATCTACTACTACTACTATAAGTATCAACTAAAATTTAGCATAACATCTACAACTAAATTACTACAAAAAGATCTTTATGAACACAAAATAAACATCTACAATCACATACTACTATTTCTACTCCATTTTAATCAAAAGCACAACATACAACTATCTACCATTACTTACTACTTTATTTTGGTCAATAACATAACACCCAACTTTCTACTACTACTACTACTTTATTCTCCTCACAATCACAACATACACTATCTATTACTATTATTACTTTATTTAATCAACATGCTACTACTACCTCATTTAATTACATACTACTACTTTATATTTTAGCATACTACTACTTAGTTCTTTATCATTACTAGTGATAAAAGAAAGATCATTTTTACTAGTAAACATGAAAGAAAAGATCTCTTTTTATTATTTCTACAACTAGTGATCAAATAAAAAGAGAAGATCTTTTTAATAGCTACAACTTAGTGATCAAATAAAAAGAAAAGATCTTTTTAATCTACAACTAGTATTTAGTAAAAGAAAGATCTTTTTAATTATCTCTACCACTAGTGTTTAACAAAGAAAAGATCTTTTTATTAGAACATATGCTTTTTATTAGTCCAATCTTCAATTAAAAGTCCTACAACCCACAATGGTTGTAAAATGTTCATATGCTTATGTTATACTAAGTCCTACAACCAACAATGGTTGTATGTTCCATATTCATATGCCATATGTGAATTCTTTTAGTCCAATATCATACAAACAACAACTATAATAACAAAGATGTAATCTTTATGCTTTAGTAGGTTCTACTACTACTTATTTACTTTTATTTATCACCATATACAACAAACCCCAAAACAAAACAAAACAAGAAGGTAAGAAGAAGAAGTCAAACAACAAAACAACAAACAAACAAACAACAAACAAGGAAAGAATCAAAGAGTGTGAAGAAACCCCCACCTAGTTCTCTTTTTGGAAGGACTAGCTTGCTTATCCTTCTCCTTCCCCTAGCTTTTTTTTAGAAGGCTTCTAATAACCTACAAAACAAAACTCTCAAGTTAACTTTTTTTTTGTTCTCTCTTTCTTTTCCTTTCTTTCTTTCTTTCTTTCTTTCTTTTGTTTTCTAAAATGAGAGAAGGAGGTGAATGAGGGGGGACTTATAGAAGAGATAGGAGGTGGTAAGTGCACCCATTGGCACAAAATAACCCCAAGAAGAGGTGGCCGGCCATGCTTGTAGGGGGGGGGAGGGGTATGGTGTAGGGTGGTGAGGTGGAGTGATAAGGTTTCTAGAAGGGTATTAGTTCTACTCATGCATACAATCCTCCTTTTAACCCTCCTAATCAACCCTAGCCTTCTAATTAAGTAGCCATGACAAGAATAAGTATATTGTCCTAAAGTACATACTACATACTAGGTATAATATACTAAGTACCATACAATTGTATGTATGTGTACATGTATGTGTATACAAAAATTTCTTATAAAAATTCTCCTAAAATTCCCATAAATAGTTTAATTTAGAAAATAATAGCAAAATAAATTTTATTATTACTTCGGAGAGTCGCGCTATCAATTTGATGCGCTTCGGATGCGCACCGACCGATAGATGCGCGTAGGCACTGTTTGTGGGCAACCCGCCGAAAAATCACCAAAATAATCTGATTTTGGAATTAAAATAAAATAATAATAAAATAATAATAAAATAGTGATTTCTATGAGTTAATATCTGTCCGGAATATTACACTTAGATTAAAGAAACTATCCATGGTTAGTTGTAGTGATTTTTTATGTTATGTTTTATACCATGCTAAAGTTCAAATACATGCTTAGAATGTTGTAGGGTTAGTGTTAGAATACCTACTATGCCTTGGAATGTTGCATGTTCATACTAGTTATATATCCATGCTTGGGTTGTGGTGATTAGTCATGATAAGTAGTAAGCTTTCATGCTCAAATTATAACCTATGCTTGACTATAGTGGACTTCATGTCTAGGTCGTAGTGATTTTCATGCTTAAGCTCGATGTAAGCACAAGCTTAATCATATTCATACTTAGGAGTATCATGGTGAGTGGTTGTGTTATATGATTAGATTGTCGTAGGAAGATGCTTGCAATTGTATGCCATACTTAAGGCACTATAGGTTGAAGTAATAAGGATTGGGAAGACCACCAGTGATAGTTAGTTCGATAAATATTGTTATGTCGCCTTCGGATTCTTCCTTAGTAGAATACCGACCATAGACTATTAGTAGACTCTTCTGTTGCTTCTAATAATAGGAGATCAAGTTTGCTAGTAGCACGTTTGGTTGCTTTTAAGATTGATTACCAGTATGGTTGTTTGCATATGGTTGTGCTCGTATGTGGCTCGACTGGCCCGTACGTAGCTGTGGGTCTCATACGTAGCTTACTTGGCTCGTATGTAGGTTGTTGTCTCGTACGCGGCTCGACCGGCCCGTGCGTAGCTGTTGGTCTCATACGCGACTTATTTGACTGGTATGTACATGGTTATCTCCTACGAGGCCCGCCTGGCTCGTAGGTAGTTATTGTTTCATACGTAGCTTATTGGCTCGTATGTGGTTGTTACTCGTGTATAACTTGTTAGCTAGTACACAGTTCGTTGTGCTCGTCTAGGGTGATATTACCACCCTAAGGGCTATCGACCATCAAGACATATGTTTTCTTCTCCTAAGGAACTGTGGAGGAGTCACTCCTTATGTACCGTCGAATCTTAACCAGGGTAGGTTGATCGAGGACCGGAGTATAGACGAAATCCAAGTCTAGGGTAGCGGCATGCATGTATATTCGCACGGCCAAAGTCTTGGATCGATGAGCCACGAACCGGATCTTGAGAGATTCTGGTAAGTCTAGGTTGAGCAGCCTAGTAGAGTTGTCTTGCGAAGTCTACTTTAAAGGCCTAGCATGTTGTGTTTATAATATTGTCATCCCTAGGATTGTTCGAGTCAGGGACATCATTAGGATAGTGACTTACAAGGATCATTTTACTTAAACCCCTTTGCCGGGCGAGAGGAGTCGGTTGTAGGGGGCCCCTTACACTAACTCGTCTCTTGAGGCAGATCATAGGTGGTGTATTGGGTTGTACCTTCCCGTCAAAGGGATACGTACGGTGCTGTCTCACGAGTTGAGGACACGGGTTGCGTATCTCACGCTGTTAATTCCTGGAGTACTGTAGCTGAGGGGTGCCACAGGATGCATTGTGCAGTCCTGCGCTTGCGAGACCCCAGAGGGTGCCACAGGGTAGGCTTCGCGCTACCCTGCGCTTGCGAGACCCTATAGTTTGATTTTGGAATGACACCCGATACATTGGGTTCGTCTGTTTTGAGTGAGGTCCGGTTAGCCGGGTCGCAGTGGCGAACATAGACACCACTGGCGAAATGCATTAGTGGGACTTTACCACGTATGCAACCTCATTAGTCACTTGTAGGTGTCAGGAACAGGTTGTGTACAATTAGAATTCATAACGCGGGTTCAAATCCCCATATATGGAGAAACGGCTTGAGATGGGGTCGCATGTAGCATGGGCTGCATGTTGCTTCGGAGACTCGCTGACGTTAGAATAGGGAGCATCCTAGTTCTATTTAAATATCGCATTAGAGTCTAGTCATAGCACTCACGAACACTTAAACTACACTAACACCATTGCTATATTTTCTATGTTGTTTGGGAGATTCGCTGCTATATGATCAGCCTTTAGGCGTCAGTGAATACTGACGTCCCCACTTCCATAGGTACTGGATCGCCAAAGTACAAGGGCCAGATTCAGGAGGACTTAAGGCAAGGAAAGCAAGGAGTCAGTGTTATGTTTAGTTCCGCTGCAGTATATGTATTGATTATCTATTAGTTGAGAAGTACTCAAGTGAGAGTTACCAAGTGTTGTTCTTCATTCCTTGTACTCTGATGTAATTTGTTGAAGGTTGAAATACTTGGGATTGTAAAGGTATTATTGTAACACTATTGTAATGTATTGCAGTTGTATGATATTCAGACTTGTAATACATTGGGTGTTGAAAATAAAAGTTTTAAATTCTCCTGTTTTTCTGTGTATTGTGACTAATTGAAGAGAAGATCTTGGCTCGTGTCACGGTTTCCCAGTGTCGGAAATCGGGGCGCTACAACCTTCCTCCCGAATACCCTACCTCTCATCCTCTCTTTTGCCCTATCTCTTTCTCCCTGTGTTGCCCTACTCCAGTGCCGCAACCTACGCCGTGTTGCCTCTTCCGAAGCCATAGCAGACCAACAGGCGCAACAACCTCCCCTTGTTCTGATTACAGTGCCAGCCAACAACTCCTGAGCTCTCCCCTGTGCTTCTCTCTACCTCTAATAACCACCTCCTGCACCGCCCGCCTCCCGTGCCTCCCTGTCTCCCTTCTACCAACTTCTGCCGAGGCCGCAACAACGGCATCTCTACCCCTGCTGCAGCCACCTGCGACCGCCATCCAGCCCTCGCCCCACAGCCATTCGCCTCCCTTCCACCCTCGACATCGCCGGTAGTCCAGCCCATCTCCCCGTGCTCGTGCCTTCTTCGGCAGACAGCAACAGCAAGCAGCCTTGCTGTCACTGCTGTGCCGTCTCCCTTGGCTTAAGCTCTTGCTGTTTGTTCTCGTTATGGTGTGTGCGCGCTTTTCCCGTGCACGTGTCATCTTGGTAGTGTGCGAGGATCATTTTTGGTTCGTGTGATCTCGAGTTGTTTTTGTGGTGCCGTTCGTGTTCGTGTGTTTGTTGTGGTTCGTGGCTCGTCTTTCTTCGTGTTCGTTCGCCCGGGAATCCGTTCCCATTATTCTGTCTCTTTGCACCTTCCCATCGTCGTCTTCCAAGCAAGTAATTTGTATTAAATTCCTTTACAAATACTAGTACTAAATACTGTCTGTAGTGTAGTTGGATTCTAGAGACAATTTGTGTGTGAATTCCCTTGTTGATATTGTCTCTATAGTGATGATTTGACCATAGTTGCTTCACGACATACTTGACATAATGTAACTTAGGATTGACCTCTTCTTGTTGCATATATGCGTGTTGTTCATGTGTTATCTTGTGCTCGTTCATGTTATTCGTGATAGACATGTCTTGGACTTGTGAAATACCTTATATAATGTAGCTTGGACATGTAGTATACTCTATTTTGTGTTTGTTTGTGTTTTGGATGAGTTCTATGTGAACTAGTGGATTTTGTGCATATGAGATAATTTCAGTTTTGCTGGCTTTTCTGTTTTGATCAGTATTTTAGACCCTATTAAGGTCAGTATTTGAAAATATTTTATGAACATAATTTGTAGATAATTCATTCTATTTTCCAACCCTTTTAACGGATCGTAGTTTCGATTTACGGTTTGTGAGTTATGTCGATTTTACTACAGTGGTATCGAAAGATTCCCAGATTTTGTTTTCTATGAATTCTGAAGAGTAATCTATTTTTATTTTGGTGTTAAAATTATTATTTTGATATGAAATTTTTCTCAGTACTTCTAGACTTGATTGGGGTTTACCCAGAATTTTGGTGGATTTATTTGAGGAGTTTTACAAACCTTTTCATACTTGCAAATAAAGAGTTTACATGTAGAATTTTACTACTATTCAGTAAATAATTTGATTTTCGACCTATTTCTACTTGCTTTTTCTAAATTATTTCTGAATATGAAAGTTAGCCTAATGTATTTATTTTATCACCCTTTTAACAGATTTTGATTTCGATTTATGGTTTGTGAGATATTGCTGTTTTCGTACTGCAGTGTTTGTGATTTCAGATTTACAAACTGTCGTGTCTTGTTGTTTTCCGATTTTTCTTGACTACTCTATTTTTGTTGGAAAATTATGAACCTTGATTTTCTGTAACTATACATATAAGGGAATACCCTATATTTTTCGTGGATTTAATTTGTGAGTTTCATGTTGTTTTTCCTGACTTTGAATACAATCTTATGATTTCTGGCTGAACACGTTTTCTGGTTTCAATTCAGTTTTGAATTATGTTTTTGTGAATTACTATATAACTTGTATATATTTGCTGGATTTGGCCGGGAGTCTATTTTCTAGAACTTTTGACGGATTCAGTTTTGCATGTTTGTAGCAACGGGAATCTCAGTTTTACTGCAGTATGGTCTTGCTGTCCTGAACTAGAAACTCGTTGATTTATCCTTTTGTATGTTATCCTTCACTTGTACATGTTTATCTTAACCTGAACTTGTTACTTGTTTATGACATGTTATTCTTGACCAATTTGTGACACATACATACCTGTTTGATTAATAATAACAAATAACTAAGCCGGGATTAAGGGAAAGACCTTAGTAGTGGACAATATAGGTATGCTACTCAGAAGGGGGCCCGTGTTTCCCATTACTTGTTGCCATATTTCATGACTACATGATTCATACTTGATACTACTTGTTTTAATGTTTCATGACTACATGATTCATGCTTGATACTACTTGTTGCCATATTTCGTGACTACATGATTCATGCTTGATACTACTTGTTGCCATGTTTCGTGACTACATGATTCATGCTTGATACTACTTATTGCCATGTTTCATGACTACATGATTCATGCTTGATAATACTTGTTTCCATGTTTCATGACTACATGATTCATGCTTGTTACTACTTGTTGTCATATTTCATGACTACATGATTTATGATTGATACTACTTGCTGCCATGTTTCATGACTACATGATTCATGCTTGATACTACTTGCTGCCACGTGTTCACGATTACGTGACTCATGCTTGATACTTGTTACTTGACTTGACATTTGAGTACACGGCCCTATAGAAACCCACCACTAGGCCTAAACGTAACTTGCTTGAATGTAGCAACCATGTGATAAAAACTGGGGCGCTTGAAGTGCTATCTAGATAGTAATAAATACAAGACTTGAACATGATCACTTGACACTTGACACTTGAAGAGCATGTAAATTGCAGTATAAATACAAAGAGATGGTGCCATTAGCGCCATCGACCATTTGAGCTAACTGTTCTTCTCATTTCTTGATTTTCTTGAGAGTCCAGGTTCTTCCCCAAACCCACGACTCTCTTCTCCTCCCTCATAGTCCCAATTATATCAATCTCACCATCAACCATGGCCAAGAAAGTGCCGAAATCTGTAGTAGCGGTGTCGGTCCCAACAGAACCGCACCAAACAACAATAACAATAAATCATCTTTCCAACTAGTTGGAGTCGGCTACATAAATCCTGGTTTTCCATTATGCTCGGTTTAGCGGAATATCTCCTGTAAGGCCACAAGCTATCATATCTTTTCACACCGTTTCTACACCCCTAACTCAATTCTTAATATTTATCAAATCACTCTTTTTAATGGGGATTTTATTAATGTCCTAAAACAAAAAATAACAAGCCACCTACAAAATTGAAAAAGTTTGATGCTATTATAGTATTAAGTTTAGCTTACATAAACAGTTGGCATCGACCAGAACACAACTAATTGCCAGCTCTAGTGCCCTAAAAGCCAAACAAAATACTAAAAAAAGCATGTCCTTACTCGATTAAAAAGTCAATCTTTTTCTAAGTCCACAATGAAAATGTGGAGAACAACGGATTTGTTGAATCTTTTACTTTTTCTCACATGGATCATAGGGTGGAGGGGACATCCATGCCCTAAATGCTTTTCGAGAAAAGAAGGGAGACTACCATGAAGCATCATTGGTTACCATCATTTGAAGCTACTATAGTTGGATAACTTGAACTTTGCCATCACACCTTACACAAAGGTCCCGAGATAGACTTTATACTTCTTTTTATAATCTATATATCTATATAATAAATTACAAAGAAAGCAATCAAGTGGATCACATTCAATCTCTCCTAAAATCAATGGACCAGATCTAATCTCACAAAACATATTTTCCAGCCCAAAATTTCGAACTCAAAAATTTCAAACTCCAAACCAATTTCTCTCTCTCTCTCTCAGCTCAGACCCCCCCTCCCCCTTTTCTCTTACCAATTCTCTATCTCTTTCTGTCTTCTTCCTCTCTCTCTCTCTCTTTCGCCTCTCTCGGTCTATCTCTCTCTCACTCTCAGAACCCCCTCACCCCTCTCTCTATCTCTCTCATCCCGAACCCCCACCTCCTTGCAACCCCGCCATCCCCCATCCCTGCCAACCCTGCCACCTCACTGTGCACCTGACCAACCTCCTCTCTCTCTCTCTCTTCTGCCTCTCTCAGTCTCTCTCTCTCTCAGAACCCCCTCACCCCTTTCTCTGTCTCTCTCATCCCGAACCCCCACCTCCTTGCAACCCCGCCTTCCCCTATCCCTGCCATCCCCGCTACCTCACTGTGCACCCGACCAACCTCCACCCAATTGTTCATCGAAACCTTTCATAGCTCCGTCAGCCCTACTCATCGAAACCGCACTCGAACCTCCACCTCCTCCGTCAGCTAAACCCACACTCGAAGCTCCGTCACTCTCATGTAAGCTGAATTCTTGATTGTGCATTGTTATTGTTAGATTTGAACACTTTAGTGAGTCAGTTTAGTTTCACAGAAGTGCAGCGAATATTATTTTTTATTTTGGGGAAATTAATTACAAGAATGTCGAGAGGAACTGTACACTAGGAGGAGCAATAGGTGTTCACCGTCGTGGAGCTTCGGGTAGATAACCGACACATATAAAGGATATTGTGGAAGACCAGGGTTTGGTTTCACATAATCATAGTGGTAATGTTGTTTCCGAATCAAAAAGCAGTGGCGGGGAAACAGAGATTGAGAATGCTTCAGAATTTAATGGATTGTCCGATACAATTCAGACGGCTATGTGGCAGAAGCTCTCTAATGAATTGAGCTACCAAGCTGGACTTGCAGGTAAAGTGATTCAATCTTTTAAGTGTATTATCTAATCGAAGGTATATTACCCTAAATATTTCATGGCATTTAATATAACTAATCGAAGGTATATTACCCTGCCATGGGATGATGTTTATTGTTCCAACGCAGATCGTGTAGATGGGTAGCCATGTTATTGGTTTACACCAAATCTTCGGCCATGAATACTTGGAAGTGGTCGATTATGATGCAATAGAGTAAGCAATATGCTTCTTAATTACGTATTTGATATTTTTTTCGTCTTACAAGTCTGCAATATTCAAAATTCAGTCCTGTTAAATGTAGTGCAGTATTTCGCTAGCTGCTCAATTGCTATTGAGCAAAGACTATTTTGTTGCATTCTAAAGTATTGTTTTATCCCATGCTGTGCAACTTTATTATGTTTAATTAATGCTTTCTTTCATTTTTTTGACTCTGATGTGAAAATACTGCTGATAATTAATTGATACTTTGTAAGTTATGCATTTGTAATAATAGGTTTTGCCAATTTTTCAAAATTTTAGAATTTGGAAGGGATAAGGCTCCCTTTGGCTAACATGAAAGTTGAATGTGATTAATTGTCTGTAGTTCCAAACATGGATCAATTGTTTGTCAAAACATGATTAATTGTCAAAACATGGATCGATTGTTTAGTTCATTTAAACCCGCAACTGTGTATTATGCTTTAAAGTATTGTTCCAAAAGGCAAAATATTGGATGAGAGTATTATGCTTTAAAGTAATTTCAATTTTAACAGAGATATCAGGTGTTGAAATACTGGTACAATGTGTGAACCAGGCATGTTTAAACCCGCAACTGTCACATTTGCGTTGCAAACAAAGTCTTAGATTCATATTTTTATGCAGATGAAATGCAAGATTTAGTGTTAGGGTTTTTGCTAATTTTTGATGGGTTGGGGGTTATGTAGGAGGTGGAGGGGGGAGGTGAATGCGGAGACGCGGAGGACGTCGGTGATGATGTCGCATATGTTCTACAAGACGTTGACTGCGTCGGATAGGAGCACTCATAGGGGGTTTCGGTGCTGAGGCGAGCGGCTGAGGATTGTTTTCCGCCACTGATATTAATGTATTTGTTTGTTTGTTTGTTTGTTGATGTTTGAAAATTGTTGGGTTTTTTGGGATGATTGATTTTGAGTGATGGAATATGTGGTGTAGGATTATAAGCAGCAGAGACCATCGCAGGAGCTGGTTGCCAAGGATTTGCACGGGACGGAGTGGAGGTTTCGGCATATCTATCGAGGTATTATACTTGATTGAATGCCAAATTTCTGGTTTGAAACTAATATTTGCCTTCATTTAATACTTGGGTTTTCTTACTTTTGTTAGACTTTCCTCCTTAAGTATAAGTTTTTTTTGCTTTGAAACTTTAGTAGTTCCTTTTGTTTTCTCAGGTTATATTTCTATTGGGAAGATACTGTGTTATTTATTTGCACTGCATGAACAATGATGTTGATGGATGTTCTGAGGTGTTGAAACTATACTTTTTAAGGTTGAATGTTTGTGCTTCGATTGGTCAAACTTGACACGTCGTAATTTAAGGCCCTTTGCACAACATAAATTAAAAATCAAAATAAAAAATGAAACTTGCTGAAAACAGATTTGTTCCCTGCTATTTGCCTGTGTCAATCGTCCTCATCGAAAGCTAAGTTGATTAAAGTAATCTTACAATACATTGTTGGTTCTACTGAGATGGTTTGTATGAGTTATTGTTAAACTTGATCATGTTCTGCTTTTTGTTTCAAAATTAGTATCAAGTATTTGATGGTTTTGATGATTTTTCATATATGTGCAATGCATCACTACCTTTACAATTTATCATGTAGGTTGCCTCTCTTACTGCTACCTCTCGTACCCCTATTCAAGTAAGGCTCTTGAATTTAGTATATAATTTACAGTTTTTTTAATAGTGGAAACATGTTATTTGATCTCATTGTGGAATAGATAGATTGGTGATTAGTTAGTTTACAATTTAGTTTTACAATTTAGTTTAGTTGTGGAATAGACAGTTTAGATTGGTGATTAGTTTATATAGATTGCTGGAAACTCAAAGAACATTGTGGAACAATGTTTTGCAGTTTAGTTTACTTGCAGTTTCGGGATAGTTTAGTTGCAGTTTTGGGATACTTCAATTTCAAATTCCCAAACTCTTCTGTTTTGATAGTTTAGTTGCAGTGGAGGATTTTATATAATTGGATGATACACAGAGGATGATTTTATGAATTTGTTGGAATAATATTTGACTGCAACTTGGAATAACTCAGTGCTATATTGGCTGAATTGGGATGTCGATTTGATTGAGTTGTGATGTTTAGGGTTCTAGCATGTGTAATTGCCCAAATTTGGTACTTGCACATTTACCTTTTGACATAAGTTTTTAATTGCTATAAGATCTTTATTTAAGCAAATCTTCATAAAAATAAATATTAGGATTGTATTACTTTTTGTTTGTGTATTACGAAATATGACAGACAGTCCAATGAGTAATCTTCGGAGGAAATGATTGAAATATTATGTATTTCTGTCTGTAACTTCTTTCCCTCTAATTTAGGGTCAAACATAGGATTGTTTACTATGCTATGCACTGATTTCTCCCTGTTTACGGCTTCACCTTCATATGGGATTGCTACAAGTTTGTTTTGCATAAGAGTCAAACATAAGATTGTTTTGCCTAAGAGCCACGCTATATTCTTTATTACCTCTCCTATTCTCTTTGTAACATTCAAAAGTTGTGCTTGGTTTTGTGGAACCTTTGTTTCCCATATTTTATTTATTTCATTCTGTTCTATAACTTTTGTTCTCTAGATATTGTAATCACTGATAAAAAAATCTTATGGTCTCTATTTTTTATATCTTTGCAGTGTACTTTTAAAGGGAGTATCGGTACGAATCACATCTAGAATTGGAAAATTCCACTATTGGTGTGGGTGCTATGGGTTACATCGGCAACAAGGTTTGGTTTCCTCACAAGTATGATGCTTTTCCTATTGGTAGTCCAAGAATACTTTATCTTTGTTTTATACTCCCCCATGTACCTTAATTATCTGGATTATTTTAACTCTGAAGTTACTATGAAATTGGCTAATGTCCTGCCATTTTAGATTGAAAAAGGTTTTCAGTTTAGAGTTGACTACCATATAGTGAAAGGAAAGGGAATATGTTGGGATTAAATAGAATCTGTTGGGATTAGCATTTCGATTTATGTGGAAGGGGCAGGGAAAAATTTACCAAAACTATATAAAAGTTACCATATATGGTTCAATGCATAGCCAACTTCTTAGCATATCAAAATTTGAGTATAGGCATCTGCCATGGGTGTGTGCCCGCCACTGCCTTTTGTATATACGGTAAAGACTGTATAGAGATATAAATTCATTTATATGTTTATTTGGCATAACTACTCTGACTAATTTGAAATGTTTCTAGCCTCATGAGTTAGGATACAAAAGTTAGACTAATCTAAAATAATCTTCGCTTATATAGTTTAATCTCTCTCTTAAACAATTTTGAGTTTAGTCTCTAGCTAAAGTTTAATCTTGGTTTTAAAGTTTTCATCATTCAAAATTTATTGGTGTTTCCGCCTCTCTGTTGCCGCCCGCTGCCCGATATTTTACAAGACAGGAAGAAGAAGAAGAGGAAGAAAAGGAAGAAGAAGAAGATTAAATCTCATCCAAATCATCGAATTTCTCCAGTATTTTTCCTTCACTTAATTTAATTATTTTGTTGAAAATTATAAACGAATCATATTCTTTTTTATTCATTTTTTTTCTGATACTTGCAATTGGCTCCCATTAAGTTTCTTCTAATTAGTAGTCAGCCTCTTCCTGTCATATTAATTTTCCAAATTATTGTTCTATCCACTCTTTTACTGCATAAAACAATTTTAGAATTCATATTACTGCAGAAAAAGTTCTCAAAAAATCAAGGTTTGCATATGGTGGAAAAGTGTCTGAAATGGAATAGAATTTTTACTTATCAAACCAGATTTTAGAATTTTTTCAGATGAAATGAGGAGGATATGGTGGAAAAGTCATGGATTGTAGCGATGAGTTGCAAATGACTTGATCATTAAAATTGTGGATATAAGGAGAATTAGTAAGAAAAAGTGATGGATTGTAGACTGTAGCAATGATCAGGTTTACCTATAATTTCTCTTCACTGTCTCATTAATTAAGGTCACTTTAGTCTTGCTTGGAAGAGGCAAGTTTAGACGCTTTCTCTCAGTTTTGATAGCAACTATTTGTATGATGATAGTGATCAACTGTTTGAATGGTATATTCCTCAATTGATCACATAACCTGCACAAAATTTCTTACATTGCCTTAGAGGGAGAATTGATCATATAACCTGCACAAAATTGGTCATTGAACGACATATGCCATTGACATTAGTATTCCCGTAGGCAAGTGAATAACAGAATAAGTAGTGTGGCAACTGAAGATGACTGAAGATGATTGATATTGAATGACATAGTTAAACCTTAATTGATTGATGTACTTTTTAAAATTATCTCTCTACTGCGATTGATTGATTGATTGAAAGCAATGATCAAAATCAATTGATTGATGTACTTTTTAAAATATCTTCATGAAAACAATGATCAAAATTGTGAAGAGCAATTGAGAAATAGGCCATGGATTACTTTAAAACAGATCAAAATGTGATAGTAATATTGGCATTAGTGTATATATACTACAGTTCTTCCACAATCAAGTTTTGTGATAGTTTAGAGTTGAAAAGATTTCTATTATTGAGAACAGTTTGTAGTGATCGAGTACTTGGGATATTTTCTGTAAATGCAGTCACTACATGCACAGTTGCCCCTGTAAATAAAAAGATTACACGATAAGAGATTCATCTATTTGGAATGGTTGAGAGTAAATAGTTGAATGTCTACAAATGACAACCTCAATTCTCCCATTATAATATTAGATATTAGATATTAGAGATATTCGTATCCGAATCCGCTTTTCAAAGTGCTATCCGTATCCGTATTCACATTCGAATTTTTTTAGATTTGAATACCTGAATCCGTATTTGCCTGGATACGAATTTTTCATATCTGTATTCACAAAAAATTCGGATTCGGATACGGATCGGATATATCCTTATCCGAGAGCTTCCCTAATATTCATTTTTCTAAATGCAAAATGCTGAAGTATGTATATGAACTTGATAAGGACATTGTTATTAATTGTTTAACTTCATTTTATCACAGTAAATAACATTCATCATAGCACATCAAATAAATAAATGAACTCAAATCAACAATTAAAGTAAATATGGCTGGATGATCAATAAAGGATACACACAGAAGTGTTCTATTCATGGACGGGTTTAGGAGCATCATAAAAATAATTTACTGCACTGAAAGTAAAATTTTACAAAATTGTCACACTAATCTGCCTTCAGTAAATTTGCAGCCCATCCCTACTTTGCTTTCATAACTCAGCTCCAGTTTGTTGAGGAATCGATATAGACAGTACCATCAGTCGATGAAGAATCTCATGATCCTCAATAAATACCCACTTTCAACCCAAAATAATAATATTAGCATTTACGAGCATGAATTGCATGCAAAAATGGACCCCAAAAATGGTCCACAAATGCACAAAATTGCTCCCATATCCCATTTCTTTGGTTCCGTCTTCATCTTCTCACTTAAATGGCCTCTCTCCATCGATCAGTACCTACTTAATTTGAGTTTACAGTAAGCATATAAAAAGGACCCCACAAAACCAAGCCGCCGCCCTATAATATTTTGCTGAAAAAGAAAAAGAAAAAAAAATTAAACATTATTATCAATGAGCGAAAAATACAAGAAAATAAATTGGTAGGTATGATAAGATGATTCGACTAACCAAATCAAAAGGAAGCCCTCGAAACAACAACCAACTGAGTCCTACTGTGACAAAATTCTGTCACAAACAAAAGTGCAAGGAGTGTTCTCATTTTCAAGGGAGAGAAAAAGGCATGCGTAAAGGAAGGAAGGTAATTATGGGCTGGTGCTAATGAGATAAAAAAACCTTTAGATTTCTGCAGATTTGAGGGTAGTGTTTAAAAATATCGTGTAGTTTAAGAAAAATGCCATTATACATGAAAGGAGCATCACCAGTTGCTTGAAGAGGAATAAGACACATATAAGTTAGACCGAGGTAAAGTAGTGGTTCAACAAGTGCCAGGTTTTAAAATATCATTATAATAAACCCCATTGGATGCTGAAATAAAATACATGAGCTGCTACATCTAAAGCCTAAAGTTGAGAAATTTAAAAAAATATCACAATATAACGGCATATACTGTTTCAGTAGTTTCTGTTTTATTATCCAATTATCTCCAATTAACTCAAACTATTACTGTAAATGAACATAGTGTGAGGTAGAAGAATAAGAAATCTGGATTGAGTGTATATCAATTATATGAACCATAAATACCTGAAATTTTATAGACCTGTCAATTCAGGTATTAGTTAATTCTCCCTTTTAAAATCTATAATAACCTAGAATTGCAATTTAAAAATTAGAATTAAAACTATCAAATATGCACACTTAATATGCACACTTTACAAATAAGTGGGAACTATTAGAACTATGCACAATTTTCACGTGTCAAGAATTTTCTTAATTTACTCCATGCAACTATCAAAAATCAATGCCAATGAATACCAATTTTGAACTTCTTATCTGATCTGTATTCTTTCCAAAATTTTATTACATTTGTGATTGTCCTAAAATGTACTCAAAGGTTTTGAATAAGTACATTTCTTTTGCGTAAAGTATGTAACTGGAACTTAGAATTATGCACTTTAAATTAGTTCAAATGCATAATTGCTACAGGAAAAATTACTGATACAAACCTATAAATGTATATTATGCAACTAGAACCTGATCGAGCTGTTCTTCATGTAGCAAAAAACACTGCTGTTCTTATTTTTTTGGAGAAAAAGATAAGATAATGAAAGTCAGTGTTATCTTCTCATAACTGATCAATTAAATAAGAAATCTCTGTTGCATTTACATAAAATTCGAACCACATCAAACCAATCAAAAGTACGTAACTGGCAACAAGTTAATTATTTCATCTTCAAGACAAACACAGATCTTTCCACTCACAAGACACCAGTATCTTTAGTTCAAATATCTTACCTCTGAATATTGAAAAAGAGGGAAAGAGAACAAAAAGAAAAAAGTGAAGATACCTTTAATAGAGTGACTGAATGTATTTTTTTTTACCTTTTTTCGAAGAAGGTTCCAAAAAGTTGACTCATTTTGTATTATTTCATGTAAAGGTTTTTGTTTGCTATTTGTTGTTAGTTATTGTTTGCTGTTTGTTGTTAGTTAGTTTTAAAACTCATTGTTTTGATTGATTATTGTAAACTCTTACTATTTGTTTCAAAACTCGTACTGTTTTTTTAGGTACACTATTTGGTCCCATTTTTGAAGACTTGAAGCATTGTGCTTTTCTACAACACTGTAATTTTTTTTTGGCCATTCGGTTGGTTGGTGTATATTTTGTTGAAGGATGTAATAGTTGAAATATTTAGCAATTTGGGAGATTATGTAAGAATCTGTATATAATGATGATATAATATAGTTATGTTAATACCCGTACCCGCAATTTTGTGGAGTATTAGGGTTATGCGTTTGGTTTTTGAAAGGTTTTTTAAAGGTTTTTAAAAAATTCATTACGTTTTCAAACGAATTTTTGGTTTTTATTTTGTATCTTGCATTATATTATGATTTTTTCCCCCAGAGCCTTAAATATATGATGCCTGTGTGATGTTGCTTGGTTTCTTCTGAGGAGGATAGATATTTATTACCTGTGATGTCATATTTTTAATTGTTAGCAGAATTTCGTAAGGAATTGCTGTAAAATGGCTAATATTTTAGGGGAGATTCTGTCGAAATTTTTACTAAATTTTCTAAAATCTATTATGTATTCAAACGATATCTTGGTTTTTATTTTGTATGTTTAGTCATATGAAGATTGTTTCCCCAGAGCCCTATATATGCCTGTGTGATGTTGCTTGGATTGGCCTGGGAAGGATTCATATTTATTGCCTGTGATGTTAAATTTTTAATTGTGAGCAGAATTCTGTAAGGAATTACTGTCAAATGGCTAATATTTTAGGAGAGGTTCTGTCGAGATTTTTACAAAATTTTGTAAAATCTATTATGTTTCTAAACGATATCTTGGTCTTTTATTTTATATCTTTAGTCATATGAAGATTTTTTTTTCCCCAGAGCCCTATATATATGATGCCTGTGTGATGTGGCCTGGATTGGCCTGGGGAGGATTCAATTTGACTGCCTGTGATGTTAGTTTTTTAATTTTGAGCAGAATTCCGTAAGGAATTGCTCTAGAAGGACTAATATTTCAGGAGAGATTCTGTCGAAATTTTTACTACAATCCTGCTTGTAAAATTTTAGAGAAGACTGTCGAATTTTTATTAAACAACTTAATTAATTAATCATTCTTCGCGATAACGTGCCTCCTCCTAAAATATTAGTCTGTAAACAATTTAAAGGTGTTTGTATTAGAAAACTCTTAGGAAGCAATACAATTTCAAAGGAGGCCTGTATAGAGTAGATGATTGTATTAGAAAGATCGTTGTATTTGTTTACAATCAGTTTTTTTTTTCATGTCATGGTGCATATTTTTAATTGATGTTCTCATATTTCTTGACAAAAATCTAGCTTCTTTAAGAATTGGATAAGTCAATATTAAGATATTTAAGGGCAATGAAGATAAATTCCTAAAATACTAAAACATTTTAACGAATAACTGTTAAAGAGGTATATTGAATGACTTTTGATATTAGCATGTATAATGCATAAATTTATATGCAGTTCACTCAACCAAATAACTCCAAATAAATTTATATGCAGTTTCGAATACGTGCCGTAGGCACGTGCCACAGGCATACCTAGTTCTCCCATAACATTTATGCTTTTAACAAAATATCTACAACTATCATATCATTTGATTTCGGCTAAGCTAGCGATTTTTTGAAGTAGTTCCCGCACCTTATACAGGAATAAATATGGAAATTGTCACCTCAAGCCCACACTAATATGATGCACTTTGATTGTTTTAGGCCCTAACACTGAGAACATATCTATATAATAAAACACAAAGAAAACTATCAAGCGACTCATCCCCAAAACTCAAATTCAAATCCCCCCAAAACAATTCATTTATTTATTTAATTATTTCTCTCTCTCTCTCTCTCTCTCTCTCTCTCTCTCTCATATTCAAAAAATTTAAAAATTTAAAACTAAAAAAAAATTTAAATTAAATTTAAAAAATTAAGAAATTTATAAAAAAAAATTAAAAAATTGGAAATTTTGAAAATTTGAAAATTTAAAATCTATATTTATTTAATTCAAATCCCCCCTCATCTTTCCTATTCAGATCAGTTTGCTCCCTCTATTCCCCAAATCAGAAAGCTCCAATTTTTCTATCTCCCCCCTAGGGTTTTTATGCCGCTAACTCCAAATCCCTAAAACCATTTTCTTAAACCTTCACTTTCATTCCATTGGCGAAGCCTCCATCGTCCTTTCAAACACGAATCTCAAAGCAAATCTAAATCCAAATCCAGTGTCGAACCTCAATCAAGAGGTCGTCGCCGATATCTAATCCGCTACTGATTCCGTATCGGCGGCTCCCCTCCACCAAATCGAGCGCGAATACCAAGCGACTCCGTATCAACGACTCCCCTCCATCGAATCGAGACTCTACATGCAATGCGGCGACTCTAATTTCATCTCATTAACTGAATTTTCATTATAATTTTTAATTTTGTGTGTGCAGGGGATTACACATTTTTTTGTTGGCTAGAATTTTATGTGTGCATGGGATCTAAGTTCAGAGATGTATGATTGTTTTATTTATTTTTGGGTATAAAAAAATTTAATTTGGTGATTATTTGATGAGTATTTTATTGGTTTTGATTTAAGGTGTACGCAAGTGAGAGATAGATTATTTGGTGGCCTCAATTTGAGCTTCAAAACCATAGCAGGTCAGGTAAGCTGATCAGCAACCTAAACTAACTTGGCAAATATGCAATATTAATTTCTTTACTAAAAGAGAATATACTATCGTGAAGTGTTCCCTTCACTAGTTATTAGAAAACCATGGATAACATAACATATAAGAACTGTTAGTGCATGTTTGGATAAATAGGGTTGGGATGAATGGAGTTTATCAGTGAAGGGTGCAAACTCTCCACTCAAGAAAGACAGCTAAAGTAAATTTGTTATTGATCTATTTTGATTTTTTTTTATAAAGGTGCAATGGGGAGACAAAGTGAAGATAAAAGAAATGATTAGATTGGATTAGAGTTTTGAGAACTTAATATATTACATTTTGGTTGAAATAATAATAAGAGGTATTTCAATTGCAATCTGAGTCTCAGAAAAATAAATGTTTAGATTATTGGAATTGTAGGTTCCTTCACAGCTGCACTTGGGTTACCATTGTATGTAGACATTTTCATAGTGGTTATGGGATTAGAGTAAGCTCTATAAAACGTATATGATCATGTCCTTTCATAACTATTACAAGAATCTAAAAGTGATGCTGTAGTTAGATTTTTTTTATCTAGTGTTTCTAACAAAGTATATGCATTTCAGGTAAGTTCAAGTTAATGATCAAGAAGGCGATGGTTGAGCTTAAAGGTAGATATGCTTCTTCCTCATATAATATGTTTCCTACTTCAATTAATTTGCTGGACCTCTAAAACAATTTTATATAATCAAATCAGGTGTACCGTTTCGAAGATGTGCCGTAGACATGTGTCAACGGGCAAACCTAGTTATTTAATATAATCATATACCTAGTTTTCAATTGACCTAGATTTTTGTGCAGGCATCCTTTATAACAACCCATATGTATTTGGGTATTTTGATTTTTTAAGAAAGGAGCCACATCTCCAATGACGTTCTCTTGATTAAAGAATACGAGAATGTGATTCTTCACAGAGGAATCAACACATAACCTAAATATTTGTTGATTGCTCTGATAGGGCATGTCCTAGGCTGTCTTTCTTTTATATATGCCTATATCATAGCATCCTTTTTGTAAGAAATGAAACCTGACCAGATTTACGCTGATCTAGAGAGCAAAAGAATCATTTCTTGAAGATATAGAGGAACTTGAGAAAATGGAAGAAACTAGAGTCCTAATTCAGGAGGAAAGGAGTAGGCTGCTCCAACTCTTCAGGAAATTGACTAACTCTATAGGCTGGAGGAAATCAAATGGCAACAACGTTCCCGAATTACGTGGCTCAAAGAGGGAAACTCGAACCCTGCATTCTTCCATCGGTCTGCTAGTGCCCGACGTAGATCTAACCTTATCCACTCGATCCATTCGGACTCCGAGTTGATACAAGGTGACGAGGATATCAGGGTGGCAACCAGTCCCACTTCAAACACCTCTTTGGACACAGAGCGGATTTGAGAGTACCTCTCCACCACGAGTTCTGACAGCACCCGACAGACAACCCTGATGTTAGGCAGCAATCCCTAGAAGCGCCCTTTACGGAAAAGGAAATTTGGGAGGCAGTCCAACAACTTGGAAAGGACAAAGCCCCTGTCCTAGATGGGTTCCCAATCCTTTTTTACCAGGCTTTTTGGGAGGAAATCAAAGACGATTTGTTCATACTGTTCGCTGACTTCTATGACCATAAGCTTAAATTAGGTAGAATTAATTTTGCGGAGGTGGTGTTGATTCCCAAAAAAGAAGACTCCAGATAGGTGGGAGACTTCCGCCCTATCAATCTCCTTAACTGCTCAGTCAAGATCATAACAAAGACCCTCGCTAATAGACTGGGAAAGGTGATGGATGGACTAATTAGTCACGAGCAGACAGGGTTCATTAAAGGACGGTGTATTCAGAATAGCATAGCCATGGCTGAAGAAACAATATACCAATGCTACTCGTCGAATGCGAAGAGCTATCTCCTGAAATTGGACTTCGAGAAAGCTTACGACTCGGTCAAATGGGACTGTCTATTGGAAGCTCTGGTCAGACGAGGATTTGGGGATAGATGGATCAGATGTTGACACATGTTTCACCACCAACAGAACTGCGATTTGTGTGAATGGGGTCCCAGGACACCCTTTTTCATGCAAACGAGGCCTTAGGCAAGGCGATCCGCTCTCCCCTCTTTTCTTCACCATTGTGGCAGACGTTCTGCGGTCCATGATGGCTAACTATACTATAGTATGCTGGATATCGCCGATGGCCAGTGATGGCCTGCTCTATCCTATAATATGCAGACGATACTCTCCTATTTGGAAATGGCAACCTCGGGGAAACAATTGCCTTCAAAGGAATACTATATAGTTTTGAAGCTTGGTCTAGGCCTCATGATTAACTTCTACAAAAGTGCTCTTATCCCTATTGCCCTGACTAGAGAGGATGCACTAGCCCATGCCACGATTCTCCTACTGTCCCATTGACAGTTTCCCCATTAAATATCTGGGACTGCCACTGAGATCGGGGAAGCTTAAGAAGGCAGACTGGCTACCCATCATTGACTGGGTAGAGTGCCATCTTGCGGGTTGGAAATGTAAAGCGCTATCTTTTGGAGGGAGAGTCACGGTTATTAATGCAGTCCTCTCAAATCTGCCAACCTATTATTTATCCTTTTTTGAAATGTCACAGTGGGTTATTCAGAGAATTGATCGGACTTGAAAACGGTTCCTTTGGAAAGGACAAGCCTGGATAGAGGAGGCTACCACCTTATCAGATGGGAAAAAGCATGCATAAAAAAGATACACGGAGGACTAGGTATTATTGATCTTCGTGATATCAATTTTGCTCTACTGGGTAAATGGTGGTGGAAAGTCTTCCACCCTAATGGAGAAGGGCGGCAAGAGTTCATTCAAGGGTACCTGCATGGAATGGAACGAGAAATTTGGGCTTCAGGGTAGGTCCACGTGTATCCTGGTTCTGGAAAGGTATCGCTAAGGCCTACGAACCATTCATTAGCTGTGTGACGCCGAGTATTGGTAATGGCAGACTGACCAGGTTCTGGTGGGATAAGTGGTGCAGTGACCACACACTGAGAGCACTATTCCCCGATTTGTAAGATCAAGCATCCCAACCGCACTGCACGGTCGCCGCAACCCAAAGAAGAAGTACATGGAAATCGGCCTTTAAACTCCCGCTGGACCCGGCCACTCAACTTAGACTCATGGAACTACATACCTATATCATCAACGCTGGAATAACTTGCTCTCAGGGTCCCGATATGAAAGCTTGGGGACTGAAAAAGAATGGCAAGTTCACCGTTCACTCCCTCTATAACCGCATTCACTTTAGGGTATGTAACCCAAATTGGTTGAGCATTATTTGGAAGACGAAAGCCCCACTGAAATTGAAGTTTTCTTATGGTTGGTGATGAACGATGCAATTTTTACTAGAAAGAACCTTTCCAAACGGCAACCGAATGTGGATTCTCGTTGTGGGTTCTGCAACGCTGCCCCCGAGACTAGAGACCATCTATTGCTAGAGTGTCCTAGGAGCAAATCAGTTTTTGTTGAGTTACTCACCGCCCTGGGAACGAATCAGTTCCCTAGTGTGTATGAGGATCTGTGGGAAGGGCCAAAGTTCGCTACAGAGAGACGAACTATGAGAGAAGCTTGGTATATCGCTATCACTGCCATGACCTGGGTTCTTTGGCTAGATAGGAACAATTGCTATTTCTGTGGAACTAGTAATAGTATTTCTGGTAACTTGACTCACATTATGCACCTTATTTCCTTTTGGAGTAATATTGCTTGTCACGCCCAGCTTCCCAAAAGAGAATACGGAATACGGATACGTGACTAAGCCCATCGAATGATTTTCATCATCCATAAGCTGTTCAAGAATCTTTACAATATTTTACAAGAATATCAGAGCCAGAAGCAAAAGAATCAATCAATCATACACATGTGATCCAAAATACCAACAAGAATACTTGAAACCAAAATATATTAATCTCAAATAATTATGATCTGAATAAGTCAAATATCCTGTGTCACATCACCCAAATACAAATAAATCTAAGTATCAAAATACAATATTGTTCAAGCAAGCTATAAAAAATAATAATAGTAAAATCCAGCACTAATACTTCATATCACCAATACCATCTGGAACCTGTTCTCCAAAATCTGCAATTTAACAATTGTAGGGATAGGAAAAAGAAAATAAACTCCTGTCAATGCAAGTTACGGGCCGCTTGTAATGCAGGATACAAGTACATGGGGAAAACTAACAAACAACATTGAATAAGCATGATAATAGTGTATAACAACTAGTATGGTAAGGTGAACAAGTACAAGTAGCATGTATCAAGTATCAAATAAACAAGGATCATGTAAATAAGCATCCAGTATCAAGTATCATATAAACATGTAGCATGTGTCACATATCACGTCTCATATATCATGTAGTCAAGTATCAAGTAAGCATGTATCATGTTCAAGTGTCATGTGTCAAGTCTTGTAGTTATTACTATCTAGGTAGCACTTCATGCAGCCCACCTTACATGGTTGCTACAATAAACAGTTTCGGTTTAGATTTCATAGTGGACCATTGAGGGCAGTGTACTCAGGGACAAGTATCAAGTATCGAGGTCCAAGCTCCAAGTACCATGTATCATGTGTCATGTATCACGTGTGAAGTTGTGCAAGTGGCAAGTACGTGTCTTGCGTGCAAGTGTCAAGTAATCATGTGTCAAGCATCATGTATCAAGTAATCACGTAAAATCAGTGGATCCCCTACCGAATACACGTTTCTGAATTATCCACTATTAAATCTTTCCCTTAAACCTCGGCTTGATTATTTATTATTATTCTCAAACAAGCATGTAGGTGTACAAACATATCAAGAATAACATGGCATGATCATGTAACAAGTTCAAGTTGTAAGACCATACTGTAGTAAAACAGTGATTCCCGGTGCTACAAATATACAAATCTGAATCCGTCTAATGGTCTAAAAATAGACTCCCAACCGAATCTAGAGAATATAAATAAGTCATATAGTATTTCAGAAAAACATAATTCAAAACTGATTTGAATCAAGAAAATATGTTCAGCCAGAAATCAGTAAATCGAATTCACAGTCAAGAAAACAGCATCAAAACACCTCAAATAAATTCAGGAAAAATCTGGGGTATTCCTTATATGTCTAGTATCCGAATATAAAGTTTCATAATTTTTCAGTAAGATTAGTTTGGTCAACAAAAATCAGAAAACATCAAGAAACGATAGTTTGGCAAATCTGGAATTCCCAACACTGTTGTACGAAAACTATAATATCTCGCAAATCGTGGAACGAAATCCAAATCCGCCAAAGGGAGATGAAAATAGACAAAATAAGATAACTTTCATATTAAATAAATATTTTTCATACAGGAAAAGGAATTAGGGTGAAAATACAAATCTTTACATAACAGCGAGCAAAATTCAGCAAGTATAGCTTTTATAAACAAGCATGAAATCGGTCATAAATCTAATCAATAAAATCCACCAAAATTCTGGATAATCCCTAATTAAGTGTTGAAATAATGACCAAAATTTTAGACCAAAATAATATGTTTAGCACTAGTATCAAAATAGTTTAGTCATCGAAATCATCAAGAAACGAAATCTGGAAATAAAATACACCTCTGTAGTAAAACAATCATATCTCACACATACGAAAACGAAATCGATCAAGGTCAGAGATTTTGGAAAGAAGACATATTTCTCTAAAAATCATGCTTAATACTGAAGTTAAGATATTGACCTTAATATGGTTTAAAATAGAAATCAAAACTGATCATCGAAAAAATACAGATTTTTCTTTTAACAACAAATCAACATACAACATATGGAACTCGTTCCAAACACAACCAAACATGTTATAGAGTCTACTAAATGTCCAAATATCATGAAATAAGGTATATAGCATGTCCACAACAAGTATATCACATGGATCCAAACAAACACACGATTTCTCATAATAATCTCACAATAATCACATCAAGAACGGTCAAAACCTAAGTTGTTTCATGTCAAATTTGTGTCGTCAGGCAACTATGGTCAATAGCACTATAGAGACAATACTCATCAAATATATATCACACACGAGTTGTCTCTAGAACCCAACTACACTACAAGCGGAATTTATGACTTGTATCATACAAAGAAATTGAGTACAAGTTACTTGCCTAAGAGACGACAACGAAATCAAAGCAAAAGGAGAGAATAACGCGAACAGATTTTCGGGCACGAACACAACAAATGAACGAGAACACGGACCACGAACAACAAGCCAAACACGAACACTAAGAGCGAACAACCCATAGATACGACGCACAAGATCACACACGCACCCCGAGACCAAGCAACAGTAGGCTGGGTGTTCGCTGTGATGATGAAGATGAAGCTAGACGGCACGGCGGACGGGAGCAGTACCTGAAGGGCTGCGGCATCAACGAGGGGAAGCCTTCGCTAGGGTGCTATGACGTCGAAGAGGTAAAGGGACGAGAGTGAGAGACTGGTGGTCGGTGCCTACTGTGTAGCTGGCATGGGGCTACTGCAGTCGTCGGAGGCTGCAAGTGGAGCCAGGGAGGAGCAACGGCTGTCTGCTGCTATGCAACAGATGGAGCACGAGGGGAGCACCGGACTGTGATGTGGAGGAGGGTGCAAGCGAGGTGGCAAGGACGATGGGTGGAACGGGGCACTGCGATACTAGCTGTCGCAACGGAGGAGAAGAGGAGGGGAAGTGGGAGAGCAGGGGGTGCTGGGATAGGAGCACAGTCAGGCGGTGGCTGTGCTGCGGAGCGGCTGCGACACAGGTGGCTGCGCAACCAGGGGGTCGCGACACCTTGGGGTTGCTGCCGAGGCGATGAAGAAGATCAGGAGGGGGGACACGAGGTGCAGGGATGGGTGCTCGGAGGTCGAGAGCGGGAGAGAACACCGGGAGGGAGAGATAGGCTCAGGGCGGCTGAGGGCGCGCCGATGGAGGGGAAGCACAGGGTGAAGAAGATGATGGGTTTTTGGGAGGTTGAAGATGGCTGTGGAGAGATACAGATAGGTATATATATATTAGAGAAAGGGGGATATGGATATTAGGGTTATAGGGCGGCTGATAGAGTATGGGTTCGGGTTAGGGATAGGGTAATGGGTGTATTTGGGTTTTGGTGAATTAAAAACAGGGCAGGGTTTTGGGTAATTGGGTTTACATAATAAAAATCCAATAAGGAAAATTAAATAATATAATACTAAATTTGTTAACACTCAAAATAATAATAATAATAAAATAATAATAATAATAAAATAAGTGGCTTTCAAAATAAATGGCTATATATAATTTGCAAGATACATTTTGTTTTAGTCGAGTTATGGCTATATATATAATACATTTTGTTTTAGTCAAAATAAATGGCTATATATATAATTTGCAAAATCATAATAATAATAATAATAATAACCGAAATAATAATAATAATAACAATAGTAACAAAAATAATAGGATTGGAAATTACTACATAAATTCATTGGAAAATAGCCACAAATAAAATCATCGATTATAAATAGACTTTAACGGAAGATCCAAGAATACATTTTGATAAAAGAATTTGAAAGCGGTAAAAAAAATAATTTACGAAAATTTTAAATACATAAAATACACAGAAAATATGGGTTTGGGGAAACAGGGGTTACATTAATGCAACACGTCCTAGAGGGAGGATCGCGAGTGTCTTCCAGGTGGAAGAGTATGATGATGATGTAGTCAAGATAGGCCCCGACGATCGACTGACTGCCAGCTCGTCCTTCTACTGTTGATAGATCCCTACCACCCTAGGGTTTTTTGGGGGGATATGATGGATTTTGTTTAGATGCTTGTATGTTTTGCCCTTTCTCTTTTTATCTTACTCCCTATGCTTGGGGTGGAGTTATGCACTTTAATTATGTCGTAGGACTTTGTACTTGGCTCAGTACTCTGAGTTTGTTTTATTTACCTCTTATTAATGAAATAGGGTGGCCATACTCCACTATTCCTTCAAAAAAAAAGAACCTTGATGTATACTAATGTTGGTGTAGCATTTAGTATCTTAGAGTATCATTAGTCGTTGGCTATTTTGCTAAATTTTTTAAATTTTGACAAAAAAATGCTGCAGTTGTTGGGCAAATACCCAAAATTTGGGTTTCGAATGAAGAGTAGTCGGCTATATTTGGCAGATGAAATGAAAATTGTCAAAATATAGCAAACGAAAGATAATTTACTGCCTGTTTGATCGGACAAAAAATTATCTGTTGTCGGAGAAATTTTAATGTATTGAAATTTATCGGACGGAAAATAATTATCTGTCTGATTAATTTTTTTTAAAAAAATTTGATCGAACGGGAAATCTTTTTCCGTCCGTTGCTATATATATATATATATATATATATATATATATATATATATATATATATAAAATTAACTGGACGGGAGATCTTCTCTCGTCCTTCCCATTTCTACCAAACACTATTCACCCACTTAACCACTTAATTCTATATAAATAAGTCTATATAAATAATTATGTGTATAAGATAGGAATTAATTAAGTTTTAATTAACATTTAATATTTATTTAAGATTAAATTTAGATTAAATTAAAATTCTTAATCAAAAATTCTCTCCAACGGGAAATCTTTTCTCGTCCGAAGCTTTTGAAATTTTAAAAAAAATTAAAAAATTAACAGGACGAAAAAGAATCTTTCGTCCGAGATTTTTTTGATAAAAAACCCAAATTTTGGCTTCAAACGACTACAGCCCAATCCTAAATTTTCTATTTCCAAATGCTAAATACCCAAATTTTAGCATGAAACGACTACAGATGCTCTTACTTTATCTTCAAAGTTTTTGGGTAGTACTAGAATATCTGACAATAGAAACTATGTATAAGTTTCATAATTTCCTCCTTTGCTTGTCATCTCAAAGGTACAAAGGCAAAAAATTAGTATTACTTTAAAATCGATATTCATGATCTTCTTTAAACAAAAGTTAAACGACTACATATTATTTCTTTTCGGTCCATTTTATACATTTCTTTCAATAATTTTAAACCAGGTTACAAATTAAACTATAATAAGGAAATATTAAAAATTCGGTATTACCCTTAAGTTTTCTTTAATTACTTATAGGTAATTTAGTTGCAATAAATAGAACGGTCAAAACTAATAAATAATATTTGCTAATGATGCGGTTTGTTTTTGGGGGGTGGCTGCACCAGGTGTGAGTTCTTCTCAATTTGTATTTTTGCGGAAGCTTCGGTACTGAAGGTACGCCCGACCCTCAGCCGAGGGAATGGCTTGGGAGTAGGCGGGAGTGAGGTGGAGGTCGGATGCTCGGCTCGGATCTGGAGGCTCGGCTCGGATCTGGAAGCTCGGATCCGGAGGTCTCGTGTACCTGCACTCGGCCTAGGAACACCGGGGTTGATCCCGGTAGCAGGCCCTCCGACGGTCTAGTCAGTCACCGAAGAGTAACAGTAACTAGGGTTTTGAGAGGGGAATTATTGATTACCTGTTGAAGGTGTAGAGGGCCTGGTATTTATAGGCAGTGCTAACTGGGTCTGGACCCGGTTGTCCGTGGACATGACGTGGAGGAAGCCCATTAGGCTTAGGGCCGACATGGCAGATCTGATGATCGGGGGTGAACGGCTTTTGAGGGGACCCTGTGGCCCATGAGGGGCCACGTCATCTGACCCATATCAGGAGCCCCCCACTCATGGAGGGCTGGGTAATCCAGCCGTGTAGAAGTAATTTTTTGCCTCTGTAGGAAGAGCGGGTTGGTGTGTACGGCGAAGAACGGGATCTGTATCGTCCAGAAGAGGTTAGTGGGATAGATGAAGGGGATCCCCTCTTGGAGTCACGAGCCGTGCCAGGTGTAGAAGCATCGGAGCTCGGTTAGATGAGCGTCGAGGGTCGGTGGACGAGCCCCCTCACTTGTTGGAAAAGCGAGGGGGCATCGAGACCTGTGGAGTAGGGGTCCTCCTTTGCCGAGCATCTAGGGTCGGTAGGCGAGCCTCCTCACTAGTTGGAAAAGTAAGGGGGCACCGAGACCCATGGAGAAGGAGGTCTTCTTGCCGAGCTCCTTTGGTCGGCAGATGAGCTCCTCATTGGTTGGGGATAATTTGGGGCTCGCGGTGACATCCGAGCGTCGACCCTGAGGTCGCTTGGCCGAGCGTTGGGGGTCGGCAGACGATCCCCCTCACTTGTTGAAAAACCAAGGGGATGTAGGAGTCTGTATAGTAGGGGTTCTTCTTACCGAGCTTCTAGGGTCAGTAGGCGAGCCCCCTCACTGGTTGGAAAAGCAAGGGGGCGTCGAGACCCGTGGAGAAGGAGGACTTCTTGCCGAGCGTCTGGGGGTCGGCAGGCGAACCCCTCATTGGTTGGGAGATAATTTGGGGCTCGAGGTGATATCCGAGCGTCGACCCTGAAGCCTTTGAGGAAAACTTTATTGGGCTCGCGATGACATCCGAGCATCGAGATCCATGCAGTTTTTAGGCGAAAATTTTTGGGGCTCGGGGTGACACCTGAGCGTCGAGGTCCAATCAGTTTGGAAGACACTTTTTGGGCTCGCGATGACATCCGAGCGTCGAGGTCCAAGCAGTTTGGGAAAAACTTTTTGGCCCGCTGTGACATCCGAGTGTCGAGGTCCAACTAGTTTAAGAGAAACATTTAGGGCTCGCGGTGACATCCGTGTGTCGAGGTCCAAGCAGTTTAGAAGAAACTTTTTGGGGCGCACGGTGACATCCGAGCATCGAGGTCCAAGCAGTTTAGAAGAAAATTTTTGGGGCGCGCGGTGACATCCGAGCATCGAGGGCCAAGTAGTTTAGAAGAAACTTTTTAGGGCTCGCGGTGACATCCGAACGTCGAGGTCCAAGCAGTTTAGGAGAAACTTTTTGCAGCTCGTGGTGTCATCCGAATGTCGAGGTCCAAGCAGTTTAGAAGAAACTTTTTGGGGCTCGCGGTGTCATCCGAGCGTCGAGGTCCAAGCATTTCAGGAAAAACTTTTTGGGACTTGCATTGACATCTGAACGTCGAGGTCCAAGCAGTTTAGGAGAAACTTTTTGGGCCTTGCGGTGACATCTAAGCGTCGAGGTCCAAGCAGTTTAGGAGGAACTTTTTGGGGCTCGCGGTGTCATCCTAGGGTCGAGATCCAAGCAGTTTAGGAGAAACTTTTTGGGACTCGTGGTGACATCCGAACGTCGAGGTGTAATGCCCTGATTTTTTTCATTTAATAAAAAATTATTTTTTATTTTGCACGTAGTGTGCACGTGCAATTTTTTTGGTAAATATTCTCATCATGATGAGTATAGATATTTAAATATGTGCCTTTAATTATTTTTCTATAAAGCCTTCTTTCAATTAGACAAAAAGCCTTTTTCCTAAAGCCCAAAAATTTAATTTATTTTTTTTATTTTTAAAATATTATTTTGGCCCAAAAACTAAAGCCCATGAACTATTTTTATACAACTTGCCATGTAGAATACAATTTAAAGACTATTTTATTTTTATACAAAAATTTAATGTACAATTTTTGGACCAAGTGGCATGCACGTGCATTGCAAGTACACGTGCAATATGCACATTCCTAGCATGGCCGGTTATAATCTTTTGGAGGGAAAATCCAAATTTTAGTGGTGATCATGCTTGGTGGTTACTTGGTGGTGGATAGTTAATGCAACTCCTAATTTCATCTTAGCCCTCCATCTTATAACCAATCACTTGATCCTAGCCTTCCATTCTCTTTGATTTTTAGTATAAATACCCCCCCCCCCACCATGGCTAGTTATTCTTGTGCCTATTAATCCTTCCAAACCTATAGTCTAAAATACCTTATCTAGTAGTGATTGTGTGAGTTAAAAGATTGAGAGTGTGTGGGATTGTGCTTACAACACCAAGGAGAGGAGAGGCCGGTTTTCATCAAGAAGGGGAGCTCGGTTTTGGTGCTTTTGGAGGCTCGAGTGCGCGCTTCTAGGAGGAGGACCGTTCGTGAGCAAGGACTTTTGTTTAGGAAGTTGCTAATTGTCTTTGTCTCTCCATCGAGGTGGGTAAATTCTCCATATTTCTAAATTAGAAATGCATGTTAGAAATGAATGAATGAAGCATGAAAAAGATTAAGAAGAGCACACTTTAATTAGGGAAAAATAACCCATTGAATGATTGAAATGTGGATAAGTTGTATGTGAATTGATTAGGATCATGGATTGATTGAAGAAAACACATTTATTACCATCAAGAATTACATACAAAAGCTAGTAGGTTGATAATGCTATTTCATGTGTTAAATAGATCTTTTGTGTTAATGTGGGCATGAATAAATTAAAATATGAGTTTGTATGTTAGGTAGATGATTAAAGACAGAAAATTAATGTGAAAATTGTTGATAAAGAGATTAATGGCGTTAGTTGTTAAGAGATGTCGAAAAAGAAGAAATGTGGTAGTGATAGTTCACAATTTCAATTAAATGTATGAAAATGTGTTTTGATTATTGGAAAAATTATTTTATTATACTGGAATATAACTTATGATAATGTTAGTCAATCTGGAATTTTTCAACAGTTTTTATAAAAAAAAAAAAACCAAATGAAATGAGGACTTGTTGAATATCGAATTGTCTTAATAACAGAGAGAATGATAGTAAAAAGAATTTAAGTTGTACCTTGACAACCTGAGCGCGTAGCTCAAGTGGTCAGAGTATGCGGTTAGGTTCCCTGTGGTGGTCGGTTCGAATCCCTGTGGCACCATATTTTGTTCATGAATTTTTAAAAGTATAAGAATCAGCGACCGAGAGCATTAAATATTCTCTGCCTTCCTTTTATACCGCTGGCACAAATGGCCTGTTGGTCTGTGCCTTCGGCTGTGTTCTCCTTGGTGTTGGGTTCGATCCTTGGCATCGGCAGTTTAGGGAAAATTATTTTTTGGGTGTTTTGGTGGTCCAAAAATTATGAAAAAAATATGACTATTCTTCTAAAAATACATGGGACTTATTAAAAATAATTTGGGAATGATTTACATAAAGTAAAGTATAATTTGTGACTAAATGAGTAAATAGAACTATAGTTCTACATTGATATTCTTTGTGAAATTATATCTTGCAAAAATGATTTGAAATGAAGGATTAGAAAATTAATTTGGCAAAAAGAAATTATATTGTGTGATGTGATGCAAATTATTCTCATTTGAGAATAGTGTGGAAATTATGAAGCGTAAATGTTCACCTTTGATTGAATAATTAGTGATGTTGGTTTTTATGTGAAAATAACATTTCATGAGTTACATGATGAATAGTTGAATTTCATGTATAGTTATGGACTATTTGAACGAATTAGAAATCATGATTGGAAAAGAGAAATACTTTTGAGTATGACAAATCAACAAATGAATTTATGCGTTGGAAATGCTCATTTTGGAAATTGTGAATTGAAAATTGAAACAAAATGAGTAGCTAAGTCTCCCCCGGCATTGGAAATAAATGAAATGAAAATTTAAAAGAAAGACCAAGGTTTGTCATGTTTGAATGAATGAATAAGTCCGGTTTAGTGGAGAGGCTAACTCTAGAGCTTTGATTTTTGTTCATGATTTTGATAAAAACTAAGTATTAGTACATAGTGGAGACGTGATGAAAGTAGGAGAAAAACACGAGTATGAGGGCCATCGGATTGGCGGTGTGAGAGTGATCCACAGGCTGCTTGCTTGACGCGTCAAGACATGACGTGGGCACTACTCCAGAATTATCGTTCCAGTGGCGATGCTTGTGGGATGTATGGTGACTATAGGAGGATCGTGTGCCATGAAGGAGGCTGAATTGCCACAGGCTGTCTTCACGATGCGTCGTGACATGACGTGGGATTTTCCTCCAGGATTTTCTGTACACATGCTTGTACTCATAGATCATCTAAGATACCTACCGTAATTACAGTAGTAGATTAAGTCATGGCGAGGGATTAAACCCTACAAAGATGAAGAACGATTAAGGGCTTGCCCTCGGACCTATGTAGTATGGGATGCATAGAATCCGAACAAGTGCGCATTAGTGTCATGTAATATAAATAAATGCATTAAGGACTAAGTGCACAATCACAACACGACATCAATAGGGTAGTCCCTTTAGTTTGATATGTGACAAGTTTGTGTTTGCTAAATATGGAAAATAAGTTATACTATTTCCGACATAGAGAGGATGGCCGTGTATAATGATCGTCGGTTGAATAAACTGACGTACCCACAGTCTTATATGCAGGTAAATGGCTTGATACAGATTAAAGAGGAACAAATGCTTAAAGATTATTCGATGTTGTTGTACATTTGTTTCATTGTTGTAAAATTTACTTCCGCTGTGCAATGTAAAGTGTAATGTAATCATGTAAACTCTGATGTAAAGTGAAAAGTTCAAATTTCCTTGTAAAATTGTACTAAAGGAAGCGGAAAGATCCTGTAGAACATCTCGAATTCAGTGTATTTGGGATTCGGGGCGTTACACGAGGTCCATGCAGCTTAGGAGAAACTTTTTGGCGCTCGCAGTGACATCCGAGCGTCGACCCTGACACCGTTGAGAGAAACTTTTTGGGGCTCGTAGTGACATCCGATCGTTGAGGCCCAAGCAGTTTTGTAACTCCTGTTTTTCATTTTTGTGTATTTTTGAATGTATTTTTCGTTTGGTGTATTTTTCTCTCTTGTATTTTTCTAGACCGTATATTGGTTGTTTTCAATATATATTCGTTTTATTTCATTTTGAGCTCTTCGTGTGTGATTGATTGTTTCTTTTGTTTCATTCTTCATTATTTTGTTCTTTCTTTCATTTTGGCCCCGTTTCCTTTATTTTTATTTTTTTATTTTTCTTGGGTGTTTGTGGTGGTGATTTGGTTGTCCTATTTTTTCCCCAACCCTATTATTTGATTCCTAATAAGATTTTACCAAAGCCAATTTAAAATTCCCAATCTTATTTGTATTTTTATTTGATTGACCCAAAATCCATAACCCATTTCGTAAACGTACTACTACTCCTCATACCCATTAACCCATTAACCCACATTTACACCCTATATATATATATATATATATATATATATATATATATACCTCTCTCCACTAAACCCTAACCCTAACCCTAACTTCTACCTATCCCGGCCTTCCCCTCTCTCTCTCCCTCTCCTTGTTTGTGGCTGCACACTCGCACACAACCCCCGACCCCCAGGCCGACCCTACCTCCAGGCCGAGCACACCCCATCCCCTCTCCCGGCCATCATCTTATCCCAGCAACACCCACACCTGAGCCCTCTTCACCTACTCCCGATCCCCATCTTGGCCATCCCGACCACCTCACACCACCACTCAATCCCTCGACTCCTTTTCGTGGTGTTCCATCATGGCCGCAAGCCACTTTTATGATATCGCTTTTGGAATTTTTGTTCGTGGGGAGATTTTTGCTCTAGTTGCTTGGATTCGTTGATTCGTAGATTTTTCATTCGTGGTTTTCGCTCCTACTCTTGATTTGCATCGTTCTTTATCCTCGGTTAAGGCAAGTAACTTGTACTCCAATTCATTTGTTTGATACAAGTCAAAAATACCATCTATAGTGTAGTTAGGTCTAGAGGCGACTCTTGTTTGTGTTTTGCTTGATGAGTTTTGTTTCTTTGTGAAAACTTGACCATAGATGACTCAGGACACAATATGAACATGAATGAACTTAGGTTTTACCCGTTCTTGATTTTGATCATGTATGTGAGACTTCTTGTGAGAATTCGTGTTTTGGTTGAGACCCATGTGAAATAATTGGTGTGGACATACTAGATACCCTAAATTATGATGTTTAGACACTTGGTAGACTCGATTTCATGTTTGGATGTGTTTGGATCAATTTTTTTGAATCTATGTTGAATTTTGTTTTTAAGGGCAAAATCTGTATTTTGTCGTTATTCTGTTTCATTTACTATTTTGGACTGTGTTAAAGTCAGTATCTTAATCTCGGTATAAAACATGAGTTTTAGATAATTTCGTCTATTTTCAAACCCCTCTGACCTTGCTTGATTTTGATTTCGTATGACTGAGTTATGACTGTTTTACTACAGAGGTGTTGATCTTTTCCAGATTCTGTTTTTCGGTAATTTTGATAACAAACAATTTTAAAGAACTATGCTACATATATTATTTTGATCCAAGACTTTGGCCAGTGTTTCTTTATCTAGTTAGGGATTACCCAGAATTTTGGTAAATTTTATTGATGAGTTTTATGTGTTGTTTCATGCTCGTTTATGAATTATATACTTGCTGTATTTTACTTGTCGTTCTGTAAAGAATCTTATTTTCACTATGATTCCTTTTACTGTATGGAAAATGTTTGTGAAATATAGAAGTTAGTATATTTTATCTATTTTCATATCCTTTGGCAGAATTGGATTTCGTTTCACTGGTTGCGAGATATCATAGTTTTCGTACAACAGTGTTGGGATTTCAATATTTGCCAAACTATGTTTTCTTGATGTTTTCTTATTTTTGATGACTGATCAACTTTTACTGGAAAAATCAGAAACTTTATAATTAGATACTGAACATATAGGGAAATATCCCAAATTTTTCATGGATTTATTTAATGTGTTTTCATGTTGTTTTCCTGTTCTTGAATTTGTTTTCCTGATTTATGGCTGAACCTATTTTCTGTATTCAAATAAGTTTTGAGCCATGTTTTTGTGAATTAATATATGATTTATTTATATTGGCTGGATTCATGTGGAAGTCTATTTTCCAAATCCTTCGACGGGCCCAGATTTGCTTGTTTGTAACACTGGGAATCACTGTTTTACTATAGTATGGTCTTGCTATCCTGAACTTGAGATTTGTCTATTTTATTCTTTTAACCATCTTGCATTCGTACATGTTTATCTTGAAACATGCACTTGTCACATGATCATGCCATGTTATTCTTGATATATTTTGTCCATATATATGCTTGTTTGACATTAATAATAAATAACCAAGCTGGGGTTTAAGGGATAGATCTAATAGTGGATAATTCAGAAATGTGTACTCGGAAGGGGATCCACTGATCCTACGTGATTACTTGAGACATGATACTTGACACGTGATTACTTGATACTTGCACCCAAGAAACGATACTTGCCACTTGCATACTTGACACGTGATTACATGATACATGATACTTGGAGATTAGAGCTCGATTACTTGACTTGTCCCCGAGTATACTGCCCTCTATGGTCCACTATGAAATCTGAAGCAAAACTGTTTGCTGTAGCAATCATGTAGTGTGAGATGCATGAAGTGCTACCTAGATAGTAATCACTATAAGACTTGATACATGATACTTGAACATGATACATGCTTGCTTGATACTTGACTACATGATACATGAGACTTGATACATGATTACATGATACTTGACACTTGATGCATGTTTACATGATACTTGATTTACTTGACACTTGATTCATGCCATGTACACTTGATCACCTTACCATGCTAGTTATTTATGTTGATATCATGCTTATACAATGTTGCTAGTTAGTTTTCCCATGTGCTTGTATCCTACATTATAAGTGGCCCGTATCTTGCAATTGATGGGTTCTTTGTTTTTTTCTTTTCCTCTTTCCTGCATTCGTTGAATTGCAGATTTTGGAGAACAGGTTCCAGATGGTATCAGAGACATGAAGTATTAGTGCTGCATTTTATTATTATTATTCTTGTAGCTTGCTTGAACAATATTGTATTTTGAGACTTGGATTTATTCTTGTATTTGGGCGATGTGACTCACACTTATACCCAATACCCATCTGCAAACCCATTATCCCATTCTATTACAAATATTCATATACCCAAACTCACTACCAATTTCTTAACCCTATTATACATCCACCTATATATATAATCCTATACCATTATACCATCAGATTAATTCCTACCATTATTACCTATTACCTTTTATACCTTCCTAATAAAAATCCTACCAAATCCTTACCTTTGAATCCAAAAAAAAACGTGAGCTGCATCCCCCTCCCCCCACACACTCGGATTTCACCAAAGCACCCGACCAATTCCTTTTATGTCTTTTTTCCTCCTGTAGCCGTCAGCCAAGGTGTACACCCTCCTTTTATTCAAACCCTTCCCTTTATTCAAACCCTAATGTGTGTGTGTGTATATATATATATATATATATATATATATATATATATATATATATATATATATATTATAATTTTACAATCCGCATGCTGCATATTTTTCCCAAACCATTGCACCCTCTTCCGTGCTCTCTCTTTCCCATGTCTCTTCATCCGCCATTCTCGCGCTCTATTGCTCTTGAGGTTTTTCTTGCGAGTGCTCGAGTGCGCGTGTAGATCGTTCGTGAGTTTGTTGATTTTCGTTCGTGGGTTTTGCTCATACTTTTGAGTTCGTAGTTCCTTATCCCGATTTAAGGCAAGTAACTTGTACTCCAATTAATTTGTTTGATACAAGTCCCAAAGTTCACCTATAGTGTTGTTGGGTCTAGAGACAACTCTTGATTGTGTTTTTCTTGATGGATTTTGTCTCTATTGTGATAATTTTGCCATAGATGACTCACGACACTATATGAACATGAATTAACTTAGGATTCGCCCGATTCTTGATTTTTGAGCATGTATGTGAGACTTGTGTGCAAACTCGTGTTTTGGTTGAGACCCATGTGAAATTCTTGGCGTGGATATGTTAATAACCCTAATTCATGATGTTTAGACTTTTGGTAGACCTGATTTCAAGTTTGAATGTATTTGGATCAATTCTCTTGAAGCTATGTGGGTTTTGTTTTAAGGGGGGAAAATCTGTATTTTTGGCACTGTTCTGTTTTGTTTGCTGTTTTCGACTGGGATAAAGTTAGTATCTTAATTTCGGTATAAAACATGAGTTTTAGATAATTTCGTCTATTTTCAGACCCCTCTGACCTTGCTTGATTTTGATTTCGTATGACTGAGATATGACTGTTTTAGTACAGAGGTGTCGATCTGTTCAGATTCTATTTTTCGGTAATTTTGATAACAAACTATTTTCAAGAACCATGCTATACATATTATTTTGATTTGAAACTTTGGTCAGTGTTTCTTTATCTAGTTAGAGATTACCCAGAATTTTGGTGAATTTTATTGATAAGTTTTACGTGATGTTCCATGCTCTTTTCTAAAATCTATACATGTTGTATTTTGCTCGCTGTTCTGTAAAGAACCCTATTTTCACTATGATTCCTTTTACTGTATGCAAAATATTTGTGAAATGTTAAAGTTAGTATATTTTATCTATTTTCATATTCCTTTGACGGAATTGGAATTCATTTCACTGGTTGCGAGATATCTTAGTTTTTGTACAGCAATATTCGGAATTCCAGATTTGCCAAACTATGTTTTCTTGATGCTTTCGTATTTTTGATGACTGATCTAACTTTACTGGAAAAATCTGAAACTTTATATTTTGATTCTGGACATATAGGGGAATTCCACAGATTTTTTCGTGGATTTATTTAATGTGTTTTCATGTTGTTTTCCTGTTCTTCAATTCATTTTTCATGATTTCTGGCTGAACGTAGTTTATGTATTAAAACCTGTTTTGAGTTATGATTTTGTGAATTAGTATATGACTTATTTATATTTGCTATATTCGTGTGGAAGTCTATTTTCCAGATCCTTTGACGGATTTAGATTTGCTTGTTTGTAATACTGGGAATCACTGTTTTACTGCAGTGGGATCTTGCTGTTCTGAACTTGAGATTTGACAATTTTATTCTTTCATGAGATATTCTGCACTCGTACATGTTTAGTTTGCTACATGCACATGCCACATGATCATGCCGTTCTATTCTTGATATGTTTTACACATTTACATGCTTGTTTGACATTAATAATAAAATTAACTAAGCCGGGGTTAAGGGAAAGATCTAGTAGTGGATAGTACAGAAACATGTACTCGGAAGAATCTAATGGTTATTAGAGCTTGTTTACATGTGGAGCTTGACACGATATACATGACACGTACACACATGACACTAGAGCTTGTTTGGATTTTGGAGCTTGTTTACATGATACATGATTACATGATACTTGGAGCTTGTCTTTGAGTACACTGCCCTATATGGTCCCCTACAAAATCTAAAGCGAAACTGTTTGTTGTAGCAACCATGTAGTTAAAACCGGGATGCATGAAGTGCTGCCTAGATAGTAAATCACTATAAGACTTGATACATGCTACTTGAACATGATACTTGAACATGATACATGCTTGCTTGATACTTGACTACATGATACATGAGACTTGTTTACATGACACTTGATACATGAATACATGACATTTGACATTTGATGCATGTTTACATGATACTTGATTTCTTGACACTTGATTTAAGCCATTTACACTTGTTCACTTTTGCCAAGCTAGTTGATTATTTTGGACATCATGATTATACCATGCTAGGTTGTTACTTAGATTCACCCATTCTGTAACTTGCAATTGACGGGTACTTATTTTTCTTCTTCCTTCTCCTGCAAATTTACTAATTGCAGATCAGGATGGTCGGCTGCCAGATGGTATTGGCGAGATGTTGTATTAGTACTGGAGTTTCTGCTTTATTATTATTATTATTTGTTGCTTAAACTTGAATAAGATGTACTTGATTACTTGGATATTATCTTGTACTTGGGCAATGTGACCAAGAATATTTGACTTATTCAGAACTTGATTATTTAAGATTATTGTATTTGGTTTCAAGTAATATCTGTTAGTATCTTGTTTCAATTATGCATGTTTGGTTGTATCTTTCGCTTCCGACTCTGAATTATCTTGTGAAATTTTGTAAAGATTCTTGAACAGCTTATGGATGAAGAAAATCATTCACTAGGCTTTCGTTACGTATCCATATTCCGTATTCTTTTTGGGAAGCGGGGCGTGACAGAGTTTTTAGTGGTATCATAGCCTAGGTTTGGTTAATGTATTAGTTGCCTAATATATTAAACAAGCTTGGCTCGAACTGGGATCTGCACAATATTTCACCAACCATGTATACATAAGTGAAATTATACCAACTCTGATTCTGGATGCTAATTGTTTTTGGTTTTGTGCAAATATGGCTCGCAGAGGTTCTACTTCTCAGTCGCAGGTTGATTCGATTGAGGCTGTCACTGCTGTGCTTGAGCGGCTGATTAATCAGTAGCTAAACCGCAGTGATCTTGTTATGGCTGCTCTTGAAGCTGCCCGGGTTCCACCTCCTGTGGTGCATGTGCAGGAAAATCTCTCGCCTCGTCCAGGCACAATTACAGATTTTATGAGGCTGCATCCCGACCGTTTTTCGGGTACTGAGACGCATTTGGAGTCTAAACAGTGGTTGATCCGGACTGAGCGCTTGTTGTTAGCGGCTCGTGTTGCCGAGGCTGATCGGGTGGACGTTGTTTCCATCCAACTGGTGGATCTGGCCCATATCTGGTGGATGGTCGAGTTTGAGCTTCTTGAGAGGCCTATTGCTTGGGCTACTTTTACTCGGGGATTCTTGGAGAAGTTCTTCCCCACTAGTACTCGAGTTGAGATGGAACAGCAATTCCTGGCCCTAAAACAGGTTAAGTCATTATTCTATTTTGAATTTTGTTACATAATTGTTCAAACGATGTTGTAACATGGACTTTCTTGCAACAGGGTTCCAGGTCAGTGGATGAATACGCAGCTGAGTTTACTAGACTTAGCCGCTTCGCTGCCGTTCTTGTGGCAACCGAAGAGGATAGGGCTCGTAGATTCACAAATGGGCTTGAGCAGGATATCAAGAGGCATCTAGTCTTTCTTCGCTTGTGTACCTACACTGAGGCTCTTGAGGCAGCCCGAGCTCAGGAGCAGGCTCGCGGTGAGGTGACTCCTTCTCAGCGGACTGTTTCCACTGCTGTTGCTAGGCCTTCTGGTGGGCCTATTCGGAGACCTGTTTCTTCCCATCCAGTTAGAGCAGCTCCTTATTCTTCTGCTGGTTCCCAGAGAGGTAGTTTTTGCGACTTTTGCTGACTTGCCGGGCATGAGCGCAAGGACTGTAGGCGGGCCAATTGCCGCTGTTTTGCTTGTGGTGCTCCTGACCACACTTTGCAGGATTGTCCTCAGCAGAGGGCGACTCTTCCAGCTCGTGGTCCAGTTAGGCCACCGCTTCCTCCCCAGCATCAGATTGTCGGTCAGAAGACCGCTAATCTGAGGAGAGGTCGGGCTTTCAACTTGACTGCTGCAGATGCTGAGATAGCTGAGGGTGTGGTTGCAGGTATCTTTTGTTTTATTGTTTTATTGTTGGTTGTTTATCTTTGTTTCTCCATTTCTCTCGCTTTATTTCTTTCTGTTTGTTCTCCTACATTTTGTTTTCCTCACCCCTGTTCAACCCTTCTTCTCTCTGTCTCTTTTGCTTTCTGTCTTATGTGTTTTGCTTGTGTGCTCTTTCCCTGCTTATGTTCTTTTTGATTCTGGGGCAACCCTGTGGCACCCCGATTTCTGGTAACTGGGAAACCGTGACACATGCCAGAATCTTTGCCTTCAAATGCATCTCAACACAGTTAATAACACGGAATTTTAAACACTTTTATTGCCATCAGAGAGTTATTACACAATAATTACAAATATCAATTTGTCATATCAAACTGTAATGCCTGCCCCCTTTCTTTTTCTTTTTGACTCCAAAAATCAATTCTTCCAATTTCTATATCACTTTAAACATAAACTAAGATAGTTATATTTCAAGGAAAAATTTGGCAGAGTTTCTCCTGAAATTTCTGCCCCGAAACACAAAAAGCTTACGGAATTTTGCTCTAAATTCTGTAGCTCACATCACAGGCAATAATATCATGGGCTCCCCAGGCCAAAATGAGCAGAATCACACAGGAAATATAAATATCATGCTCTGGGGGCGAAACTCATAACAGGATATCAATTATAAATTGAAAACCATAATTTCCTTTGAAAACATAGTAAAGTTTTTAGAAAATAACTTATAAATCATACCACAGGGCCCGGTACTCCACAACGAGATGGGTACGGGTCAAAAACATATCATGCCACCCCACACTATACTCATCATCATCATCCTCATACTTATACATCAAAAATACAATTTAAAACATAAATTTCACTATTCACATTATTAAACCTTAAGCAACAAATTGTAAATTGAAGCTCCACTCCACGAAACCATGAATCTATACCTCACCTCTGCACTCCTGAGGACCTTGTAACAGTAGGGGACCTAGGGTAGTCCAAGCACTGACTTCCTAACCCCAAACACTAAGGGGTTAGCCATTTCGGGTGTGAGTATAATTTACTAAATAAGCAAATAAATTAAACTTATAAGTAAAAACAGAACGAACTTACAAATACCAAGATAATCAAATTTTACTTGACACCTGAACATGTAAACATCATAAATGGGATTTCACATCAAATACTCTCTGAGTCATCACCTGTATGTATATCCATACCCGCTCATAACATACTTATCTTTAGTTGGAAATCATTCCCAAATTAGTCGCTTAACTCACAAACGCTTAACGCACATCACCTTATGCCTTATACAAATTATTCCTATAAACATTCACAATAACTCTACTTTCACATAACTGCACCCCATTTACCATTCATTTGCATTTACTGACTCACGACATATATTCTTTCTCAATCTCATATCACACAACAATTGCATTCATTCATTTCTTACAACATATATCATCACGTCCCGCAAAACATCACTTTCACACTCATTATACACTTCAACTTTCACACCCACAATTCATCATGAATGGAAAAGAAACGTGTACATATAATTGATGTGCCAGTGTATGTTATGACTTAAACTCTAATTCGAGATTACCAATGCAATGATGCTCTTATTCTAATGCAAGCAAGTCTCCGGAACAGTATGCACCCCATACTATATACGTCCCATCTCAAGCCGTTTCTCCATATATAGGGATTTGAACCCGCATTATGAATTTCTATTTGTACACAACCTGTTCCTGACAGATACAACGTGACAGATGAGGTTGCAGACATGGTCAAGTCCCACCAATGCAGTACACTCATGGTGTCTATGTTTGCCACTACTACCCGGCTCACCGGACCTCACTCAAAAACCAGACGAACCCTCGGGGTTACCGCAACACAGGTTACCTCGAAGCATCCCCCGTGGCCCCCTAACTCATAGACCGTCGTATATGGCATGTTCGCTTCGCCGACATAGAACACGACGGAGTTTCGAGGTCCATCCCCTAGCTCCGCCGCCCTTATCATGGCACTTCAGAAATTAACAGTGTGAGATACGCAACCCGTGCTACCAACTCGTGAGAAGGCACCATATGTATCCCTTTGATGGGAAGGTACAACCCAGTAACACTACCTAATGTCAGCACAAAGGACGAGTTGGTCATAAGGCGTCACCCCTAATACCAACCCCTCTCTTTTGGCTAAAATGGTTAAGTAAGGATCCTTATAAGTTACTACCCTAATGATGTCATTAATCCTAAACAATCCAACAGTATTAACATGACTTGCTAGGTCTTAAGTCGGACTTTGCAAGGTAACCCTACTAGGCTGCTCAACTTAGACTTACCAGAATCCCTAAAGATCTGGTTCATGGCCTATCAATCCAAGACCCCGGCAATACGAACGTATTCGCATGCTACTACCCTGAACTTGGATTTTGTCAACATTCTGGTCCGCGATCAACCTACACTGGTTAAGATCTGATGGTACACGCGAAGTGACTCATCCACAGTCCCTTAGGAGTAAGGAAACACGTCTTGATGGTCGATAGCCCCTAGGGTAATAATATCATCCCTAGACGAGCACAACAAAACTGCGTACTAGCTAATAAGCTATATAAAAGTAAACAGAACACATACGAGCCAACAAGCTACGTATGAAACCAACAACTACATATGAGCCAGGCAAGCTACGTATGAGACAACAATATACATACTAGCCAAATAAGCTGCGTATGAGACCAACAGCTACATACGAGCCAGTCGAGCCACGTTTGAGACAACAACCTATATACGAGCCAAATAAGCTGCGTATGAGACTCATAGCTACATACGGGACAATCGAGCCGCGTATGAAACAACAACCTACATATGAGCCAAATAAGCTGCGTATGAGACCAACAGCTACATACGGGCCAGTTAAGCCGCGTATGAGACAACAACCTACATACGAGCCAAATAAGCTGCGTATGAGACCCACAGCTACATACGGGCCAATCGAGCCGCGTATGAGACAACAACCTACATATGAGCCAAATAAGCTGCGTATGAGACCAACAGCTACATACGGGCCAGTCGAGCCGCGTATGAGAGAACAACCTACATACGAGCCAAATAAGCTGCATATGAGACCCACAACTACATACGGGCCAGTCGAGCCACGTACGAGCAAAATCACATCCAAAAACAACCATACAGGTAATCAAACCTAGAAGCAACCAAATGTGCTTACTACCAAACTTGATCTTCTAGAATTAGAAGCAACAAAAGAATCAACTAACAGTTTAAAATAGATATTCTACCAATGAGAAGCCCAAGAAGTGACATCAAACTTTTATCAAGCTAATGATTATTAGTGACATTCGCAAGCCTTATTACCCATGAAGATGAGTAATATTCATGTGATATGGTCCAACTTTACTTAGGGTCTCATACAACTAGAATCCGTGGTTTCCCTCCCCAATTGAACTAGAACTACATGCACTAGATTCTTGGGTTCTTTCTTCAAGTTTGAGCTAAAATCACCTAGGACTAAAAGCATGGGCTCATGGGTTCTTTTTTAATCTCCACTACAATCATAATACAATTCGAGTTTGGTTCCTTTGAATCTAGATCTACTATACAACTCGAGTATTGCAACTACAACACGATGGTTCTTCACTAACGCTACCACCACAACATGATAGTTCTCTACTACCCTACAACTATAACGCGATAGTTCTTTACTAACGCTACAACCACAACATGATAGTTCTTTACTACACTGCAACTGTAACGCGATAGTTCTTTACTAATACTATGACTACCATGCGATTGTTAACTCCACAACTACAACAACATGATTCTTTTCTATTACTTAAGCACAAATCTATAATGGCCTTAAACATGGTATATAACTTAAACATCAACCTACAATACTCTTAAGCATGAATACAACTTAAGCATGTACTCACAACAATCTTAACCATGAATACAACTTAAGCATAGACTTACAACAATCTAAAGCATGAATATGACTTAAGCGTGACTGGTTACTACAACTTAAGCATGTATGTTACTACAACTTAACCATGAGCATTCACTACCATTCAAGCATGGTATATAATTTTCCTACAATAATCTAAGCATGGTATATAGCATGAGCCTCAATCCTACAACAATCCAACAACACACCACGCACATAAACAAAAGAGATCATACTCATATATTTTGATATTATTATATAAGTGTAACTCATCCCCATATACATAACTAATCAATTAATTTATACCCATACACTTTATCCAATACGCCTCATCCATAAATCATATCAACACTTCAGTTTATTCAAACTTCTTTAAAACATCAAATACGTATATAAAACCCTACTCACCATATTTTGATATCATCATATGAATATAACTCATCCCCATATACACATATACGTTATTCCGATACCCTTGATCCAAATACGCTCTATCCGTAATTCATACCAACCATTCAGGTTATTATAAAATTTCTCTTAAAACAAAAAAATATGTAAATAAATTCATACTCACATATTTCTTAAAACACAAAAATACGTAAATAAATTGATACTCACATATTTCTCGCGAAGATTCGATGTACCACCATGCCACCCCTGTAACGCCCCGCACTCAACTCGTACGCATACAATTAACTAAATTCTAGCCACGTCCACCACATGCTGCCTCAAAAGTGTGTCCGGACGATTGGTAAACCTTTCTCATTGGCTTCCTAATATATCTCTCATTTCCTCCTATTTTATGGCCGGTATGGGACATTTTTCCTAAGGGTCAACCCGGTCAAAGCACACACACACATCCATCTTTCATTCCTTCATTCATTTAATACCATCTATAGCCCCATAGATCATCTCATAGGCTCATCACACCATCAATTCCCATATGATCTTCTATAGTCGACATTTAATACCTTTCCACTTCCTTTCCTTTTCCTTCTTTCCTTCCATCCACGTCATCATCCAATCCATCCATTCTTTCTTTTCTTTCTACTAATACACTATATATATACTATACTAGTATATATACTACACTCTCTAGAAATACGGGGTATCACATTCACCCCCTCTTAAGAATTCAGCGTCCTCGCTGAATACGGGACGTGCAATCTAGCACAAGATCTTCTTTCTATTCGAATGTAGACTTGTCGCCTAATCGCTGCCCTCCCAGGGTCTTACGCATCTCATACATATATTGCGTCCCACGCACTTTCTATATACAAGTCCTACATTCGATGTCGAAAGTTGGCTTTGATACCATCTGTAACGCCCCGCACTCAACTCGTACGCACACAATTAACTAAATTCTAGCCACGCCCACCACAGGCTGCCTCAAAAGGGTATCCGGACGATTGGTACACCTTTCTAATACGGGGTCTCACAACCCCGTATCTAAAGTCGCTAATATATCCTATCATCAAATTTCAAAGCAATTAAAACTCAAATCATCCAAACCAATCACAAGAGCTAATAACACTATTCCAAATATCACACAAGCGTTTATTGAATGCCTGAGATACACACGTGCGATGCACGTAATAATCTAATGCCTATGGAAGTTTTACCCCCAAATAATTACTAGAACCACTCCTAAATTTTCTAATAGTCCAACTACAATTTCTACTACCATACGAGAACTAATTCATACACATATAGTTTTCTTTTACAAACCCAAAATTCCTAATTTATTAACAACTTACAAATTCTCTAACAACTTGCTAATTTCCTCACATCTACCATATGCTATTTTGCAGGGTATTACATTACTTTCTCCTTAGAATCGTTCTGTCCTCAGAACGCTGCTAGTGGAGAGGAAAACAAACACAAACACCAATGGTTCATGAGACATTTTCCTCGGACATTGGTTCTTGAGATGATCATGCTCACCACATAGGAAACAACTTCCTGTCTTGTGCCTCCAAGTTTGCCCTCCGTTTTTTGAGTCTTTTGTTTCTGACCTTGGTTCATGAACCCTGATGCTGGTGCAGATATTGTCCTTTGTAGTCGTGGACAGAATGATTTCTTGTGCCCGACTCTCTCACAAAGATTGCATACTACAACCTAGGTGGTCTCTGGGATTTGCTTCCATTCATGTTGTATTCATGCCAATCTGGAATCAATGTAACGCCCCGAATCCCAAATACACTGAATTCTAGATGTTCTACAGGATCTTTTCGCTTTCTTTAGTACAATTTTACAAGGAAATTTAAACTTTTCACTTTACATCAGAGTTTACATCAATATTACACTTTTCTTTTGCACAGCGGAAGTAAAATACAATAACTGAATAAATGTACAACAACATGGTACAATCTTTAAGTATCCATTTCTCTTTAACATGTCATTTACCTGCATATAAGACTGTGGGTACGTCAGTTTATTCAACCGACGATCATTATATACGGCCATCCTCTCTATGCCGGAAATAGTATAACTTAATTTTCCATATTTAGCAAATACAAACTTGTCACATTTCAATTAAAGGGACTATCCTATTGATATCGTGTTGTTATTGTGCACTTAGTCCTTAATGCATTTATTTATATTACATGACACTAATGCGCACTTGTTCGGATTCTATGCATCCCATACTACATAGGTCCGAGGGCAAGCCCTTATTCGTTCTTCATCTTTGTAGGGTTCAATCCCTCGTTATGACTTAATCTACTACTGTAAACTACGGTAGTGTCTTAGATGTCCTATAATCTATGAGCCCATGTCCAGGCAGCCTAGAAGGAAATCCCACGCACTGACACGACGCATCGAGCAGGCAACCTATGGACAATTCAGCCTCTGCCATGGAACATTGACACCACCCATAGCCACTCGAACATCCCATGAGCGTCGCCACCGGGACGATAATTCTGGAGTAGCGCCCATGCCATGTCTTGACGCATCAAGCAGGCAGCCTGTGGATCGCTCTCACACCGCTATCCGAAGGCCCCCATACCCATGTTTTTCTTCTACTTTCATCACGTCTTCACTATGTGCTAATCCTTAGTTTTATTAAAAATCATGAACAAAAATTTAATCTCTAGAGTTAGCCTCTCCACTAACCGGACTTATTTATTCATTTCAACATGACCAACCTTGGTCTAATTTCATTTTATTTCATTTCATTTCTCAATGCCGGGGGAGACTTAGCTACTCTATTTCAATTTTCATTTCACAATCTTCAGCTCATAAATTCTCCATGTTGAGTTCTCATACTCACATGTATATTCTCTTTTCAATTCATGATTCCTAATTTGTTCACAAGTCCATAATTGTACATGAATTTCATGCACTTTATCAATTATCACAACGAATCAAATTTCACTTTATTAACAAATGTGCATACTTCATTTTGTTCCACAAATGAGAAATAAATTGCATCAAGTCACGCAACCAAGTTTCGTTTTACCAAATCACTTTCTAATACATCATTATTATTTATTCTTATAAGCTATACTTTTTCACAAGTACATAATCTAGAACCATAGTTCTAATTATGTCTTTAGTTCACAAACCATAGTGTATTTCATTCAAATAATGCCCAAATCACTTTTATAAAATCCCCTACATTTTTATGAGAATAACCATATTTTTTTCAAAATTTTTGGACACCTAGAAACCCCAAAAAAATTTTTTTTTTATACATGCCGAGGGTAGGAATCGAACCCAGGCACACGGAGAACAAAGCCAAGAGCACCCGCCACTAGGCCGATCTGTGCTAGCGGTATAAAGGGGGTCAAAATAGTATATATTGCTTTCTGATCGGTAAGTTATATGCTTACAAAAATATGAAAAAAAATGTTTGTGGTTGCAGGGATTCAAACCGATCGACTCAGAGAACACAACCGCACACAGTGACCGCCTGAGCTACATGCTCAGGTTGTCAAAGTACGAATTAAAAACTTTTTGAATCATTTGCCACTGTTGTTAAAACATCTCGATGTTCAATTAATCTTTGTTTCATATTGCTTTTGTAGAAGTTACTGAAAAATTCCAGATTAACTTTCCCTCACATGATTTTCATATCAGCATGAATAAAATAATTTTTGTACTAATAAAAATATATTTTTCACCCAATTCAATGAATTTTTCACTATAACTACTATATTTTTCATTTTCGACATTGATTAACATTTGGTCTTCAAATCTTTTTATCCACAATTTCTTATACTAATTTTCTGATGTTAATCTTTTATTCAACATACAAATCTATTTTCTTTGAATTTATCCAACCCCACCATAACTCAAAAAAATCTCTTCATAAATTAGCACTAGCAAGGTACTAACTTTTACATACAATTAGTGATGGTAATAAATGTATCTTCTTTAAATCAATATATGCTTCTAGTCAAATCATGTACATCACAAAAAATATAGCCACTTATCAATTAACATGCTCACAACTCAACATTCAAGAAAGTTACTCTTTTCAAAAGTGTGTTCTTTCTTAATCAACTTCATGTTTCCAATTTTCAATTAAGCTAGCATTCTTATTAGTATTATCATGCATCAAGTCTCAATATCATACTAGCATCATTCTTAAGGAAATTTAACCACTATCATTCATTCATTCTAACAAGCATGGAGAATTTTACCCACAACTTAATTTAACAATAGAACCACATGCAAGTTCTTCATTAATATTCCAATCAATTTATGAACTAACTTTCCATTAAAATGTATTCCCACTAATATTTTTCATGCATCATTTCTAATTAGAAATAAGGAAAATCAAACCCACTTTATAGCCACATTCTTATTGCACACAATCACACATAATTCGCATATCAATAATTCAATCAACTAGAGATCATCTTTTCAATTAAATGCGCATTCTTATTAATCATTTCCATGCAACTTTTTGCTAATTAAATCTAGCATATATTCCTATGTTAGAAATAAGGAAAATTCTACCCACCTTGTATGGAGAGAAAATAACACAAAAGCAACAATTCCTTGCAACAAGATGCACCTCCTCCTAGACGCTCGCACACACCTCCAAGCCCAAGCACAAAAACCGAAAGCTTCCCCTTGAACTAGCCGGCCTTCTCCTCTTTGGACAAATGCAAATAATCCCACACAATCCCTCAATCTTTTTAACTCACAACTATTACTAAATTAGACTATAGGTTTGGAAAGATATAACTGCATATGAATACTAGCCATGGGAGGGGTTATTTATACTAGAAATCAAGTGAAATGGAGGGCTAGGATTGACTAGTTGGTTGTAGGATGGAGGGCCAAGATGAAAGTAGGAGTTATAAAAAATACCCACACCCACATAACCACCACCATGATCACCACTCAACTTTTTGAATCTCCCTCCAAAAAGAAGCAATCCCGGCCCCCATGGAGAAGTGTGCATTGCACGTGTACGTGTAGTGCATGTGCATGCAACTAGGACCAAAATTGTACATTTAATTTGTACAAAAAAATAAAATAGTATTAAAATAGTCTTCTACATGACAAGTTAAATAAAAATAGGTTAATCCATGGGCTTTAGTTTTGGGCCAAAATATTTATTTTAAATAAAATAAATAAATCACATTTTGGGCTTTTAAGAAAAGGCTTTAAAACAAGGCTTTCTATTTATTTAAAGAAAGGCTTTTGTACAAAATAATTTGAGAACACATATTTAAATATTTATACACATCATAATAAAATAATCATAAGATTTAATTCAATCAAAATATTGCACGTGCACACCACGTGCAAAATAAAATAATTTTTCATTAATTGAAAAATCAGGGTATTACAATCAAGGTGTTCCTGCTCCTTTGCTAGGCCTTCTAATATAGCTCCGAAGGCATCACCCAGTTGCTTAGCTTGACAACCTTTCCTAAACCTGCGCTTCCTCAGCTTCTTTAATAGCTCCGAAGTCGTTGAGAGAATCTTTTTGGGGCTCGTGGTGACATCCGAGCATCGAGGCCCACGCAGTTTAGGAGAAACTCTTTGGAGCTCATGGTGACATCCGAGCGTCGAGGTCCAAGCAGTTTAGGAGAAACTTTTGGGGCTCGTGGTGACATTCGAGCGTCGACCCTGAAGCTGTTGAGAGAAACTTTTTAGGGCTCGCGGTGACATACGAAAGTCGAGGACCAAGCCGTTCAGGAGAAACTTTTTGGGGCTCGCGGTGACATCCGAGCATCGATCCTGAAGCGTTGAGAGAAACTTTTTGGGGCTCGCAGTGACATCCAAACGTTGAGGCCCAAGCTGTTTAAGAGAAACCTTTTGGGGCTCGCGGTGACATCCGAGCGTTGACCCTGAAGCCGTTGAGAGAAACTTTTTGGGACTCGCAGTGACATCCGAATGTTGAGGCCCCGGCAGTTTAGGAGAAACTTTTTGGAGCTCGCGGTGACATCCGAGCGTCAACCATAAAGCCATTGAGAGAAACTTTTTAGAGCTCGCGGTGACATCGAGCGTCGAGGGCCAAGCAGTTTAGAAGTAATTTTTCGGGGCTCGCGGTGACATCCGAGCATCGGGATCCAAGCAGTTTTAGGAGAAACTTTTTGGGGCTCGCGGTGTCATCCGAGAGTCAAGGTCCAACCAGTTTAGAAGAAATTTTTTGTGGCTCAGGGTGACATCTGAGCGTCGAGGTACAAGCAGTTTAGAAGAAACTTTTTGGGCCTCGCGGTGACATCCGAGTGTCGAGGTCCAACAAGCTGTTTAGGAGAAAGTTTTTGGGGCTCGCGGTGACATCCGAGCATCGAGGTCCAAGCCGTTTAGGAGAATCTTTTTGGGGCTCACACAGTCATCATAGCATCGAGGTCTAAATCGTTTAGATAAACTTTTTGGGGTTCGCGGTGCCATCCGGGCGTCGAGATCCTAGCAGTTTAGGAAAAACTTTTTAGGGCTCACGGTGACATCCGAGCGTCGAGGTCCAAACAGTTTAGGAGAAACTTTTTGGGGCTCGTGGTGTCATCCGGGCATCGAGGTCCAAGATGTTTAGGAGAAACATTTTGTGGCTCGCGGTGACTTCCGAGGGTCGAGGTCCAAGGAGTTTAGAAGAAATTTTTTGGGGGCTTGCGGTGACATCCGGAAGTCGAGTTCTAAGCAGTTTAGGAGAAACTTTCTGGGGCTTGTAGTGACATCCGAGCATCGAGGTGCAAGCAGTTTTGGAGGAACTTTTTGGGGCTCGCGGTGTCATCCGAGCATCGAGGTCCAAGCAGTTTAGGAGAAACTTTTTGGGACTCGCGGTGACATCCGAACGTCGAGATCCAAGCAGTTTAGGAAACTTTTTGGGGCTCGCAGTGACATCCGAGCGTCGACCCTGATGCCGTTGAGAGAATCTTTTTGGGGCTCGCAGTGACATCTGAACGTCGAGGCCCATGCTGTTTAGGACAAACTTTTTGGGGCTTGTGGAGTCTTCCTAGCGTCGAGGTTCAATCAGTTTAGAAGAAATATTTTGGGGCTCGCGGTGACATCCTAGTGTCGAGGTCCAAGCAGTTTAGAAGAAACTCTTTGGGGCCCGCGGTGGCATCCGGGCATCGAGTTCCAAGTAGTTTAGGAGAAACTTTTTGGAGCTCGCGGTGACATCTGATCGTTGAGGTCCAAGCAGTTTAGGAGAAACTTTTTGGGGCTCACGGTGAAATCCGAGCGTCGATCCTGAAGCCATTGAGAGAAACTTTTTGGGGCTCGTGGTGACATCCGAGCGTCGAGGCCCAAGCAGTTTAGGAGAAACTCTTTGGGGTCCGTGGTGACATCCGAGCGTCGATGTCCAAGCAGTTTAGGAGAAACTTTTTGGAGCTTGCTGTGACATTCGAGCATCGACCGTGAAGCTGTAGAGGGAAACTTTTTGGGTCTTGCGGTGACATCCAAACGTCGAGGACCAAGCCGTTTAGGAGAAACTTTTGGGACTTGCGGTGACATCCGAGCGTCGAACCTGACGCTGTTGAGAGAAACTTTTTGGGGCTCGCGGTGACATCCGAACGTCGAGGACCGAGCCATTTAGGAGAAACTTTTTGGGGCTCAGAGTAACATCCGAGCGTCGACCCTGAAGCCATTGAGAGAATGTTTTTGGGGGTCGCAGTGACATCCGAACATCGAGGGCCAAGCAGTTTAGAAGAAATTTTTTGGGACTCACGGTGACATCTGAGCGTCGAAGTCCAAGCAGTTCAGAAGAAACTTTTCTGGGCTCACTGTGACATCTGGGCGTCGAGATCCAAGCAGTTTAGGAGAACTTTTGGGGCTCGCGGTGACATCCGACCATCGAGGTCTAAGCAGTTTAGGAGAAACTTTTCGGGCCTCGCGGTGACATCTGAGCGTCAACCCTGAAGCCGTTAAGAGAAACTTTTTGGGGCTCGTGGTGACATTCGAGAGTCGAGGCCCAAGCAGTTTAGGTGAAACTCTTTGGGGCTCTTGGTGACATCCGAGCATCGAGGTCCAAGCAGTTTTAGGAGAAACTTTTTGGGGCTCGCGGTGTCATTCGAGCTTCAAGGTCTAAGCAGTTTAGAAGAAACCTTTTCGGGCTCGCGGTGACATCCGATTGTCGAGGTCCGAGATGTTTAGAAGAAACTTTTTGAGCCTCGCGGTGACATCCGCGCATCTTGGTCTAAGCTGATTAGGGGAAACTTTTTGGGGCTCGCGGTGACATCCGAGCGTCGAGGTGCAAGCAGTTTAGGAGAATCTTTTTGGGGCTCACGGTGTCATCCTAGCGTCGAGGTCCAAACAGTTTAGAAGAAACTTTTCGGGGCTCGCTGTGACATCCGAGCGTCGAGGTCCAAGCAGTTCAGGAGAAACTTTTTGGGGCTCGCGGTGTCATCCGAGCATCGAGGACCAAGATGTTTAGGAGAAGCATTTTGGGGCTCGCAGTGACATTCGAAGGTCGAGGTCCAAGGAGTTTAGAAGAAACTTTTTGGGGCTCGCGGTGACATCCCGGTATAGTGTTCTAAGCTGTTTAGGAGAAACTTTTTGGGGCTCGCGTTGACATCCGAGCATCGAGGTCCAAGCAGTTTAGGAGGAACTTTTTTAGGCTCGCAGTGTCATCCGATCGTCGAGATCCAAGCAGTTTAGAAAAAAAAATTTGGGGCTCGCTGTGACATCCGAACGTCGAGATCCAAGCAGTTTAGGAGAATCTTTTTGGGGCTCGCAGTGACATCCGAGCGTCGAGCCTGACGCCGTTGAGCGAAACTTTTTGGGGTCCGCGGTGACATCCAAACGTCGAGGCCCATGTAGTTTAGGACAAACTTTTTGAGGCTTGTGGTGTCATCCTAGCGTCGAGGTTCAAGCAGTTTAGAAAAAAAATTTGGGGCACGCGGTGACATCCGAGTGTCGAGGTCCAAGCAGTTTAGAGGGAACTTTTTGGGACTCGCAGTGGCATCCGGGCGTCGAGATCCAAGCAGTTTAGGAGAAAATTTTTGGGGCTCGTGGTGACATCCGTGAGTCGAGGTCCAAGCAGTTTAGGAGAAACTTTTTGGTGCTCGCGGTGACATCCGTGCATCAACCCTGAAGCCATTGAGAGAAACTTTTTGGGGCTCGTGGTGACATCCGAGCGTTGAGGTCCAAGCAGTTTAAGAGAAACTCTTTGGGACTCGTGGTGACATCCGTGCGTCGTGGTCCAAGCAGTTTATGAGAAACTTTTTGGGGCTTGCGGTGACATTTGAGCGTCGACGCTGAAGCTGTTGAGAGAAACTTTTTTGGGGCTTGCGGTGACATCCGAACGTCGAGGACCAAGCCGTTTAGGAGAAACTTTTGGGGCTCGCAGTGACATCCGAGCGTCAACCCTGAAGCCGTTGAGAGAAACTTTTGGGGCTCGCGGTGACATCCGAACATCGAGGACCAAGTCATTTAGGAGAAACTTTTTGGCGTTCGCGTTGACATCCGAGCATCGACCCTGAAGCCGTTGAGAGAAAATTTTTGGGGCTCGTGGTGACATCCGAGTGTCGAGGGCCAAGCAGTTTAGAAGAAATTTTTTGGGGCTCGCGGTGACACCCGAGTGTCGAGGTCCAAGCAATTTAGAAGAAACTTTTCGGGGCTCGAGGTGACATCTGGGCTTCGAGATCCAAGCAGCTTTGGAGAACTTTTTGGGGCTCGCGGTGACATCCGAGCGTCGACCCGGAATCCATTGAGCGAAACTTTTTGGGGCTCGTGGTGACATCCGAGAGTCGAGGGCCAAGCAGTTTAGGAGAAACTCTTTGGAGCTTGTGGTGACATCCTAGCGTCGCGGTCCAAGCAGTTTAGGAGAAACTTTTTGTTGCTCGCGGTGACATCCGAGCGTCGACCCTAAAGCTGTTGAGAAAAACTTTTTGGGGCTCGCGGTGACATCCGAACATCGAGGCCCAAGTTATTTATGAGAAACTTTTTGGGACTCGCGGTGACATCCAAGCATCGAGGTCCAAGCAGTTTTAGGAGAAACCTTTTGGGGCTCGCGGTGTCATTCGAGCGTCCAGGTCCAACCAGTTTAGAAGAAACTATTTGGCGCTCACGGTGACATCCGAGCGTCGAGGTCCAAGCAGTTTAGAAGAAACTTTTTGGGCCTCACGGTGACATCCGAGCATCAAGGTCCATGCAGTTTAAGAGAAACTTTTTGGGGCTCGCGGTGACATCCAAGCGTCGAGGTCCAAGCTGTTTACGAGAATCTTTTTGGGGCTCGACCCCGAAGCCGTTGAGAGAAACATTTTGGGGCTTGCGGTGACATCCGAATGTCGAGGCTGAAGCAGTTTAGGGGAGCTTTTTGGGGCTCGTGGTGACATCCGAGCGTCAACCCTGAAGCCATTGTGAGAAACCTGTTAGGGATCGCGGTGACTTCCGAGCATCAAGGGCCAAGCAGTTTAGAAGAATTTTTTTGGGGCTCGTGGTGACATCCGAGCATCGAGGTCCAAGCAGTTTTAGGAGAAACCTTTTGGGGCTCGCGGTGTCATCCGAGCGTCCAGGTCCAACCAGTTTAGAAGAAACTGTTTGGCGCTCGCGGTGACATCCGAGCGTCGAGGTCCAAGCAGTTTAGAAGAAACTTTTTGGGCCTCACGGTGACATCCGATCCGCGAGATCCATGCAGTTTAAGAGAAACTTTTTGGGGCTCGCGGTGACATCCAAGCGTCGAGGTCCAAGCTGTTTACGAGAATCTTTTTGGGGCTCGCGGTTTCATCCTAGCATCGAAGTCCAAGCAGTTTAAAAGAAACTTTTAGGGGCTCGCGGTCACATCCGGGTGTCGAGATCCAAGCAGTTTAGGCGAAACTTTTTGGGGCTCGCGGTGAAATCTGAGCATCGAGATCTAAGTAGTTTAGGAGAAACTTTTTGGGGCTCGCGGTGACATCCGAGCGTCGACCCTAAAGCCATTGAGAGAAACTTTTTGGGGCTCGTGGCGACATCCGAGAGTCGAGGACTAAGCAGTTTAAGAGAAACTCTTTGGAGCTCGTGGTGACATCCGAGCGTCGAGGTCCAAGCTGTTTAGGAGAAACTTTTTGTGGCTCGCGGTGACATTTGAGCGTCAATCGTGAAGCTGTTGAGAGAAACATTTTGGGGATCGCGGTGATATCCGAAAGTTGAGGACCAAGCTGTTTTGGAGAAACTTTTTGTGGCTTGCGGTGACATCCGAGCGTCGACCATAAAGCCATTGGGAGAAACTTTTTGGGGCTCGCGGTGACATCCGAACGTCGATGCCCAAGCTGTTTAGGAGAAACTTTTTGGGACTCACGGTGATATCCGAGCGTCGATCCGGAAGCCGTTGAGAGAAACGTTTTGGGGCTCGCGGTGACATCCGAATGTCGAGGCCCAAGCAGTTTAGGAAAAACTTTTTGGGGCTCGCGGTGACATCCGAGCGTCAACCCTGAAGCCGTTGAAAGAGACCTGTTGGGGATCGCGGTGACTTCCGAGAGTCAAGGGTCAAGCAGTTTAGAAGAACTTTTTTAGGGCTCGCGGTGACATCCGAGCGTCGAGGTCGAAGCAGTTTTAGGAGAAACCTTTTTGGCCTCGCGGTGTCTTCCAAGCATCATGGTCCAAGCAGCTTAGAAGAAATTGTTTGGAGCTCGCGGTGACATCCGAGCGTCGAGGTCTAAGTAGTTTAGAAGAAACTATTTGGGCCTCACTGTGACATCCGAGCGTCGAGGTCTAAGCAGTTTAACAGATACTTTTGGGACTCGCGGTGACATCCGAGCGTCGAGGTCCAAGCAGTTTACGAGAATCTTTTTGGGGCTCGCGGTGTCATCTTAGCGTGGAGGTCTAAGCAGTTTAGAAGAAACTTTTTGGGTCTCGCTGTGACATCCAAGCGTCGACCCTGACACCATTGAGAGAAACTTTTTAGGGCCCGCTGTGACGTCCGAGCGTCAAGGCCTAAGCAGTTTAGGAGAAACACTTTGGGGTTCGCGGTGACATCCGAGCGTTGAGGTCCAAGCAGTTTTAGGAGAAACTTTTTGGGGTTCGCGGTGTCATCCGAGCTTCGAGGTCCAAGCAGTTTAGAAGAAACTTTTTGGGGCTCACGGTGACATCCGAACGTCGATGCCCAAGCAGTTGAAGGGGAACTTTTTAGGGCTCAGGGTGACATCCGAGCGTCGACCCTGAAGCCGTTGAGAGAAAATTTTTGGCGCTCGCGGTGACATCCGAACGTGGAGGCCCAAGTTATTTAGGAGAAACTTTTTGGGACTCGCGGTGACATCCGAGCATCGAGGTCCAAGCAGTTTTAGGAGAAACCTTTTGGGGCTCGCGGTGTCATCCGAGTGTCCACGTCCAACCAGTTTAGAAGAAACTATTTGGCACTCGCGGTGACATCCGAGCGTCGAGTTCCAAGCAGTTTAGATTAAACTTTTTGGTCCTCACAGTGACATCCGAGCATCGAGGTCCATGCAGTTTAAGAGAAACTTTTTGAGGCTCGCAGTGTCATCCGAGCGTCGAGATCCAAGCAGTTTAGAAAAAAAATTTTGGGGCTCGCTGTGACATCCGAACGTCGAGATCCAAGCAGTTTAGGAAACTTTTTGGCGCTCGCAGTGACATCCGAGCGTCGAGCCTGACGCCGTTGAGCGAAACTTTTTGGGGTCCGCGGTGACATCCAAACGTCAAGGCCCATGTAGTTTAGGACAAACTTTTTGGGGCTTGTGGTGTCATCCTAGCGTCGAGGTTCAAGCAGTTTAGAAAAAAAATTTTGGGGCACGCGGTGACATCCGAGTGTCGAGGTCCAAGCAGTTTAGAGGGAACATTTTGGGACTCGCAGTGGCATCTGGGTGTCGAGATCCAAGCAGTTTAAGGGAAAATTTTAGTGGCTCGCGGTGACATCCGTGAGTCGAGGTCCAAGCAGTTTAGGAGAAACTTTTTGGTGCTCGCGGTGACATCCGTGCATCAACCCTGAAGCCATTGAGAGAAACTTTTTGGGGCTCGTGGTGACATCCGAACGTCGAGGTCCAAGCAGTTTAAGAGAAACTCTTTGGGGCTCGTGGTGACATCCGTGCGTCGTGGTCCAAGTAGTTAATGAGAAACTTTTTGGGGCTTGCGGTGACATTTGAGCGTCGACGCTGAAGCTGTTGAGAGAAACTTTTTTGGGGCTTGCGGTGACATCCAAACGTCGAGGACCAAGCCGTTTAGGAGAAACTTTTGGGGCTCGCAGTGACATCCAAGCGTCAACCCTGAAGCCGTTGAGAGAAACTTTTGGGGCTCGCGGTGACATCCGAACATCGAGGACCAAGTCATTTAGGAGAAACTTTTTGGCGTTCGCGTTGACATCCGAGCATCGACCCTGAAGCTGTTGAGAGAAACTTTTTGGGGCTCGTGGTGACATCCGAGTGTCGAGGGCCAAGCAGTTTAGAAGAAATTTTTTGGGGCTCGCGGTGACACCCGAGTGTCGAGGTCCAAGCAATTTAGAAGAAACTTTTCGGGGCTCGAGGTGACATCCGGGCTTCGAGATCCAAGCAGTTTTGGAGAACTTTTTGGGGCTCGCGGTGACATCCGAGCACCGAGATCCAAGCAGTTTAGGAGAAACTATTCGGGGCACGCGGTATCATCCGAGCGTCGACCCTGAATCCATTGAGCGAAACTTTTTGGGGCTCGTGGTGACATCCGAGAGTCGAGGGCCAAGCAGTTTAGGAGAAACTCTTTGGAGCTTGTGGTGAAATCCTAGCATCGCGGTCCAAGTAGTTTAGGAGAAACTTTTTGTTGCTCGCGGTGACATCCGAGCGTCGACCCTAAAGCTGTTGAGAGAAACTTTTTGGGGTTCGCGGTGACATCCGAACATCGAGGCCCAAGTTATTTATGAGAAACTTTTTGGGACCCGCGGTGACATCCGAGCATCGAGGTCCAAGCAGTTTTAGGAGAAACCTTTTGGGGCTCGCGGTGTCATTCGAGCGTCCAGGTCCAACCAGTTTAGAAGAAACTATTTGGCGCTCGCAGTGACATCCGAGCATCGAGGTCCAGGCAGTTTAGAAGAAACTTTTTGGGCCTCACGGTGACATCCGAGCATCGAGGTCCATGCAGTTTAAGAGAAACTTTTTGGGGCTCGCGGTGACATCCAAGCGTCGAGGTCCAAGCTGTTTACGAGAATCTTTTTGGGGCTCGTCCCCGAAGCCGTTGAGAGAAACATTTTGGGGCTTGCGGTGACATCCGAATGTCGAGGCTGAAGCAGTTTAGGGGAGCTTTTTGGGGCTCGTGGTGACATCCGAGGGTCAACCCTGAAGCCATTGTGAGAAACCTGTTAGGGATCGCGGTGACTTCCGAGCGTCAAGGGCCAAGCAGTTTAGAAGAATTTTTTTGGGGCTCGCGGTGACATCCGAGCATCGAGGTCCAAGCAGTTTTAGGAGAAACCTTTTAGGGCTCGCGGTGTCATCCGAGCATCCAGGTCCAACCAGTTTAGAAGAAACTGTTTGGCGCTCGCGGTGACATCCAAGCGTCGAGGTCCAAGCAGTTTAGAAGAAACTTTTTGGGCCTCACGGTGACATCTGAGCCTCGAGGTCCAAGCAGTTTAAGAGAAACTTTTTGGGGCTCGTGGTGACATCCAAGCGTCGAGGTCCAAGCTGTTTACGAGAATCTTTTTGGGGCTCGCGGTTTCATCCTAGCGTCGAAGTCCAAGCAGTTTAGAAGAAACTTTCTGGGGCTCGCGGTCACATCCGGGTGTCGAGATCCAAGCAGTTTAGGCGAAACTTTTTGGGGCTCGCGGTGACATCTGAGCATCGAGATCTAAATAGTTTAGGAGAAACTTTTTGGGGCTCGCGGTGACATCCGAGCGTCGACCCTAAAGCCATTGAGAGAAACTTTTTGGGGCTCGTGGCGACATCCGAGAGTCGAGGACTAAGCAGTTTAGGAGAAACTCTTTGGAGCTCGTGGTGACATTCGAGCGTCGAGGTCCAAGCTGTTTAGGAGAAACTTTTTGTGGCTCGCGGTGACATTTGAGCGTCGATCGTGAAGCTGTTGAGAGAAACATTTTGGGGCTCGTGGTGATATCCGAACGTCGAGGACCTAGCTGTTTTGGAGAAACTTTTTGTGGCTTGCGTTGACATCCGAGCGTCGACCATAAAGCCATTGGGAGAAACTTTTTGCGGCTCGCGGTGACATCCGAACGTCGACGCCCAAGCTGTTTAGGAGAAACTTTTTGGGACTCACGGTGATATCCGAGCGTCGACCCGGAAGCCGTTGAGAGAAACGTTTTGGGGCTCGCGGTGACATTCGAATGTCGAGGCCCAAGTAGTTTAGGAAAAACTTTTTGGGGCTCGCGGTGACATCCGAGCGTCAACCCTGAAGCTGTTGAGAGAAACCTGTTGGGGATCGCGGTGACTTCCGAGAGTCAAGGGCCAAGCAGTTTAGAAGAACTTTTTTAGGGCTCGCGGTGACATTCGAGCGTCGAGGTCGAAGCAGTTTTAGGAGAAACCTTTTTGGCCTCGCAGTGTCTTCCAAGCATCAAGGTCCAAGCAGCTTAGAAGAAATTGTTTGGAGCTCGCGGTGACATCCGAGCGTCGAGGTCTAAGCAGTTTAGAAGAAACTATTTGGGCCTCACGGTGACATCCGAGCGTCGAGGTCTAAGCAGTTTAACAGATATTTTTTGGGACTCGCGGTGACATCCGAGCGTCGAGGTCCAAGCAGTTTACGAGAATCTTTTTGGGGCTCGCGGTGTCATCTTAGCGTGGAGGTCCAAGCAGTTTAGAAGAAACTTTTTGGGGCTCGCTGTGACATCCAAGCGTCAACCCTGACACCATTGAGAGAAACTTTTTAGGGCCCGCTGTGACGTCCGAGCGTCAAGACCCAAGCAGTTTAGGAGAAACACTTTGGGGTTCGCGGTGACATCCGAGCGTCGAGGTCCAAGCAGTTTTAGGAGAAACTTTTTGGGGTTCGCGGTGTCATCCTAGCTTCGAGGTCCAAGCAGTTTAGAATAAACTTTTTGGGGCTTACGGTGACATCCGAACGTCGATTCCCAAGCAGTTTAAGGGGAACTTTTTAGGGCTCAGGGTGACATCCGAGCGTCGACCCTGAAGCCGTTGAGAGAAAATTTTTGGGGCTCGCGGTGACATCCGAACGTCGAGGCCCAAGTTATTTAGGAGAAACTTTTTGGGACTCGCGGTGACATCCGAGCATCGAGGTCCAAGCAGTTTTAGGAGAAACCTTTTGGGGCTCGCGGTGTCATCCGAGCGTCCACGTCCAACCAGTTTAGAAGAAACTATTTGGCGCTCGCGGTGACGTCCGAGCGTCGAGCTCCAAGCAGTTTAGATTAAACTTTTTGGGCCTCACGGTGACATCTGAGCATCGAGGTCCATGCAGTTTAAGAGAAACTTTTTGGGGCTCGCGGTGACATCCAAGCGTCGAGGTCCAAGCTGTTTACGAGAATCTTTTTGGGGCTTGACCCCGAAGCCGTTGAGAGAAACATTTTGGGGCTTGCGGTGACATCCGAATGTCGAGGCCAAAGCAGTTTAGGGGAAACTTTTTGGGGCTCGCGGTGACATCCGAGCGTCAACCCTGAAGCCATTGTGAGAAACCTGTTAGGGATCGCGGTGACTTCCGAGCGTCAAGGGCAAAGCAGTTTAGAAGAATTTTTTTGGGGCTCGCGGTGACATCCGAGCATCGAGGTCCAAGCAGTTTTAGGAGAAACCTTTTGGGGCTCGCGGTGTCATCCGAGTGTCCAGGTCCAACCAGTTTAGAAGAAACTGTTTGGCGCTCGCGGTGACATCCGAGCGTCGAGGTCCAAGCAGTTTAGAAGAAACTTTTTGGGCCTCACGGTGATATCCGAGTATCGAGGTCCATGCAGTTTAAGAGAAACTTTTTGGGGCTCGCGGTGACATCCAAGCGTCGAGGTCCAAGCTGTTTACGAGAATCTTTTTGGGGCTCGCGGTTTCATCCTAGCGTCGAAGTCCAAGCAGTTTAGAAGAAACTTTTTGGGGCTCGCGGTCACATCCGGGTGTCGAGATCCAAGCAGTTTAGGCGAATCTTTTTGGGGCTCGCGGTGACATCTGAGCATCGAGATCCAAGTAGTTTAGGAAAAACTTTTTGAGGCTCGCGATGACATCCGAGAATCGACCCTAAATCCATTGAGAGAAACTTTTTGGGGCTTGGGGCGACATCCGAGAGTCGAGGCCCAAGCAGTTTAGGAGAAAATCTTTGGAGCTCGTGGTGACATCCGAGCGTCGTGGTCCAAGCTGTTTAGGAGAAATTTTTTGTGGCTCGCGGTGACATTTGAGCGTCGATCGTGAAGCTGTTGAGAGAAACATTTTGGGGATCGCGGTGATATCCGAACGTCGACGCCCAAGCTGTTTAGGAGAAACTTTTTGGGACTCGCGGGGATATCCGAGCGTCGACCCGGAAGCCGTTGAGAGAAACGTTTTGGAGCTCGCGGTGACATCCGAATGTCGAGGCTCAAGCAGTTTAGGAGTAACTTTTTGGGGCTCGCGGTGACATCCGAGCGTCAACCCTGAAGCCGTTGAGAGAAACCTGTTGGGGATCGCGGTGACTTCCGAGAGTCATGGGCCAAGCAGTTTAGAAGAACTTTTTTAGGGCTCGCGGTGACATCCGAGCGTCGAGGTCGAAGCAGTTTTAGGAGAAACCTTTTTGGCCTCGCGGTGTCTTCCGAGCATCAAGGTCCAAGCAGTTTAGAAGAAATTGTTTGGAGCTCGCGGTGACATCCGAGCGTCGAGGTCTAAGCAGTTTAGAAGAAACTATTTGGGCCTCACGGTGACATCCGAGCGTCGAGGTCTAAGCAGTTTAACAGATACTTTTTGGGACTCGCGGTGACATCCGAGCGTCGAGGTCCAAGCAGTTTACGAGAATCTTTTTGGGGCTCGCGGTGTCATCTTAGCGTCGAGGTCCAAGCAGTTTAGAAGAAACTTTTTGGGGCTCGCTGTGACATCCAAGCGTCGACCCTGACACCATTGAGAGAAACTTTTTCGGGCCCGCTGTGACGTCCGATCGTCAAGGCCCAAGCAGTTTAGGACAAACACTTTGGGGTTCGCGGTGTCATCCGAGCTTCGAGGTCCAAGCAGTTTAGAAGAAACTTTTTGGGGCTCGCGGTGACATCCGAACGTCAATGCCCATGCAGTTTAAGGGGAACTTTTTAGGGCTCGGGGTGACATCCGAGCGTCGACCCTGAAGCCGTTGAGAGAATTTTTGGGGGTCGCTGTGACATCCGAACGTCGAGGACCAAGCCATTTATGAGAAGCTTTTTGGGGCTCGCGATAACATCCGAGCGTCGACCCTGAAGCCATTGAGAGAAACTTTTTGGGGCTCACGGTGACATCCGAACGTCGAGGCCCAATCAGTTTAGGAGAAACTTTTTGGGGCTCGAGTGGCATCCGGTCATCGAGATCCAAGCAGTTTAGAAGAAATGGTTTGGGGCTTGTAGTGACATCCGAGCGGCGAGGTCCAAGCAGTTTAGAAGAATCTTTTTGGGACTTGCGGTGACATCCGAGCGTCGAGGCCCAAGCAGTTTAGGAGAAACACTTCGGGGTTCGCGGTGACATCTGAGCATCGAGTTCCAAGCAGCTTTAGGAGAAAAATGTTGGGTCTCGCGGTGACATCCGAGCGTTGAGGTTCAAGCAGTTTGGGAGAAACTTTTTGGGACTCACGGTGAAATCCGAACGTGGAGGTCCAAGCAGTTTAGGAGAAACTTTTTGGGGCTCGCAGTGACATCCGAGCGTCGACCCTGACGCTGTTCAGGGAAACTTTTTCAGGGCCTGCTGTGGCATCCGAGCGTCGAGGCCCAAACAGTTTACGGTGAAACACTTTGGGGTTTGCGTTGACATCCGAGCGTCGAGATCCAAGCAGTTTTAGGAGAAACTTTTTGGCGCTCGCGATGTCATCCAAGCGTCGAGATCCAAGCAGTTTAGAAGAAACTTTTTGGGGCTTGCGCTGACATCTGAACGTCGAGGCCCAAGCAGTTTAAGGGGAACTATTTGGGGCTCGGGGTGACATCCGAGCGTCGACCCTGATGCTGTTGAGAGAATTTTTGGGGCTCGCGGTGACATCCGAACGTCGATGACAAAGCCGTTTAGGAGAAACTTTTTAGGGCTCGCGGTGACAGCCGGGCATCGAGATCCAAGCAGTTTAGAAGAAACTGTTTGGGGCTTGCGGTGACATCCGAGCGTCGAGGTCCAAGCAGTTTAGAAGAAACTTTTTGGGCCTCGCGGTGACATCCGAACGTCGAGGTCCGAGGAGTTTACGAGAATCTTTTTGGGGCTCTCGGTGTCATCCTAGCGTCGAGGTCCAAGTAGTTTATATGAAACATTTTGGGGCTCGCGGTGACATCCGAGCGTCGAGGTCTAAGCAGTTTAGAATAAACTTTTTGCGGCTCGCGGTGACATCCGAGCATCGAGGTCCAAGCAGTTTACGAGAATTTTTTTGGGAGTCGCTGTGTCATCCTAGCGTCGAGGTCCAAGCAGTTTATAAGAAACTTTTTGGGGCTCGCGGTAACATCCGGGCATCGAGATCCATGCAGTTTAGGAGAAACTTTTTGGGGCTCGCGGTGACATCCGAGCATCCAGGTCTAAGCAGTTTAGGAGAAACTTTTTGGGGCTCGCGGTGACATCCGAGCGTCGACCCTAAAGCTGTTGAGAGAAACTTTTTGGGACTCGTGGTGACATCCGAGCGTCAAGGTCCAATTTGTTTAGACGAAACAATTTGGGGCTCGTGATGACGTCCGAGCGTCGAGGTCCAAGCAGTTTAGAAGAAACTTTTTGGGCCTCGCGGTGAATTCCGAGCGACTAGGTCCAAGTTGTTTAGGAGAAACTTTTTGGGGCTCGCAGGTGACATCCGAGCGTCGAGGTCCAAGCAGTTTGGGAGAAACTTTTTGGGAATCGCGGTGACATCCAAACGTCGAGGTCCAAGCAGTTTCGGAGAAACTTTTTGGGGCTCGCGGTGACATCCAAGCGTCGACCCTAACGGCGTTGAGAGAAACTTTTTGGGGCTTGCTGTGACATCCGAGCATCGAGGCCCAAGCAGTTTAGGAGAAACACTTTGGGGTTCGCGGTGACATCCGAGCGTCGAGGTCTAAGCAGTTTTAGGATAAACTTTTTGGGCCTAGCGGTGTCATCCGAGCGTCGAGGTGCAAGCAGGTTAGATGAAACATTTTGGGGCTCGCAGTGACATCCGAACGTCAAGGTCCAAGCAGTTTAAGGGGAACTATTTCGGGATCGGGGTGACATTCGAGCGTCCACCCTGAAGCCGTTGAGAGAAAATTTTGGGGCTCGCGGTGACGTCCAAACGTCGATGACCGAGCCGTTTAGGGAAAACTTTTTAGGGGCTCGTGGTGACATCCGAGTGTCGACCCTGAAGCCATTGAGAGAAACTTTGTGGGGCTCGCAGTGACATCCGAACGTCGAGTCCCAAGCAGTTTAGGAGAAACTTTTTGGGGCTCGCGTGGCATCCATGCATCGAGATCCAAGTAGTTTACAAGAAACTATTTGGGGCTCGCGGTGACATCCGAGCGTCGAGGTCCAAGCAGTTTAGAAGAAACTTTTTGGGCCTCACGGTGACATCCGAGCGTCGAGGTCCAAGCAGTTTACGAGAAACTTTTTGGTGCTCACGGTGAAATCCGAGCATCGAGGTCCAAGTAGTTTACAAGAATCTTTTTAGGGCTCGTGGTGTCATCCTAGCGTCGAGCTCCAAGCAGTTTATAAGAAACTTTTTGGGGCTCGCGGTGACATTTGAGCATCGAGGTCCAAGTAGTTTAGAAGAAACTTTTTGGGGCTCGCAGTAACATCCGGTTGTCGAGATGCAAGTAGTTCAGGAGAAACTTTTTGGGGCTCGCGGTGACATCCGAGCGTCGAGGTCGAAGCAGTTTAGGAGAAACTTTTTGGGGCTCGCAGTGACATCCGAGCGTCGACCGTGAAGCCGTTGAGAGAAACTTTTTAGGGGCTTGTGGAGACATCTGAGCGTCAAGGTCCAAGCTGTTTAGATGAAACTATTTGGGGCTCGCGATGACAAACGAGCGTCGAGGTCTAAGCAGTTTGAAGGGAAGTTTTCGGGGCTCGCAGTAACATCCGAGCGTCGACCCTAAAGCCGTTGAGAGAAAATTTTTCGGGCTTGCGGTGACATCCGAACGTCGAGGACCAAGCCGTTTAGGAGAACCTCTTTGGGGCTCGCGGTGACATCCGAGCATCGATCCTGAAGCCGTTGAGAGAAACTTTTTGGGGCTCGCGGTGACATCTGAAAGTCGAGACCAACGCAGTTTAGGAGAGACTTTTTGGGGCTCGCGATGACATCCGAGTGTTAACCTTGAAGCCGTTGAGAGAAACATTTTGGGGCTCGTGGTGACATCCGAGCGTCGAGGGCCAAGCAGTTTAGAAGAAATTTTTGAGGACTCGCGATGACATCAGAGCGTCGAGGACCATGCAGTTTAGAACAAATTTTTTGGGTCTCGCGGTAAAATCCGAGCGTCGAGGTCCAAGCAGTTTAGAACAAACTTTTTAGGGCTCACGGTGACATCCGGGAGTTGAGGCCCAAGCAGTTTAGGAGAAGCTCTTTGGGGCTAGCGGTGACATCCGAGCGTCGAGGTCCTAGCAGTTTAGGAGAAACTTTTTATGGCTCGTGGTGACATCCGAACGTCGAGGTCCAAGTACTTTACGAGAATCTTTTTGGGGCTCGGGGTGTCATCCTAGTGTCGAGGTCCAAGCAGTTTATAAGAAACTTTTTGGGGCTTGTGGTGACATCTGATCGCTGAGGTCCAAGCGGTTTAGAAGAAACTTGTTGCGGCTCGCAGTGACATTCGGGCATCGATGTCCAAGCAGTTTAGAAGAAACTTGTTGGGGCTCGCGGTGACATCCGGGCATCGAGATCCAAGCAGTTTAGGAGAACATTTTGGGGCTCGCGGTGACATCCGCGCGACGACCCTGAAGCCATTGAGAGAAACTTTTTGGGGCTCATGGTGACATCCGAGAGTCGAGGCCCATGCAGTTTAGGAGAAACTTTTTGGGGCTCGTGGTGACATCCGAGCATCGAGGTCTAAGCAGTTTTGGAGAAACTTTTTGTGGCTTGCGGTGACATTCGAGCGTCGACCCTGAAGCTGTTGAGAGAAACTTTTTGGAGCTCGCGGTGACATTCGAATGTCGAGGACCAAGCCGTTTAGGAGAAACTTATTGGGGCTCGCGGTGACATCCGAACGTCGATGTCCAAGCAGTTTAGGAGAAACTTTTTGGGGCTCGCGGTGTCATCCGAGCATCGACCGTGACGCCGTTGAGAGAAACTTTTTGGGGCCCGCTGTGACATCCAAGCGTCAACCCTGAAGCCGTTGAGAGAAACTTTTTGGGGCTCGCGGTGACATGCGAGCGTTGAGGGCCAAGTAGTTTAGAAGAAACTTTTTGGTCCTCGCGGTGACATCCGAGCGTCGAGATCCAAACAGTTTTGTAGAAACTTTTCGGGACTCGCGGTGACATCCGAGCATGGAGGTCCAAGCAGTTTAGAAGAAACTGTGTGGAGCTCGCGGTGACATCCGAGCGTCGAGGTCCAAGCAGTTTAGAAGAAACTATTTGGGCCTCACGGTGACATCCGAGCGTCGAGGTCCAAGTTGTTTACGAGAATCTTTTTGGGGCTCGCGGTGTCATCCTTATGTCGAGGTCGAAGCAGTTTACAAGAAACTTTTTGGGGCTCGAGGTAACATCCGGGTGTCGAGATCCAAGCAGTTTTGGAGAAACTTTTTGGGGCTCGCGGTGACATTCGACCGTCGAGGTCCAAGCAGTTTAGGACAAACTTTTTGGGGCTGGCGATGACATCCAAGCCTCGACCCTGAAGCCATTGAGAGAAACTTTTTGGGGCTTGTGGTGACATCCGAGCGTCAGGGTCCAAGAAATTTAGAAGAAACTATTTGGAGCTCGCGATGACATCCGAGCGTCGAGGTCCAAGCAGTTTAGAAGAAACTTTTTGGTCCTCGCGGTGACATCCGAGCATCGAGATCCAAGCAGTTTTGGAGAAACTTTTCAGGGCTCGTGGTGACATCCGAGCATTGAGGTCCAAGCAGTTCGGGAGAAACTTTTTGGGACTCGCGGTGACATCCGATCGTCGATGTCCAAGCAGTTTAGGAGAAACTTTTTGGGGCTCGCGGTGTCATCCGTGCATCGACCGTGACGCCGTGGAGAGAAACTTTTTGGGGCCCGCTATGACATCTGAGCGTCAATCCTGAAGCCGTTGAGAGAAACTTTTTTGGGGCTCGCGGTGACATGCGAGCGTCTAGGGCCAAGTAGTTTAGAAGAAATTTTTTGGGGCTCGCGGTGACATCCGAGCGTCGAGGTCCAAGCAGTTTACAAGAAACTTTTTGGGTCTGGCGGTGACATCCGCGTGTCGAGATCCAAGCAGTTTAGAAGAAATTTTTGCAGCTCGCGTTGACATCCGAACATCGAGGTCCAAGCAGTTTAGGAGAAACTTTTGGGGCTCGCGGTGACATCCGAGCATCGACATTGAAGCCATTGAGAGAAACTTTTTGGGGCTCGTGGTGACATCCAAGAGTCGAGGCCCAAGCAGTTTAGGAGAAACTCTTTGGGGCTCGTGGTGACATCCGAGCATCGAGGTCCAAGCAGTTTAGGAGAAACTTTTTGTGGCTTGCGGTGACATTTGAGCGTCGACCCTGAAGCTGTTCAGAGAAACTTTTTGGGGCTCGTGGTGACATCCGAACGTCGAGGACCAAGCCGTTTAGGTGAAACTTTTGGGGCTCGCGGTGAAATTCGAGCGTCGACCCCGAAGCTGTTGAGAGAAAATTTTTGGGACTCGCGGTGACAACTGAATGTCGAGCCCCAAGCAGTTTATGAGAAACTTTTTGGTGCTCGCGGTGACATCCGAGCATCAACTCTGAAGTCGTTGAGAGAAACTTGTTTGGGATCGCGGTGACATCCGAGCATCAAGGGCCAAGCAGTTTAGAAGAAAATTTTTAGGGGCTCGCGTTGACCTCCGAGCGTCGAGGTCTAAGCAGTTTTAGGAGAAGCTTTTTGTGGCTCGCGGTGACATTCGAGAGTCGACCCTGAAGCTGTTGAGAGAAACTTTTTGGGGCTCGCGGCGACATCTGAACGTCGAGGACCAAGCCATTTAGGAGAAACTTTTTGGGGCTCATGGTGACATCCGAGCATCGACCCTGAAGCCGTTAAGAGAAACTTTGGGGGCTCGCGGTGACATACGAACGTTGAGGCCCAAGCTGTTTAGGACAAACTTTTTGGGGCTCGCGGTGATATCTGAGCATCGACCCTGAAGCCGTTGAGAGAAACATTTTGGTGCTTGCGGTGACATCCGATCGTCGAGGCCCAAGTTGTTTAGGAGAAACTTTTTGGTGCTCGCGGTGACATCCGAAGGTCAACCCTGAAGCTGTTGAGAGAAACTTGTTGGGGATCACGGTGACATCCGAGCATCAAGGGCCAAGCAGTTTAGAAGAAATTTTTTGGGGCTCGCGGTGACATTCGAGCGTCAAGGTCCGAGCAGTTTTGGGAGAAACTTTTTGGGCCTCGCGGTGTTATCCGTGTAATATTTCGGACGGATATTACATTGTATAAATTTATTTTATTATTATTTTCGAAATTAAATTATTTTTACATGGATTATTATGAAGTAGTTTTAATGTATTTGGTATTATTAAAGTAGAGATTTGGGGCTTGTTTGAAATATATTTGAGATTGGGGGCTTATAGACAATTATCCCTTACATTAATTATCTACCTTTCTTATTTATTCATTTACTTTTTACAAAACCCCCCTTCTTCTCCTTCCTTCTCATTCTTCGTTCTTTCTCCCGTTCACTTCCCAGCCGAAAGGAACCCCCCCCCCCCCCCCTCCCCTTCCTTCTCCTCTTTTCCTTCTCCCGTTCACTCCCAGCCGAAAGGAAAACCCCACCCACCTTCTTTCCTTCTCCTTCTTTCTTCTTCCCGTCCTGTTCTTTCCCGACCCAAAAAGACCCCAACCGAAACCCACTCAGTGCTCACTTCCCCCTCCTTTTAAATCGAGGGTTAGGCTAATTGAAGGGTTCTCTACATCGTGGTAGCATCGAATTTTCGAAAGAATTTCGGGAAGGTAAACTCTAAATTATTTTATTGTATAAAATTGAGTGTGGTTAAATTCTATTGAGTAGGAGTATTATGGTAGGAAGATTATGAGATGTTGGGAACGGTAGATATGAGAAATTAGTAGATTATTAGAGAGATTGCAAGTTGTTAGTAAATTAGGGTTTTTGGTTGTAAAAGAGAACTATATGTTTATGAATTATTTCTCATATAGTAGTGGAGAGTATAGTTGGGCCACTAGGAAATTTAGGAGTGGTTCTAGTAATTATTTTGGGATAAAAGTTCCATAGGCATTAGATTATTACGTGCATCGCACGTGTGTATCCCAGGTGTTCAATAAACACTTGTGTGATATTTAGAATAGTGTTATTAGCTCTTATGATTGGTTTGGATGATTTGAGTTTTAATTGCTTTGAAATTTGATGGTAAGATATATTAGCGACTTTGGATGCGGGGTGGCATGGCGGCGCTTCAGATCTTCGCGAAATATGTGAGTATCAATTTATTTACGTATTTTTGTGGTTTAAGAAATATGAGAGTATCAATTTATTTACGTATTTTTGTGGTTTAAGAAATATGTGAGTATCAATTTATTTACGTATTTTAGTGGTTTAAGAAATATGTGAGTATCAATTTATTTACGTATTTTTGTGGTTTAAGAATTATGTGAGTATAAATTTATTTACTAATTTTTGTGTTCTATGAAAAGTTTTATAATAACCTCTCTGTAGCGCCCCGATTTCCGAACATACTCGGAAACCGTGACACGAGCCAAGACCTTTTCTTCAATTAGTCACAATACACAGAAAAACAGGAGAATTTAAAACTTTTTATTCGACACCAATGTATTACAAGTCTGAATATTATACAACTGCAATACATTACAATAGAGTTACAATATTACCTTTACATTTCCAAGTATTACAACCTTCAACAAATTACATCAGAGTACGAGGAATGAAGAACAACACTTGGTAACTCTCACTTGAGTACTTCTCAACTAATAGATAATCAATACATATACTGCAGCGGAACTAACATAACACTAACTCCTTGCTTTCCTTGCCTTGAGTCCTCCTGAATCTCGCCTTTGTACTTCGGCGATCCAGTACCTATGGAAGTGCGGACGTCAGTATTCACTGACGCTTAAAGGCTGATCATATAGCAGCGAATCTCCCAAACAACATACAAATATAGCAATGTTGCTGGTGTAGTTTAAGTGTTTGTGAGTGCTATGACTAGACTCTAATGCGATATTTAAATAGAACTAGGATGCTTCCTATTCTAACGTCAGCAAGTCTCCGAAGCAACATGCAGCCCATACTACATGCGACCCCATCTCAAGCCGTTTCTCCATATATAGGGATTTGAACCCGTGTTATGAACTTCTAATTGTACACAACTTGTTCCTGACACCTACACGTGACTGATGAGGTTGCAGATGTGGTCATATGCCACTAATGCAGTACGCCAGTGGTGTCTATGTTCGCCACTGCTACCCGGCCAACCGGACCTCACTCAAAACTAGACAAACTCAACGCATCGGGCGTCATTTCAAAATCCAAATCATAGGGTCTCGCAAGCGCAGGGTAGCACGAAGCCTACCCTGTGGCACCCCTGGGGTCTCGCAAGCGCAGGACTGCCCAATGCATCCTGTGGCATCCCTAAGCCACGGTACTTCAGGAATTAACAGCGCGAGATACGCAACCCGTGCTCCCAACTCGTGAGACGGCACCGTACGTATCCCTTTGACAGGAAGGCGCAATCCAATAACACCACCTAGTCTGCCTCCAGAGACGAGTGAGTCGTAAGGCGCCCCCTACGACCGACTCCTCTCTTCCGGCAAGGGTTTAAGTAATGATTTTTATAAGTCACTTTCCTAATGATGTCCCTAACCCTGAACACTCCTAGGGAGGACAATATTATAACCACAACATGCTAGGCCTTAAATTAGGCTTTGCAAGACAACTCTACTAGGCTGCTCAACCTAGACTTACCGGAACCCCTCAGGATCCGGTTCGTGGCTCATCGATCCAAGACCTCGGCAATGCGAATATATGTGCATGCCACTACCCTAAACTTAGATTCCGTCTATACTCCGGTCCTCGATCAACCGACCCTGGTTAAGATTCGACGGCACACAAGGAGTGACTCCTCCACAGTTTCTTAGGGTAAGAAAACATACGTCTTGATGGTCGACAGCTCTTAGGGGAACAATATCACCCTAGATGAGCACAACAACTGTGTACTAGCTAACAAGCTATGTACGAGTAACTACCACATACGAGCTAATAAGCCACGTATGAAACCATAGCTACCTACGAGCCAGGCGGGCCTCGTAGGAGATAACAATGTACATACCGGCCAAATAAGCCGCGTATGAGACCAACAGCTACGCACGGGCCGGTCGAGCCGCGTACGAGACAACAACCTACATACGAGCCAATCGAGCCACGTACGAGCACAACCATATGCAAACAACCATACAGGTAATCAATCCTAGAAGCAACCAAAAGTACTTACTAGCAAACTCGATCTTCTATTATTAGAAGCAACAGAAGAATCTACAAATAGTCTATGATCGGTATTCTACCAATGAAAACCAAAGGCGACATAACAATCTTTATCAAACTAACTATTACTAGTGGTCTTCCAAATCCTTATTACTTCAACCTATAGTACTTTAAGCATGGCATACAATTGCAAGCATCTTCCTATGATGATCTAATTATAGTACACAACATAACCACCAACCATAACACTCCTACAATGTTCTAAACATGGTAGGTTAATTAAACATCAATCCTACAACATTATAAGCATGTATAATGATTCCTACTACAATCCAAGTATAGATAAATGAATCTAGCATGGTATACAACTTTCCTACTAGCATGTAAGCATGGATAAATTAATCTAGCATTATATACCACTTATCTAAACATAGATAAATTAATCTAGCATGGTATACTACTTTCCTACAATTATCTAAGCATAGATAAATTAATCTAGCATGGTATATGCTTTCCTACAATCATCTAAGCATAGGTAAATTAATCTAGCATGGTATATGCTTTCCTACAATCATCTAAGAGTAGATAAATTAATCTAGCATGGTGTATGCTTTCCTACAATTATCTAAGCATAGATAAATTAATCTAGCATGGTATATGCTTTCCTACAATCATCTAAGCGTAGATAAATTAATCTAGCATGGTGTATGCTTTCCTACAATTATCTAAGCATAGATAAATTAATCTAGCATGGTATATTACCTTCCTACTAGCATGAATCTTATTAAGCATGAATAACTACTAGCATGAATATCTTACTAAGCATGGATAACTACTAGTATGAACATACAACATTCCTAAGTATATATATATATATATATATATATATATATATATACTTCTAAACATGGTAGATTAGCATCAATCCTACAACATGTATATCATTCCTACACATGATGGGTAATTTTAGAATAAATCCTACAACATGTATATCACTCCTAAACATGGTAGATAATTTTAGAACAAATCCTACAACATTCTAAGCATGAATATCATCCCTAAACATGATAGGAAATTTTAGAACAAATCCTACAACATTCTAGGCATGAATAAATTGATCTAACATGATAGAAAATTTTAGAACAAATCCTACAACATGTATATCACTCCTAAACATGGTAGATAATTTTAGAACAATCCTACAACATTCTAAGCATGAATATCATCCCTAAACATGATAGGAAATTTTAGAACAATTCCTACAACATTCTAGGCATGAATAAATTAATCTAACATGATAGGAAATTTTAGAATGAATCCTACAACATTCTAAGCATATTTATACTAATCTAAACATGATAGGAATTTTAGAATGAATCCTACAACATTCTAAGCATAAAAACATGATAGGTAATTTTAGAATGAATCCTACAACATCCTAAGCGTATTTATACTAATCTAAACATGATAGGAATTTTAGAATGAATCCTACAACATTTTAAGCATATTTATACTAATCTAAACATGATAGGAATTTTAGAATGAATCCTACAACATTCTAAGCATATTTATACTAATCTAAACATGATAGGAATTTTAGAATGAATCCTACAACATTCTAAGCATAAAAACATGATAGGTAATTTTAGAATGAATCCTACAACATCCTAAGCATATTTATACTAATCTAAACATGATATGAATTTTAGAATGAATCCTACAATATTTTAAGCATATTTGTACTAATCTAAACAAGATAGGAATTTTAGAATGAATCCTACAACATTCTAAGCATAAAAACATGATAGGTAATTTTAGAATGAATCCTACAACATTCTAAGCATATTTATACTAATCTAAACATGATAGGAATTTTAGAATGAATCCTACAACATTCTAAGCATATTTATACTAATCTAAACATGATAGTGATGAACCAAATACTATTCACTTTTAGGAGCAATAATCTTAAGGCAATTGAACATTTAAATGCTCTATATATGGTATTTACGCTTCTTTTCTCTTTTTCCATAGGAAACAACCAAAAGCAGCAAAACGAAGCAGATTCCAGACTAACACAGACTTTGAGGATGAACTCAGAATATTACAGAGCATCAGTCGACTGACTCTTCAACCAGGCGACTGGACAGAGAGTTTGATAAGGCTCGGCACATACTGCTCCCCAAGCAAGTCGACTGGTACGCGGCGAGTCAGAAGATAAGAACAGATGCATCCTCATCCAAATCCGAATCAAAATTAAGTTATCCAAACCCAGGTTTTTTCTGCGAAGAACAACTTCTCAAACAATCAAAGCAAGAAGCACGTGGTGAGCAGATAAGGAAGGAAAGAAGAAAAAAAGAAAGAAATAAAAGGCTGATCAAGATAAGAAAAGAAATAACAAAAGAAGAGGACTTCTCTGCAAAAAGTACAAACCCTAATTCTCTTCTCTTGTTCTATAAATACCAACCAAGAAAGAAGCGGCTGAATATCTTTATCTCTCTGGAGGAGGCCGGATCCATCATCAAGAACCGATCGTTGACAGCAAGCATCAAGAAGGAGAACAAGACGACTACTGATTGGGCTCAACGTCAACTTCATAAAAATCAGTGTTCTTCTGTTCTTCCTTTAAGTCTTATTTCTATTGTAGTCATGAACTCTATTTTATTAATCAATAAAAGTTTTATTATGTGGAACTAACTTTCATAGTTGGATAGATTGAGACCATAGTTATGTAATGCTTGCTACTCTCTTACTTATTGATTAAACCTGAGTGAATTGGAATAGATTTATAATAATCAAACTAGTTCAGAATCCTAAGAACAGTCGACTGAAGTGACAGCCAGTCGACTGGTCCGAATCTGGGATTATAAGTTTGTGCAGTGTAAATCTGAATCTGTTATATGAGCATATTGAGACGACCCGTATCTCGTGTTCATAACTCGTAACAAGGGAGTCCTTAGGGGTTCTTGGTTTAATCAACTTAAGGGATCTAGATCTGATACCAAATTCTAGAACCTTGAGTGTTTGTTCGTTTCCACTGTTCTTATGCCTTCTTTAAGTGCAACTTAGTAGATACCATACTAAATACTTAATGAAAGAAACGAATTAAAGTAGATACCATGCCTAATTCTTGGCCTAGGGAAACACTACTTTAAGGTGTAGATACCATGCCCTTGAAGAGAACAAACATGAGTAATGGATGTAGTATATGAATTAGCATTACTGACTATTGGTGGAAATCAACACCCAACTACTTTGATAGAGATTTGTGACTCAACTTGTGATGTTACTTATTTAGATTTTTATCTTTTCATTTCTTTTAGACTTTTAGAACGACACTTCAATATTCTGTTTTCTATTTTATTGATTAGTAAGTTAGAATCTACAATCTCTGTGGGATCGACCCTTGCTCGTCACTACGCTTTTCCAAACGATTCGTGCACTTGCGAGGTTTATAATTTGTGTCTAGTTTTATCTATTTATTTAGGTAACTAGATTTGACAACAAGTTTTTGGCGCCGTTGCCGGGGATTGTTTAGTATTTTAACTTACAAATCAGTAAAAAAAAAATTCTGTTTATTTTATTTTATTTCTTCTTTTTCTTTTCTAACATGTTCTTTTAGTTTACTTTCTGCACAAACAGGATCAGACCAGTCGACTGTCTCCAAGGACCAGTCGACTGCACAGCGAAGAATTCCAAAAGCAACAATGGGTGAAAGAATATTGAATCGAGTACCAATGCAAGACAATTTCATTCCAAAGAGTATTGAGCAACCGTCTTGCATAGCTTTTCAACTCAAAGTCACAGGGAATATGCATCTATCACCTCAATTACTCAGTATGTTTCCCCACTTCAATGGTAGACTAGATGAAGATCCGCACCTACATCTGCAAGACTTCTTTGATCTTTGCAGGACACAAAGCATCCAAGGGCTCACCCCCGAACAAATCAGGTTAATCTTGTTTCCATTTTCATTAAAACTTAATGCTAAATTATGGTATAATTCTTTGGAACTAGGATCAATTCAATCATGGGAGCAATTGACAACAAAATTTTTGAAGGAGTTCTTTCCAGCCCAGAAAACCAGACAACTAAAAAGGGAAATTCTACTTTTCCAACAAAAAGATGGCGATTTATTTTTCGAGGCATGGAAGGACTTTAAGAACAAGCTTTTCAAGTGTCCTACGCATAACATACCTAAGGATGACCAGGTACAATCATTTTATGAGGGTTTAAATGACGCTAACAAAGCAATTGTAGATGCAGGATGCAATGGAATGTTGATGAGGAAGAGTGCTGAGGAGGCCATAGAGTTATTTGAAGAACTCAGCGAGAACTCACAACAATTCTCAACTAGGAGGGGTCTTTCGAAAAAACAGGGAGTATACGAAATTTCTCATAATAATAACATGCAATTAGAATTGGAAACCATGAATAAAAAGATTGATATGCTTGTAAATTCAACGTTGGGTGGCGTAAAAAATCAACCAAAAGAAATTTGTGCAAATTGTTTTCAATCTAACCATACAACTAATTCATGTCCCATGTTTTCTTTCGCAGATCAGGAGCACACAAACTACGTAGAACAGGGAATGTACCCGCCCCAAAACAATTTTTTTTCAAATCCGTATAACCCAGGGTGGCAAAACCATCAAGGCAATCAATTCGCACTAGGGCATACGCAATAATTCCAGGGTGGGAATGGGTATGATAGGCCAGCACAAGAACAGACAAAGTTGGATTTCGAATCCACCATTTTGCAGTTACTCTAACAGCAACAGCAAACAAGCAATCAACAAAGACAGGCCATTCAAAAATTAGAATTTCAAATTGGTCAAATTGCTACGGAGTTAAGTGAAAGAAAGGCAGGAGAATTTCCATCACAAACCATACCTAACCCTAGAGGACAAGAACAGCTCCAATCAAGGACAACACTAGAGGAAAAGATTGAGTTTACAATGGTTGATGCACCACAAATTCCACACGATGATCATGAATGTTATAATGTTGATGTGGTTCAGGAAATTTGTGACCAAACATTGCAGGAACATAGTGTTGATCCATTACAAGAAACAATTACACACCCTCCACTATTATCTCATGTTGAACAGGAACACTATGACTGGAGGATTGCAGAGACAGTACATCACCTTGAAACTCCAAAGTCATATACAGGTAAGCTTGCACCTGCAGTTAAAAATTTTGTGTCTGATAAAACTTGTGTTTCTGCAGATCAGTCGACTGATGGTAAGTCGACTGTCCCGACTGCTACCAGAATCCTAGACGTGGAGCTGAAGCCACAACATGAACACCAGCAGTATGAATATTTGGGGGACAACCAGACATCACCTGTGACAGTTGCTACAAATTTTAGGATGCAGAAAGAGGAGAGGCTGCAGGGAGTCTTTCAAAAGCACAATGGTGCATTAAGATGGACCATTGCTGATAAACTAATGTCAAGATGGTACGGTCCATGAATTGTTGCACAGGTTTCCCCCACATGGAGCGTTGGCAGAAGCTCAACGTTCGAGGTGAATGGGCAGAGGGGGGAAACCTTATAAGAAGATGAGTTTTGAGCCGCAACCCATTCAATACATAGCACAAACTCATCAAGTCTAGCTGAAGACAAGAAAAACAGTGCTTATTGGGAGGCAACCCAATTTTTTTTCAGGGGAGTATTTACACTCTCTTCCTTTATTCGTTTCTTTAGTCATTTCTTTATTTCTTATTTCATTTTCTTCAAACTAGGTGGTAACACATGCCTATTTTAAATTTTTGTGCGAACATTGAGGACAATGTTCCATCTAAGTTTGAGGGTATTTAGTTATTTGGAGTCTTTTGATTTTTTTTTAAGATAAACAATTTCTTATAAAGTAAGACTAAACATACTTATTTACTTTAGGATTTTTGAGTTTCATAATGCCTTACAAAATTATACAAGTCATGCGATTATACATAATAAACAAATGTGATACTTTTTCTGGTGATTATTCCCTTCAGATCTAGTCCTAAATTGAGTTTAAGTAAATAGAGTGATAAAATATATATATATATATATTTGAATAAAGTCAATCTACTCCAATGTTTTGGGTGCTTAGTAACTAGGGGTATTCATCACCAATGTTTACCTTTACGTCAAACGGCAACTTGAAATATGAGTATGCAAAGCACTTTAAAGTTTGTGACTTGTTGAGTAACCGGGTGGATTCATCACAAATGTTTTGCACTCGCGTAAAAAGGCAAGTGACAACTTTAGAGAAGAGACTTAAAAAAAAAAAAAAAAAAAAAAAAAAAAAAAAAAAAAAAACTCTAGTTTGCTACTCGGTTTGTAGTAGAGAAAAGGGATAATCACAGATTGAGTAGTTGCATACAATAACTATAATTAAGTGCATGACAAGTATGATTGAGTTGGGGATTATGACTAAACAATTGCACTGGAGAAAGTGGGTATACTTGTGTTTACTTTATTTGCAAATTGTTTATAATTTTGATGCTTGCATAATAAAAATTCTTGGTGGTTGAATACTATTATTTTTCCCTTGTTCATAATTCTAGTTTGCTTGAGGACAAGCAAAAGCTAAGTTTGGGGGTATTTGATGAACCAAATATTATTCACTTTTAGGAGCAATAATCTTAAGGCAATTGAACATTTAAATGCTCTATATATGGTATTTACGCTACTTTTCTCTTTTTCCATAGGAAACAACCAAAAGCAGCAAAACGAAGCAGATTTCAGACTAACACAGACTTTGAGGATGAACTCAGAATATTACAGAGCATCAGTCGACTGACTCTTCAACCAGGCGACTGGACAGAGAGTTTGATAAGGCTCGGCACAGTCGACTGCTCCCCAAGCAAGTCGACTGGTACGCGGTGAGTCAGAAGATAAGAACAGATGCATCCTCATCCAAATCCGAATCAAAATTAAGTTATCCAAACCCAGGTTTTTTCTGCGAAGAACAACTTCTCAAACAATCAAAGCAAGAAGCACGTGGTGAGCAGATAAGGACGGAAAGAAGAAAAAGAGAAAGAAATAAAAGGCTGATCAAGATAAGGAAAGAAAGAACAAAAGAAGAGGACTTCTCTGCAAAAAGTACAAACCCTAATTCTCTTCTCTTGTTCTATAAATACCAACCAAGAAAGAAGCGGCTGAATATCTCTATCTCTCTGGAGGAGGCCGGATCCATCATCAAGAACTGATCGTTGACAGCAAGCATCAAGAAGGAGAACAAGACGACTACAGATTGGGCTCAACGTCAACTTCATAAAAATCAGTGTTCTTCTGTTCTTCCTTTAAGTCTTATTTCTATTGTAGTCATGAACTCTATTTTATTAATCAATAAAAGTTTTATTATGTGGAACTAACTTTCATAGTTGGGTAGATTGAGACCATAGTTATGTAATGCTTGCTACTCTCTTACTTATTGATTAAACCTGAGTGAATTGGAAAAGATTTATAATAATCAAACTAGTTCAGAATCCTAAGAACAGTCGACTGAAGTGACAGCCAGTCGACTGGTCCGAATCTGTTATATGAGCATATTGAGACGACCCGTATCTCGTGTTCATAACTCGTAACAAGGGAGTCCTTAGGGGTTCTTGGTTTAATCAACTTAAGGGATCTAGATCTGATACCAATTTCTAGAACCTTGAGTGTTTGTTCATTTCCACTGTTCTTATGCCTTCTTTAAGTGCAACTTAGTAGATACCATGCTAAATACTTAATGAAAGAAACGAATTAGAGTAGATACCATGCCTAATTCTTGGCCTAGGGAAACACTACTTTAAGGTGTAGATACCATGCCCTTGAAGAGAACAAACATGAGTAATGGATGTAGTATATGAATTAGCATTACTGACTATTGGTGGAAATCAATACCCAACTACTTTGATAGAGATTTGTGACTCAACTTGTGATGCTACTTATTTAGATTTTTATCTTTTCATTTCTTTTAGACTTTTAGAACGACACTTCAATATTCTGTTTTCTATTTTATTGATTAGTAAGTTAGAATCTACAATCTCTGTGGGATCGACCCTTGCTCGTCACTATGCTTTTCCAAACGATTCGTGCACTTGCGAGGTTTATAATTTGTGTCTAGTTTTATCTATTTTTAGGTAACTAGATTTGACAACAGATAGGAATTTTAGAATGAATCCTACAACATTCTAAGCATATAGGAAGACTTGGCATGGTATTTACTTTATTTTAATATGAACATAAAATAAACATCTACAACTACTACTACTTCATTTTAACCAAGAACATAACATACAACTATCTACCACTACTACTACTTCATTTTAACCAAGAACATAACATACAACTATCTACTACTACTTCATTTTAACCAAGAACATAACATACAACTATCTACTACTACTACTACTTCATTTTAACCAAGAACATAACATACAACTATCTACTACTACTACTACTTCATTTTAACCAAGAACATAACATAAAGCATCTACAACTACTTCTTTGAACACTTACTACTATTTCTTTATTTTAACAACATACCACTACTACTTTATTTTAACAACATACCACTACTACTTTATTTCAGCCTAATACTACTATTTTATTTTAAACATACTACTACCATTTTATTTTAATATGAACATCTACTAACATTTCTACCAATCTTTATTAGTATATGTTTCTTATTATTACTAGTGGACATAAAAGAGATCTTTTTAATCCTTTTACAACTAGTGATTAGAAAAAGATCTTTTTATTCATTCTACAACTAGTGATTTAAATTAATTTCTTTTTCATAAATTAGAGATAACATCTAATTTAGGTTATTTTTAAGATAACAACAATAATAAAAATAAGGTGAGAACCTTCATTTGGTTTAACCAACATATGCTTATATTTTTAGTCAAAGTCCAATACAAGTCCTACAACCAAACATGGTTGTATAAAATATTCATATGCTTTATGTATAAGTTTACATCAAGTCCTACAACCCCAAACGGTTGTATTGTATAAGTCCATATGCCTTATGTCATTTTAGTCCACAAAACAACCTACTACCACTATAAAGATTCAATCTTTAGGTGTATTTAGCACTACTATTTGTTCTTTTCTTCCATGTGGTTATTACTCTTAACATTTACAACCATACAAATAAGAATCCCATACAACCACATTACTAAAACAACCACACCAAAAAGAAAATAAAACAAGGAGGGTAAGAAGAAGAAGAACATCAAAACAACCATTCAAACAAACAAACAAACAAACAACCAAACAAAGAGAAACCCCCACCTTAATCTTTTTGTAGGAAGGACTAGCCTATGCTCCTTCTCCTTCCCCTTAGCTTCTAAGAACTCCTAAGAAGACCTACAAAGAAAACTCTCCAATTAGTATGGTGTTCTCTCTTTCTTTTCCTTTCTTTCTTTCTTTCTTTTGATCTTTCTAAAATGAGACAAAGATGGAGGAAGGGGGTATTTATAGGAGGAGAGAAGGGTGGATAGTGCAAAATTGCACATACACACTTGCACAAAGGCCCTCCCATAAAATGGGGGCCGGCCATGCTTGGTAGGGGGTAGGGGTGAAGTGGAGGTAAGGTGAGGTATGGTGTTATGTGGTGGAGGTGTTATGTGAGGGTTTCTAGAAGGGGTTTTAATCTTTTCATGCATACAAAACCCTAGTTTAGGCCTCCTAATCAAACCCTAACCATCTAATTAAGTTGTCATGACAAGAATGAGTACATTGTCCAAGGGTACATACTACATTTTTTGTATAATGTACTAGGTACCATACAAATGTATGTATGTGTACATGTATGTGTATACAAAAAAATCTTTATATAATCCCCATAAATAGTTTAATTTCAAATAATAATAAAAATAAGTTTTATTATTAATTCGGAGGATCACGCTACCAATTTGATGTATTTCGGATATACACCGACCGATATATGCGCGTAGACAATGTTTGTGGACAAACCGGCGAAAAATCACCAAAATAATTTAATTTTGGAATTAAAACCAAATAATAATAAAATAATAATAAAATAGTAATTTATGCAAGGTAATATCCGTCCAGGATATTACAACCTGAATGGTTGGTATGAATTATGGGGATGAGTTATATTTACATGATGATATCAAAATATGGTGAGTATGGTTTTATATACGTATTTGATATTTTAAAGAAGTTTGAATAAATTGAATCATGGATTGTTGTAGGATTGAGGCTCATGCTATATACCATGCTTAGGTAGTAGTAAGAATTTATGCTTGAGTAGTAGTAGAAGAACCATGCTTAAGTGTACTAAATCATACTTGAGTTACAGAAGCTATATACCATGCTTTGATTATTGTAGGATAGTTATAAACCATGCTTAAGGTGGTGGTAGATATCCATGCTTAGTGTGTAATAGTCACTCATGCTTGAATTGTAGTCAATGTTCATATTCATGCTTTAGATTGTTGTAAGTCCATGCTTAAGTTGTATTCATGGTTAAGATTGCTGTGAGTACATGCTTAAGTTGCATTCTTGCTTAAGAGTGTTGTAAGTTGATGTTTAAGTTATATACCATGCTTAAGGCCATTATAGATTTGTGCTTAAGTAATAGAAAAGAATCATGTTGTTGCCTCATACGCGGCTCGACTGGCCCGTATGTTGCTGTGAGTCTCATACGCAGTTTATTTGGCTCGTATGTAGGTTGTTGTCTCATTCACGGCTCGACTGGCCCGTATGTAGTTGTGAGTCTTATACGCAGCTTATTTGGCTCGTATGTGTGTTATTGTCTCATACGCGGCGCGACTGGTCCGTATGTAGCTTTGAGTCTCATACGCAGCTTATTTGGCTCGTATGTAGGTTGTTGTCTCATACGCGGCTCGACTGGCCCGTATGTAGCTGTTGGTCTCATATGCATCTTATTTGGCTAGTATGTATATTGTTGTCTCATACATAGCCTGCCTGGCTCGTATGTAGTTGTTGGTTTCATACGTAGCTTGTTAGCTCATATGTGTTCTGTTTACTCGTATGTAGCTTATTAGCTAGTACGCAATTTTGTTTTGCTCGTCTAGGATGATATTATTACCCTAGGGGCTATCGACCATCAAGACGTGTTTCCTTACTCCTAAGGGACTGTGGACGAGTCACTTCGCGTGTACCGTCAGATCTTAACCAGTGTAGGTTGATCGCTGACCGGAGTGTTGACGAAATCCAAATTCACGGTAGTAGCATGCGAATACGTTTGTATTGCCGGGGTCTTGGATCGATAGGCCATGAACCAGACCTTTAGGGATTCTGGTAAGTCTAGGTTCAGCAGCCTAGTTAGGTTACCTTGCAAAGTCCGACTTAAGACCTAGCAAGTCATGTTAATACTGTTTGATTGTTTAGGATTAATGACATCATTAGGGTAGTGACTTATAAAGATCCTTTACTTAATCATTTTTCCAGAAAGAGAGGAGTTGGTATTAGGGGGCACCTTACGACCAACTCTTCCTTTAGGCCGACTTTAGGTGGTGTTATTAGGTTGTACCTTCCCGTTAAAGGGATACGTACGATGCCTTCTCACGAGTTGGGAGCATGGGTTGCGTATCTCACACTGTTAATTCCTGAAGTACTATGATAAGGGCGGGCAGAGCTAGGGGATGGACCCCGGAACTCCGTCGTGTTCTTTGTCGGAGAAGCGAACAGGCCATAGACTGCAGGTCTATGAGTTAAGGGGCCACAGGGGATGCTTCGAGCTAACCTGTGTTGCGGTAACTCTGAGGGTTCGACTGGTTTTTGAGTGAGATCCGGTTCGCCGGATAGTAGTGGCAAACAAAGACACCATGAGTGTACTACATTGGTGAGACTTGACCACGTCTGCAACCTCTTCAGTCACGTTGTATATGTCAGAAACAGGTTGCGTACAAATAGAAATTCATAACGCGAGTTCAAATCCCTATATATGGAGAAACGGCTTGAGATGGGACGTATGTAGTATGGGATGCATACTATTCCGGAGACTTTCTTGCATTAGAATAAGAGCATCATTGTATTGGTAATCTCGCATTATAGTTAAGTCATAACATACACTGGCACATCAATTATATGTACAGGTTTCTTTTCCATTCAAGATGAATTGCTAGTGTGATAGTTGAAGTAAATTAATAACCAAGCTATAGGCTTGGGATGTGATGTGATATTACCCAAGTTCGGCTTGGGGTGCGGTGATTATTACCCAAGCTATCGGCTTTGGGGTGTGATATGTTATTGCCCAAACTATGTTGGGATAAGGAGTATATTGTGATGAAATGCAAGTAAATGGTAAGGTGCAATGAGATGTTAGGTAAGACATGAATGAATGTGGCAGTATGAGAATGAATGCATATGTTTATGATGTGATACGTGATATATTGCAATAAAATCAATATCTGTATTATGAGAGTGGTTATAAAAATGGTTACTAAAGATAAGTATGTTATGAGCAGGGTATGGATGTAACACCCTGCAAAATTTAAATGACAATTTTGCCCTCGGGTGTTACGCACGTGCATTTTGTACTGCTATTAATGATATCCATAACGCATTTTGATATGTATTTTGAATTCCGATTTTTTATGCAATCCTGCATTCTTAAAATCCCATTTGAGACAACTCAAATGCTAAATTTCAATCTTTGTGCTTTTACGTGCTTTGTACGTGTTTTAGATGCACGTGTCGATTTCGGATATTCCACTGTTACGTGCAAAGTTTTCGATGGGTTTCAATTATTTAATTTTATAAACATGTTTAAATTCATTTTTGCAAATAGAATTCAATTTTTGTCTACTTTAATTAAAATAATTTTTCTACGTGCAATACACGTGTTTTCTGTACGTTTGAGTACATTATCGTATATGTATATTAAATATATTCCTATTTTGCATTCCGATTAATTATAAATATTTTTCGGTCGATAAAGTAAATTTTTGTATTTTGAAATTTTACGGGCGATGCACGTGTTTCGGTGCACGTGTTTAAGCATATCCTTCTTTCAAAATAAATTTCATAAAATTGTGTGTGCCTATTTTAATTGTGCATGAAAAAGTATGATTTTGATTAAGTTAATTTTATAAATATCTTATATATTGTTTTTTAAATAAGTAATTAAATTTATGAATGAATTGTGTGCGCGTGCGGAGCACGTACACGTGGTTTGCAAAAGAGAGGGAAAGAGTGGCCGGCTGTCCTTTTTGGAGTGGAGGGAAATCTGATTTGAAATTGTTAGTGGATTAGTGGTGGAATTAGTGGAGAAGTGGACATTTGGTTACAATAACTATCCACTAATTAGATCCTATTAATACCCTCCTACATTCTATTATCCTCCATGCATTCCCTCATTTTCTCTTTCTTTCTTTTCCCTGTTTTCAATTCAGAAAGCTTCCAAGCCCACAACCCAACATTACCTACTATTCTCCTATTATCCACCATACAATTCAATGTGTGCATATATATATGTGTAGACATGTGTGTGTGTATATATATATATATATATATATATATATATGTGCATATTTAAAGATGCAAATAAAGTTGTTTTGCCTTCTTTGATGCTGCCGAAATTGGAGAAGGAAGTGTGGGTTTGTTTTGTGCACGGATTTCGAGGAGTTCTTCTTGGAGCTTTTGAAGGAATTTTCTTTAGGATCTTTTAATTCTAGGAGTTCATTTGAGTACAAATTCTTCAACTTTAGGTGGGTATTTCTTAAATTCTTTCTAATTTAGGAGTAGCAATTGCATGATAGATAATATACAATTTAATTGTTGAATTTGAATTGGTATGATGAGATTACATGCAAATTAATGTAGAGTTGAATTACTAAATTTTGATTGGTGTGGTAGATGCAAGTTACTTAATCTATTCTCTAAATTGTTATGATTGTTAGTTTGGAATGCTAGAATTGAGGTGATTTGTATGAAATTGATGCATGTTGAATCATTTGTTAAAATAATGTAAATGTATAGAAAAGAATTGTTGGTTGATAATGTGGCAAAGAAGTGCGGTTCTAACCTCAAAAATATTTATTTTTATGAGTATAGAGATTCGTATAAAGTAATTTTTGATAAAAGACAACATTCTATTTGGAAAATTGAATCTGTGTGTTTTTATGCATCTTTTGAAGAAGGATTTTATTACATTGCAAAAATGAGAAACATGTGAATTTGAGAACATGTACGATATTGTTTTTCAAAGGAATACATTCTGGAAATGATCTAAATTTTTATAGAAGTACAAATCAATTAAAAGGTCGAAAATATATTCACGCTGCAACTGGTGCAATCAACAGTCGATCGAGCTGCAGTCGGCAGTCGACTGTCAAGTATTAAAATTTGGTTTTCGTCAGCTGGACAGTCGACTGTCTACTTTCCACAGTCGACTTCTACTGTCTTGAATTTCGGTGTTTGTGTTTTCAAGGTTTCGCAGAACAGTCGACTGATCCCTTGCCAACAGTCGACTGAACTGACTGAGTTGTGTTTGAGTTTCAAAGTTTCGCAGAACAGTCGAATGATTCTTTGTCAACAGTCGACTTAACTGAACTGGCTTTTGTTCTTGAGTTTGGATTTGATTTTTGACATGTGAAATTGGAATAAGATTGAGTACGAGATTTTATGATTGTTAATACTTGATTGAGTTTATTTTGAAATGCACACGAAGGTGTGAACGATGAAATTGATTAAGAAATTGAATTGTCATCCTGTTATGAGATTAGAAAAGAAATGTTTTAAGAAAGAGTTTGTGAATAAAAGAAATGGAAATGATTATTTGAGATTGATTATGAAACATTGTTGATTTCTAGAAAGAGATAGTTGTTGGAATCTAGAAGCTAGGCGAGACCCTAGTGACCGACAGTTTTATTTATGATTTTGAGAGCTAACTGTTGAGGTATGAGCGTCTCTTGAGAAGTAGCCAAGTAGGCTGACTGTCTCTTTTGTTTTGATTTAAGTCCGGTAGGGTAAGCTAGCTCTAGGTTGTGATGATTTTCTTTTAAAACAAACATTGTAAGGATTAGATAGATAGTGAAGATGTGATGAAAGTAAGAGAAAAACACGAGTATGAGGACCATCGGATTGGCGGCGTGAGAGTGATCCACAGACTGCCTGCTTGATGCGTCATGACATGGCGTGGGCACTACTCCAGAATTTTCGTCCCGGTGGCGACGCTTGTTGGGTGTTTGGTGACTGCGGGTGGTGCCATTGTTCCATGGCGGAGGCTAAATTGTCCATAGTCTGCCTGCTCGATGCATCGTGTCAGTGCGTGGGATTCTCCTCCAGACTGCCTGGACATGGGCTCGTAGATCATAGAACATCTAGGATACTTACCGTAGTTACTGTAGTAGTATAAGTCATGGCGAGGGAAACCCTATAAGATGAAGTACGATTAAGGGCTTGCCCTCAGACCTATATAGTATGGGATGCATAAAATCCAAACAAGTGCGCATTAGTGTCATGTAATATAAATAACTGCATTAAGGACTAAGTGCACCGCACAACACGACATCAACAGGATAGTCCCTTTGTAATTATGTTTGTGATCAAGTTTGTGTTTGCTAAAGTGTTCAAGAATCGTTATACTATTTCCGGCATAGAGAGGATGGCCGTGTATAATATTTCGTCAGTTGTAAGCAACTGACGCGCCCACAGTTTTATATGCAGGACTTGGAGATTACAAGAAGATGTAAATATGATTTAATGTTGTTGATTACTTAGATGTTAAAGTTGTAATAATTGTACATTTATTATTGTTGTATTTTATTTATTCTGCTGCGTATTGATGTAAAAGACTCTGATGTAATTACTGTTATAATAAAAGTTTTAAATTCCTTGTAAAATTGTACGAAAGAAGCGCAAAGATCCTGTGGAATCTCGAATTCAGTTGTATTTTGGAATTTGGGGTGTTACAATGGATATGCATACAGGTAATGACTCAGAGAGTATTTGATGTGAAATCCCATTGGTGATGTTTACATGTTCAGATGTCAAGTAAAATTTGATTATCTGGGTATTCGTAGATTCGTTCTGTTTTTACTAATAAAGTTTAATTTATTTGCTTAATTAGTAAATTATACTCACACCAGAAATGGCTAACCCCTTAGTGTTTGGGGGTTAGAGTGTCCCTGGACTACCCTAGGTCCCCTACTGTTACAGGTCCTCAGCAGTGTAGAGGTGAGGTGTAGATTCAGGTTTCTGTGGAGTGGAGCTTCATTTTACAATTTATTGTTTAAGGTTTAATTATGTGAATAATGAAATTTATGGTTTAAATTTTATTTTTGATGTATAAGTATGTGGATGATGATGATGAGTATAGTGTGGAGTGGCATGATATGTTTTTGACCCGTACCCATCTCGTTGTGGAGTACCGGGCCCTGTGATATGTTTTATAAGTTATTTTCTAAAAACCTTATTACGTTTTCAAAGGAAATTATGGTTTTTAATTGATAATTGATATCCTGTTATGAGTTTGGCCCCCATAGCATGATATTTATATTGCCTGTGTGATTCTGCTCATTTTGGCCTGGAAAGCCCATGATATTATTGCCTGTGATGTGAGCTACAGAATTTAGAGCAGAATTCCGTAAGCTTTTTGTGTTTCGGGGCAGAAATTTCAGGAGAAACTCTGCCGAAATTTTCTTGGAAATATAACTATCTTAGTTTATGTTTAAAGTGATATAGAAATTGAAAGAATTGATTTTGGAGTCAAAAAGAAAAAATAGGGGGGGCAGGCGTTACAGTTTGATATTACAAATTGATATTTGTAATTATTGTGTAATAACTCTAATAAAAAGTTTTAAATTTTTCAGTTTTTCTGTGTATCGTGACTAATTGAAGAAAAGATCCTGGCTTATGTCACAGTTTTCCCAGTATATGGAAATCGGGGCGCTACAGAGTGGTATGAGAGCTGACTTCAATTTACAGTCCAACACAGTAGGAAAATTAAACTTGGATGCCTTTTAGGAGTCGGGTTTTAGCTAGTTGTAGACAGTTATAATTCATATTGTTGGTTCTTTCAACTTATGTTTTTTAATTTTTCTATATCTAGACTAATTCTAGTATATGTGTTACCATCCCTTAAACACATGAATGGTGTTCGAGGATATCCTAACCGAGGATGTGTTGATGGAAGAGATTGAGCCAATTTCAAGGGATGATGAACTTGTAATATGTTCTGTATCAAGGTGTGGTGACTTTTTATAATACATGGAAAATTTTGGCATTTGGTCATCTCTTGTCTTGTATGCATTTTGAGAGGGCATGAAGTTGGAATTTTTGCCTTCTCCATGGTTAAACTTTGTTCTTTTTCTAAGGAGGGAGTGGTCACCGACCCCCAAGTGCAGCGACCAGGAGTTGGGAGGCATGCAGAGATCTTTTATGAGGAGTAAGATGTAGCGCCCCGATTTCAATACTGGAAAACCGTGACATGAGCCAAGACCTTTTCTTCAATTAGTCACAATACACAGAAAAACAGGAGAATTTAAAACTTTTTATTCAATACACAATGTGTTACAAGTCTGAATATTGTACAACTGTAATACCTTACAATAGAGTTACAATATTACCTTTACATTTCTAAGTATTACAACCTTCAACATCTTACATCAGAGTACTTCTCAACTAATGCATAATCAATACATATACTGCAGCGGAACTAAACATAACACTGACTCCTTGCTTTCCTTGCCTTGAGTCCTCCTGAATCTCGCCTTTGTACTTCGGCGATCCAGTACCTATGGAAGTGGGGACGTCAGTATTCACTGACGCTTAAAGGCTGATCATATAGTAGCGAATCTCCCAAACAATATACAAAATATAGCAATGGTGTTGGTGTAGTTTAAGTGTTCGTGAGTGCTAAGACTAGACTCTAACGCGATATTTAAATAGAACTAGGACACTTCCTATTCTAATGTCAGCAAGTCTCTGAAGCAACATGCAGCTCATACTACATGCGACCCCATCTCAAGCCGTTTCTCCATATATAAGGATTGAACCCGTGTTATGAACTCTAATTGTACACAACCTGTTCCTGACAATACTCCATGACTCTGTGAGGTTGCAGAAGGGGTCAAGTCCCCCCCATGCAGTCTGCTTATGGTGTCTCCGTTTTCCACTACTACCCGGCATGCCGGACCTCACTCGATCCCAGTATATCGGGCCTCATTCCAAAATCAAACTATAGGGTTTTGCAAGCGCAGGATAGCTCGAAGCCTACCCTGTGGCACCCTCTGGGGTCTAGCAAGCGCAGGACTGCACCATGCATCCTGGGGCACCTCAGCCACGGTATTTCAGGAATTAACAGAGCGAGATACGCAACCCGTGTCCTCAACTTGTGAGACGGCACCGTGCGTATCCCTTTGACGGGAAGGTACAACCCAATACACCACCTATGATCTGCCTCAAGGGACGAGTTAGTGTAAGGGGGCCCCCTACCACCGACTCCTCTCTCCCAGCAAAAGGGTTTAAGTAAAATGATCCTTGTAAGTCACTACCCTAATAATGTCCCTAGCCCTGAACACTCCTAGGGATGACAATATTATAAACACACATGCTAGGTCTTTAAAGTAGACTTCGCAAGTCAACTCTACTAGGCTGTTCAACCTAGACTTACCAGAATCCCTCAGGATCCGGTTCGTGGCTCATCGATCCAAGACTTGGGCCGTGCGAATATACATGCATGCCGCTACCCTAGACTTGGATTTCGTCTATACTCCGGTCCTCGATCAACCTATCCTGGTTAAGATTCGACGGTACACAAGGAGTGACTCTTCCATAGTTCCTTAGGGTGAGAAAACATATGTCTTGATGGTCGATAGCCCTTAGGGTGGCAATATCACCCTAGACGAGCACAACGAACTGTGTACTAGCTAACAAGCTAGACACGAGTAACAACCACATACGAGCCAATAAGCTACGTATGAAACAATAACTACCTACGAGCCAGGCGGGCCTCGTAGGAGATAACCACGTACATACCAGCCAAATAAGCCGCGTATGAGACCAACAACTACGCACGGGCCGGTCGAGCCGCGTACGAGACAACAACCTACATATGAGCCAAGTAAGCTACGTATGAGACCCACAGCTACGTACGGGCCAGTCGAGCCACGTACGAGCACAACCATGTGCAAACAACCATACAGGTAATCAATCTTAAAAGCAACTAAACGTGCTACTAGCAAACTTGATCTCCTATTATTAGAAGCAACATAAGAGTCTACTAATATTCTATGGTTGGTATTCTACTAAGGAAGAACCCGAAGGCGACATAACAGCCTTTATCGAACTAACTATCACTAGTGGTCTTCCCAATCCTCATTACTTCAACCTATAGCGCCTTAAGTATGGCATACAATTGCAAGCATCTTCCTACGACAATCTAATCATATAACACAACCACTCACCATGATACTCCTAAGTATGAATATGATTAATGCTTGTGCTCATATCGAGCTTAAGCATGAAAATCACTTACGACCTAGACATGAAGCCCACTATAGTCAAGCATAGGTTACAAATTGAGCATGAAAGCTTACTACTTATCATGACTAATCACCACAACCTAAGCATGGATATATAACTAGTATGAACATGCAACATTCCAAGGTATAGTAGGTATTCTAACACTAACCCTACAACATTTTAAGCATGTATTTGAACCGTAGCATGGTATAGAATATAACATAAAAATCACTACAACTAACCATGGGTAGTTTCTTTAATCTAAGCATGAGTATCATAATATGGATACCATTAACTTAACATGATCAATAATTAGCATGACACCTACTTACTTAGCATGAATAATGATTAAGCATGATCATCTATTAACGTAGCATGAACAAATACTTATCTAAGCCTGGGTATCATGTAAACATGAGTGTTCATTTAATCTAGCATGGTATACAACATACTTATAATTAAAACTAGCATGGCATGCAACTTACTTGCAATTAAGCTAGCATGGCATACACTTACTTACAATTTAAACTAGCATGGCATACAACTTACTTGCAATTAAACTAGCATGACATACAACTTACTTATAATTTAAACTAGCATGATATATAACTTTTCTACTATCATCCAAGCATGAACCTTTATTAAGCATGAATAGCTACTAAATATGAATATCTTACTAAGCATGGGTAACTACTAGTATGAACATTCAACATTCCTAAGTATATATGTATATATATACTTCTATCATGGTAAGTAATTTTATCATAGATCCTACAACATTCTAAGCATAATTAATTTAATCTAAACATGGTAGGAAACTCTTAGAATGAATCCTACAACATTCTAAGCATAGATAGACTAATCTAAACATGGTAGGAATTTTAGAATTAATCCTAAAACATTCTAAGCATAAAATAGCATTCCTAAAATATGATAGGTAATTTTAGAGAGCATCCTACAACATTCTAGCATGAAAACATGATAGGTAAATTTTTAGAAAGCATCCTACCACATTCTAGCATGAACACATGATAGGAAATTTTTAGAAGAAATCCTACAACATTCTAGACATGATAGGATATTTTCTAAAAGAAATCCTACAACATTGTAAGTATAAAACATGATAGGATATTTTTAGAAGAAATCCTACAACATTCTAAGTATAAAACATGAAAGGAAACTTTAGAAAGAATCCTACAACATTCTAAACATGATAGGATATTTTTAGAAGAAATCCTACAACATTCTAAGTATAAAACATGATAGGAAATTTTAGAAAGAATCCTACAACATTCTAAACATGATATGATATTTTTAGAAGAAATCCTACAACATTCTAAGTATATCTAAATCAATCTAATGTAATCTTAGCATGGTATTTACTTCATGAACACAAAATAAATATCTACAACTATCTACTACTACTACTACTCCATTTTAATCAAAAACATAACACACAACTATCTACCACTACTACTACTTTATTTTAGTCAAGAACATAACACCCAACTATCTACTACTACTACTATTTCATTTTAATCAAGAACACAACATACAACTATCTACTACTACTACTACTTTATGGACATAAAACATCTACCACTACATACCACTACTACTTTATTTAATCAACATACTACTACTACCTTATTTAATCAACATACTATTACTACTTTATTTAATCAACATACTACTACTTTATTTTAACATGCTACTACTTAGTTGCCTACTAGTCTTTATTATCACTAGTGATAAAAGAAAAGATCCTTTTTATTTATTCTTCAACTAGTGATTAAAAAGAAAATATCTTTTTTTTTTTTTCTACAACTAGTGATTAATAAAGAAAAGATCTTTTTATTTATTCTACAACTAGTGATTAATAAAGAAAAGATCTTTTTATCTATTCTACAACTAGTGATTAAAAAGAAAGGATCTTTTTATTTTAAGAAAGAAAACTACAATAAGACATATGCTCATTATTATTTAGTCCAAGTTCAATAAAGGTCCTACAACCAAAATGGTTGTATAAGAGTATTCATATGCTTATGTATACCAAGTCCTACAAGTCCTACAACCCCCAATCGGTTGTATGTTCAAGTTCATATGCATTATGCCTTCTTTTTGTCCAACAACATACATAAACAACAATTTACAATTTTAAAGATGTGATCTTTATATGTTTAGTAGTTACTACTACTACTTTCTTTCTTTTATTCATTACCACATTCACAACAACAACAACACACCATCACAAGAACACCCCAAAAACAAAAGAAAACAAAACAAGAAGGTAAGAAGAAGAAGTCAAACAACAAAACAAACAAACAACAACCAAACAAACAACCAAACAAAAATGTGGAGAACCCCCATCTTAGTCTCTATTGGAAGGACTTGCTTGCTAACCTTCTCCTTCCCCTAGCTCTTAGAATCTCCTAGGAAAACCCTACAATAAAACTCTCTTGTTAGTATGAGACTTTCTCTCTTTCTTTTCCTTTCCTTTCTTTCTTTCTTTTTGTTTTCTAAAAAATGAGAGAAGAAGGAGAAGGAGGGGGTATTTATAGGAGGGAATAGGAGGTGGTAAGTGCAAATGTGCACTCATATTTTGCACAAAAACCCCAAGAGGGGGTGAGGCCGGCCATACCCTAGGAGGAGGAGGGGTAAGGTGTAGGCATGGTGAAGGGATAATGCTTCTAGAAGGGGTTTAATTCTTCTCATGCATAAAATCCTACTTTAAGCCTCTTAATCAAATCCTAACTATCTTACTAAGTTGTCATGACAAGGATGAGTACATTGTCCTTGAGTATATGCTACATATTTTGTATGATGTACTAAGTATCATACAATTGTATGTATGTGTATATGTATGTGTATACTAAAATTCCTTATAAAATCCTCATAAAATAGTTTAATTTTGAAAATAATAATAAAATAAATTTTATTATTAATTCAGAGGATCGCGCTATCAATTTGATGCGCTTCGGATGCACACCGACCGATAGATGCGCGTAGACACTGTTTGTGGGCAAACTGGCAAAAAATCACCAAAATAATCTGATTTTGGAATTAAAATAAAATAATAATAAAATAATAATAAAATAGTGATTTATATGAGGTAATATCCGTCCGGGATATTACATAAGAGGTCAGCTCTAGAATGATCCATGGAGTGAGACAGTCCTCAGTATTCCAGTCGAGGGATGAAATAGGCCCCAGAATGATCTGTGGAGGGGGATTGGTCTCCAATATTCCGAGGATGAGAGTAATGCCCATGGGGAAACTATTGATAAGGGAGGCTCCAGAATGATCTGTGGAGTGGGATTGGTCTCCAGTATTTCGAAGACGAGAGTAATGCCCATGGGGAAACTATTAATAAGGGAGGCTCCAGAATAATCTGTGGAGTGAGATATTCCCCACTATTCCAGAACGCGGGATAAAATAGGCCCAAGGATGTTCTATGGAGAGTGATTGATCTCCAGTAGTCTAGGACGAGAGCAACATTCCCCAAGGTGATTCATCCCCAGTACGGTGGGTGTGAGATAAAGCAGATCCCCGAATAATCCACGCGATGGGATTAATCTCCGGGATGGAGGAATGCATTGAGCACTTAAGGCGTGTGATCCCGTGTTGAGCACTCGAGAGTTAGTTATCGAGAATGTTCCTCGAGGAATTTGAGATAATCATGGAAGGTATCTTCTGCTCATTAATGTTTGTTGTTTCCCTAGCGTCGTTCTGAGGACAGAACGATTCTAAGGAGGGAGTATTGTAATATCTCGGACGAATATTACATTGTATAAATTTATTTTATTATTATTTTCGAAATTAAATTATTTTTATACGGATTATTACGAAGTATTTTTAATGTATTTGTATGGTTGGTATTATTAAAGTAGAGATTTGGGGCTTGTTTGAAATATATTTGAGATTGCAGACTTATAGACAATTATCCCTTACATTAATTGTAATGCCCTGATTTTTCATTTAATGAAAAATTATTTATTTTGCACGTAGTTTGCACGTGCAATATTTTTGGTAAATATTTTCATCATGATAAGTATAGATATTTAAATATGTGCCTTTAATTATTTTTTCTATAAAGCCTTCTTTCAACTAGACAAAAAGCCTCTTTCCTAAAGCCCAAAAATTTAATTAATTTATTTTATTTTTAAATAATTATTTTGGCCCAAAAACTAAAGCCCATGGAGTATTTTTATACAACTTGTCATGTAGAATACAATTTAAAGACTATTTTATTTTTATACAAAAATTTAATGTACAATTTTTGGACCAAGTGGCATGCACGTGCATTGCACGTACACGTGCAAATGCACTTCCCCAAGTAGGCCAGATTGCTTCTTTTGGAGGGAAAATCAAAATTTTAATGGAAATCATGGTGTGGTGGTTACTTGGTTTTGGGTAGTTAATGCAACTCCTACTTTCATCCTAGCCCTCCATTCTCTTTGATTTTTAGTATAAATACCCCCCCCCTCCCATGGCTAGTTATTCTTGTGCATATTAATTCCTCCAAACCTATAGTCTAAATTATATTATCTAGTAGTGATTTTGTGAGTTAAAAGATTGAGAGTGTGTGGGATTGTGCTTGCAACATCAAGGAGGAAAGGAGAGGCCGGCGACCATCAAGGAGCTCTCGGTGAGGTGTGCTTGGAGGCTTGTGTGCGCGTCGTCTAGGAGGAGGAGCACTCTTGTTGCAAGGACATTCGTCTAGGAGGTTGTTAATTGTATCTTTCTTCAAAAAGGTGGGTAAATTTTTCCTATTTCTAATATAGGAATGCATGCTAGATTTAATTAGCAAAATGATGCATGAAAATGATTAATAAGAATGCACATTTAATTGAAAGGATGATCTCTAATTGATTGATTTGTTGATATGCAAATTATGTGTGTTGCTATTAGTAAAATTCAAGTTGTGTGCAATACGAATATGGTTATAAATTGTGTGAAGAAACCTCTGTTAGTAGCATGAAAAATTATGTGCAAAAATTAATATGTCGACTATGTCACTTTTATGTGCTAAATTGGAAAGTTTGTATGGCGTTGTAACGAATAAATTGAAATGCAATTTTTATGTTTGGAAAATGAATAAGTGCAGAAAATTAGTATAGAGATTGATGAAATTATAATGTCAAAAAAAAATGTATTAGTAGTAGTAAGTCACATTAACCTAATTGTATGGTAAAAATGTGTTAGCTATTGGAAAAAAATATGTTTAATTATTTAAGAAAATTATTTTCATATACTGGAATAAAATTCATGATGGAAATAATTAATTTGGATTTTTTACAGTATGTTAGTAAGAACGATGTGAAATGAAATATTGATGAACGTCGAAATGTTCTAAATAACAGAGAGTATGGGTTAAATGGAATTTGAATTATGCTAGTGACAACTTGAGCGCGTAGCTCAACCGGTCGGGATGGCTCTGATCGCTACAGTGCCCTTCGGCCTAAGGTTGCTGGTTCGAATCTCTGTGGCACCATACTTTTGTTTCTTTCTTTTAAACGTATAAGATCAGCGGCCGAGAATATTTAATACTCTCAGCGCCTATCTATACTGCTGGCGCAAGCGGCCTAGTGGCCTGTGCCTTCGGCTGTCTTCTCTGTGGTGCTGGGTTCGAATCTGGGTCTCGGCAGTGATGAAAAATTGTTTTTTTTTGGGATGTTTTTGTTATCAAAAAATTGTGGAAAAAATATGAATATTCTTCTAAAAATATATGGAACTTATTAAAAATAATTTGGGAATTATTTACATAAAATAAAGTATGATTTGTGACTAAATGGGTAAATAGAACTATAGTTTCACATTGATATTCTTTGTGAATTTATATCTTGCAAAAATGATTTGAAATGAAGGATTAGAAAATTAATGTGGCAAAAAAAAAGAAAAGAAATTATATTGTGTGATGTGATGCAAATTATTCTCATTTGAGAATAGTGTGGAAATTTTGAAGTGTAAATGTTCACCTTTGATTGAATAATTAATGATATGGGTTCTTATGTGAAAATAACATTTCATGAGTTACATGATGAATAGTTGAATTTCATGCATAGCTATGGACTATTTGAACGAATTAGAAATCATGATTGGAAAAGAGAAATACTTTTGAGTATGATAACTCAACATGGGAATTTATCAGTTGGAAATGCTCGAATTGGAAATTGTGAATTGAAAATTGAAACAAAAAGAGTAGCTAAGTCTCTCCCGGCATTTGGAAATAAATAAAATTAAAATTAAAATGAAAGACCAAGGTTGATCGTGTTTGAATGAATGAATAAGTCCGGTGTAGTGGAGAGGCTAACTCTAGAGCTTTGATTTTTGTTCATGATTTTGATAAAAACAAAGGACTAGTACATAGTGGAGACGTGATGAAAGTAGGAGAAAAACACGAGTATGAGGGCCATCGGATTGGCGGTGTGAGAGTGATCCACAGGCTGCCTGCTTGATGCGTCAAGATATGGCGTGGGCACTACTCCAGAATTATCGTCCCGGTGGCGACGCTTGTGGGATGTTTGGTGACTGCAAGAGGATCGTGTGCCATGAAGTGAGGCTGAATTGCCACAGGCTGTCTTCACGATGCATCGTGACATGACGTGGGATTCCCCTCAAGGATTTTCTGTACACGTGCTTGTACTCATAGATCATCTAAGATACCTACCGTAATTACAGTAGTAGATTAAGTCATGGCGAGGGATTGAACCCTACAAAGATGAAGAACGATTAAGGGCTTGCTCTCGGACCTATATAATATGGGATGCATAGAATCCGAACAAGTGCGCATTAGTTTCATGTAATATAAATAAATGCATTAAGGACTAAGTGCACAATCACAACACGACATCAATATGGTAGTCCCTTTAGTTTGATATGTGACAAGTTTGTGTTTGCTAAATATGGAAAATAAGTTATACTAATTCCGGCATAGAGAGGATGGCCGTGTATAATGATCGTCGGTTGAATAAACTGGCGTACCCACAGTCTTATATGCAGGTAAATGGCTTGATACAGATTAAAGAGGAACAAATGCTTAAAGATTATTCAATGTTGTTGTACATTTGTTTCATTGTTGTAAAGTTTACTTCCGCTGTGCAATATAAAGTGTAATGTAAACATGTAAACTCTGATGTAAAGTGAAAAGTTCAAATTTCCTTGTCAAATTGTACTAAAGGAACCGAAAAGATCCTGTAGAACATCTCAAATTCAGTGTATTGGGATTCGGGGCGTTACAGAGTGGTATCAGAGCCACACTTCCACACTTGTACAAATTTATAAGGAACGACACCCTAGTAGTGGACATTAGAGTGTGTGTTTGAGTCTAGAGATTTAAATGTAAGTGACTTACATTTGTGTTGCTCTATGACTTATGCTTCTTCCTCTCTATTTCTAAAATGGCTGATCACTTCCACCCTGCTGGAGACGACGACTGGCATATCATTGAGAAAAAGTACCATCCTGGACAGGCAGATTCCGAGGATGAGTACTATCCAGGGCAAGCAGATTATGACGGAGAAGAATGGCCTGAATCCCGAGAGATCACCCCACCTCCGTATTCATCGGATGACTCTTCTTCTGACGAAGAAGAAGAACCAGTTCCAAATAGTCTTGTGACTTATCTTCAGAGACAGGTAGAAACACTGCGAGAGAGAGTCGGATTATTGGAAGCTCAGCTGGCAAAGCACAAGGACGACTTTGCAGTTCTCAGTCACCGAGTGTGGGAACTCGAGAAGAGGAAGAATCTGACCGATGTGCTGAAGGATGAAGTCGATGAACTACGGGGAGAACTTCGAGAAGCGAAGAGGAATCGTAGGAGTTAGACTGTTGTAGCTTCTACTATTTTCATTCTGATCTCAAGAAATATTTTTCAATTCGAATGTATAAAGTTTGGAATTCAATGAAATGCAAGTTGATTTAAAATTCACGTCTTATACTTCGAATTTAATGGATCTTTTGCATCAGAATATGGCTAGAAGAGGGGCTAGAAACGGGGAAGGTCTGGATCTGGAAACGAAACTTGCGAGGGTCTATCAGACGCTCAACGCCGTGGCTATGAATCAGAACCAAGGAAGGGTACCTGCGAATCCGGTGCTCGAAGCGATTAAACTGGTGGAATCATTCAAGCGAATGAAACCACCTGTGTTCGAAGGGAAGTCAGACTCCAATGCAGCTGACAACTGGATTCGTTAGGTGGAGACAATCTTTGAAGTGCTGGAGACCCCTGAAGGTAGTAAGGTGAAGTTGGCGACTCTGCAACTAGAGAAGGATGCGGCTGTTTGGTGGTAGTAGATGAAGAGGACAATGGGAGGCATAGTTTTTTGCTGGGAGGAATTTCTGGAAGAATTTCGTAGTCACTATTTCCCCTCCGATGTTCAAGAGAAGAAGGCTATGGAGTTTCTATCACTACAGCAAGGCGGCATGTCAGTGAGAGAGTACAACACCAAGTTTACTCAGCTCTCTAGGTATGCTCCGGAACTAGTGATGGATGAAGCTAAGAAGGCTCGTAAGTTCGAGCATGGATTGAGGCCAAGCTTGAGGTCCCGGATGATACCTCTTGGTATCAGAAGATTTGACAAGTTGGTCAAGAGAGCAGCAGCGACGGAAGCAGACATCGAGCTGTTTCATGTTGTTCAGAATCGGAGGAACAACTGGCAGTCTGGAAAGAGGCCTGCTAATCCTGGGAGTTTCAAGGGGCAACCATCTGCACAAAGGTTCAAACTGATAGGGGCGAATGCTATTAGTGTGGCTGGAGGACTTGGGAACAATGTGGTTAGACCTCCTGCGGTTACTTGCTACAACTGTGGTGAGACGGAACATAACAAATCTCAATGCCCCAAGCCACGGAATGGTAATCGCAACGTACCAACGCAGCAGACTGGAAAGAGACCGTACCTACCAGGGCGAGTATTTACCTTGACGGAAGCTGATGCTGATGAGGTTGATCATGTCATCACTGGTACGAGGGCTGGTGTTTAGAGGTTTTTGTCATTTATTTTTCCCGCTGTTTAGTGAACTGTTACGTAATGAGTGTGTGTTATGTAACAGGTGAAATTTATCTTAATGGAATGAAAGTTGTTGTGTTGTTCGATACTGGATCCTCTCATACTTTTGTGTCTCCTAAATTTGCTAAAGTGTTGGGAGTTGAACCGAAGATTTTTCCAGGCAAGATCTTGGCAGTAGCTACTCCATCAGGGGAAACTTTAACCACTGATCGGTACTATGCGGATTGCGAGATTGTGATTGGAGATTGAATCTTTGGGATTGATCTAATCGAGCTGACTATCTTGGGAGTCGATGTTATCATTGGCATTGATTGGATGTAGGTGTACAGTGCAAGCATCGAGTGTAAGACCAAGACGGTAACAGTGAAGGCTCCAGGTGGACCTGAAGTCACTTTCCAAGGGAAGAAGAAGTGTTCTAGGCTGGTGGCAGTTATCTGCAAGGAAGAGACTCCTGTGGAAGTGTAAGGGATTCCTGTGGTTCGGGACTATCCGACAGTGTTTTTGGATGATTTTCCTGGGTTACCCCCACATCGTGATGTAGAGTTCAGCATCACTATTCAACCGGGAAGTGCACCCATTTCTAAGGCACCGTATAGGATGGCTCCAGTGGAACAGGATAAGGTGAAACGGCAGATTGAGGAACTGTTGGAGAAAGGCTTTATTCAACCTAGTGCGTCACCTTAGGGAGCACCAGTGCTTCTGGTAAAGAAGAAGGATGGATCGATGAGAATGTGTATCGATTACCGAGAGCTGAATAAGGTCACTGTTCAGAATAAGTATCATATTCCTCGAATTGATGATTTATTCGATCGTCTACAAGGAGCAGCTAAAGATGTGCACAAAACTGCATTTAGAACTCGACATGGGCATTACGAATTCTTAGTTATGCCATTTGGAGTGACGAATGCACCCGCAATCTTCATGGATTTGATGAACAGAGTTCTGAGGCCGTTCATTGATTCTTTCATCGTGGTGTTTATCGACGATATCCTCGTGTACTCCAAGTCAGAAGAGGAGCACACCGAGCATCTGGCAGCAGTTGAAGAAGCTGGAAGAGCAGAGGTTGTATGCCAAGCTATCCAAGTGTGATTTCTGGAAATCTGAAGTGGCATTCCTAGGTCACATCCTTTCTAAAGAGAGAGTGGCAACTGATCCACAGAAGATAGAGGCAGTGAAAGATTGGGCTAGGCCTACTACAGTGAAGGAAGTCAGAAGTTTTCTTGGAATGACTGGATACTACAGGAGATTCATTCAAGGTTATGCTCAGATAGCCGTGTCGCTTACTGGTCTGACCAAGAAGAATGTGAACTTCAAATGGACTGAGCAATGTGAGGCGAGCTTTCAGGAGTTGAAAGAGAAGCTGACTACTGCACCTTTTTTGGCTTTGCCTAGAGCAGGTGTTGAGTATGATGTTTATAGCGATGCTTCACATCGTGGGCTTGGTTGTGTCTTAATACAAGAAGAAAGAGTAATCGCTTATGGGTCTAGGCAACTACGTCCACATGAGAAGAATTACCCGACTCATGATCTGGAGTTGGCTGCGATTATCTTTGCTCTGAAGCAATGGAGGCACTACATGTACGGTGAGAAGTTGAACATGTACACGGACCACAAGAGTTTGAAGTACATATATCAGCAGAGGGATCTGAATCTGAGGCAGCGGAGATGGTTGGAAGTGCTTGAGGACATGCGACCTGAGATCAAGTATCATCCTGGGAAGGCTAATATTGTTGCTGATGCACTTAGTTGCATGAGCAGTTTATCCAGTTTGATTACAACTCAGAAGCATCTGATTGAGGAATTGGATCGAGTAGGTATTGAAGTTGTCTTGCAAGGATTGGAAGCATCTTTGGCTCAGTTGAGGCTCCAAGCTACCCTGAATGCAAGGATCATTGCAAGTCAGGAGGTTGATGCTGATATTTTGGAGATGAAGGAGCAGGTTGGTGCTGGCAGGTTGCTTGGATTTCAAATCAGGGATGGAGTGCTGTGGTTCGGAGATAGACTGTGTGTTCCAAATCAGGCAGACCTGAAAGAAAGTATTCTTCAGGAGGCGCATGCTACGCTTTTGTCGGTACATCCTGAGAGTACTAAGATGTACAAAGACATCAAACAGCATTTCTGGTGGTCAGGTTTGAAGCGGGATGTGGCTGAATTTGTGGTGAAGTGTGAGGTTTGTCAGCAAGTTAAAGCCGAGAATCAGAGACCCGGAGGTCTATTACAGCCGTTACCTATTCCGGAATGGAAGTGGGATAACATAAGTATGGATTTCAGTACGGAATGGAAGTGGGTACCAAGACAGATTTCAGTACTGCTTTTCATCCCCAGACCGATGGGCAGACCGAGAGAGTCAACCGTATTCTTGAGGATATACTTCGGTGTTGTGTACTAGACTTTGGGGGCAGTTGGGAAAGACACTTACCTTTAGTGGAATTTGCCTACAACAACAGTTTTCATACTAGTATTGGGATGGCACTGTACGAAGCTCTGTATGGCAGGAAGTGCAGGACGCCTGTTTGTTGGTTCAAAGTTAGGGAGCGTCAGATGTTTGGACCTGAGATTGTGTAGCAGACCTCTGAAAAGATTGATCTGATCAGGAAGAGGTTGGTGGATGCTCAGAGCAGGCAGAAGAGCTATGCAGACAACCAGAGAAGGGACCTTGAGTTTGAGGTTGGTGACTTCGTCTTTCTAAAGGTATCGCCCAGCAAAGGCGTGATCCGTTTCGGCAAGAGTGGGAAGTTAGCCCCGAGGTTTATAGGCCCGTACAAGATATTGAAAAGGCTCGGGAAAACTGCTTACCGGCTTGAGTTAACGGAAGAGTTATCTCAGGTTCACAATGTCTTCCATGTGTCTATGCTGAGAGGTTATATTCCAGATCCGAGTCATCATTTACCTGAAGTGCCGGAAGGTTTGCAGTTGGATCTGAGTTACATTGAGTCTCCTGTCGAGATTGTTGATCGTCGGGAGAAGGTCTTGAGGAATAAGACGATACCGATGGTCAGGGTAGTCTGGAGAAACCATTTGGTTGAAGAGGCTACTTGGGAGTCTGAGAAGAGGATGTTGAAGGATTATCCTGAGCTTTTTGCTTGATTTATATTTGTATTTTTCTTGTTGTGAAGGTTTTTGCTTCTCGCTCTTAATTGTAGTTCCGGGGACGGAACTATTCTAAGGAGGGAGTGTTGTAATACCCCGATTTTCATTTATGAAAATTATTAATTTGCGCACGTGAAATTTTGTAGTATAAAAATCCTATAATTATTTTCCATTATGGATAATGTGTATATATATATATATATATATATGTATATGTGTTCTCTAATTGTTTTTATAAAGGCCCATTTTCTTCAAATAAACAAAAGCCTCTTTTTTTAGCCCAATCTAAACTATTTTGTAAACTATTAATTTGGCCCATTAAATAAAGCCCATGAGCCATTTCTCTTTTATTACAACTTGTAATGTAGAATATTTTATAAGACTATTTTTACAAAAAATAAAATGTACAACTTTTATTATGGGGGACTAATGAATGCACGTGCATTGCACGTACACGTGCATGAGCACACTAATTGGGGCCGGTTTGGATACAAGTGGGGATTTGTGTGCGGGTAGTTACTTGAGTGTGTGGGTAGTTATTATAACTCTTACTCTCATCCTAACCCTCTATTCTATAACCATCTACTAAATCCTAGCCATCCAATCCACCCAAAAATTGTGTATAAATACCCCTCCCATTCAAATGTTTTCTACATTAGAAATCTATTGGAGAAGAGAAATTTTTATAAGAGAGTTGAGTTGTTCTTTGGAGGCCGGCCACCAATAACCAATTGGAGGATTCGATTCTGGCAAGGACCAAGGAGGAGGAGACGTACATCGCAACTAGGAAGCTGTAAGGGATTTCGCTTTAGTTCTTCAAAAAGTGGGTGTTTCTCATGCCTTGTAAATTAGAAATCATGCTAGGATTGAGATTGAATTGTCATTATGCGTGTGAAAAAAATTGGATTGATAGAATGATTGTTATGTTGAAATCTTCCATGCTATATATCACGTGAAATTTGAATGAATGAAAAAGAACTCAAGACATTTTGAGAAACTGGAATTTTTCTGTACAGTCGACCGATCACGTCGAACAGTCGACTGGTCTAATGAAATGAAATATATACAGTTCAAAACCCCATGAAATGATATGATTAATGTTTGTTATTATCTTGATTTTACTCTAGCATGCTAATTCGAAGTTAATATTCATCTCTGTAGACCAACAATGAGTAAAGGAAAAATGTGTCGTAGAAATCATAATTATATGAAAGAAAATACTAGTTATGAGAATTCTACATTAAATTGTAAACTATGTTTATGATGATGGTAACCGGATGAAATTGCATGATGTATCGATATTGAACATACTGTAGTCTAACAAAAATACTGTGTGCTAATCGAGAAAAGGAAGGAAGAAACATTTCCTTACTTCGAAATTTATCTCTGATCAGTCGACCGAATAGATGTAGCAGTCGACTGTCCTGAACATCAAAAGTTTTAGAATCAAAACCCTGCTGAACAGCCGACTGGTTTGAGAAACAGTCGACTGCCCCATAATTGATATTTTAGAGTTTTAAACATTGCTGAACAGCCGACTGGTCATGTCCAGCAGTCGACTATCCTGAAACTTTTCTTGAATAATTTTCTTTTGCTGAACAAGTCGACTGAGTATGTTCTGAGTCGACTGTCCAGATCCGTTTTCGACATCTCAGAATTCTAGATTTTCTTTATGATAAAGATTATGTATCTACTGTTGATGAATAAAGATTGGTTGTGACAATTTAGAAAAGAAAAAAAGGGGGTAAATTCTATTTGTCTTTGCACGAAATTGCACATGAAGTGACGTAATTCATTCTATTGAATTTATGAAAGGTTTTATGATTGCGAAAGCTGTGAACATGAAAAGGGAAATCTACTGTGGATATGAAACATGAACTTAAGAGCTTGAAAGGCTCAATTCTTGTGAAATTGTGAATTGAAATTGAGAACTACAGTGTAGCTAAGCCTCATACCGGCATTGGAAAGAAACGAATTGAAATGAAATTTGAAATGAAAAGACCAAGATTTGGGTCGTGTTGAATAAAGAATTAAGTCCGGTATAGTGGAAAGGATAACTCTAGAGAATTGATTTTGTTCATGATTCTAATAAACTAAGGACTAGATACATAGTGAAGATGTGATGAAAGCAAGAGAAAAACACGAGTATGAGGGCCATCGGATTGGCGGTGTGAGAGTGATCCACAGACTGCCTGCTTGATGTGTCATGACATGGCGTGGGCACTACTCCAGAATTATCGTCCTGGTGGCGACGCTTGTGGGGTGTTTTAGTGGCTATGGGTGGTGCCAGGGTTCCATGGCGGAGGCTGAATTGTCCATAGTCTGTCTGCTCGATGCGTCGTGTCAGTGCATGGGATTCCCCTCCAGACTGCCTGGACATGGGCCCATAGGTCATAAGACATCTAGGATACTTACCGTAGTTACCTTAGTAGTTTATGTCTTGGCGAGGGATCGAACCCTATAAGATGAAGTACGATTAAGGGCTTGCCCTCGGACCTATGTAGTATGGGATGCATAGAATCCGAACAAGTACGCATTAGTGTCATATAACATAATAACTGCATTAAGGACTAAGTGCACAATCACAACACGACATCAACAGGATAGTCCCTTTAGTTTTGTTTGTGAACAAGTTTGTGGTTTGTTAAGAAATGAGAATCGTTATACTGTTTCCGGCATAGAGTGGATGGCCGTGTATAATTTTCGTCGGTTGAATAAACTGATGTACCCACAGTTTTGTATGCAGGATAAATGGCTTGATAAAGATTAAAGGAGAATTGATGCTTAGAGATTATTCATTGTTGTACTCTTGTATAAATGTTGTAAATTGCTTCTGCTGCCTTTTCATGTAAATTATTGTGATATATGCTTCCGCTGTAAAATGTAAAGTGTAAAGATTTCATGTAACTCTGATGGAAAAGTGAAAAGTTTTAATTTCCTTGTAAAATTGTACTAAATGAAGTGTAAAAATCTTGTGGAATCTCGAATTCAGTATATTTTGGAATTCGGGGTGTTACAAAGGTGCCTCTCCATCTCGTGGAGACGACGTTAGACCGAGTCTTCCCTTCGGTCATGCCTCGCTGAGCCCCGAGACTCGTCTTCATGTTGAAGAGGGCTGGGGCTGCGGTGGTGGTAGCTTGGAGTAGGTCGTGGACTGGGGGTGCGGCAGCGATGGCTCAGAGCCGGTCGAGGACTGTGAGAGCGACGGCGATGGCTCGGAGCCGACCGAGGACTAGGAGAGCGGTGACGATGATGAGGAGTTGGCTAAGGGCTGGGAGCCCATTGGCCATTGTTGGGGGCGACGTTGAGTGCCCGAAGGACTGCTTCCTAAAATTGTTGAAATTCCGCCCTCGTGACGGGGGTCTCCTGCTCCCGATGGGCTAGAACGGCAGGATGGCCGACCAGGGAGCAACTTCGTCTCTGGCAATTTTGGGGCAACTCTCTCCGTCTTCGAGGAGAGTTGGACCCTCTACGGTCTGTCCGGCGGGGTGACCGGTCCCTTTGGTGCTTTCGGCGAGGGCATCGCGGGTCCGCCTCTCGTCCAAACGGATCTGAAGATCGGGCTCGGGCTCGTTCTACCGGTTATTGAGAACTTCTCACAGATCTCTCGGTGTTGGAGGGCTATGGGAGGCCATGGAATCTGTGGAGGCATTAAGGATGGAGACATGGACCTGGTACAGGGGTTGCTTCTGGCGACTTCGCCGAGAGGGCTCCCCAACGGCCACTTGAGGCCCTAGAGGCTGCTGAACAAATTGAGGAATTGGCTTTTCGAGCTGCGGGGCCAGTTGGACGGGCGGAGGGAGACCGTTCGAAGGGGGCGGGAGAATGGAGGTTGTTCTACGGTTGGAGGCCGCGAACTTCCCCTTCTTTGGAGGCAAAGCTAGGAGTGGTTTTTGTTGATGGAGGAGGGTCGGATAGTTATTCGAGTTCCCACAGACGGTGCCAATCTGTTGGTGCTAATTTCGATGTGGGAGCAATCAGATTAACTTGTAGGTTTGTGAGGAATCGAAGAGGTCAAACCTAACCCCTTCCTCTGTTGTTCAGCTGGCTCCTCGCAGCTGCTGCGGACCTGCACAAAGTACGAAACACCGGGATGGATCCCGGCAATGCATCCTCTGATGCTCTTGTCCATACTCAGAAAAGGAATATCAAAAGAAGCTTGAGGTAGGCTAAGAGTGATCACCTTGTAACGGTAGGAGGTAGGGGGTATTTATAGTCACCGTGGGGATCTGCTTCGGGATAAGAACGAATCCCTACTCCCCGATGTGAATGGATAGAAGTGGTTAAAACCACCTTCGTAGATAAGGACGAGCCAGGAATTCTTTATATCCTGTTGAACTGGTCCCTAACGGGTTGGGACCCATATTTAGTTGAACGGATCTGTTTATGGGTTATTGGAATTCGGAAGAGAAGCCCATTTCCCATTTCGGACCGGTTTGTAGGTGAAATTACCATTTTGCCCCTATAAACTTTAAGATTCATGCCCGATCTGAACAGTCCCGATTTAATCCCATTTTTAGCCACATCACCGGGGCATATCATTTGGATCTTAACCCTGAGATATCAGACATTTTTGATGTATTTCATGTTTCCATGTTCAGTGTGTGAGAGATCAATCTCGAGTTGTAGAGCCTCCACAAATTAAAGTTCAGCCGGATGTGACATATCATATTAAGCCAGTGGCCATTGTAGATCGATCAGTGCGTTGGACAAGGCGACAAGCTGTTCAGTTGTTGAAAGTGCAATGGAGTTCTGATGCTAATGATTATACTTGAAAATTTGAGGAAATGGTGAAGAGGAAGTAACCTGAATTTGTTCGAGGAGTTTTCTTAACCCCCATAGCTCGAGGACGAGCTTCTTTTGAGGTGTGTAGAATGTAACACCTGTAATTTAAAAAAAATCTTAAATATTTTATTTATATTATTATAAATTATGATTTTGAGTATATTCTCTTATATTAATTGACTTTATTTTATTTTAGAATGATTAAATTGGAATTCGGGGTAAAATGGAAAAATTTTGAAATATAAGATTTTTGGGATGAGTTTTCTCGGAGGAGATGAATCCTATTTAACCCGAAATTTTTCCTAAGTACTTGTAAATAATAAAGGGTGAAATTTTGCAAATTTGAAGGAATTGCATTGTCCTAGCAAGAAGTTAGAAATTTTAGAATTCGGTGTTAAAAATAACCCCAAAAAATGACTTTTTATATTAAAAATGGGCTTAGGCCCAAACCCTAACCCTTATAATTAATAAAAACCCTTAATATTTACAATTGTGCCACTCCACAACTCTTCTCCTCTCCCCTTTCCTGATTCCCGACCGAAACCTCCCCCTGAAATCCAATTTATAGGGTTTTGAAATCCAACCCTTCTTCCACTTCCAACTTTGTGTAGTTTGGGGTTTTAAAGTAATTTCTGTGTGATCTTTCACGTGGCAGTGTCGATTTTTAGAGAGAGCTTCGAGAAGGTATATTAATTTGTATATTTAGTTATTGGATTGTGTGCTTTCATTTCTTTTCCTAAAAATCATAGTAGAAGGATGCTTGGAGTTTGTAGAACATGCTTAAGGTGAAAGATTTCAATTTTAGTGATAATAATATGAAAATTTTCCTTAACCTAGGGTTTGAGTTTAGGAAGGGTATGAAAAACTATAGCTATTGTATGCTATTAAATATTTTGGATGATGTGCAATATGGGATAATTTAGAAGCTTTTATGATAAATTTTAACAATTGTCGGTATCAGGAATCTGTAAAAATATAGTTTATTGATATGAAAACATGATAATTATGGGGAAACATATATAAATAATAGAAATTATTCCCGAGATATATATGTGAGTTAATTTTGGGATAAAGAAGTTGATTTGGGGTATTTTACCCTTAATATAAAATATTGATTAGAACTCCTCCGATCGAGGGGTAAAATTGGGATTTGGCCATTAAACTAGAGAAGTGTTGATTTGATATGCTTAGGTATGTTGTATGTGATGTATGGGTATGTTTGATGTGAATTCGAGGGATAGATAATGTGTGTTGTGAGTTAGTGACTTACGGGTTCGATAATTTTCTTAATAGATATTAAAAAGTGAAGTTTGATTCGCGACCGGGCAGCGAGGTGTGTCTTCTGTCTGGTTCGTTAGGGAAGTATGATTATACTAGGTATATATTATGTTGTGACAAAATTTTATGCGGATTCGATATGATTTTTGTGAGTTATAGCTAAATGAAGATTTAACCAAAATACGGAATTTTTATATGTTGAAATTGTGTTATATGGTGAATTTGTGTGATTTTGAATATTTAGTGTTATGGGTGATATATTGGGTATATGTATGATAATATGAAGTAATGTAGGTAGATATACGTATAATATATGGTAGATAAACAAAAATGATATATATGTGGTGTTATGATGTATTGACCTATATGGTGCATGTTTATGATATGTATGAGTTGTGATATCATAATCGATGAAATTAATGAGTGTGTATATGTATAATATAGTGTTGTTCAAAGTGAAACTAATGGGCAATAATATGATATAATCATCTACTTAATTTGGTATATTCATATGATATTATAATGTGATTAAATAAATATTTTGGGGCATTTATGATACGGAATAATATGATGTAATAATCTTATAAATTAAATAATCGGGTGTATGCAAATATGTGATATAATGAGAAGATAAATAATATGGTGAACACCGAATATGTGTTAATATGTTAAGATAAAAGATGAGATGATATGTGATAATAAAATGATATAATAATTCTCATAGTAAATGTCAAAGATGTGGCAATTTATTGAAGTAAATAATGAGATGTTATGCGGTAATAATATGAGATAATAAGATGAAGTGAAAATGATAGTAACAAATAAATTTTGTTGACCATTACCTACAGAATTCCTGGGGATTTGGGCTAGACCTCCTAACACCCAAGGACCGGCTTGGGGTGCGTGGTTATTGCCCCAACTCTGTTTGGGATGCGTGTTTTTATCGCTCAAGCTATCGGCTTGAGGCCCTGTTATTAGCCAGCTTGTCTGGGGTGCGTGATTATTACCCAGGCTATCGGCCTTGGGGTGCTGTGATTATTACCCAATTTCCACTTGGGGTGCAGGTCTCCCTCGCTGGCATAGGCTGGGAGGAAGACGTAGCCTCGGACGTGTAAGACCCCAGGGGGGCAAAGATCCGCGTGTTTACTGGGCTGTCGGCGCTCAATATATTGAGATACTGTGGCTCACTGGTCGACAAATTAATAAAACAAATTAATGTGAAATGAAAAGAAAAATGAGAAAGTAAAGAAAGCATATAATGTGATAAGAGAATGAGAAAGAAAAGAAAGTATCCAATGTGAAGTGGAAATGAGAAAGTAAAGCAAGTATATGAGTTGAAGTGAATAAGAAGAGTAAAAGAAAATGTATATGAATGAAGATGAGTATGAAAGAATATGAGTCACGAGTATGTAAATGAAAATGAATGGTAAATGAAGTATGTGGTTAAACAAGCATGAAAAGTGAGAAAATTGCATTATGTGATTATATACGAAAAATAAAGAAATTGTGATATAAGAATATCTATGAAAAGAGAAACATTTGTGCTATGTGATTAAATATGAAAAGTGAAGAAATTATATATGTGAATTAATATGGTGTTATGTATATAAGTATAAAGTGAAAGAATTATGTATGTGGATTAATGTGAATAAATTGAAGAAAATGTGTATATATTATACGAATGAAAAGTAAAGTATGTAATATGAGTGTGAAACATGAAGTAAAATATATTATGTGATGAATATGAGAATGGTTACAAAGCTAAAATATGTTATGATATGAGTTTGATGCACCCTGGAATTGTGTCGAGGAACTACTTGCCCGCTATTTCCATGAAAATGGAGGGAACTACCCGCCTTGGCACAACTCCTAGGGTGAATTGGTGGGTTGTTGATATGATAGTTGTATTGCGAGATGAAAATAAAAAGTAAAGTAAATTGTAAGATGGAAATGAAAATAAAGTAAAGTAATATTCCAAGCTATCGGCTTAAGATGTGATGTTATATTACCCAAGTTCTACTTGGGGTGCAGTGATTATTACCTAAGCTATTGGCTTTGCGGTGCGATGTAATATTACCTAAACTATGTTTGGGGTGCGGAGTATAATTTGATAAGAATAAAGTTAAAGTAAAGTGTAATATGAGATGTAAGTGAAAAAGAAAGTAAGATATATTACCAATAAGAATGAGAAGTAACTTAAATAGCATGATGAGATGAGAATGAATTATAAAGCAAAGTATATGATAAAATGAGAATGAGTATTAAAATAATTTGTATGATGAAATCAGAATAAAGAGAAGATCAATTGTAATACAATGAGAATGAAAATTAATGCATTACGAGATGTTATGATAGGAGTTATTAGATATGAATGAATGGGATATTATGAGACTGGATGCATGTCAATAAGATGCGATGAAAACGAATGAATGTGATGATATACAACAAAATAAATACATGTGATGATATGGTATGAAAATGCATGTGATATTATTGAATGAATGTGACGTTATGTGATAATAATAAATATGATGAGAATAAATATCAGTATGTTATGAGATTGAATGAGCGTGATGTTATGCAATGAGAATGATGATAAATATAGTATGAGACTGCATAAATGAAATGCTATGAGATTGAGCGACTGTGATGTTGGAAACGAGAATTAATGTGAAGATGGAATACCTTGGAATTGTGTCGAGGAACTACACGCCCGCTATTTCCATGGAAATGGTGGGAACTACCTGCCGAGACACAACTTCAAGGTAGGGATAGTGGATATAGATATGTTGATGGGTTGAAGATTCAAATGAGAACTTTAGTGCAAAGTCACTTTTATGATGTTGTTATATTCAAATTTCAGGTTAACTTAATTATCAGGATATTTGTAAGTTCTTTCAATTTTCCTTATATAGTCTATTGCCTAACTAGTAAATTATATTCACACCTGACATGGCTAATCCCTGTTATTTTCTGGGGGTTAGGGAAGTCCCTCCCTGAGAGTGGACATCCCTAACCCTCTTGCAAGTAGTGATAGCAGCGAGGTGAGATAGTTGTTATGGTTTTAGTAATTTAACTTTTGCTTGTAGTAGAATGGGTTATATATATATATCTATGCGTTATATGTCGAAATGGGGATAGCATGGTGGATTATTTTGTATTCTGGAAAATTATTTGTATAACTGTAAGGTATAATAATATATATAGTGTTGTGATGAAGTATTAAGCCTGTACCCACCTCATTGTGGAATACTGGGTTCTGTGGTTGGTTTTTGAAAGGTTCTACTAAATGTTTTCTTTTTTAAAAAAATCTTATCGGTTTTCAAAAGAATTTATGGTTCTTAAATTGTATCTTGTTTGTTATGAAGAATTATGCCCTCAGAGCCTTATATATTATTGCCTGTGTGATGTTGAATGATTTGGCATGTGGAGGATTGATATAAATTACAAGTACATTGATTTTTGTAATTGTTTGCAGATTTTCGTATGGAACATCTGTATTATGCCCCTAGAGCCTTATATATTATTGCCTATGTGATGTTGAATGATTTGGCATGTGGAGGATTGATATAAATTACAAGTACATTGATTTTTGTAATTGTTTGCAGATTTTCGTGTGGAACATCTATAAAAGGGCTAATATTTCATGGAAAACTCTGCCGAAATTTTTAATAAAAATCTATGAGTATTTTTCTAAGTAAGAAATGGTATAGATAAGTAATAGATTAAGTTAGAGATCATTGGAATAAGAAATAGTTAAAAAAAAAGGGAGGGGGGGTGTTACACTTCATCTAACAATCAATTTCTACCATATCTCATAACAAACATCGCATTCATGCTAGATGACAATCGTAGATTAATAAATATCAACCCTAGGAGGGTACTACAACATTCATGAAGAAAATAAACATACAAGAGAGTTAGAGAGACACCCACATCTTGAAGAAAATTAGTACAAAGTAATAGTCTTCTTCTCCAAGCAATAGATCACCTCACCAAGCCACAAAAAATCACCAAAATAGCAAAAATACGAGAAAGGCTGAAATCCTATGTTCATGCCCTCTCTTATATGACCAGGTTCTGAAAAATTAGGGTTTTAATCTCAGTTTTGCACTTAAGTTCCCCCTCAATCCCAAAATTGCATAATTAGTTATTTACTCAATCTTTCCAAATCCAATCAAATCCAATCAAATATGGATAACAAATTCCTCTAATAAAAACCGACCCCAAATTGTAGCTAACAAAATTTTGATATTAATTTTTTGCTCGAAACGACTTTTTACACAAAAGTCCCCTTCATTCAAAATATTTACAAAAACAGTTTCTCTTAATCGGAAAAATCCAAAAAATAGAATATATCAATTATAAATAAGATAATTAATTTAGAAACTCAAAATTTTAAATATTGCATCTCAAATATTAGCACGTGTTTTGCACGTGCAAAACGAAAATTTCACAAAAATTTAAGATAATTAAATTAATCATTCAGAAAATTATTTATTAATTCAAAATAGCATATTTAACTTTCTGGAGGCATTACAGATGATGTGGTGGAGGTGGAAGTTGTTTGGGTTTGAAAATTTCAATGGAAAGCGGTAGGTGATGGTGGTGGTGGTTGGTCAGAGGCGGTGGGAGGTAAAGGATTTGAGGTAGGAGAAGGATGGGAGGAAGGTTGGTGAGATTTGGGTGGGAGGGGAGAGATTCGAGAGAGGATGAGGTGGTGGTGGTGGTGGTGGAGGAAGTCGTTTGGCTTTGAAAATTTTAATGAAGAGAGGTAGGTGATGGTGGTGGTGATTGGTCGGAGGTGGTGGGAGGTGAAGGATTTAAGGTAGGAGATGGAGAGAGGAATGGTGGTTGGTCGGGTTTAAGTGGGAGGTGAGAGATTTGAGGGAGGATGAGGTGGTGGTGGTGGTGGGGGGGAGGGGGGTGGATTTGAGGAAGGAGAAGGAGATGAATGATCGAATGGAGAAGGAGGTGGTGGTCGTGGTTGTTGGTCGGAGGTGGGGTGGGGTGGGGAGGGGAGATTTGAGAAGGTTTTGGTGGTTGATGGAGGAGAAGGTGGTTGGTCGGAGGTGGTAGTGGTTGATCGGAGGGGGATAGGGAATTAAAATTAAAATTAATTTAATTATAAAATAAAAATTAATAATGTGATTAAAATTAAAATTAATGATGTGATTAATACTAATGATAACATTAAATTTAATGAAGGAGAAAATGTAGATGATGATGATGATGATGCACGGTGATGATGACTGGTAATTTAGCAATTAAACTGAACAGATAGGGTTATTTTAGATATTTCATACAAAAGTTAACGACGTCATAACGGAATAGGCCAGAATGCCAAAAAAGCTGACGGTGGTAGAGTTTAGTGCCAAAAAAGTTGAGTATGGTTATGTGCCAAATATGTAAAACTGAGTAGGGTAGAGTAGGTTAACTGAACCCTATAATATTTTATACAAAAGAAATAAATAAAGTAAATAGATTTTAGGGTATGATTTTGATGTTGGTAAACGGGAGTTTAACGTCCGTTCCGTTATCTCCTCTCTACCTTTAAAAGAAACGAACCCTTCATTTATTTGAGATCCGGACGGCAGCTAATTCTTCCTCTCTTTCGCGGTCTCCAAAGGTCGCTGCGAATTCGTCAATTCGTAAGCAATTTCATCTCTCCCTTCTAATCAGTCTCTTATCTTCTTTCCTTTTGAAACACTAGATCTAGAATCGTTACTCGTTGGTTAGTTTGTTAGAAAGAACGAGATAGAAAGCTTAAGTATATCTCCGATCTGCTCGTAATTTGTAGTTTGTATGGAGAATCAATCGCGGGTCTGAGATTCGAAGTTATTCTTTGATTTTGAATTGGTTTTGTAATGTGTTACATAATTATGTTAATTTTTGCGATTGAGTGCACAACTTGTTCAATCGTTTCATTTGTATTGTTTAGGGAGAACACGAAGAATATTTCAATCTTGGTTAAGGTATATACACTAGTATGATATTTCAAGGTACATACACTTGACCACTGAAAGTCCCATAAAAAATTATGAAGTACTTTGAAGTGTTTCTTTTCTTTTCTTGTAATTTTTTTATGATTTCTCTTTTTTGTAAATGTACCTCTAAAGTGCTGAGGAGAGATATTTGTTTGTACATTGGAAATCCCAAAGTATCTTCATATATAATGAAACACTTTTGTCATATTGGTAGATGCCAGTGGCGGAGCGGTATTTTCATCTATGGGAACAAAATCACTAGAACTAAAAATTTACAGAAGTCTTTAAACGTCCACATAAATCAATCATAAAGTAAAACTTAGTTCTATTTGCATGCCATTATGAATTATAGCATGTTAATACTTGTTGCTGCTGATTTCGGTGTGGGAGCAAACAAATGAATTTGTGGATTCTTGAGAAAACGAACAAGGCAAACCTGTTGACTTGTTGACCTTCACCAACTTGCTGACTTGGTCTCTTGCCACCGCCATGAACCTGCAAAAAGTGCGATACACAGGGATGGATTCCGGTGACGCACCCTCCGACGCTCTTGTCAGTAATTAGAATGATTAAGAAAGAGCTTTTACTGAAAAAAGATTGATTACCTTGCAACGGTGGGAGGAGAGGGGTTTTTATAGTCACCTTAGGGATTCGTCTCGAGATAAGAGCAAATCTCTACTTTCCGGTGTGGATGGATAGAAGCAGTTAAAACCATCTTTTAGGGATAATTATGAATCTGAATTCTTCTTTATCCTTCTAAACTGGTTTGTAACGGGTTAGGACCCGTATCCAGTAGGACAGATCTGTTTATGGGTTATTGAGCTTTAAAGAAAGACCCAGTTCTCATTTTAGATCCGTTTGTAGGTGAAATTACCGTTGTACCCCTGAGAGCTTTAAGATTCGCATCCGATTTGAACGGTCTCGATTTAATCCCATTTTTAGCCATATCACGAGCCCCCCACTCCTGAAGACTGAGTTTAACAGTCTTTGAGGAGTAGTCTGTTGTTCTTATGGCGTACGGAATTTTATCGGAATTCTCAGGGGAGTTGGATCTAGCTCAGGGTGTAACGGTGTTATTACGAGCTTGTAAAATACCCAAATTTATTCTTAGACTTTTCTGAATTTTTTATTCATTTTTCGAATTAAATAATTAATTATCGAAGATTTTAATTAATTATTATTTTCAGAATTTTAAAATAAAATTTCGAATTTAATAATTATTTTTTAGAAATTTTAAATAATTTTTTTCGATTTTTAATTAATTTTTATGATTTTTTAAATAATTAATTCAAATAAATAAATAAATACCTGATTAATCGCGGTCATTGATCTTGATCGGACGCGCATCGTGAGCAACTCATTTTCCCTATAACCGGTTCGGAATTCCTTCTATGCGGCAATGGCGGCGAGCGCGTCGAGCGCGGCGAGCAATCAGCGAAAAGGCAGCGAGCGCGGCGAGCAATCAGCGAAAAGGCAGCGAGCGTTTTTTCCCGTAAAACGCTCAGAAACACGTCTGTGCAGCAACGGCGGCGAGCGTGCTCGTCGAGCACGGCGAGCAATCAGTGAAAAGGCGGCGAGCATTTTTTCCCGTATAACGCTCGGAAACACGTCTGTGCGGCGACGGCGGCGAGCGTGCGTCGATCGCGGCGAGCGTGCATCGATCGCGGCGAGCGATCAGCAAAAGCTGCAGCGATCATTTGCTGCGAGCTCAGCAACGAATGCTGACGATCGCCGCGAGGGATGAACGCGACGAGAGAGGTCAGCAGTGGAGGAACTACTTCAGAGTGGCGATGGGTTCAGAGTTCGGATGAAGCTCTACGAGGGGTTGTGGCGAAGAGACGGTCGGCGAACGATCGAGCTCGATGTTGGAGGTTGGTGAGCGGTTTGGTGAGTTGGCGAAGTGGATTCGAAGCTCGACGAAGCTCCGACGAGGGAGAGGAGCTCGGCGATCATCTGCAGTGAACGTTGCGAGCTTGGCGATGGTTCGAGCTCGACGTCGACAGAGGGGCTCGACGTCGAAGCGTTCGCCTAAGCTGTGCTTGAGCTCGGAGAGGAGTGGAGGTCGACCAGGTGGTGGCGGAGCTCAACGTTGGAGACGAGGAGGAGCCCTGCGTTGGAGTTCGGCAGCAAAACATTGAAGAAGATTACACTTTGGGCCTATTTCTTTTTTGGGGGGAAAATGGAGGAGAAGAAGAAACGGAGAGGTGGAGGGTTGCGAGTTTGGGCCTATAACCGGTCCAAACCCGACCCATTAACCCGATAGTCTCTCTCTTCTTTTTGTTTGTTTGTTTGGCGAATTTAGGCTGTGGATTTCGAGGAGATTTTCTCTCATTTTTTGTTCGGAACTAGCTTTGTTCGGCTTGTTGCGGCGGATGTGGCGAGCTTGGCGAACGAAATGTCGAACTTGGAAGACGTTGACTGGTCAATGCAATTTTGGGTGTTTTCAGCCCGGAAACACATCTGTTTGACAACTGCGGCGAGTTTGGAGAACGAAGTGGCGAGCTCGCCGGATGAAGTGGTGAGCTTGGCGAGCGGGCTGTCGAACTCGGAAGACGTTGGCTGGTTAACGCAAATTTGGGTGTTTTCAGCTCGGAAACATGTCTGTTCGACAACTGCGATGAGCTTGGCGAACGAAGTGGCGAGCTCGGCAGACGAAATGGCGAACTTGGCGAGCGGGATGTCGAACTTGGAAGACGTTGACCGGTCAACGCAATTTTGGGTATTTTTAGCTCGGAAATACGTCTGTTCGACAACTGCGGCAAGCTTGGCGAAGAAAGTGGCGAGCTCGGCGGACGAAGACGAAGTGGCAAACTTGGCAAGCAGGGATGTCGAACTTGGAAGACGTTGACTGGTCAATGCTATTTTAGGTGTTTTCAGCTCGGAAACACGTCTGTTCGATAACTGCGGCAAGCTCGGCGAACGAAGTGGCAAGCTCGGCGGACGAAGTGGCGAGCTTGGCGAATGAGATGTCAAACTTGGAAGATGTTGACTGGTCAATGCAATTTTGGGTGTTTTCAGCTTGGAAACACGTCTGTTCGACATCTGCGGCGAGCTTGGCGAGCGGTTGTGTTGTAACTCACTTTCCCACGGCTACAGTGGTCAGATCGGGACGTGTGACCCCTTGTTTCGAAGCTAACTCGGAGGTGTACAAGTTCTCTTCAAAAATAAGTTGAAAAGTCATCATTCTTTTTGGTCAAAATGGTCCCGCAACATACTTGTCTTCATGAAGTTGAGAAGTGCTTTGTATGGCTCTTGGGAAGATTTATTTTTGGAGATGAGTTTAAGGAGCAACTCTAGGAGAGAGTTTTAGTTCTGAACTTGCTAAGAAGAGGTCCTCTCTGGGGGCGAGCGGAGCGGTGAGCTTGGCTCTAGGAGAAAGCCGTTTTGGGGGACAAGTTTGAGGAGCAACTCTAGGAGAGAGTTGTGCTCCGAACTCGTTGAGAAGAGATCCGCTCTGGAGGCGAGCAGAGCGGAGAACATGGATCTAGGAGAGAGCCGTCTTGGGGATAGCCCTGGAAAAGAGACAGTGTTCGAACCTGCTTGTTGGAATCAACCAGTTTTCGGGAGTAGTTTGAATGGTCGTGTCGAGCCCTTAACCCACATACTTGCAAGTTGTGAGGGCGATTTCGAGCCATGATTGTGAACTCCGAACCAGTTTTTAAAAGATTTATCGACGGTTGTGGGAGCAATTCCGAATGGTGAGCTGCCCCGCACTTGCTTGTTTGCGAGCATCTAAGGCAATGTCGAACCAAGTGCTGGACTCGAACCCATCGTTGGGATGTTTCAACTAGTTGCAGGAGCAATTCTGAATGGTGAGCTGTCCCGTCCTTGCTTGTTTGCAAGCGGCTAAAGCAACATCGAACCAAGTATTGGACTCCAAACTTGTTGTTAGAGGGGGTTAACGAGTTGTAGGAGCAATTCGAATGGTGAGCTACCCCGCCCTTGCTTGTTTGCAAGCAGCTAAAGCAACATCGAACCAAGTATTGAACTGCAAACTCGTTTTTTGAGCTCAGCAAGTTATGGGAGCAGCCACGTCGGAGAAGCTGGACTCTGAACTCACCATTTAATGAGTCGTAGACGTGACTCAGAGGGATAGAGATGAAGCAAGAGCAATAATTTTCAATAAAAAAATGCTAAGTTTTATTGAGATAAACTAAGTGGCCGCTTCAATAGGGCGAGCCATTATTACATGCTTCTTCGCCGTATTACAAGCAACGACCTTATTGAAAACTGAGATCCTACTTTTGCAAAGGGTGAAGGCCTATTGGGAGGAGTTGGGTTCTCCCCCCATAGGACCTCCTTGGATGAGGTGGAAGACGGCCCCAAGTTCTGAATCTTGGAACTCGGCGGATCTCTCTCTTCGCTTATAGGTTCCTCGGGGTGGAAGGTTGGCCCCTGTCTCTTCGGACGAACTTATCCAGGTGTCCTCGCTGTACGAGCTCTTCGATCTCCTTTTTGAGAGCCCGACAATCATCTGTGTCGTGGCCATGGTCTCTATGAAAGCGGCACCACTTATCCATGTTTCTTTTCTTGCTAGGGGTATTCATTCTAGGAGGAGCACAGAGTAGCCCTTCTTTGTCCACCTCCATAAGGACCGTTGATATACTATCATTGAGGGGGGTGAACTTCTCAAAATGAGGATCTGGGCGGCGTTGGCCATTGTCGTCCCTCTGGAGCTTCTAGGACCCTTCTTCGCTTGTATTCTTCCGTTTGTTCCCGGAAGATGATTCCTCGAGAGTGGGGGGGTTGAGAGCCTCTTTCACTCGAATGTACTTCTCACTCCTAAGCAGGAGTTCTGAGAAGTTTCGAGGAGGCTTCTTGGTCAGGGACGCTCTGAGGTCAGTATTGAGGACGTTGGACCGGAAGGCGACAGTGGCGACCGAGGGTTCCAAGGAAGCGATGTGGTCGGTGGGGTCTGACTCCACATCGTATGACTTAAAGTTAGGTGGCTTAAAGTTTTACGGGATAGGGGCTTCCATGATGGCTCGGGAGAACGGAGGCCTACTTGGGCGAAAATTCCTCGCCCGTTGTTCCTCTTCTCTGTCAAGTCGTCCAAGGCGCCTTTCCATCTCGTGGAGATGGTGGTAGATGGAGTCTTCCCTTCGGTCATATCTTGTCGATCCCATAGACTCTTTTCCATGCAAGAGGGGACTAGGACTAGGTGCCCGTTGCTCATGGTTAGGAGCGGCGTTGAGGGCTCGCAGAACGGCCCCTTGAAAATCTTGGAGCTACGCCCTTGTGACTGGTGCCTCTCCAGCTTTGCGGTGCCTATGTGTGACTCGTCTTACTGGAGAATGAGTTCTCCGCCGATGACGCTGAGGGGACTCTCTTCGCCTCTTTAGGGGAGGGGATCTTTTGGTCCTCGGTCGGCGGGGGGTCCGGACTCTTGAGACCCCTGGGTGCTCAGGTTGATGGACTCTCCCAATGGCTCGCCATCCATTCAGGCGAGTTCGGAGGTCGACTCCCTTTTGGCGGTTGGCAATCACTTGACGGAGATCCCGCTCGGGAGGACTTTGAGAAGCCATAGAGCAAACTAGAGGATTGCGGATCGCAGCATGGTCCTGAGGAGGATGTTGCTTTGGACGACTCCGACGGGAGCCCCCCTAGGTAGCCCCCCGAGACCCTAGAGGGGCCTGTTGAGGAGGAGCACCTTGATCAGGAGGAGGGGAGAGGAGGAAGAGAAGTGGTTCTTCGGCTGGAGACCGCTGCCTTCCCCTTCTCTTTTGGATGTATGGCTTGAAACTAGTCTCGCTGATGAAGTTCGGTCGGGTTGCTTTTTCGTTTCCACAGAGGGCGCCAACCTGTTGCTGCTGATTTCGGTGTGGGAGCAAACAGATGAATTTGTGGATTCTTGAGAAAACGAATAAGGCAAACCTGTTGACCTGTTGACCTTCACAAACTTGTTGACTTGGTCTCTTGCCGCCGCTGTGAACCTGCAAAAAGTGCGATACACCGGGATGGATCCCGGCAACACACCCTCCGACGCTCTTGTCAGTAATCAGAATGATTAAGAAAGAGCTTTTACTGAAAAAAGATAGATTACCTTGCAACGGTGGGAGGAGAGGGGTTTTTATAGTCGCCTTAGGGATCCGTTTCGAGATAAAAGCAAATCTCTACTTCCCGGTGTGGATGGATAGAAGCGGTTAAAACTACCTTTTAGGGATAATTATGAATCTGAATTCTTCTTTATCCTTCTGAACTGGTTTGTAACGGGTTGGAACACGTATCCAGTAGGACAGATCCGTTTATGGGTTATTGGGCTTTAAAGAAAGACCTAGTTCTCATTTTAGACCCGTTTGTAGGTGAAACTACCATTTTACCCCTAAGAGCTTTAAGATTCGCGCCCGATTTGAACGGTCTCGATTTAATCCCATTTTTAGACATATCAATACTTTAATAAATCGCCTTGATTTCTCATCCAAGACTCAAATATGGAAATGAAACTAATGACGATAGAAAGGTTACCCACTTTATGTTGCATGAATCTTCCACTCATATTTTGCGTCTTGCTCCAACTTCTTCGCTTGGGCATTCAATCAAACAAGTTGTGTGCAACAAGTTTCGTCCTTTCACCCCCAATTACAAGCTTTTCCTTTGCATACCAGAAGATTTTGATACTTCAAGTTTCCAAACCCTAAACAACACGAGTATTGCCATTTAATTTTTAAAGACTTGAATATTAAAAACCCAAATTATTATGCCAACTATACACTCTACCATGTAGCTAATCTCTACCATGTAGTTTGCATTTCAAAATTTAATGTTAAGAATCTGATCATTTTGCTTTCTTCTAACTGCTGAAAACTAACGGAGGAGTTGGTTTCATTAGGGATATGAATTTTGAACATTGGTACCAGAAAATATGTGATAATCTTGGGTTTGGATCAATTAGTTTTTGTGCCTATTTTACTTTGATTTCACTTCATGAAAATATTGGATCAACACTGGTTCTTCAAAATTATTTCTTAACCTATGAGACATTTAGTGACTACATTCATTTCTGGACCTTGTTTACTCGACCAAAGTGTTGATTTCACAAGGATAGCAACATATTTGCACAGGCCCAGGCCTCAATTTATTTATCCATATGCCTCACATTCTACAAATAGACCCTTTGGAAGTTACCTCAATTCCTTGACTGTTTAGCATCTTACTTGAAAACAATGGATTCGTGAAACTGAAACCACATCTTCAAATACCTACAGGAAGTGTGCACTTCACTTGTCTCACTATGCTCATGAGCACAAGAATTTCCTGTAATTTCTCACAATATCTGGATAAAAGCTCCAATTGAATATCTTACAACTATTTCAAGTTTTATTATGACTATTATAATAACAATAGATTTATGTACAACTAGAATGTCCTTACGAGTTACGACTTACGAGGATATTATGGAGATCATAGTGTTTGAAATAACAAATATATTTCTAACTACATGCTAACATACTCATGGCCAACATTTATCTTCATTCAAAAAAAATATACACAATAAATATCAATGATTCAATGAAACATATAATTTACAGCTTCATAATAAGAATGCCAGGAGAACCATGGTTTGAAACCTCAATTTCAGTATTCAATCAGCCTATCAAATATCAAATATCAAATATCAAATATCAAAATATCAAAATAATCACTTGAATTGCGTGAAGGATCAGAGTCTTAACATTGTAAAACTACATTATAAAAATTACTGTAAATTCAATTTAACATTAAATTCTGAATAAATCAATAGGATAAATCAAAATTTACTAAAAATTTACCATCAAAATACAAATTTAGTAAATTGAGCTTCAGAAATTGGGATTTGGGACATGGGAACTAGGGTTTCAGGTGGAGCAACGAAGATGAGAGTAGTTGGGGGAGAACGAGCGTCGGCGTTGATGTCGCAGTTGGGAGCTTGACAAACGGAGGAACAGAGAAGATTTGGAGGTTTGGAATTGAGGGCTTGGATAATTGGATTGGGAGCTAGGGTTTCGGAGGAGCACGAGAAAGAAGAGGAGCGGCAAAAGAAGAGGAGCGGCGAAAGAAGAGGAGCGGGTGTTGAGTGAGTTCGGCTTGGGCCAAGGAGGGGAGCGGTTTGCTTGGTCTTGGGTCGAAAGAGGAGTGGGAGTGTTGTTAGGCACACTTCAGGGGGAGCATGGGCTTATATTTAGAAATTTGGGCTTGGGCCTACATGTAGGGGCTGACAAAGCCTAGGGGGAGCGGCCGCTCACCCTGAGCTTGTTGTGCCTCCGTCCCTAGTAGATGCTGTACATATGAAACAGTAATTGTAAACTATTTTTTTGCGCTCTATGGTATTGGTTTGAAGCCAAATACTCATCTTTTGTCTTGCACATGCAATATAGGATACACAAAGCTGACACATTTTCAGGTGATTAGTATACTTGAAGGGATATGTCAAAGCACTTCCAAGTTGCTTCTTTTACAAAAATGGCTATATTATTGGAGTTCCTAGATTATGTGCTTTCATTTCATGACTTGTTTTTCTTTTCCTCGATACGACAGGTGTGAAGATGGGGTTGTCCTTCTCTAAGCTTTTCAGCCGGCTCTTTGCCAAGAAAGAGATGCGTATTCTGATGGTGGGTCTCGATGCGGCTGGTAAGACTACCATTTTGTACAAGCTGAAGCTGGGAGAAATTGTCACCACCATTCCTACTATCGGTATGTATGCATGTTTAGATGAACTAGATACTAGGATTCCTATTTTAGTTTGTGAGGATTGTTCAGATGAGCTACACCTACGTGCTTGAGCATGTGCACAAGTGTTGACTTTTAATTTCTATTGTTAAATTTTAAGATTCTTTTTGTTTAATATATTGGGGCTAATGCCCAATTAACTTAGCATACAAATGATTAAAAAAAGCCTGCAACAAGTGTTTGGGTAAAGCTGATTTGATGTCTCTCTCCCACCCTACATCACATTAGAGATCTGGCTCTAGTGATAATCATGAATTTTATGTAAAACATGGTAAAGGACCCCAAGTGGTCCATTTTGGCTGTATTGCTTTAGAGATATACCAATTGGCATATGGCATTATGAATACAAGACTACATTCATCTATATTATATAGTGTTGCTGCTGATTTCGGGTGTGGGAGCAAACAGATGAATTTGTGAGTTCTTTGAAGAAAACAGTAAAGCGAACCTGTTGACTCCACCTATGTGTTGACTTGTTCCTTGCCACTCTGCAGCTCGGTAGCTCGGTAGCTCGGATTTTGGATTTGAAGTACGTGGCATGATCTGAGCCGCTTGATGAAGATCTGGCACGAATTGTGAGGCGGTAGTTTGCGCCAATTCACAGCTCGGGTAGCTCGGGTAGCTCAGATTTTAGATCCGAGCTACGTGGCATGATCTGAGCCGCTTGATGAAGATCTAGCACGAATCGTGAGGCGGTAGTTTGTGCCAATTCGCAGCTCGGTAGCTCGGATTTCGGATCCGAAGTACGTGGGCATGATCTGAGCCGCTTGATGAAGATTTTGCATGAATCGTGAGGCAGTAGTTTGCGCCAATTCGCAGCTCGGTAGCTCAGATTTCGGATCCGAAGTACGTGGCATGATCTGAGCCGCTTGATGAAGATCTGACACGAATCGTGAGGTGGTAGTTTGTGCCAATTTCGCAGTTCGATAGCTCGGTAGTGCGGATTTCAGATCCGATGTACGTGGCATGATCTGAGCCGCTTGATGAAGATCTTGCACAAATCTTGAGGCGGTAGTTTTTCGCCAATTCGCAGCTCGGTAGCTCGACCGTTAGTTGTCTCATCGGTGGTGAAGAAAGTGTCAGGGTTGGCGATTGTGGTGACGATAGTGGAGGGCGTGAAGAGAGTGGGTGAGTTAGGCAGGCTGCCGTGCATGCTATCAAGCCTCCGGAAGGTGAGGGATTACTCTGACGACCTTCTAACCATGGTGGTATACGGGAGGTCGGCTTCATACAAGGAGAATAAACCGAGGGAGCATTCTGAGGTTGATGATATCCCCTCGGTTCTGACTGAGAGGGATCTGCAGCGTATTAGGAAAGGGTTCATAATACCGAAAAAGTATACCCTGCTCCTCCCTGGCCCAGGATTCCGAGCGTGTTCGGTGACCTCGCCTGACACATGCATCTTCTTGTATGACGTGCTCAATGCCGGCCTTCGACTGCCCCTACCACCCTTCGTGACCGAGGTGCTACAGTGGTACGGGTTGAGTCCGGTCCAATACATGTCGAACCGTGGGGTTTCCCGATGAGGTGGAGGAAAGACGTTCCGAAGTGGGCAAACGCCGAACCTATGCTGAATCCAGAGGAGGAGATCGTGTCGAAGCTCCTCAGTCTTCCAACCCTGAGTTGGAAGGATATAACCGAGGGGGTTCTCTTCGGTGGGGGTCTCAGTCCGAACGACCCTAGTATGCTTCATTTATTTTTCCATCTTTTATTCCCAATTTTGCATTCTTTTCATGCTAACTCCTTTGGTGTTCGTTTTCTCAGAGGCCCCGGGTATGGACTCTCGAGCCATGCCGCTGAAGCGAGGCGCTGGTGCCGGAATGGGCTCTGACAACAAGAAGAGGAAGAGGACAACGACGGGACCCCCATCCGGCCGAGCTACTAAGGCACCATCAGCGATGGCCCCAACGGTGGACTTGACATCCTCCTCTCCATCCTCTCCTCATGCGGTCCTTCCCCAGCCCACACCTTCTGACCCTTCTGCCGAGACCTTCTCCGTCGGAGTTGCGATAGCGGTTGAAGCGCCACCTCTTACCGTCGAGGCGAAAGCTATTCTTACCGAGGAGCACAAGAAGCTCTTTGTCCCTGACTGGCGGGTGATGAAGCATGATGGCTTCTTCGGAGATGCCGCTGTGAGCATGCAGGCTCTGCGTCACCTGCTGACCACGAAAGATCGAGCAGCTTTGAAGGCGAGGACCGTGGGCGACGATGCACTTGAGATCGCAAGGGCTACGTTGTCGGTAAGTATCTTTGTTAGGCCTTCGAAATTTCAAAGTTTGATATGTTCGACACTCAAGTCTTCTCCACTTTCAACTTTTAGATCATGTGCCACTTTAGCCACCTCCTAGAGCAGTTCGCCTGAGCAGGATAAGGAGCTCAATGAGACGTGCGACAAGGACCGGGTCGAGAGAACTAAGGCAATGAAGTTGTACGAGGCAGAACAGCATCTCTCGGAGTCTCGAGCTGCTCAGATCGGCCTTCTCGAGGCGGCCTTGGCTAAGGCAAACGAGCGTATCGCCATGGAAGCGGCAAGGGCAGACAAGGAGAAGGCAAAGGCCAGCAGGAGAAGGAGAAGGCCATGAAGGCTTCCGAGGAAATGCAAAGGGAGAGGGAAGGCAGCGGTGGCCGCAGTTGCGGCAACGATCCAGGTTGAGGCAGAGGCGCACATGCGCACGAACATGGAGCAGTCCTACGTCCGAGCCTTCAAGCACGTCGAGGCTCGCATCCCCGACTTCGACAGCTCGGGGAATAGCTTGTACGCCCCCATCGAAGGCAAGGAGGTGGTGACGGCAGCAGAAGCCGAAGGAGAAGGAGAAGAAGAAGAAGAGGGAGATGAAGAAGAAGATGTGATGGTGGCGAATCCGGAGACAATGATCGTGGAGGTGCCGAGGGTGATTGAGGAGCAGCCTCCCAAGGTGGCTCCTTGACTTTGAGTCTAGTCGTTCTTCGTCTTTGATTTTTGATGTTTTGCTTTTGTATTGCCTTATAGCAGTCTGGCCACTGCTTTGGTACCCTTTTGTCAATGAAATGAAGCTTCTTGCACTTAATGTTGCATTATAGGGCCTAAAGGAGATTAGAACTATCTTGTAGTTCCTTTAACTTCGAGCGTTTGACTTTGGTTTCCACTTTTCTATTGGTTCACTCAGGGTGGCAATTTGTCCGTTCTCTGTCATAGGCTTGGCTTTGCGGAGTTAGGCCTTTCTCGTTCTCGGGAGTTGCTTTATAAAGCGAAGCGAGAGTTAGGCCATTTGAGGCTGACCTTAGCTCGCCGAGACATTGAGATGAGGCATCTCAAAGATAGGCTTCGCGAAGTGCCTCCCGAGGGCGAGGTGTCTTGTCCTTCGATGGAGGTCATCTAGGGTCTCCGGCTCAAGTTTCTTCATCACACTCTATTTAAGGCGAGGTCTGAGAGAGACAGATTGAAGAACGTGGTACTCGAGAAAAGTCTTGAGGCCGCTTATATCCGAAGGACTCTCTCCGATGTCTCATGCAGGGCTGGTTCGAGCCGACTAAAGATCAGAGTAATAGATGACTTGCTTAAAGAGAGAGTTGTCGAGCTGGAGGCAGAGAATGCTCGTTTGAGACAGTTGTCCGAAGGTAGCAACGTTATGAGCACCTCTTGCCCTTGGGGTGAGTACGCTCAGGGGAGGTCGTTCCATGAGCTAGCACTTCGTTCACCCCCAATGTCGCGAAATCTCGGAGATGCGCAAAGTGGCGTGGTCGGTTCGTCAAGCAGAGCATCTGTTGGGGCCACTGTTAGATTGGGTACTGACGATGCGACTCGTCTTGCTGGCCTAGGGACGTCTGTGGAGATGGGGCGTCAGCAACATAGTGCTCATCGCCCTCGCGTGTCGGTTAATAGGAGCATCCCACTCCCTAGGAGGGGTTTGGGCGAATTTTTGTAATCTTGTAATTTCTTGTATGAGTTTTTGGTCTAGGGTTAGACTTGTATATCAAATTTTGTAGAAATAATATGTTCCAACTTTTTGTGAGAATTTGTCTTTTGCTGATGTTCGCAAGAGTATCGACAGTTGTAAGAGCAATTCCGAATGGTGAGCTACTTTATACTCGCTCATTCGAAAGTAGCAAAAGTTGCATCGAACCAAGTGTTGGACTCCGAACTTGCCGTTTAGAGAGTATCAACAGTTGTAGGAGCAATTCCGAAAGGTGAGCTACTTTGTAATCGGTCGTTCGCAGTAGCAAAAGTTGCATCGAACCAAGTATTGGACTTCGAACTTGTCGTTTAGAGAGTATCAACAATTGTAGGAGCAATTCCGAATGGTGAGCTACTTTGTACTCGCTCGTTCGCAAGTAGCAAAAGTCGCATCGAACCAAGTGTTGGACTCCGAACTTGTTGTTTAATGAGTTTTTTCTTTTGTAAGCCCAAAAGTAATACAACCAGATTGCTTAGAATAGAGAATTTCCAGGGGCTAGATCACTTTTATTGAAAACAACTAAGCAGCTGCTTCTAAGTTGCGAGCCATTATTACACTTAATAAAGAAAAAGAGAAACTTTGGCATGCTTTAAGGAGAACGCTCTTGGAGAAGTTGCTTGGAGCGGTGTTTAAACACCCTCTTGGTACTTCAACAAGTGCGCTGTGCTCCATGTCCTCGGCACCCTCTTGCCCCCAGGATCTTCAAGTTGATAAGCCCCCGGGCGGACAACTTTGGAGATCCTATATGGTCCTTCCCAATTGGGTGCCAATTTGCCTTTCTTGCTGGGAAAAGAAATAGACAGGTTCCTGAGCACCAGATCTTCTTCTTTGAGATTAGTAGGGCGGACTCTCCTATTGCAGGATTGCTTGACCCTACGCCGATAGATTTCATGCCGAATGGAGGATCTCTCACGGATTTCATCGATGAGGTCCAAGTTGCCACGAAGCTCGTTCGCATTTTGCTCTTCATTGTAAGCAATCAAGTGGGGGGACGGTAGACCCACCTCTAGAGGAATAACGGTTTCGGAGCCGTAAGTGATAGGGGTGGACAACTATTATCCGAACCGACCAATCCAAACCAATCCAACCCGAACCGACCAATCCGAAACCAATCCAACTCGAACCGACCCTGTTTTTAACCGAACCAATTGGGGGTTTGGATTGGCTCGGTTCTTGATCTTCAATAACCAACTCGACCGGTTCGGTTGTTGGATGGAGCTTTCAACTAACCGATGAAACCGAACCGACCGTACCTCTATGTATTAGTCCATAAAAAATATAGTTCTCCTTTAATTTCTTGAATATAAAAGTTGTCATTTCTCATTTTCTTGGAGATACAAATAGTCTTCTTTAATTTCCTTAATTCAAACCGAGCAATTGTTCTACCTATGTTTTGATTCTCCAAAATCCTGTGTGTTATGTTGTTGAGAAATGCTTGATTTACAGTGTGGCCCAACTTAATAGAATCATGAAGTTGATGTAACATTTAGTAGTTACTTTAATCAAGTCAAGTAGAAATTGTAATCTAAATCTTTTTTTATTGTACCTGAAATTCAATTAGCTATGGTTATTTAATATTTCTTTTATGATAATAAACTAAGATTACAGATGTATGCAAGTGAAAAAGTAGTTTATCTCACCCATTTAAACGTCATAATCTCAAACAATTAGTGCAAAATTTATTAACAACTTGTGGTTTTATGAATCTTCATTACAAATAGCAGATTGTTTCTTAAGTTTGATTGAAGTTGATCTTTTAAATTTTAACAAAATTATGAATAATGCTGAAGGTGAAAAGTAGCACGTCAAACCGACCATCCAATCCAATCCAAACCGAGCTTAATCGGTTTGGATGGAAACCGATCCAATTAAGGTTTGAATTGGTTGTGGATGAGAAAATTAAAAAACTGAACTTCTTTGGATCGCTGGTGGATGGTCCATATTAGGTCGGATACCGACCGATGCCCACCCCTAGTAAGTGAGGTTGAAGTGCGATTCTCCCGTGGGGGTCCTATTCGTAGTGTAATAACTCCAGAGCACATTGGGGAGCTACTCTACCCATAACCCCTTAGTCGACCTGCTCAGTCTCTTTTTTAGATCGGAGAAGATTTGTCGATTGGCGTTCTCTGCCTGATCGTTGGACTGGGGGTGGGAGACCGAGGAGGATCTTGCTGAATGCCCAGGTCTGTAGAAAAAGTGCGGAAGGCTACCCCCGTAAACTGTGTTCCATTGTCTGTTATCAAGATTTGGGGCATGCTGAATCTGCAGATAACGTTTTTCCAATAGAAGCGCTGCACCCTATTCTCCGTGATCATTGCTAGAGGCTCGACTTCGATTCACTTAGAGAAATAGTTGATCGCCACAACAAGAAACTTTAGCTGGCCCGGTGCTGGAGGGAACAGCCCGAGCAATTCCATTCCCCACATTGCAAAAGGGGTTGGACTGGATAGAGAGGAGAGTTGAGCTTGCGGTAGACGGCAGATTGTTGAGAATTTTTGGCAAGGGCCGCATTGACGAACGTGTTGTTCGGCATCGCGAAGGAGAGTAGGGCCAAAAATATCCATAGTTCAAAATTTTGCGAGTAAGGGACCTTGCTCCGAAGTGAGCGCCACACATCCCTTCATGTACTTCCTTCAAAGCATACTGGGCTTCGTCGGGGGAGAGACACCTCAAGTAGGGTCTACCATCTACTTGGGTGTAGGAGTGTTTGTACAAGACCCCCACGATGAGGGTGTACCGCTCGGTTCTGGTTTGGATCTTTCGGGCCTCTTTAGGATCTAAGGGAAGGATCCCATCTATGAAGAACTCAAGCAGAGGCTTCATCCAATTCTCCCCGAGTTGTAAGGGCAGCATTTCATTGGCTCGGGGCCTTCTTCCTCGATGTTGGGCTTCAGTAGAACTTCTATTAGGACAGTTTGTTCGAGCCTTTGGAGGGAGGAGGAAGCTAGCTTTGAGAGGGCGTCCGCCTGCGCATTCTCTTCTATAGGGATCCGTTGGAGTTGCGCGTCCTCAAAAAAGGTCATTAGTTCTTTGACCTTGGCCAAGTACTTGGCCATGCATCTGTCTCGCGCTTCGTATTCCCCTGATACCTGGTTCACCACCAGCTGCGAGTTGCTAAATATCTTGATATCCTTCGCCCCTGCCTTGCGAGCCATGCATAGGCCTACTATAAGGGCTTCATACTCAGCCTCGTTGTTGGATGTCCTGAAGTTGATGTGGAGTGAGTACTGGAGGATGAAATCATCTGGGCCCGCCAGGATGACTCCTACTCCACTCCCATCGTCACATGAGGACCCATCAACATACACCATCCAGAAGGGGGGTTCCTCTATCGCTTTGCTGGAATCGGGAATTGTACTCTCCACTATAAACTCCGCTAGGGCTTGAGCCTTGATAGCGGTTTGAGGCTGATAGCTGTATCATGCTGGCTTAGCTCGATGGACCACTTCATAAGGCACCCTAAGGTCTCAGGCTTGTGGAGGACTTGTTTGAGCGGCTGGTCGGTAAGAACGACCACTGAGTGAGACTGAAAAATAGGGGCGGAGCTTTCGGGCCGCCATGACCAAGGCATAGGCCATCTTCTCTGGCTTCGGGTAATGGAGTTCAGCGTCCCTAAGGACTTTACTTACGTAGTAGATAGGCCTCTGCATCTTGTCTTCTTCTTACTAAGGGTCTGCTCCGAAACGGCGAGGTATAAGTAGATGACATCCCCGGGGTTTGGCTTGCTCAAGAGTGGGGGGTTGACTAAGTAGGCCTTGAGCTAGTCAAAGGACTCTTGTTGCTGTTGTCCCTACTCAGCCTTTAGCCCCCTGAGGGCCTTGAAGAACGGGAGGCACTTCTCCCCGGATTTGGAGAGGAAACGCCCAATCGCTGCAAGGCGCCCGGTGAGTCTCTGCACATCTTTAACACTGGAGGGGGGAGCCATGTGGAGTTTGGCCTGGATCTTCTTGGGGTTAGCCTCTATGCTCCTTTGGTTGACCATGAACCCCAAGAACTTACCGATGAGATGCCGAACGAACACTTGTTCGGGTTCAGTCTCATATTGTGTCTCCTCAACACGTTAAAAGCTTCTTGGAGATCGGAGACATGATCCGATCTGCCGACGCTTTTCACCAACATGTCATCTACATAGACTTCCATGTTCCACCCAATATGCTCCTTGAAAATCTTGTTAACAAGGCTTTGGTAGGTGGCACCAGCGTTCTTAAGCCCGAAGGGCATGACCTGGTAGCAATACAGGCCCTGATCGGTTACGAAGGAGGTCTTCGGAATGTCGGGAGGTAACATTCTTATTTGATTGTACCCAGAGAACGCATCCTTGAAGCTTAAGAGTTCATGGCCCGATGTTGCATCAATCAGGGCATCGATGCTTGGGAGCGGGAATGGATCTTTGGGGTAGGCTTTGTTTAGATCCGTGAAATCAATGCAGATCTTCCAGCTTCCGTTGGCCTTCTTGACCATCATGACATTGGACAGCCACTCCGGATAGTTTACCTTCTGTATGAACCGAGCTCTAAGGAGTTTCTCCACCTCCTTGATAGCTTGCTAGCACTCGGGGGCGAATTTGCACCACTTTTGCTGAACTGGTCTGGCCCCCGAAGCGACACTAAGGTGATGCATGAGGAGCTCCTCGGAGATCCCCGGCATGTTAGTTGCAGTCCAGGCGAAGAGTCTCGATTTCCCCTTATGCACTGGATAATGTCGGAGCGAACGGGAGAGGGGCAGGATTTTGCTAATCTGAAATTTCCGGGTTGGATCTCCTTCTGAGAAGGCAACCTCTTCCAACTCATCTACTGGCTCCGATATAGGCAGGCTACTCCCTTGGAAGTGTTCAAGAGCTTCGAGGGAGAGGACGGGTCCTCCCACCGAGGTCATGTAGCATTTGCGGGCCGCCTCCTAGCTCCCTCTGACTTCTCCCACGCCCGCCGTAGTGGGGAATTTCATCTTCATGTGGTAGGCCGAAGGTATGGCCTGGAGAGCAGCTAGGCCTGGTCAGCCCAGGATGACGTTGTAGGCAGCTTTCACGTCCACCACCATGAAGTCCATCGGCTCGGTTTAGGGTGGTGGGAGTTTTGCCAGCAGTTACATTGAGAGTTTTGACACCCTCGATCATCACTGGCTCCCCTATGAACCCTTGGAGAGTGTAGCCGGTGGGTTTGAGTCGATCTCCAGATAGCTTGAGCCCCTAGAAGGCCTCTAGAAAGAGAATGTTGACCGAACTGCCATTATCGAATAGGACCCGGCACACGTCAAAGTTGGCAATGTAGAGATTTATTACCAAAGCGTCGCAATGGGGGGTTCAGATGCCCTCAAGATCTCTATCTGAAAAAGTGACCGGGACCCCCAAGCCCCTGTGGGGAGGACGGTTCTGCACAGAATTTATCTCCCGGACGAAGGCTTTTCGGGAGGAGTTGGAATGTCCTCCCATTGGGCCTCCGTAGATGAGATGCAGGATGGCCTCTGGTTCGGAGTCCGGGGTCTCCACGTGCCGCACGGGTCACTTATTAGCCCCTGGGGGGGCGGAGGAGGATCTTTCCTGTCCTTCTCACGAAGCTGGAGAGCTGCCCTCTCTGAATTAGAGCCTCGATCTCGTCTTTTAGGGCCTGATAGTCATTCGTGTCATGGCTGTGGTCCCTGTGGAAGCGGCACCACTTGTCCCAGTTCCTATTCTTTCCCGGGGTGTTCATCTTCGGAGGTGGCGGGAGAAGACTCTCTTTCCCAACCTCCATCAGGATGGCTGAGACACTCGCGTTGAGCAGAGTGAACTTCTTGAAGCGGGGAGGAGGCCGACGATGGCCTCCGTTGTCTTTCTGGAGCTTCTTAGCATCTTTTTCTTCAGCGCCCTTCCGTTTGTTCCCAGAGGACGACCCTTCAAAAGTAGGGCGGGAGGGAGCCTCTTCCGCTCGGGTGTATTTCTCACTTCTGAGCAGGAGTTCTGAGAAATTCCAATGAGGCTTCTTGGCAAGGGATGCTCGGAGGATGTCGTTAGCGACATTAGATTGGAAGGCGGCCGAGGCTACGGACTGATCCAAGGAGGCGATGGATCTGGCCTTCGCAGTAAAACGTTTGACATAGTCCCTCAGCCGCTTGCCCTTCCTCTGATGAAGCTATAGCAGGGAGGTGCTCGTATTCTCAGCTCGTCGGCTGCTCACAAAGTAAGTCAGGAAGAGGCCTTCGAGCTGGTCGAAAGAGAAGATGGAGGCCGGGGCTAGGCGGGGCTCTAGGGACCGGATCGTTGGACCCCTGTGATGTTCTCGGTGGGGTATCCCGTCATGGGTCCGCCTCTCATCTAAGCGGGTCTGGAGATCCACCCCATTCTGTCTGTTGACTATGATGTTCTGGAGGTCCTTCGGCTTAGGGGGACTGTGCGAGGCCATGGAGTCGGGCGAGGGGTTGTGTACCGACACATGGTCGCGATGAGGATGTTGCCATTGTGGACTTCGGCGGGAGGGTCCCCCGTCAACCTCCTCTGGCCCTTGAGGAGACAGCTCGGGCCGAGGTTGTTGAGGAAGTAGTCGTCCAGGCTGTGGTTGCTGGACGGGTTGGAGAAGAGGATGTCCAGGCTGCTGGACTTGTTGTGTTGGTTGAGGGGGAACTTCCTAGACTGGAGGAGGAGAAGGTGCGGGAGTGGCCCTGCAGTTAGAGACCGTTGTCTTCCCCTTCTTGAGAGGCATGGCTGGAATCTAGTTTTGGCTGATGAGAGAGGACTAAATCGCTGTTTCTGTTTCCTACAGACGGCGCCAATCTGTTGCTGCTGATTTCAGGGTGTAGGAGTAAACAGATGAATTTGTGAATTTTTGAGGAAAACAGTAAAGCGAACCTGTTGACTCCGCCTATGTGTTGATTTGTTCCTTGCCGCTGCCGCGAACCTGCACAAAGTTCGATACACCGGGATGGATCCCGTCGACGAACCCTCCGACGCTCTTGTCAGTAATGTCCAAGATTAAGAAAGAGCTTTAGGTAGGAAAAAATTCATTACCTTGTAACGGTAGGGGGAGAGGGCTATTATAGTCGCAGTAGGGATCCGTTTTGAGATAAGAACAAATCTCTACTTCCCAGTGTTGATAGATATCACGAATCTGACTTCCTCTTTATCCTTCTAAACTGGTTTGTAACGGGTTGGTACCCGTACCCAATGTAACAGATCCGTTTATGGGTTATTGGGCTTTGAAGGAGAGACCCAGTTCCCATTTCAGACCCATTTGTAGGTGAAATTACCGTTTTATCCCTAAGAACTTCAATATTCGTGCCCGATTTGAACGGTTCCGATTTAGTCTGGTTTTACCCATATCATATAGTAATATTGCATATGACGATATTAGAATCCCATTCTGGGAGAATTCATAATGCATATGTTAAGCTCAATTAATCTGATAAATCAGTGGGATTATCAGATTGACAAGAAAGCATGCACTGCTGGTTTCAGGCATTCAGCCTTTAAGGGAGTGATCATATCTATTTAAGGCAGAGTTTCTATTTGGACGGTTTTAAGTTTACCTACTATATTGGGTTTTAAAAAAAAATTCAGTCTCTATTTGTAAAAAGTTGTATTTAACATATTTTTGCAGGATTTAATGTCGAAACCGTGGAATACAAGAACATCATGTTGGTGGCCAAGACAAGGTATGCCGTATGCACATCCTTCTATAATTGGTATTTTCATATTATTTTCTTTTAGCCCATGGATCTTTGGTTGAGCTCATAATGCTCCAGGCATGCTTTCATATTATTCGACTTATAAATGTCAGATCAATAAGTACTAATATAGTGGAAAATCCAAATTTTGAGAAATGTCCTACGCATCAGAAGGAGAAAATGTGATTTTCTTTTCAATTCATGTGGGGGTTTCTCAACAACTTGGATGATGTTAATACACCATCTTTTGTCGTCCTGCTTTCATTCTTTATTTTCTCGACTTTTGCTAATGTTTCTTCTGTCTATCTAAGCTTTATTCAAGCTGTGTAATTTTCTGGACTATCCCACTGTTTCTGGAAGAAAATGGATATGAAATCATCAATTTGAGTACAATAACTATATTATTTTATATTTTGGTGTAAAAATCTGTTAGAACAGCTTTGTGTCTATAGTTTTAGTGTGCATTATCATTTTCTATATAATATTCCAAGAAACCTGATTTTTTGTCCCCCACAGTAAAGAAGTTTTGGACGTTTTGGATATTCTCAGTGTTTCTGCTAACGATATTGAAGAAAAAGCAGATAGATATGAAGTCAGAATACATTTACCCTACTATTTTCTACTTGATATAGAATCTTGCGGAAAAGTCATGAAACTGATGTAACTTAACCCTAAATAGAAAATTTTCAAGAATATTAAAAGATTAAGTTTACCAACATATAATGCGGATCAAGTTAGAAAGTAAAACAGTTAATCGGTTCGTTGGATTTTTAAGAATTGAATTAGGTTTAACAAACACAATTAACGATTCAGTTCTAATAATCAATAATTATATATCTAAGCGTTGTTAGCAAGTAAAAGATGCAATAATCAGTTGTACTCTAATCTACAAATAGAAGCACACTCTCTCAATATTTGTGGACGACAGATAAATCAAATAATATTCTAGAGATGATAAATAATATCACAAATATATGGAGGAGTGGAAAGAGGTTACCGAGATTCGAAGCACGTGGCAACAGAGAGGAGGTTGCCAATAAGGTGATGCAGGTTGGAGATCGGGGCTGTGAGGAAGGCTATAATGGAATGCTGATAGCAGGGGGGTTGAGGAGGCATTGCAAGGCTGCTCGAGACTCACGAAGGTGGCATTGGGTGGCGGTGGTGCTCAGTGGTGGTGCGACAGCAGCGGTGGTGAAGCCGGGTGTGTGCAGGCGTCAGGTTTTCGGGGTGAAGAAGTCGGGCGGTGGTGCTGATTGGAGAGAGACGGCGAGGTGGTTGGTGGTGGTGAGCGGCGCGGAAAGGCGTCGAGTGCTGGAGGAGATGGGGGTCAGGGTGACGGCAATGTAAGGCCAGGATGGGGGCTGCGGGAGATAGAGGTGGTGGTCGGAGGTGGCGGTCGATGGGGTTTTCGGGGTGAGGGAGAGATGAGTTCGGGGCAGTGGGGAAGAAGAAGACAAAGATGAGAGAGGGGATCAGGAGTAGGGTAGGGTTTTAGTTATTTTGGGTTAGCATTTTGGGTTTTTGATACAAGATTTGGGGATTTGGGTTTAGTTTAGAGCTTCTCAGAAATCCTAATACGTTCTTAGGATTTCTCACAAACTCTAATATTTTTTTATGATCTCACGCACAAGAAAAGAATGCAGAGCAATAATTCAACACAATAATTTTTTTTTAATTTAAGAATAACATATTTTTCCATTATTCTCAAGGCCTATATATAGGCTCAAAACAAATTAAAAATAAATCTCAAACAAATCTAACACAAATCTCTCAAATCTAAAACAAATCTCTCAAATAAATTACTTATGGCTAAATCTAAAAAAAACAGATTTGATGTCCTCATTATTCTCTCCGGCTGGGAGAGGACTCGACCTAGTTGAGTCAAAACCAGTGATCTTGTCATGGTACTCCAAAAGATCTTGATCCAAGCGTAGGAGCTCCTCACGATCATTCCAAGTGTCATCCGACTTCGGTTTGTTCTTCCACCTCACCAAATATCTATGAATACCACCATCTCTGGTAGAGATTATTTGATCATCTAAAATATTATCCAATTTGTCTGTCGGTGGGTAAGTAGTATTAGGTAAAGGGGGAAATGTGGAAATCTCACCATTAGGCTGCAGGGTATGCTTATCTATAAGAGAATTTGTAGGGTTAAATTTTACCATTAGGCTGCAGGGTATGCTTATCTATAAGAGAATTTCTAGGGTTAAATTTTGGGCATTTGTAGAGTACTAGATCCTCAATATTGAAAGTCTTACTTATGCCAAACCTTCAGGAAGGTCAACGACATAGGCATTATCATTGATTTTATGCAGAATTTTAAATGGGCCTGCAGCACGTATGTTCAATTTCTTAATGGATTCAGCTGGGAACCATTGCGGACGAATCCGAACCATCACTTCATCACCAACATCAAGAGTTTTAAATTTCCTTCTAGTAACTGTGAGGACATCAAATCTGTTTTATTTTTATTTTGAGATTTAGCCATATGTAGTTTATTTGAGAGATTTGTTTTAGATTTGTTTGAGATTTGTTTGAGCCTATATATAAGCCTTGAGAATAATGAGAAAAAATGTTATTCTTGATTAAAAAAATTATTGTGATTGAGTTTTGCTCTTCATTAATCTTTTTGTGTGATACATTGAGATACAATTTTAGTGTTTGTGATAAGGCCTAAGTTACTCCACAAATCCTCAAATCCTTCAAATTACTATGTAACCCTAAACGTTAATCCCTTCTTAACTCTTCAGCCGCCAATCTCCCTCCCTTTGATGCGACCATCAGCCTTCGCCTCCCCCTTCAACAACCCATCTCCATACCCCGTCGTCCCTCTTTCACCGCCCTCGTCGCCTTCATCGCCCTCGCCTCCACCTTCACCAACCCACCCCTACACCTCGTCGTCCCTCCTTCACTGCTGCCATCCCCTGCCGACCACCGTGCCACCGTTCAGCAGGCCGTTGTCGATCGCTAGCCCCCGTCGTCCGCAACCCTGCGCCCCTCCTCACCGACCACTACCCTACCGTTCGACCACCACTTGCCATAACAGTCGACCTGCCTGCCACCTGCAACTCCGTCGACGATCCTGTGCATCGCCATCATCAGCACCTCCAGCCCCTTGGCGATGACCCTTCCATTCGATCCCAGTGAGATCTTTTCAATTCTCCATTATTTGTGATACTGCTTGTTGTCTCTAGTATATTATCTGATTTAACTGTCGACTACAAATATTTAGTGAGCATTTCTACTTGCTAATTAGAGTACGAATCTTTATTGAATATCTTACATGCTAAGAACGATTAAGTGTTATTGTTGATTGATAGGATTGAATCTTTAATTGGGCTTGTTAAACTGTTTCATATCTTGAAAACCCATCAAATCAATTAATAGTTATAATTTCTAACTTAATCTGCATTACGTGTTGGTAAACTTAATCTATTAATATTCTTGGAATTTTGCTATTTAGGGTTAAGTTTACATAATTTTGGTATCAGAGCTGAGGTTCTTAAAACCCTAGTTCTTGCATCATTTAGGCATAATTTTTTGCATTCATTTATGATCGTTTTAGAGTCTTTTAATTTTTCTTTCTTTTTTTTAGATCATTTCAAATTAAAAACAAAACTTAAAGTACATTTAGGACACGTTTCCCCAAATTTCAGCAAACACACGTCACACGACCCCTAGTTGTCTACCATTGGTGAATGCGTATTCGCAGCACCATCACGAATCCCGTAGGGCCTTTCTTGTACCTCCCAGACCACCCCATCAATGTCGTAGAATTCAGCAAGCCCCTCCTTGCACTGAAATGGACTACTCTGTTATTTCCACTACCTTCGTTGCCATTGAAGCAACTCTTGCCAATATCATTCAGAGACTTGAGAAAGTTGAATTGAATCAAAATATTGCTCCTGAGCTTCATTGTCAGATCCCTCAAAGGAAAGATCGTGACGACTGACGTTAAGATCGTGACCCTGACGAACAATACAAGAAGAACGTTAAGGCTGACGTTCCGCACTTTGAAGGCCGTATGGAACCCCAAGCTTATCTTGATTGGATCCGTACCATGGACCACTACATCGTGTGGTTTGACATGAGCGAAATCCTGAAGGTCAAATTTTCCACAATAAAATTGATTGGTAAAGCTTGACAACATTGGACCAATCTTGAACACGTCCGTAGAGGTCGAGACCTGACACCCATATCCACTTGGGAAGCCATGAAAGAGAAGCTCACTGAGAGATATGCGCCCTTATCTTTCCACACCCGAATGTTTGATTCGTGGAACAACTCTATCAGGGAAGCAAATCCATCCAAGAGTATGTTGATAAGTTCGATGGCTTCCTCATTCGGTGCAATACCTTAGGTAAAGAGAGCGATGAACAAACTTTTTCTAGGTTCAGAGCTGGATTACGAGCCGATCTTAGGAACGAGCTAATTCATATAAACATGCTCTTTGGCCACAGCTTATGTCCTTATCCTCGATATGGATTCCCTTAAAGCAAGTTCTCATTATAAATTCAGCGATTCGAGGGATCATTCCTCTAGAAGGACCTCCAATGACCCCTCTAGACCTAAGCCCCCCTCTTCTCAATACCCCAATAAATCTAACCCCAGCAAGCCTAATTTAAATTCCTATCCACATAGAAATGACAATAAGGATAAGAACATCGAAAAAGACTACTCTAAGGTTGATCATCTCACTAAGTGCTATAAATGTAAGGGATACAGCCATGTTGCTGGCAACTGTCCCAGCCCCAGTAGGATCAATATAGTAGAGGGTACCGCTGTCATTGCTGATGATTCCGATAATGAGATTTCCTATGAGCCTATTGAAAGCGATTACTTAGGCGAAGAAGAGGATGACCAGTATCTCTACTGTATTCGGTCGCTCCTATCACCTCACTTGAATATAGTCAGATGTACTTTGTCCCAACCAAAAGAAGATGATTGGAAGCACATTGCTATATTTCACACCTTTACGACTATAGGTGGCAAAAACTGCAAGGTGATTGTTGACAGTGGGAGCTGCATCAATGCTGTCTCATTTGCGGTCTTAGCTAAGACCGGACTTAAAGCTGAACCCCATCCACGTCCATACCAACTATCTTGGATTGATGCGACAGCCCTCTAAGTAACACATTGATGTTCGGTCCCTGTGGACTTCAAAGCTTACAAAGAGTAAATTTGGTGTGATGTGCTCAAATTGGATGTGGGTCAAGTCATTTTAGGGAGACTATTTTTTGCCTTTTGCCAAGAAATCAGAGCTATCTTGGAGAATTGAAGGATATATGAAATTCCAATGGTCGGAATGAGTAAAAAGACCTACTTGTCATATAACAATTGTATTAAAAGATAAAAATGCTTTTTACAGAAATCTAAGATTTAGATTACGAATATGATATTTTTTGGGCATTTCTAATAATATCAGGTTTTATTCCTATCTTGGCAATTTTCATTTCAGGAGTTTTAGCCCCTATTAGTGAAGGACTAGAGAATCTCCCTGTGGTTCTTCAAGGATCCTTTCATGCATTATGTTCGATATCAAGGATATGCAATTCTTGCTTCAAAGGGGACTCCACTTCGGATGAAGAAATGGAAATACCATTTTTTTCAATTTTTGGCAATATTATTTTCACTTCCGGTCTCAGAAATTGTTCGTTTGGAAATTTCCCCAAAAGCTAATTATAGGTTCTTCTTTCCATCAGAACAATAGGGCTGTTATGCTCATTACTAAACTTGTGGAAGAGATGAAATAGAACCAAGGTCTCAACTTACGAAACGAAGAAGACTAAACATGAAGAAGAGGGACCCACCAAAGAAGACAAAAATATCCTAGTTTACGAAGATTCTTATCTTGATACCCATCAAGATAATTGGGAATTGGGAAAACTTCAAGAAGATCAAAATGAAAGGAAAATTTTCTTGATTGAAAAACTGGGCCTTGGAAAGTTTTGGAGTAAGCAGGAGGAATTCGTAGATCCTCCAGACATAGAGCTCATAGGGCTTTGAAACCAAATACATTACCTACAATGGAAGTAAACATGTTAGTAACAGAACCTTCTTCAAAAAGGCCAGATTCCAAATGAACAAATTTAAACTCGAAAGGGATCTTTCTGATTCTCGAAGAATGAGGGGCAAAGGGATTGATCGAGAAAGATCTCTTGTTCTTATTAGATTAGAATTATTAGAATTAATGGATCGTGATTTGATCCGCATATGTTTGGTAAAAAGAATAATCTTCTTCTTTGATCATAAATGGAAAGTGTTCAATTGGAACATGAAAACGTGAATGAATTGGTCTTCAGGGCAGAGTGGAAGAAGGGAAGAGATTCTCGAATGAGTCCCTTGTACTCATTATGCCTAACATTGAATGTGAATGGACTCTATTTACCTTATCAATTAGCAAATCAATGGTTATACGACCACGATGTGACCATATATGGTTGATCCAACCATTGTGTGTTCCAGCACGACCGACTAAAAATAAAGCTTATACCCGTGAGAGCACGAACTGGTCCGGCTAAAACAACACCAGCTCCTTCGAGAAAGGGCAAAGAAGTAACGTATATAGGTGAAAAGGAACTCACGAAAGAAATTGACAAAGGGGCTAAAATTATTCTACTCAGCGAGAGAAGTCCATAAAGATTCTAAGTCACTCGTCCCGCCTCAGGTTACTCCTGTCCTACAGGAATTTGCAGATGTGTTTCCTGCTGACCTCCCTAACTAGTTGCCCCCACTATGTGACATCCAACATGCTATTGATCTGGTTTCGGGAGCGAGTCTACCTAACTTGCCACATTATCGGATGAATTCGACAGAACATGCTGAGTTGAAAAGGCAAGTTGATGATTTATTGGCAAAGGACTTCATCAGAGAAAGCTCAAGTCCTTGCAATGTTTAAGCTCTATTGACGCCAAAGAAAGATGGAACTTGGCATATGTATATGGACTGTCTGCCATAAACAAGATCACGGTAAAGTACAATTTTTCCATTCCCCGTTTTGATGACATGTTGGACATGATGTCTGGTGCCACAATCTTTTCCAAGATTGATCTTAAAAGTGGTTACCACCAAATATGTGTTCGTCTTGGTGATGAATGGAAGACCACCTTCAAGACGAAGGATAACCTGTACGAATGGATGGTCATGCCATTTGGAATGACGAATGCCCCTAGCACATTTTGAGAATCTTGATGCAAGTACTCCGTCCCTTTATGGGCAAGTTTCTTGTGGTGTACTTTGATGATATTCTCATTTACAGCCGATCCGTTGGGCAACATCTTAAACAGTTGAGTCAGGTCTGCGGTGTTTTGAGGAAGGAACAACTTTATGCTAATTCTACCAAATGTCCCTTCCTCTCCGATCAGACTATCTTTCTGGAATTTATTGTCTACCAGAGGAGTATCCGTTGACCCAGAAAATATACGAGCTATTACTGAGTGGCCTGAGCCCCGTAATATTCGTGATGTGCAAAGTTTTCATGGTCTTGCCACCTTCTATCGTCGGTTTGTGCAAGGATTTAGCACAATTATGGCTCCGATAACCAACTGTTTGAAGAAAGGTGAATTTGTCTAGTCGAAAGAAGCCACGAAAGCCTTTGAAGAGATCAAGAAAATAATGACTCCGACACCTGTCATAAGGTTGCCTGACTTCACTAAAGTCTTCGAAGTAACGTGCGATACTTCTGGTATTGGTATAGGTGGAGTCATCAGCCAAGGGAGTCATCCTGTTGCTTATTTCAGCGAAAAGCAGAACGAAGCAAAACAAAAGTACTCCACTTATGACAAGGAGTTCTATGAGGTAATTCAATCACTTCGCTATTGGTGATATTACCTCCTGCCGCAAGAATTTGTTATTTTTTCAGACTATGAGGCCTTAAGATTCCTTAATTCTCAACAAAAGTTGAATCCGAGACATGCTCGATGGGTAGATTCCCTACAAGAATATTCGTATACCATTAGGCATACAAAATGGATTGATAATAAGGCCGTGGATGTGCTAAGTCGTTGTCACATGATCTTATCTACACTGCGTACCGAAATTATTGGTTTTGAGATATTAAAAGATGAGTATGCCTCCTGCCCAAATTTTTACGAGATCTACACCTCATTGAAGGATGGCATCACTCAAGTGATAGATGATTATTTCTTGAAAGATATTATCTCTTCTATCACTCCAAACTATGCATTTCTAGTACATCATTACAAGAGTATCTTGTTTGGAAATTTTGCGCTGGTGGCCTTGCTGGACACTTTGGGCATAACAAGACCATTGATGATGTGGGAGAGAGGTTTTACTGGCCTAAACTAAAGAGAGATGTTGCGAGACTTGTTAACATGTGTCATACTTGTCAACTTGCCAAACAACAAAACAGAACACAAGCCTGTATACTCTGTTACCTGTTCCCAGTCACCCTTGGGAAGATGTGAGTATGGATTTCGTGTTAGGCTTACCGAAAATACAAAAGAAACACGATTCCATTCTTGTCGTCGTGGACCATTTTTCTAAAATGGCTCACTTCCTCTCGTGTAGCTCAGATTTTCTTTGATAATATTGTGAAGTTACTTGGGTTGCCAAAAACCATTGTGTCTGATAGGGATGTGAAATTCACAATTTATTTTTGGAAGACCCTATGGCACAAGATGGGTACGAAATTGAAGTTCTCTTCAGCCTTCCACCCATAGACTGATGGACAGACTGAGGTTGTCAATCGGAGTTTTGGCAATCTCTTACGTACTCCTGTGGGAGAAAACATAGGAACTTGGGACTTGAAATTGACCGTTGCTGAATTTGCCTATAACACATTTAAAAATAGAACCACCGGCATGAGTCCACACGAAGTTCTGGATGGTTATCGTCCTAGGCAGCCCATAGATCTTGTCCCCATGTTAAATGTCCCCATCAGAGTCTCAGGGTCTGCATCTACATTTGCATCCTGTATTCATGACTTCTATAGAGAAATTTCCAGGAAAATTAATGAGAATAATTTTAAGGCTAAAGTTGAAAAACCCTCCTTGAACTATTCCCTTTATGCAGAAAACCTCATTGAATTATTTTTAATGCAGAAAACCCCCCTGAAGTATGGTTGCAAAAAACCCACTACGTGCTAGTGAGCTTTCTGCTAAAGTTTAGTGAGGTTATTTGAAAATAATGAGAAATATGCATGATGTTTTCTGTATCAGCTTGCAAAGATGAATGAGGTTATGTAATACAAGCTTAAAAATTAGTTGTGGTTTTTTGAAAATATACTTCAGAGGTTTTTTTAAAAATATACTTTAGGGGGGTTTCCTGCATAAAAAATAGTTTAGCGAGGTTTTCGTCATAAAGGAGATAGTTCAAGGGTTTTTTTTTTTTTTTCAAATTTAGCCTAATTTTAACAAGCTAAGAGCAGATATTAGAAGGAAATTTATAACTTTTAATATGGGTGACGAAGTGATAGTTCGGATTTATTCGAAACAGTTTGCAGCTGGATCCGTTAAGAAGTTGAATGCACGTGCTGCAGACCCATTTAAAATTTTTCATTAAAAGTCAATGATAATGCCTATGTCGTTGACCTTGCTGAAGGTTTTGGCATAAGTAAGACTTTCAATTTTGAGGATCTAGTACCCTATGAAGGCCTAGAATTTAATCCTAGAAATCCTCTTATAGATGAGTGTTATGGCTAAAAATAGGACTAAATCAGGATCGTTCAAATCGGGCACGAATCTTAAAGCTGGGTAAAACGGTAATTTCACCTACAAACGGGTCCGAAATGGGAACTGGGTCTCTCCTTTAAAGCCCAATAATCCATAAACGGATCTGTTACATTGGATACGGGTACCAAGCCGTTACAGACCAGTTTATAAGGATGAAGAGAAAGTCAGATTCGTGATTATCCCTAAGAGGCGGTTTTAACCGCTTCTATCCATCCACACCGGGAAGTAGAGATTTGTTCTTATCTCGAAACGGATCCCTACGGTGACTATAAATATCCCTCCCCCCGCCGTTACAAGGTAATGAATCTTTTCCTACCTAAAGCTTTCTTTCTTAATCTTTGATGATTACTGACTAGAGCGTCGGAGGGTTCGTCGCCGGGATCCATCCCGGTGTATCGAACTTCATGCAGGTTCGCGGCAACGGCAAGGAACAAGTCAACACATAGGTGGAGTCAACGGTTTCGCCTTACTATTATCCTCTAAGAACTCACAAATTCATCTGTTTGCTTCCACACCCAAAATCTGCAGCAACAGATTGGCGCCGTCTGTGGGAAACAGAATCTTAATCAGGACCGTTCAAATCGGGCACAAATCTTAAAGCTGGGATAAAACGGTAATTTCACCTACAAACGGGTCCGAAATGGGAACTGGGTCTCTCCTTTAATGCCCAATAACCCATAAACGGATCTGTTACATTGGATACAGGTACCAACCCGTTACAGACTAGTTCATAAGGATGAAGAGGAAGTCAGATTCGTGGTTATCCCTAAGAGGCGGTTTTAACCACTTCTATCCATCCACACCGGGAAGTAGAGATTTGTTCTTATCTCGAAACGGATCCCTACGGTGACTATAAATACCCCTTCCCCCACCGTTACAAGGTAATGAATCTTTTCCTACCTAAAGCTTTCTTTCTTAATCTTTGAAGATTACTGACAAGAGCGTCGGATGGTTCGTCGGCAGGATCCATCCCGGTGTATCGAACTTCGTGCAGGTTCACGACAGCGGCAAGGAACAAGTCAACACATAGGTGGAGTCAACGGTTTTGCCTTACTGTTATCCTCTAAGAACTCACAAATTCATCTGTTTGCTCCTACACCCGAAATCTGCAGCAATAGATTGGCACCGTCTGTGGGAAACAGAAGCAGCGATCCAGTCCTTTCTCATCAGCCAAACTAGTTTCCAGCCATGCCTCCCAAGAAGGGGAAGACAACGGTCTCTAACTGCAGGGCCACTCCCGCACCTTCTCCTCCTCCAGTCCAGAAAGTTCCCCCTCAACCCACACAACAAGTCCAGCAGCGTGGACATCCTCTTCTTTAACCCGTCCAGCAACCACAGCTTGGACGGCCTCTTCCTAAACAACCTCAGCCCCAGCTGGCTACTCAAGAGCCACAGGAGGCTGCCGGGGGACCCTCCAGCCGAAGTCAACAGGGGCAACATCCTCATCGCGATGTCGGTACACAACCCCTCGTCCGACTCCATGGCCTCACACAGCCCCCCTACGTCGAAGGACCTTTGGAACATCATCGTCAACAGACAGAATAGGGTGGATCTCTGGACCCGCTTAGATGAGAGGCAGACCCATGACGGGATACTCCACCGAGAACATCACAAGGGTCCAACGATCCGGTCCCCTAGAGCCCGATCCCCCCGTAGGGCGGATCGCAGAAGGTCCAACTCTCCCAGGAGGCGGAGGGAGTCGCCCCAGTGCCATTAAAGGAGAAGACGCTTTCCAGTCGGCTGACCCCCCCATTGGGACCACCGAGAGCAGGAGGCCCCTGTCAAGAGGGCAGAGTTCTGATAATTCCAAGAGGCAGTCTTGAGGGCCCTCAATGTTGCCCCCGACTATAGTCAGCGGGCGCCCAGTCCTCAACCTGCCCAAGACTATAGGCATTGTACGCCCAGTCTTCAACCAGCCCCGAGCTACCGTCGTTGCACTCTCAGTCCCCTTCCGCACAAAGACGAATCCTGGGCCTCAGCAAGGTACGACCGGAGGAAAGATTCGGTCAACCACCGTCTCCACGAGATGGAGATGCACCTTGGCCGACTGGACGGAGAAGAGGAGCAGCAGGCAATGAATTTCCGCCCCAGCAGACCCCTATTCTCTTGGACTATAATGGAGGCATCAGTCGAATCATACAACAGGGAGTCCAACCCCGCTGACCACATCGAGAGTATTGAAACTCTCATGATGATACATCAGGCGTCAGACGCGCTCCTCCGCAAAATTTTTCCGGCCATGCTGAAGGGGCCTACAAAGGAATGGTACTCCCGCCTAGCCCCGGTCTCCATCTTCTCCTTCGATCAGCTCGAAAGCCTCTTCCTGACTTACTTTGTGAGCAGCCGACGAGCTGAGAAGACGAGCACCTCCCAGCTATTGCTTCATCAGAGGAAAGGTGAGCGGCTGAGGGACTATGTCAAACGTTTCATCGTGGAGGCCAGATCCATCGCCTCCTTGAACCAGTCCATAGCCTTCGTCGCCTTCCAATCTAATGTCGCTAACGACAGCCTCTGAGCATCCCTTGACAAGAAGCCTCCTCGGAATTTCTCAGAACTCCTGCTCAGGAGTGAGAAATACATCCGAGCGAAAGAGGCTCTCCCCTGCCCTGCTTTTGAAGGGTCGTCCTTCGGGAACAAACGGAAGGGCGCTGAAGAAGGAGCTCAGAAGCTCCAGAACGACAACGGAGGCCAACGTCGTCGACCTCCCCGCTTCGAGAAGTTCACTCTGCTCAACGCGAGTGTCACAGCCATCCTGATGGAGGTTGGGAAAGAGGGTCTTCTCCCGCCACCTTTGAAGATGAACACCCGGGGGAAGAAGGGGAACCAGGACAAGTGGTGCCGCTTCCACAGGGACCATGGCTACAACACGGACGTCTGTCGGGCCCTAAAAGACGAGATCAAAGCCCTCATTCAGAGAGGGCAGCTGTCCAGGTTTGTGAGGAAGGATAGGGCAGATCCTCCCCCGCCCCCCAGGGGGGCTAATAATGTAATATTCCGGACGGATATTAACTCATAGAAATTACTATTTTATTATTATTTTATTATTATTTTATTTTAATTCTAAAATCAGATTATTTTTGTGATTTTTCGTCGGGTTGCCCACAAACAGTGCCTACGCGCATCTATCGGTCGGTGCGCATCCGAAGCGCATCAAATTGATAGCGCTACTCTCCGAAGTAATAATAAAATTTATTTATCTATTATTTTCTAAATTAAACTATTTATGGGAATTTTAGGAAAATTTTTATAAGAAATTTTTGTATACACATACATGTACACATACATACAATTGTATGGTACTTAGTATATTATACCTAGTATGTAGTATGTACTTTAGGACAATATACTTATTCTTGTCATGGCTACTTAGTTAGAAGGTTAGGGTTGATTAGGAGGGTTAAAAGGAGGATTGTATGCATGAGTAGAACTAATACCCTTCTAGAAACCTTATCACTCCACCTCACCACCCTACACCATACCCCTCCCCCCCTACAAGCATGGCCGGCCACCTCTTCTTGGGGTTATTTTGTGCCAATGGGTGCACTTACCACCTCCTATCTCTTCGATAAATCCCCCCTCATTAACCTCCTTCTCTCATTTTAGAAAACAAAAGAAAGAAAGAAAGAAAGAAAGAAAGGAAAAGAAAGAGAGAACAAAAAAAAAGTTAACTTGAGAGTTTTGTTTTGTAGGTTATTAGAAGCCTTCTAAAAGAAAGCTAGGGGAAGGAGAAGGATAAGCAAGCTAGTCCTTCCAAAAAGAGAACTAGGTGGGGGTTTCTTCACACTCTTTGATTCTTTCTTTGTTTGTTGTTTGTTTGTTTGTTGTTTTGTTGTTTGACTTCTTCTTCTTACCTTCTTGTTTTGTTTTGTTTTTAGGTTTGTTGTATATGGTGATAAATAAAAGTAAATAAGTAGTAGTAGAACCTACTAAAGCATAAAGATTACATCTTTGTTATTATAGTTGTTGTTTGTATGATATTGGACTAAAAGAATTCACATATGGCATATGAATATGGAACATACAACCATTGTTGGTTGTAGGACTTAGTATAACATAAGCATATGAACATTTTACAAACATTGTGGGTTGTAGGACTTTTAATTGAACATTGGACTAATAAAAAGCATATGTTCTAATAAAAAGATCTTTTCTTTGTTAAACACTAGTGGTAGAGATAATTAAAAAGATCTTTCTTTTACTAAACACTAGTTGTAGATTAAAAAGATCTTTTCTTTTTATTTGATCACTAAGTTGTAGCTATTAAAAAGATCTTCTCTTTTTATTTGATCACTAGTTGTAGAAATAATAAAAAGAGATCTTTTCTTTCATGTTTACTAGTAAAAATGATCTTTCTTTTATCACTAGTAATGATAAAGAACTAAGTAGTAGTATGCTAAAATATAAAGTAGTAGTATGTAATTAAATGAGGTAGTAGTAGCATGTTGATTAAATAAAGTAATAATAGTAATAGATAGTGTATGTTGTGATTGTGATGAGAATGAAGTAGTAGTAGTAGTAGGAAGTTGGGTGTTATGTTATTGACCAAAATAAAGTAGTAAGTAATGGTAGATAGTTGTATGTTGTGCTTTTAATTAAAATGGAGTAGAAATAGTAGTAGGTGATTGTAGATGTTTATTTTGTGTTCATAAAGATCTTTTTGTAGTAATTTAGTTGTAGATGTTATGCTAAATTTTAGTTGATACTTATAGTAGTAGTAGTAGATATACATGTTCTAATAAAGTTATAGTAGTAGTAGATATGTATGCTTCTATTAAAATAGCAATAATAGATGTATGTTTCCATGAAAGTAGTAATAGTAGATGTATTAGATCATACTTAGGGATGATATTCATGCTTCACATGTTGTAGGATCACTTCTAAAAATACTTAGAAGGCATATTCATGCTACTAATGTTGTAGGATCACTTCTAAAAATGATTAGAAGCCATATTCATGCTACTTATATTGTAGGATCACTTCTAAAAATGTTTAGAAGCCATGTTTCATGCTTAGTTAGTTGTAGGATTACCTCTAAAAATATCCTACCATGTTTCCATGCTCAGATAGTTGTAGGATATCTTCTAGAAATATTTCTTCATGTTTTATGTTTAGATAATTGTAGGATGCTTTCTAAAGAAGTTCTATCATGCTTTATGTTTAGAATGTTGTAGGATTGTTTATAAAAATATCCCTATCATGTTTTAGACTTAACATGTTGTAGGATGTGTTCAAAAAAATATCCTATCATGCTTTTAGACTTAAAATGTTGTAGGATGTTTTCTAAAGAAGTTCTATCATGCTTATGCTTAGAAAATTGTAGGATTATTTCTAAAACATATCCCATCATGTTTTATGTTTAACAATGTTGTAGGATTTCTTCCCAAAATATCCTACCATGTTTCATGCTTAGTTAGTTGTAGGATTTATTCTAAAAATATCTAGCATGCTTAATGATGATAGAATGTTGTGGGACAAATTCTAGAGTTTCCTACCACGTTTAGATTCACTCATTCATGCTTAGAATGTTGTGGGATAAATTCTAGAGTTTCCTACCATGCTTAGGTTCACTCATTTATGCTTAACAATGTTGTAGGATGCAATCTAGAGTTTCCTATCATGTTTAGTAATTTATTTGTGCTTAGAATTTGTAGGATTCATTCCTAAAGTTCCTATCATGTTTAGTGATTTATTTATGATTAGGATGTTGTAGGATTCATCCTAGGAATTTCCTACCATGTTTAGTAACTTATTTATGCTTAGAATGTTGTAGGATTCAATCTAAAAGTTTCCTACCATGTTTAGATTAGCCTATTCATGCTTAGGATGTTGTAGGATTAATTTTAAAATTCCTACCATGCTTAGATTATTCTATTTATGATTAGAATGTTGTAAGATGCAATCTAAGAGTTCCTACCACATTTAGATTCACTCATTTATGCTTAGAATGTTGTAGGATCCAATCTAAGGGTTTCCTACCATGTTTGGATTAATTTTATTGTGCCTAGAATGTTGTAGGATCCATGATAAAGTGATATACCATGCTAGTTTAATTGTAGGTATGCGATATACCATGCTAGTTTAATTATAGGTAAGTGATATACCATGCTAGTTGTAATTGTAAGTAAGATCTTTGCCATGCTAGCTTAATGGTAATTAAGTTGTATGCCATGCTAGTTTAGATGAATATTCATGTGTACATGATACCCATGCTTAGATAAGTATTGTTCATGCTATGTTAGTAGGCGATCATGCGTAATCATTATTCATGCTAAGTAAGAAGATATCATGCTAATTATTAATCATGTTAAGTTAATGATATCATACTATGATATTCATGATTAGAGTAAAGGAACTATCCATGGTTAGTGTAGTGATTTTAGGATTGTGTTCTATATCATGCTAAAGTTTAAATACATGCTTAGAACGTTGTAGGAGTAATGTTAGAATACCTACTATGCCTTGGAATGTTGCTTGTTTATACTAGTTGGGTTGTGGTGGTTGGTTATGATAAGTAGTAGGCTTTCATGCTCAATTTACACTTGACTATAGTGGACTTCATGTCTACGTCGTAAGTGATTTTCATGCTTGAGCTCGATGTAGGCATAAGCATTAATCACATTCATACATAGGAATATCATGGTGGTTGTGTTATATGATTAAATTGTCATAGGAAGATGCTTGTAATTGTATGCCATACTTAAGGCGCTATAGGTTGAAGTAATACGGATTGGGAAGACCACTAGGGATAATTAGTCCGGTAAAGGCCGTTTTGTCGCCTTCGGTTCTTCCCTAGTACAATACCAATCATAGACTACTAGTAGATCCTTTTGTTGCTTCTAATAATAGAAGATTAAGTTTGTTAGTAAGCACGTTTGGTTGCTTCTAGGATTGATTACCTGTATAGTTGTTTGCACACGGTTGTGCTCGTACGTGGCTCGACTGGCCCGTATGTAGCTGTGGGTCTCATACGTAGCTTAGTCGGCTCGTATGTAGGTGTTTGTCTCGTACGCGGCCCGACCGGCCCGTGCGTAGCTGTTGGTTTCATACGCGGCTTATTCGGCTGGTATGTACGTGGTTATCTCCTACGAGGCCCGCCTTGCTCGTAGGTAGTTATCGTTTCATACGTAGCTTATTGGCTCGTATGTGGTTGTTACTCGTGTATAGCTTGTTAGCTAGTACACAGTTCGTTGTGCTCGTCTAGGGTGATGTTACCACCCTAAGGGCTATCGACCATCAAGACATATGTTCTTATCCTAAGGAACTGTGGAGGAGTCACTCCTTATGTACCGTCGAATCTTAACCAGGGTAGGTTAGTCGAGGACCGGAGTATAGACGGAATCCAAGTCTAGGGAAGCGGCGTGCATGTATATTCGCACGGCCAAAGTCTTGGATCGATGAGCCACGAACCGGGTCCTGAGGGATTCTGGTAAGTCTAGGTTGAGCGGCCTAGTAGAGCTATCTTGCGAAGCCTAATTTAAGGCCTAGCATGTTGTGGTTATAATATTGTCACCCCTAGGATTGTTCGAGACAGGGACATCATTAGGATAGTGACTTACACGGATCGGTTTATTTAAACCCTTTTGCCGGGAGAGAGGAGTCAGTGGTAGGGGGCCCCTTACACTAACTCGTCCCTTGAGGCAGATCATAGGTGGTGTATTGGGTTGTACCTTCCCGTCAAAGGGATATGCACGGTGCCGTCTCACAAGTTGAGGACACGGATTGCGTATCTCGCTCTGTTAATTCCTGAGGTACCGTGGCTGGGGGTGCCGCAGGATGCATTGTGCAGTCCTGTGCTTGCTAGACCCCAGAGGGTGCCACAGGGTAGGCTTCGTGCTATCCTGCACTTGCGAAACCCTATAGTTGATTTTGGAATGACGCCCGATACGTTGGGTTCGTCTATTTTGAGAGAGGTCCGGTTGGCTGGGTCGCAGTGGCGAACATAGACACCACTGGCGAAATGCAACAGTGGCACATGACCACATCTGCAACCTCATTAGCCACGTGTAGGTGTCGGGAACAGGTTGAGTACAATTAGAAGTTCATAATGCGGGTTCAATCCCTATATATGGAGAAACGGCTTGAGATGGAGTCGCATGTAGTATGGGCTGCATGTTGCTTCCGGAAACTTGCTGATATTAGAATAGGAAGCATCCTAGTTCTATTTTAAATATCGCATTAGAGTCTAGTCATAGCACTCACGAACACTTAAACTACACCAACACCATTGTTATATTCTGTATATTGTTTGGAAGATTCGCTGCTATATGATCAGCCTTTAAGCGTCAGTGAATACTGACGTCCCCACTTCCATAGGTACTGGATCGTCGAAGTACAAAGGCGAAATTCAGGAGGACTCAAGGCATGGAAAGCAAGGAGTCAGTGTTATGTTTAGTTCCGCTGCAGTATATGTATTGATTATGTATTAGTTGAGAGATACTCTGATGTAAGATGTTGAAGATTGTAATACTTAGAAATATAAAGGTAATGTTGTAACACTATTGTAAGGTATTACAGTTGTACAATATTCAGACTTGTAACACTTTGTGTATTGAATAAAAAGTTTTAAATTCTCCTGTTTTTCTGTGTATTGTGACTAATTGAAGAAAATGTCTTGGCTCGTGTCACGGTTTTCCGGTATCGGAAATCGGGGCGCTACAGAGTGGTATCAGAGCTAACTTCAATTTACAGTCCAACACAGTAGGAAAATTTAAACTTAAATGCCTGTAGGAGATTGGGTTTTAGCTAGTTGTAGATAATTATAACTCATATTGTTGTTCTTTCAACTTATGTTTTATAATATTTATATATCGATGCTAATTTCTGTATCCACTCTTTGCAGGATGACGGACAGATCAGTTCCCACGGGGAGTGGGTGGGGACAGGGAGAGGTGATAGTGATAGACTCAGACACCGAGCCTATCCTAGAGGAGGCGCAGCCACCGGTGGAGGCCGGACTGGCCCACGGAGCCCCCGCAGCTGCCACAGCAGGGGCTTTTGCTTTTGGAGGTCAGGCCCCGGTACCGCCACCTCCCCAACTGTAATACCCCAGATCAGTCGACTGGTACTGCCAGCAGTCGACTGATAGAGGACAGTCGACTGGTACTGCCAGCAGTCGACTGGTCAGTGAGATTTGTGAGAGAATTGTGAAAGATAGTCCCATATCGGGAATTTGCGAGGATAATAAAGAGTATAAATACTATTGCCGAGGATCAAGAGTCACCAATTCGGTTAACTACCTTTTGAGAGGCAGCCTGTGGTGGGCAGTGGAACGACATAGTATTTATAATTTGTCTGAGCATTGGGGCGGGGCGTTACAAAATGGTATCAGAGCCGATTTTCGACCCACCGGGTGTATCTGCACGATGAAAGGGTGCCTCCGAGGGAGGGGGCCTATTCGTGGGGTACTTATGCTTGCGCGATGAAAGGGTGCCTCCGAAGGAGGGGGGCCTATTCACGAAGCATGCCAGGTGCTAGAAAGGACGGTCCTACACTGAGGTGTGCCCTCTGCTCAGCGAGGACGCTGATTCCTAAGGGGGGTGTATGTAATACCCCAGATCAGTCGACTGGTACTGCCAGCAGTCGACTGATAGAGGACAGTCGACTGGTACTGCCAGCAGTCGACTGGTCCGTGAGATTTGTGAGAGAATTGTGAAAGATAGTCCCATATCGGGAATTTGCGAGGATAATCAAGAGTATAAATACTATTGCCGAGGATCAAGAGTCACCAATTCGGTTAACCACCTTTTGAGAGGCAGCCTGTGGTGGGCAGTGGAACTACATAGTATTTATAATTTGTCTGAGCATTGGGGCGGGGTGTTACACCAACTTACCCCTGTCGAGGGGGCCTTTCAGCAGGTCTTCGAGGATATCTCCACACTGACTTGGTCGCACATCCACCTAGAGACCAAGATGGACTCCTCCGAGTTCGTCAACTATCACCATGCAAGGGAGGTGGAAAGACTGAGGAGTGCCAACGCCAGGGCGCAACGCCGTATGGTCATCCAAAACCGTGCCTACAGGGCACAGTTTGAGCACCTGGAGCGCCGGTGCGTGGACCTTCAGGTCCAGGTTGCACAGTTGCTGGCACTGATCACCGGGCAGGACCCACCTGAGGGAGCCAGCAGTACCGACTAGACAGTCGAGTACTTAGGAGTTGTTTTGTTATTTTGTAATTTTGGCCCCTGCACCTGTGATGTATAGATAGGGAGGATGTCACTTGAGAAAAAAAATGTGACACTTGTAACCAGTAGGTTTAGGTAGACCGTTTTATTATTTTGGGATCTTGACTCCTACTCCTGTAATATATAGGTAGGAAAGTCATTACTTGGAAAGAGATGGCATTTTGTAAACCAGTAGGTTTATGTATATATAAGTGTAACCCTTTGGATGGATGTTCAAAGAAAAATTTCAGTTCATCTCTTGTTCTCCGACTATGTTATTTCGTATTTGTTAATTCATTCTCCTAACTTAAAGTAGTTCTGAGGACAGAACTATTCTAAGGAGGGAGTAATGTAATATCCCGGACGGATATTAACTCATAGAAATTACTATTTTATTATTATTTTATTATTATTTTATTTTAATTCCAAAATCAGATTATTTTGGTGATTTTTCACCGGGTGGCCCACAAACAGTGCCTACGCGCATCTATCGGTCGGTGCGCATCCGAAGCGCATCAAATTGATAGCGCGACTCTCCGAAGTAATAATAAAATTTATTTTGCTATTATTTTCTAAATTAAACTATTTATGGGAATTTTAGGAGAATTTTTATAAGAAATTTTTGTATACACATACATGTACACATACATACAATTGTATGGTACTTAGTATATTATACCTAGTATGTAGTATGTACTTTAGGACAATATACTTATTCTTGTCATGGCTACTTAGTTAGAAGGTTAGGGTTGATTAGGAGGGTTAAAAGGAGGATTGTATGCATGAGTAGAACTAATACCCTTCTAGAAACCTTATCACTCCACCTCACCACCCTACACCATACCCCTCCCCCCCCTACAAGCATGGCCGGCCACCTCTTCTTGGGGTTATTTTGTGCCAATGGGTGCACTTACCACCTCCTATCTCTTCTATAAATCCCCCCTCATTCACCTCCGTCTCTCATTTTAGAAAACAAAAGAAAGAAAGAAAGAAAGAAAGGAAAAGAAAGAGAGAACAAAAAAAAAGTTAACTTGAGAGTTTTGTTTTGTAGGTTATTAGAAGCCTTCTGAAAGAAAGCTAGGGGAAGGAGAAGGATAAGCAAGCTAGTCCTTCCAAAAAGAGAACTAGGTGGGGGTTTCTTCACACTCTTTGTTTCTTTCTTTGTTTGTTGTTTGTTTGTTTGTTGTTTTGTTGTTTGACTTCTTCTTCTTACCTTCTTGTTTTGTTTTGTTTTTAGGTTTGTTGTATATGGTGATAAATAAAAGTAAATAAGTAGTAGTAGAACCTACTAAAGCATAAAGATTACATCTTTGTTATTATAGTTGTTGTTTGTATGATATTGGACTAAAAGAATTCACATATGGCATATGAATATGGAACATACAACCATTGTTGGTTGTAGGACTTAGTATAACATAAGCATATGAACATTTTACAAACATTATGGGTTGTAGGACTTTTAATTGAACATTGGACTAATAAAAAGCATATGTTCTAATAAAAAGATCTTTTCTTTGTTAAACACTAGTGGTAGAGATAATTAAAAAGATCTTTCTTTTACTAAACACTAGTTGTAGATTAAAAAGATCTTTTCTTTTTATTTGATCACTAAGTTGTAGCTATTAAAAAGATCTTCTCTTTTTATTTGATCACTAGTTGTAGAAATAATAAAAAGAGATCTTTTCTTTCATGTTTACTAGTAAAAATGATCTTTCTTTTATCACTAGTAATGATAAAGAACTAAGTAGTAGTATGCTAAAATATAAAGTAGTAGTATGTAATTAAATGAGGTAGTAGTAGCATGTTGATTAAATAAAGTAATAATAGTAATAGATAGTGTATGTTGTGATTGTGATGAGAATGAAGTAGTAGTAGTAGTAGGAAGTTGGGTGTTATGTTATTGACCAAAATAAAGTAGTAAGTAATGGTAGATAGTTGTATGTTGTGCTTTTAATTAAAATGGAGTAGAAATAGTAGTAGGTGATTGTAGATGTTTATTTTGTGTTCATAAAGATCTTTTTGTAGTAATTTAGTTGTAGATGTTATGCTAAATTTTAGTTGATACTTATAGTAGTAGTAGTAGATATACATGTTCTAATAAAGTTATAGTAGTAGTAGATATGTATGCTTCTATTAAAATAGCAATAATAGATGTATGTTTCCATGAAAGTAGTAATAGTAGATGTATTAGATCATACTTAGGGATGATATTCATGCTTCACATGTTGTAGGATCACTTCTAAAAATACTTAGAAGGCATATTCATGCTACTAATGTTGTAGGATCACTTCTAAAAATGATTAGAAGCCATATTCATGCTACTTATATTGTAGGATCACTTCTAAAAATGTTTAGAAGCCATGTTTCATGCTTAGTTAGTTGTAGGATTACCTCTAAAAATATCCTACCATGTTTCCATGCTCAGATAGTTGTAGGATATCTTCTAGAAATATTTCTTCATGTTTTATGTTTAGATAATTGTAGGATGCTTTCTAAAGAAGTTCTATCATGCTTTATGTTTAGAATGTTGTAGGATTGTTTATAAAAATATCCCTATCATGTTTTAGACTTAACATGTTGTAGGATGTGTTCAAAAAAATATCCTATCATGCTTTTAGACTTAAAATGTTGTAGGATGTTTTCTAAAGAAGTTCTATCATGCTTATGCTTAGAAAATTGTAGGATTATTTCTAAAACATATCCCATCATGCTTTATGTTTAACAATGTTGTAGGATTTCTTCCCAAAAAATCCTACCATGTTTCATGCTTAGTTAGTTGTAGGATTTATTCTAAAAATATCTAGCATGCTTAATGATGATAGAATGTTGTGGGACAAATTCTAGAGTTTCCTACCACGTTTAGATTCACTCATTCATGCTTAGAATGTTGTGGGATAAATTCTAGAGTTTCCTACCATGCTTAGGTTCACTCATTTATGCTTAACAATGTTGTAGGATGCAATCTAGAGTTTCCTATCATGTTTAGTAATTTATTTGTGCTTAGAATTTGTAGGATTCATTCCTAAAGTTCCTATCATGTTTAGTGATTTATTTATGATTAGGATGTTGTAGGATTCATCCTAGGAATTTCCTACCATGTTTAGTAACTTATTTATGCTTAGAATGTTGTAGGATTCAATCTAAAAGTTTCCTACCATGTTTAGATTAGCCTATTCATGCTTAGGATGTTGTAGGATTAATTTTAAAATTCCTACCATGCTTAGATTATTCTATTTATGATTAGAATGTTGTAAGATGCAATCTAAGAGTTCCTACCACATTTAGATTCACTCATTTATGCTTAGAATGTTGTAGGATCCAATCTAAGGGTTTCCTACCATGTTTGGATTAATTTTATTGTGCCTAGAATGTTGTAGGATCCATGATAAAGTGATATACCATGCTAGTTTAATTGTAGGTATGCGATATACCATGCTAGTTTAATTATAGGTAAGTGATATACCATGCTAGTTGTAATTATAAGTAAGATCTTTGCCATGCTAGCTTAATGGTAATTAAGTTGTATGCCATGCTAGTTTAGATGAATATTCATGTGTACATGATACCCATGCTTAGATAAGTATTGTTCATGCTATGTTAGTAGGCGATCATGCGTAATCATTATTCATGCTAAGTAAGAAGATATCATGCTAATTATTAATCATGTTAAGTTAATGATATCATACTATGATATTCATGATTAGAGTAAAGGAACTATCCATGGTTAGTGTAGTGATTTTAGGATTGTGTTCTATATCATGCTAAAGTTTAAATACATGCTTAGAACGTTGTAGGAGTAATGTTAGAATACCTACTATGCCTTGGAATGTTGCTTGTTTATACTAGTTGGGTTGTGGTGGTTGGTTATGATAAGTAGTAGGCTTTCATGCTCAATTTACACTTGACTATAGTGGACTTCATGTCTACGTCGTAAGTGATTTTCATGCTTGAGCTCGATGTAGGCATAAGCATTAATCACATTCATACATAGGAATATCATGGTGGTTGTGTTATATGATTAAATTGTCATAGGAAGATGCTTGTAATTGTATGCCATACTTAAGGCGCTATAGGTTGAAGTAATAAGGATTGGGAAGACCACTAGGGATAATTAGTCCGGTAAAGGCCGTTTTGTCGCCTTCGGTTCTTCCCTAGTACAATACCAATCATAGACTACTAGTAGATCCTTTTGTTGCTTCTAATAATAGAAGATTAAGTTTGTTAGTAAGCACGTTTGGTTGCTTCTAGGATTGATTACCTGTATGGTTGTTTGCACACGGTTGTGCTCGTACGTGGCTCGACTGGCCCGTATGTAGCTGTGGGTCTCATACGTAGCTTAGTCGGCTCGTATGTAGGTGGTTGTCTCGTACGCGGCCCGACCGGCCCGTGTGTAGCTGTTGGTCTCATACGCGGCTTATTCGGCTGGTATGTACGTGGTTATCTCCTACGAGGCCCGCCTGGCTCGTAGGTAGTTATCGTTTCATACGTAGCTTATTGGCTCGTATGTGGTTGTTACTCGTGTATAGCTTGTTAGCTAGTACACAGTTCGTTGCGCTCGTCTAGGGTGATGTTACCACCCTAAGGGCTATTGACCATCAAGACATATGTTCTTACCCTAAGGAACTGTGAAGGAGTCACTCCTTGTGTACCGTCGAATCTTAACCAGGGTAGGTTAGTCGAGGACCGGAGTATAGACGGAATCCAAGTCTAGGGAAGCGGCGTGCATGTATATTCGCACGGCCAAAGTCTTGGATCGATGAGCCACGAAACGGGTCCTGAGGGATTCTGGTAAGTCTAGGTTGAGCGGCCTAGTAGAGCTATCTTGCGAAGCCTAATTTAAGGCCTAGCATGTTGTGGTTATAATATTGTCACCCCTAGGATTGTTCGAGTCAGGGACATCATTAGGATAGTGACTTACAACGATCGGTTTATTTAAACCCTTTTGCCGGGAGAGAGGAGTCAGTGGTAGGGGGCCCCTTACACTAACTCGTCCCTTGAGGCAGATCATAGGTGGTGTATTGGGTTGTACCTTCCCGTCAAAGGGATATGCACGGTGCCGTCTCACAAGTTGAGGACACGGGTTGCGTATCTCGCTCTGTTAATTCCTGAGGTACCGTGGTTGGGGGTGCCGCAGGATGCATTGTGCAGTCCTGTGCTTGCTAGACCCCAGAGGGTGCCACAGGGTAGGCTTCGTGCTACCCTGCACTTGCAAAACCCTATAGTTGATTTTGGAATGACGCCCGATACGTTGGGTTCGTCTATTTTGAGAGAGGTCCGGTTGGCCGGGTCGCAGTGGCGAACATAGGCACCACTGGCGAAATGCAACAGTGGCACATGACCACATCTGCAACCTCATTAGCCACGTGTAGGTGTCGGGAACAGGTTGAGTACAATTAGAAGTTCATAATGCGGGTTCAATCCCTATATATGGAGAAACGGCTTGAGATGGAGTCGCATGTAGTATGGGCTGCATGTTGCTTCCGGAAACTTGCTGATATTAGAATAGGAAGCATCCTAGTTCTATTTTAAATATCGCATTAGAGTCTAGTCATAGCACTCGCGAACACTTAAACTACACCAACACCATTGCTATATTCTGTATATTGTTTGGAAGATTCGCTGCTATATGATCAGCCTTTAAGCGTCAGTGAATACTGACGTGCCCACTTCCATAGGTACTGGATCGCCGAAGTACAAAGGCGAAATTCAGGAGGACTCAAGGTAAGGAAAGCAAGGAGTCAGTGTTATGTTTAGTTCCGCTGCAGTATATGTATTGATTATGTATTAGTTGAGAGGTACTATGATGTAAGATGTTGAAGATTGTAATACTTAGAAATGTAAAGGTAATGTTGTAACTCTATTGTAAGGTATTACAGTTGTACAATATTCAGACTTGTAACACTTTGTGTATTGAATAAAAAGTTTTAAATTCTCCTGTTTTTCTGTGTATTGTGACTAATTGAAGAAAAGGTCTTGGCTCGTGTCACAGTTTTCCGGTATCGAAAATCGGGGCGCTACAAATAAGCGACCCAAGCGGCACGCAGAGACCCCGGACTCCGAACCCGAGGCCATCTTGCATCTCATCCATGGAGGCCTAATGGGAGGAGATTCCAACTCCTCCTGAAAAGCCTTCATCTGGGATATAAATTTTGTGTAGAGCCGTCGTCCCCCCAAGGGCTTGGGGGTCCCAGTCACTTTTTTAGATAGAGATCTTGAGGGCATCCGAACCCCCCATTACGATGCGTTGGTAATAAACCTCCACATAGCCAACTTTGATGTGCGCTCGGTCCTTATTGACAATGGCAGTTTGGTCAACATTCTCTTTCTGGAGGCCTTTCAGGGGCTCAAGCTATCCATGGATCGGCTCAAGCCTGCCGACTACACTCTGCACGCTTCACAGGAGTGCCAGTGACGATCAAGGGTGTCATAACTCTCGACGTAACCGCTGGCAAAACGCCCATCACCCGAACCGAGCCGATGGATTTCATGGTGGTGGACGTGAAAGCTGCCTACAACGTCATCCTGGACCAACCAGGCCTAGCTGCTCTCCAGGCCGTACCCTCGGCCTACCACATGAAGATGAAATTTCCCACTTCCACTGGCGTGGGAGAAGTCAGAGGGAGCCAGGAGGTGGCCCACAAATGCTACATGACCTCAGTTGGAGGACCTGTCCTCTCCCTCGAAGCTCTTGAACTCCCCAAAACGAGTTGCCCCCCTATATCAGAGCCGTTCATTGAGCTGGAAGAGGTTGCCTTCTCAGAAGGAGATCCAACCCGGAAATTCCAGATTAGCAAAGTCCTCCCCCTCCTGTTCGCTCCGACATTATCCAGTGCATAAGGGAAAATTGAGACCTCTTTGCTAGGACTGCAACCGACATACCGGGGATCTTCGAGGAGCTCCTCATGCATCACCTTAGGGTCGCTTCGGGGGCCAGACCAGTTCAGCAAAAGAAGTGCAAATTCTCTCCTGTGCGCCAGCAAGCTATCAAGGAGGAGGTGAAGAAACTACTTAAAGCTCGGTTCATACAGGAGGTAAACTACCCAGAGTGGCTGTTCAGTGTCGTGATGGTCAAGAAGGCCAACAGAAGCTGGAGGATCTGCATTGACTTCACGGATCTAAACAAAGCCTGCCCCAAAGATCCATTCCCGCTCCGAAGCATTGATGCCCTGATTGATGCAATCTCAGGCCATGAACTCTTAAGCTTCATGGATGCGTTCTCTGGGTACAAACAGATAAGAATGTTCCCTCCCGACATTCCGAAGACCTCATTCGTCACCGATCAGGGCCTGTATTGCTACCCGGTCATGCCCTTCGGGCTTAAGAATGCTGGTGCCACCTACCAATGCCTTGTTAACAAGATCTTCATGGAGCAGATTGGGTGGAACGTGGAAGTCTACATAAACGACATGTTGGTGAAGAGCGTCGGCAGATCGGATCATGTCTCCGATCTCCAAGGAGCTGAACCCGAACAAGTGTGCGTTCGACGTCTCATTCGGCATGTTTCTGGGGTTTATGGTCAGCCAAAAAGGCATAGAGGTCAACCTTGAGAAGATCCAGGCCATACTTAACCTAGCTCCCCCCTCCAGTGTTAAAGATGTGCAGAGACTCACCGGGCGCGTTGCGGCGATAGGGCGTTTCCTCTCCAAATCTGGGGAAAAATTCCTCCAGTTCTTCAAGGCTTTCACGGGTTCTGAAGGCTTTGAGTGGGGACAACAACAACAAGAGTCCTTCGACCAGCTCAGGGCCTACTTAGTCAACCCCCCACTCTTGAGCAAGCCAAAGCCCGAGGAAGTCCTCTACTTGTACCTCGCCACTTCGGATGTGACCCTCAGCGTTGTTTTAGTAAGAGAAGAAGACAAGACGCAGAGGCCTATCTACTACATGAGTAAAGTCCTTGGGGACGCTGAACTCCGTTATCCGAAGCTAGAGAAGATGGCCTATGCCTTGGTCATGGCGGCCCGAAAGCTCTGTCCCTATTTTCAGTCTCACTCAGTGGTCGTTCTTACCGACCTGCCGCTCAAACAAGTCCTCCACAAGCCCGTGACCTCAGTGCGCCTTATGAAGTGGTCCATCGAGCTAAACCAGCATGATATCAGCTATCAGCCTCGAACCGCTATCAAGGCTCAAGCCCTTGCGGAGTTTATAGTGGAGAGTACAATTCCCGATGCCAGCAAAGCGATAGAGGAACCCCCCTTCTGGATGGTGTATGTTGATGGGTCCTCGTGCGCTGATGGGAGTGGAGCAGGAGTCATCCTAGCGAGCGTCCAACAACGAGACTGAGTATGAAGCCCTTATAGCAGGCCTATGCATGGCTCGCAAGGAAGGGGCGAAGCATATCAAGATATTTAGCGACTCGCAGCTGGTGGTGAACCAGTTATCAGGGGAATACGAAGCGCGAGATGGTCGCATGGCCAAGTACTTAGCCAAGGTCAAAGAACTGATGACCTCTTTTGAGGACGCGCAACTCCAACGGATCCCCTGAGAAGAGAGTGCACAGGCAGACGCCCTCTCAAAGCTAGCTTCCTCCTCCCTCCAAGGGCTCGAACAAACTGTCCTAATAGAAGTTCTACTGAAGCCCAACATCAAGGAAGAAGGCCCCTAGCCAATGGATACGCTGCCCTTACAACTTGGGGAGAATTGGATGAAGCCTCTGCTCGAGTTCTCAGAGATGGGATCCTTCCCTTAGATCCTAAAGAGGCCCGAAAGATCCGAAGCAGAGCTGAGCGGTACACCCTCATCGAGGGGTTCTTGTACAAACACTCCTACACCCAAGTAAACGGTAGACCCTACTTGAGGTGTCTCTCCCCTGACGAATCCCAGTATGCTTTGAAGGAAGTACATGAAGGGATGTATGGCGCCCACTTGGGAGCAAGGTCCCTTGCCGGCAAAATCTTGAACTATGAATATTTCTGGCCTACTCTCCTTCGCAATGTCGAACAACACGTTCATCAATGCGGACCTTGCCAAAAATTCTCAACAATCCGCCATCTACCGCAAGCTCAACTCTCCTCTCTATCCAGTCCAACCCCTTTTGCAATGTGAGGAATAGACTTGCTTGGGCCGTTCCCTCCAGTACCGGGCCAGCTAAAGTTCCGTGTTGTAGCGATCGACTATTTCTCTAAGTGGATCGAAGCCGAGCCCCTAGCAACGATTACGGAGAATAGGGTGCAGTGCTTCTTTTGGAAAAACGTTGTCTGCAGATTCGGCGTGTCCCGAATCTTGATAACGGACAATGGAACTCAGTTTACGGGGGCAACCTTCCACACTTTTTGCGCAGACCTGGGCATTCAGCAACACTCTTCGGTCTCCCACCCCCAGTCCATCGGTCAGGCAGAGAACGCCAATCGGCAAATCTTCTCTGATCTGAAAAAGAGACTGAGTAGGTCGACTAAGGGGTTATGGGTAGAGCAACTACCCAATGTGCTCTTGAGTTATCGCACTACGAAGAGGACCCCAACGGGAGAATCGCCCTTCAACCTCACTTACAGCTTCTAAGCTGTTATCCCTCTGGAGGTAGGTCTTCCGTCCCCTCGCTTGATTGCTTACAATGAAGAGCAAAACGCGAACGAGCTTCGCGACAACTTGGACCTCATTGATGAAATCGGTGAGAGATCCTCCATTCGGCAAGAAATCTATTGGCATAAGATCGAGCAATCCTACAACAGGAGAGTCTGCCCTACTAATCTCAAAGAAGGATATCTGGTGCTCAGGAAGCTGTCTATTTCTTTTCCCAGCAAGAAAGGCAAATTGGCACCTAATTGTGAAGGACCATATAGGATCTCCAAAGTTGTCTGCCCGGGCGCTTATCAACTTGAAGATCCATGGGGCAAGAGGGTACCGAATACATAAAATGCAGAGCACTTGTTGAAGTACCAAGAGAGTGTTTAAACACCGCTCCAAGCAACTTCTCCAAGAGAGCATTCTCCTTAAAGCATGTCAAAGTTTGTCTCTTTTTCTTTATTAAGTGTAATAATGGCTCGCAACTTAGATGCAGCCACTTAGTTGTTTTCAATAAAAGTGATATACTCCGTGGAAACTCTCTATTATAAGCATTTTGGTTGTACTACTTTTGGCCTTACAAAAAAAACTCATTAAACAACAAGTTCGGAGTTCAACACTTGGTTCGATGCAACTTTTTCTACTTGCGAACGAGCGAGTACAAAGTAGCTCACCATTCGGAATTGCTCCTACAACTATTGATACTTTCTAAACGACAAGTTCGGAGTCCAACACTTGGTTCGATGCAACTTTTGCTACTTGCGATCGAGCGAATACAAAGTAGCTCACAATTCAGAATTGCTCCTACAACTGTTGATACTCTTTAAACGATAAGTTTGGAGGCCAACACTTGGTTCGATGCAACTTTTGCTACTTGCGAACGAGCGAGTACAATGTAGCTCACCATTTGGAATTGCTCCTACAACTGTTGATACACTTGCAAACATTAACAAAACACAAATTCTCATAGGAAGCTCGAGAAATGGGTATATTATTTCATCAAAATTTGAGGTACAAGTCTAATTCTAGACCAAAAACTCATAATTTGATATACAAGTCTAACTCCAGACCAAAAACTCGTATAAGAAATTACAAGATTACAAAATTCGCTCTAACCCCTCCTAGGTAGTGGGATGCCCCTATTAAGCGACACCCGAGGGCGAAGAGCGCTGTGTTGCTGATGCCCTGTCTCCATGGACATCCCTAGGCCAGCAAGTCGAGTCGCAGCGTCAGTACCCAATCTAACAGTGGCCCCAACAGGTGCTCCGCTCGACAAACTGGCCATGCCACTTTGCGCATCTCTGAGATTTCGCAGTATAGGGGGCGAACAAAGTGCTAACTCATGGAACGACCTCCCTTAAGCGTACTCACCCCGAGGGCAAGAGGTGCTCCTAACGTTGCTTCCTTTGGACAACCGTCTCAAACGAGCATTCTCCGCCTTCAGTTCGACAACCCGCTCTTTAAGCAAGTCATCTATTACTCTAATCTTTAAGCGAGGCAGTCAGTTCGAACCAGCCTCGCGCGAGAGAGACATCAGAGAGTGTCCTCGGAGATAATCCGCTTCCAGACTTTTCTCGAGCACCACGTTCTTCAATCTGTCTCTCTCTCTGACCTCGCCTTGAATAGAGTGTGACGAAGAAACTTGAGCCGGAGACCCTGGTTGACCTCCATCGAAGGACAAGACTTGGGAGGCACTTCGCGAAGCCTATCTTCGAGACGCCTCATCTCGATATCTCGGCGAGCTAAGGTCAGCCTCAAATGGCCTAACTCTCACTCTGCTTTAAAAAGCAACTCTCGAGAACGAGAAAGGCCTAACTCTGCCACGCCGAGCCTATGACGGAGAAGGGACAAATCGCCACCCTGAGTGAACCAATAGAAAAGTTGAAACAAAAGTCAAACGCTCTAAGTGAAAGGAACTACGAGATAGTTCTAATCTTTTTTGGGCCTACGACACAACATTAAGTGCAAGAAACTTCATTTCATTGACAAAAGGGTACAAAAGTGGTGGCCAGTTCGGTATAAGGTAGTACAAAAACAAAACATCAAAAATAAAAGATTACGAGCGAGTAGACTCAGAGTCAAGGAGCCACCTTGGGGAGCTGCTCAGCAATCATTCTCGGCACCTCCACGACCGCTATCTGCAAATTCGCCATCACTACTTCTTCTTCATCTACCTCCTCTTCTTCTTCTCATTCTCCTTCGGTTTCTGCTGCCACCACCACCTCCTCGCCTTCGATGGGGGCATACAAGCTATACCCCGAGCTATCGAAGCCGGGGATGCTAGCCTCGACGTGCTTGAGGGCTCGGGCATAGGACTGCTCCATGTTTGTACGCATATGTGCCTCCGCCTCAGCCTGGATCGCCGCCGCAGCCGCGGCCACTGTTGCCTCCCTCTCCCTCTGCATTTCCTCGGAGGCCTTCATGGCCTTCTCCTTCTCCTGCTCGGCATTTGCCTTCTCGTCCGCCCTCGGTCACGAAGGGTGGTAGGGGCAGTCGAAGGCCGGCATTGAGCGCATCATACGGGAAGACACATGTGTCAGGCGAGGTCATCGAACAACCTCGGAATCCTTGGCCAGGGAGGAGCAGGGTATACTCTTTCGGTATCATGAACCCCTTCCTAATACGCTGCAGATCCCCCTCAGTCAGAACCAAGGGGATGTCGTCTACCTCAGAATGCTCTCTCGGTTTATTCTCCTCGTATGAGGCCGACCTTCCGTATACCACCTTGGTTAGAAGGTCGTCGGTGTAATCCCTCACCTTCTCAAGGCTTGATAGTGTGGACGGCAGGCAGCCTGCCTAACTCACCCGCTCTCTTCACGCCCTCCACTATCGTCTCCACAATCGCCAACCCTGACACTTTCTTCCCCTTGTCCACCACCGACGAGACTACTAATGGTCGATCACTCTCTTGGTCCGAGGTGGAGGTCTCACTCCCCGACGACACTCTAGACATCTTGAAAAATATATAAAATAAAGTATATATTTACCTTGACATGACAGCTGCGGTCGGAATAGTTCGCCGGAGAATTAAGCGCTTGGCCGCGACCGCTAGCAAAGCCACCCAAGAGCAAAAACAAATTCTCAGAGTAAAAAAGTGAAGAATGAGAAAGTGGTGCGGGGGAAGAAGTCTTATAGTAAAAAAAGAAGACTCGCATGGGCTTCCGAGCGTGGTGGGCCCCCACGGAAGCCCATTAGAAGGCTAAACGATGGAATCTGTAAGGGCGGAAACACGATGCGGCGCGTTGACCAGTCAGACCGCCTCATGATTCGTGCCAGATCTTCATCATGCGGCTCAGATCATGCCACGTACTTCGGATCCGAAATCCGAGCTACCGAGCTGTCGAGCTGCAAATTGGAAAAAACTACTGCCTCACGATTCGTGCCAGGTCTTCATCAAGCAGCTAAGATCATGCCACGTACATCAGATCCGAAATCCGAGCTACTGAGCTACCGAGCTGCGAATTGGCGAAAACTACCGCCTCAAGATTCATGCCAGATCTTCATTAAGCAGCTCAGATCGTGTGTAACACCCCAAAATTTTTTTTTTTTTTTTGAAAACTAAGCCTCCAAATTCAATTCTTTCAATTTCTCTATCACTTTAAACATAAACTAAGAAAGTTATATGTCAAGGAAAATTTTGGTAGAGTTTCCCCTGTAAATTTTGCCCCGAAACACAAATAGCTTACGGAATTCTGCTCAAAATTCCGTAGTTCACAATACAAGCAATAATTTCACGGGCTCCCCCAGCCAAAATGAGCAGAAACACATAGGCAATATAATATAATGCTCTGGGGCCAAACTCATAACAGATTATCAAATATTCAATAAAAACCATAAATTTCTTTGAAAACATAACAGATTTTTGTAAAAATTTAGGAAAACCTTTTTGAAAACCAACCACAGAACCCAATACTCCACAACGAGGTGGGTACGGGCTTTCTTACCTCATCGCAGCACTATATACCTATACTTTTACCATAATACAAAATAATACATCAAATATTCACCTTTCTACATATATTAAATACATAAATAATCTATCCTCTCGACGAAATATAATTCCTAACTCTAGAACTACCTCGCCATGCTGCTAGCAACCTGCAGGAGAGTTAGGGTTGTCCACTCCCAGGGAAGGACCCCCCTAACCCCCAGAAAACATCAGGGGTTAGCCATTTCTGGTGTGAGTATAATCAATAATCTAATAAATGAATAAAATTGTATACAGAAAATAATTTAAACTTACAACATCAAGTAAGAAGATACACCTTGAACATCTGAACTTAAAAACATCATCAATACGATTTTATATCAAAATACTCTTCAAATCTGCATCGAATTATAAAATTACCCAAAATTCACACATTCCACTATATACTTCACATCAACCTAATATTTGTCCTTATTTTGTATTCGCACAATACGAATTTCCATTCAATTCATTCCTTTTCAATTTTGAATCCCCTAACCCGAATATTCATTCCTCCACAATTTTCATCATATTAGCATTTCGCTATTTATATAAATATCACTTACATGATGCTATTACATCTTTCTTTAATAACTATTTATATGGATACAAACTCATAACACAACCTACTTTCTGCATTAACCATTTTCGTAACCATTCTCCAAATACGGGTATTTATTTTATTGAAATATGACAAGTATCACTTCTTACATATAAGCTACTATTCTCATAATGCCACATTCATTCATGTCTTGGGATACAAATATAAAATTTCATTACATATTGCAATTAACTCACATTTCATCACATCATTAGCATATCACTTTACTGAATACTCATTCTCATTGTATCAAAAGCATGTTTTATAATTCATTCTCATCTCGTTATACCACTTAGTCACTACTCAATCTTATTGAGAATTACCTAACTTTCATTTTTACTTAATCCCCAAACACAATTTGGGGCCACAACATATCACACCCCATAGCCGATAGCTTGGGTAATAATCACTGCACCTCAAACACACGGTTTGGGTTATATCACATCATATCCCAAGTCGATAGCTTGGTTATTAATTCACTTCAATCACTTATCATCTTCACTTTACTTAATTCTTCATTTCAATTAATCATTACCATTATCATAACAACTCACCCTGCGAATTATGCCAAGGCAGGTAGTTCCCACAATTTCCACAGAAATAGCGGGCAGGTAGTTCCTTGACACAATTCCAAGGTGTAACAGCTCATATCATTCTGTTTTCACTTTAATAATCATTCTTATTATACAATTACTTTATACGACTCATATAAACACATGTCTCTTTTACTTTTTCATTTGAAACTAACCACATACTGAAATTATCATTTCTTTTCATACACAACTCATAACTCATATCTCTTCATAATCATTTCATTCACAACTACTTTCTTTCACATTCTCAATTCACGTTCCACTTTCTTTACTCTTACATTTTATTTACACTTAGTTATTTTATTAGTTTGTCGAAGTATCCCAACATACTGAAAGCCGACAGCCCAGTAAACACGCGTTCCGATGCTCTCCCAGAGTCTTACTCGTCCTAGGCTACGTCTTCCTCCTAGCCGAACTAGCGAGGGAACACCGCACCCTTAGTCCCACTAGGGTACTTCCTCGCGACGGCTATCATCGAGGGAAAAAAACCACTAACCCTAGATAAACTGGGTACTTCCTCCCAGCAGAAGCCAGCGAGGCAAACACTCACCACTAGTCCCACTAGGGTGCTTCCTCGCGACGGCTGTCATCGAGAGAAAAAAACCACTAACCCCAGATAACTGGGTACTTCCTCCCAGCCGAAGCCAGCGAGGCAAACACTCACCACTAGTCCCACTAGGGTGCTTCCTCGCGACAGCTGTCATCGAGGGAAAACCGGGCCTCAAGCCGATAGCTTGGGCGATAAAACCACTTACCCCAAACATAGTTTGGGTCCATTATTTCCAAGCCGGTCCTGGGGCGTTAGGAGGTCTAGCCCAAACCCCAAGGATTGCTGTAGGTACAAGTCAACAAAGCCATTTGTTATTAACATTAATCATTTCATCTTTTCATCTTACTAAATCAACATAAAGCATCACAACTTTTAATTAAACAATTGTCACATCCTTGACTTTAATATTGTGAATAATAACACATTTTATTAACACTTACCATCTTATCTTTTATCTTACCGTTTGATGCATATCCGACGTCCACGATATTAATTATCATCTAATTGTATCACATATACACATACACCATGTCATTTAACATAGAAACCATCAGGTCATAGTATTACACATCATAAATGCACCATATTATTTAATTTGCCATAACATCACCCATTATGAATACTATGCTGTTTACTACTTCATTAAATCACATATAGACATACACCAAGTTATATCATAAATAAAAGAATTATAAAGTGTTAGTCTGTATCGTAAGCGTATCAAAATATATAATTCATCACAGAATAATATCATATTATTGCCCATTAATTTACTTCAAACATAATTAAAATGTAAACATGTACCCAATTATTAATTTCATCAACTATCGCATCACACGTCATAATCATATATATATATATCACAAATAAACACCACACATGCGGGTTTCCCAGAAAAAGGGGCCAACATCACTTATTTCCTCTAATTAAATCTTATAATATCTAATTATAGCATACTAGCTCATACACCATACTCCATGTAATTATAATTACCTATAAGGGCCTATATGCCCCAAAACATGCACTGGATAAAAATATGCATAAACAATTTAATATATTTAGTTTTTATACTTCAACACATCACAATAACCCATAATATAGATTTTATATACTTAAAATAGTCAATTTCACCACATATCTCAAAAACCCATTTTGGATCCTTAAAAATCCGTATTTTCAATAAAAATCCACTTTTGGCATAACTCCTACAAAACATATCAAAAGGCCACGAAATTCGACCACAATATAAAATATTTATAAATACACATACTCACCTGACGGATCGAGCAAACGATGTCCCACGTCCGTCTTGTAGCCAGTCAAAGTTCGACTTTTTCCACCTAAATAGGAAATTATAGGATCGATTAGCATGAAACTCAAAACTCGCCCTACGGATCTCCAAATTCAAATCCGTCTTCACCCACATGTCACAAATAACATACGTAGGCGAGCTACATCGACGGATTTCAAATTCAAACCCCGATACAAGAATTCACATATTGATCGGAGGCTTTCTAATAAGGAAATTTCCTATTTCCTAATTTCTTCAATCCCTTTGTCCTAATATCTCAAATTAGGGTTAACAACAATAATGAAACTCATGTACACCTCAGAATTCATCAAATTCTCACCTCTATATCGCGCGGGCATTTCACCGAACACCCAGCGTGCACTTTTCACCTATAATCCATTTCACCCAATTTAATTGAGCTGGAAGCCTATAAAAATCATCCTAAATTCATATTAATACTTTCATAATACTCTACACCCTCATGCATTTTCTACACTTATTTGGATCGAGTTTTCTACCCGATTTCATAAATCCTATAGTTCGAGTTTATGCCCAAAATCACTACTCCCCATTTTATTCTAACGGATCACTACAATTTTTACTACCACACAAGAGATAATTCTTATATATATATATATCTATTTTACAAACCCAAAACCTTAATTTACTAACAACTTACAAATTTCCTAAAAATTCGCTAATTTCTCACACCTACAATTTCCAACATCTCTAAATCTCTCTACCACAATAATCCTACTCAATAAAAATTAACCCAACTTAATTTTATACAATAAAATAGTTAGGGTTTACCTTCTCGAAATCCATTCGAAAATCCGACACTACCACGATGTAGAGAATCCCTCATTTAGTCTAATCCTCAATTTAATTGGGAATCGAAGAAGAATCGGAGGGGATTTGAGGTGGGGAAGCATCGGTCGATGGGTTTCAGGCCGCATGGTTCGATCGGGAAGAAGAAGAACGAAGGAGAAGGAAATGGGGTGGGGGTTCTTTTCGCTAGGTGTGAACGGAGAAGAAGGAAAGGAGGGAGGAGGAGAGGGCCGAGGGTGGGGGTTTCTCTGAGGTCGGGATCGAACTAGGAAGGGGAAGGAGGAAAGGAGAAGGAGAAGAGTGGGGGTTTTATGTAAAATAGATAAATAAATAATAGATAAATAAATAATGTATTTAGTATGGGATAATCGTCTATAAGCCCCTTAAACTTAATACGTTTCAAATAAACCCCAAATCTCAATATATTATAAACAATATAAAATACATTAAAATTATCTTATAATAATCCCCCAGAATGATAAAATAAAATAACTATATTTTCTTACATAAAATCTCAACTCTTAACTCTAATATAACAATAATACTAATCTACCACAATTATTCATACCAATATCAATATATATATAAAATATCCCAAAAACAATTTCCAGCACTCCAATTATATAAAAATAGATATTTTCGGTATTTTACAAATTCGAGGTGTTACATTCTACACACCTCAAAAGAAGCTCATCCTCGAGCTATGAGGTTCAAGAAAACTCCACACACGATTTCAAGATACCTCCTCCACACCATTACCTAGGATTTCCCGGTACATTATCAACCTCAAACCTTCATTGCACCATTAACAACTACCCAGCTGGTCGTCGGGTTAGCTGCACTATGGCTTTACAATAACCACTAGTTTCATAGGATATATAACATCCAATGTCACCTCTAGCTGGACTTTAATCTACCACGGCTCCACCACTTGATAGATCTTTCACACTTTTCTCGACATAGAAACAAGAAATACATCAAGAATACCCGATATCTCCAAGATAAGCTTCAAACAATATACCACAGTTCCAATTCTTTCTATAACTCTGAAGGGCCATCATACTTCGGGTCTAACTTTTTCTCAGTTCCTATAACGGTGTATTCTATGGACAAGGGATATGTAAGATTCCGGACGGATATTAACTCGTATAAATTACTATTTTATTATTATTTTATTAATATTTTATTTTAATTCCAAAATCAAATTATTTTGGTGATTTTTCGACAGTTTTCCTACAAACAGTGTCTACACGCATCTGTCAGTCGGTGTGCATCCGAAGCGCATCAAATTGATAGCGCGATCCTCCGAATTAATAATAAAATTTATTTTATTATTATTTTCAAAATTAAACTATTTTATAAGGATTATATAAGGAATTTTTAGTATACACATACACATACATATACATATAATTGTATGGTACTTAGTACATTATACAAAGTATGTAGTATGTACTTTTAGACAATATACTCATTCTTGTAATGGCAACTTAATAAGAAAATTAGGGTTGATTAGGAGGTTTAAAAGAGGGTTTGTATGCATGAGAAGAACTAAAACCCTTCTAGAAGCCTTATCCCTTCACCATGCCTCCACCTCACCAAGCCAACACCATACCCCTCCCCCTCCTAGGGTATGGCCGGCCTCCCCTCTCCTTGGGGTTTTTGTGCAAATGTGAGTGCAATTTTTCACTTACCACCTCCTATTCCCTTCAATAAATACCCCCTCATTCTCCTCCTTCTCTCATTTTAGAAAACAAAAGAAAGAAAGAAAGGAAAGGAAAAGAAAGAGAGATAGTCTCATACTAACAAGAGAGTTTTATTGTAGGGTTTCCTAGGAGATTCTAAGAGCTAGGGGAAGGAGAAGGTTTACAAGCAAGTCCTTCCAATAGAGGCTAAGGTGGGGGTTCTCCACATTTTTATTTGGTTGTTTGTTTGTTTGTTTGTTTGTTTGTTTTGTTGTTTGACTTCTTCTCCTACCTTCTTGTTTTGTTTTCTTTTGTTTTTGGGTGAGTTTTGTGATGGGTGTGTTGTGAATGTTATGATAAATAAAAAGAGAAAAAAATAGTAGTAGTACCTACTAAAACATATAAAGATCACATCTTTAAGATTGTAAGTTGTTGTTGGACTAAAAATGACATAATGCATATGAGCTTAAACATACAACCGATTGAGGGTTGTAGGACTTGTAGGACTTAGTATACATAAGCATATGAACATTCTTATACAACCATTTTGGTTGTAGGACTTGATTGAACTTGGACAATAATAATAAGCATATGTTTCATTGTAATTTCATTTCTTAATAAAAAAGATCTTTTCCTTGTTAATCACTAGTTGTAGAAATAATAAAAAGATCTTTTCTTTGTTAATCACTAGTTCTAGAAATAATAAAAAGATATTTTCTTTGTTAATCACTAGTTGTAGAAATAATAAAAAGATCTTTGCTTTATTAATCACTAGTTGTAGAAATAATAAAAAGATCTTTTCTTTGTTAATCACTAGTTGTAGAAATAATAAAAAGATCTTTTCTTTATTAATCACTAGTTGTAGAGTAAATAAAAAGGATATTTTCTTTTCTCACTAGTGATAATAAAGACTAATAAGCAATTAAGTAGTAGCATGCTAAAATAAAAAGTAGTAGTATGTTGATTAAATGAAGTAGTAGTAGTATGTGGATTAAATAAAGTAATAGTGGTATGTTGTTAGAATGAAGAAGTAGTAGTAAGTAATTATAGATGTTTTATGTAGTAAGTTGTATGTTTTGTTCTTGATAAAAATAGAGTAGTAGTAGTAGTAGATAGTTGTAGGATGTTTTCTAAAAATATCCTATCATGTTTTTATGCTTAGATAGTTGTAGGATGTTTTCTAAAAATATCCTATCATGTTTTTATGCTTAGATAGTTGTAGGATTTCTTCTAAAAATATCCTATCATGTTTAGAATGTTGTAGGATGTTTTCTAAAAATATCCTATCATGTTTTTATGCTTAGATAGTTGTAGGATTTCTTCTAAAAATATCCTATCATGTTTAGTATGTTGTAGGATTCTTTCTAAAAATTTACCTATCATGTTTTCATGCTAGAATATGGTAGGATGCTTTCTAAAAATTTATCCATCATGTGTTCATGCCAGAATGTGGTAGGATGCTTTCTAAAAATTTATCCATCACGTGTTCATGCTAGAATGTGGTAGGATGCTTTCTAAAAACTTACCTATCATGTTTTCATGCTAGAATATTGTAGGATGCTCTCTAAAATTACCTACCATATTTTAGGAAAGCTATTTCATGTTAGAATATTGTAGGATTTGTTTGAAAAATACGTACCATGTTAAGAATGATGTAAGCCATGTTAGGTGTGTGAATATGCTTAGAGTGTTGTAGAACTTCTTCTAAAATTACTAATCATGTTTTAGGAATACTATTTCATGTTTAGAATGTTGTAGGATTAATTCTAAAATTGCCTACCATATGTTGGAATGACATATATGTTGTAGGTTTCTTTCTAAGATTACCTATCATATTTTTATGCTTAGAATATTGTAGTATGCTTTCTAAAATTACTTATCATGTTTTAGGAATGCTATTTCATGGTTAGAATGTTATAGGATTAATTCTAAAATTCCTACCATGATTAGATTAGTCTATTTATGCTTAGAATGTTGTAGGACTCAATCTAAGAGTTTCCTACCATGTTTAGATTAATTCAATTATACATAGAATGTTGTAGGACCCATGATAAAATTACTCACCATGTTAGAAGTATATATACATATATACTTAGGAAGGTCGAATGTTCATACTAGTAGTTACCCATGCTTAGTAAGACATTCATGCTTAGTAGTTATTCATGCTTAATAAAGACTCATGCTTGGATGATAGTAGAAAAGTTGTATACCATGTTAGTTTGATTGTAGGTAAGTGATATACCATGCTAGTTTAATCGTAGGTATGTGATATACCATGCTAGTTAAATTGTAGGTACGTGATATACCATGCTAGTTAAATTGTCGGTACGTGATATGCCATGCTAGTTTAATCGTAGGTATGTAATATACCATGTTAGTTTAATTGTAGGTAAGTGATATACCATGCTAGTTTAATCGTAGGTATGTGATATACCATGCTAGTTAGATTGTAGGTATGTGATATACCATGCTAGTTAAATTGTAGGTATGTGAAATACCATGCTAGTTAAATTGTAGGTATGTGATATGCCATGCTAGTTTAATTGTAGGTATGTGATATACCATGTTAGTTTAATTGTAGGTAAGTGATATACCATGCTAGTTTCAATTGTAAGTAAGATCTATACCATGCTAGCTTAATTACAAGTAAATTGTATGCCATGCTAGCTTAATTGTAAGTAAGTTGTAGGCCATGCTAGTTTAGATTGTAAGTAAGTTACATACCATGCTAGATTAAATGTATACTCATGTTTACATGATACCCATACTTAGATAAGTATTTGTCCATGCTATGTTAGTAGGTGATCATGCTTAGTCATCATTCATGCTAAGTAAGTAGGGGTCATGCTAATTATTGATCATGTGAGGTTAATGATATCCATGCTATGATATTCATGCTTAGATTAAAGAAGCTACCCATGGTTAGTTGTAATGATTTTATGTTGTGTTCTATACCATGCTAAAGATCAAATACATGCTTAGAATGTTGTAGGGATAGTGTTAGAATTACCTACTATGCCTTGGAATGTTGCTTGTTCATACTAGTTTGAGTTATGGTGATTAGTCATGATAAGTAGTAAGCTTTCATGCTCATTTGTAACCTATGCTTGACTATAGTGGACTTCACGTCTAGGTCCTAGTGATTTTTATGCTTAAGCTCGATATGAGCACAAGCATTAATCATATTCATACTTAGGAGTATCATGGTGAGTGGTTGTGTTATATGATTAGATTGTCGTAGGAAGATGCTTGCAATTGCATGCCATGCTTAAGGCGCTATAGGTTGAAGTAATGAGGATTAGGAAGACCTCTAGTGATAGTTAGTTCGATAAAGGCTGTTATGTCGCCTTCGGGTTCTTCCTTTGTAGAATACCGACCGTAGAACATTAGTAGACTCTTCTGTTGCTTCTAATAATAGGAGAACAAGTTTGCTAGTAGCACGTTTAGTTGCTTTTAAGATTGATTACCTGTATGGTTGTTTGCACATGGTTGTGCTCGTGCGTGGCTCGACTGGCCCGTACGTAGCCGTGGGTCTCATACGTAGATTACTTGGCTCGTATGTAGGTGGTTGTCTCGTAAACGGCTCGACCGGCCCGTGCGTAGCTGTTGGTCTCATACGCGGCTTATTTGGCTGGTATGTGCGTGGTTATCTCCTACGAGGCCCGCCTGGCTCGTAGGTAGTTATTGTTTCATACGCAGCTTATTGGCTCGTATGTAGTTGTTACTCGTGTATAGCTTGTTAGCTAGTACACAGTTCGTTGTGCTCGTCTAGGGTGATATTACCACCCTAAGGGCTATCGACCGTCAAGACATATGTTTTCTTACCCTAAGGAACTGTGGAGGAGTCACTCCTTGTGTACGGTCGAATCTTAACCAGGATAGGTTAATCGAGGACCGGAGTATAGACGAAATTCAAGTCTAGGGTAGCCGCATGCATGTATATTCGCACGGCCCAAGTCTTGGATCGATAAGCCACGAACCGGATCCTGAGGGATTCTGGTAAGTCTAGGTTGAGCAGCCTAGTAGAGTTGTCCTGCGAAGTCTACTTTAAAGGCCTAGCATGTTGAGTTTATAATATTGTCATCCCTAGGATTGTTCAAGTTAGGGACATCATTAGGATAGTGACTTACAAGGATCATTTTACTTAAACCCTTTTGCCGGGAGAGAGGAGTCGGTGGTAGGGGACCCCCTTATACTAACTCGTCCCTTGAGGCAGATCATAGGTGGTGTATTGGGTTGTACCTTCCCGTCAAAGGGATACACACGGTGTCGTCTCACAAGTTGAGGACACCGATTGCGTATCTCGCTCTGTTAATTCCTGAAATACCGTGGCTGGGGTGCCACAGGAGCATGGTGCAGTCCTGCGTTTGCTAGACCCCAAAAGGTGCCACAGGGTAGGCTTCGAGCTATCCTGCGCTTGCGAAACTCTATAGTTTGATTTTGGAACGATGCCCAATATACTGGGATCGAGTGAGGTCCGGCATGCCGGGTAGTAGTGGAGAACGGAGACACCATAAGCAGACTGCATGGGGGGACTTGACCCCTTCTGTAACCTCACAGAGTCATGGAGTATTGTCAGGAACAGGTTGTGTACAATTAGAAGTTTATAACGCGGGTTAAATCCCTATATATGGAGAAACGACTTGAGATGGAGTCACATGTAGTATGGGCTGCATGTTGCTTTCGGAAACTTGCTGACATTAGGATAGGAAGTGTCCTAGTTCTATTTTAAATACCGCATTAGAGTCTAGTCATAGCACTCACAAACACTTAAACTACACCAACACCATTGCTATATTTTGTATATTATTTGGAAGATTCGCTGCTATATGATCAGCCTTTAAGCGTCAGTGAATACTGACGTCCCCACTTCCATAGGTACTGGATCGCCAAAGTACAAAGGCGAAATTTAGGAGGACTCAAGGCAAGGAAAGCAAGGAGTCAGTGTTATGTTTAGTTCCGTTGCAGTATATGTATTGATTATGTTTTAGTTGATAAGTACTCTGATATAAGATGTTGAAGGTTGTAATACTTGAAAATGTAAAGGTAATATTGTAACTCTATTGTAAGGTATTACAGTTGTACAATATTCAGACTTGTAACACATTGTGTATTGAATAAAAGTTTTAAATTCTCCTGTTTTTCTGTGTATTGTGACTAATTGAAGAAAAGGTCTTGGCTCGTGTCACGGTTTCCCAGTGTTGGAAATTGGGGCGCTACAGAGTGGTATCAGAGCTAACTTCAATTTACAGTCCAACACAGTAGGAAAATTTAAACTTAGATGCCTTTAGGAGATTGGGTTTTAGCTAGTTGTAGAAAATTATAACTCATATTGTTGTTCTTTCAACTTATGTTTTATAATATTTCTATATCGATGCTAATTTCTGTATCCACTCCTTGCAGGATGACGGACCGAGCAGTTCCCACGGGGAGTGGGTGGGGCCAGGGAGATGTGATAGAGATAGACTCGGACACCGAGCCTATCCTGGAGGAGACTCAGCCACCAGTGGGGGCCGGGTTGGCTAGCGGGGCCCCTACAGCTGCCACAGCTGGGGCTTTTCCTTTCGGGGGTCAGGCCCCAGTACCGCCACCTCCCCAGCTTACCCCCGTGGAGGAGGCCTTCCAGCAGGTCTTCGAAGACATCTCTACACTGACCTGGTCTCACGTCCATCTAGAAAACAAGATGAACTCATGCGAGTTCGTCAACTATCACCATGCAAGGGAGGAAGAAAGATTGAGGAGCGCCAACGCAAGGGCTCAACGCCGAATGGTCATCCTGAATCGTGCCTACAGGACCCAGTTTGAGCGCATGGAGCGCCGGTGCGCAGACCTCCAGGTTCAGGTTGCACAGTTGCTGGCACTGATGACTGGACAGGACCCACCTGAGGGCGCCAGCAGTACCGACTAGGGGGGTCGGGTACTCAAAAGATATTTTGTTATTTTGTGATTTTGGCCTCTACACCTGTGATGTATAGGTATGGAGGATGTCACTTAGGAAAGAACGTGACACTTTGTAACCAAGTAGGTTAGGTAGACTGTGTTGCTATTTTGTGATCTTGACTCCTGCCCCTGTAAAGTATAGGTAGGAAAGTTATTACTTAGGAAGAGATGACATTTTGTAAACCAGTGGGTCTATGTATATATAAGTGTAACCCACTCGATGGATGTTCAAAGGAAAATTTCAGTTCATCTCTTGTTTTCCGACTATGTTATTTCATATTGTCGATTCATTCTCCTAACTTAAAGTAGTTCTGAGGACAGAACTATTCTAAGGAGGGAGTAATGTAATATCCCGGACGGATATTAACTCGTATAAATTACTATTTTATTATTATTTTATTAATATTTTATTTTAATTCCAAAATTAAATTATTTTGGTGATTTTTCGACAGTTTGCCTACAAACAGTGTCTACGCGCATCTGTCAGTCGGTGTGCATCCGAAGCGCATCAAATTGATAGCGCGATCCTCCGAATTAATAATAAAATTTATTTTATTATTATTTACAAAATTAAACTATTTTATAACGATTATATAAGGAATTTTTAGTATACACATACACATACACATACATACAATTGTATGGTACTTAGTACATTATACAAAGTATGTAGTATGTACTTTTAGACAATATACTCATTCTTGTCATGGCAACTTAATAAGAAAATTAGGGTTGATTAGGAGGTTTAAAAGAGGGTTTGTATGCATGAGAAGAACTAAAACCCTTCTAGAAGCCTTATCCCTTCACCATGCCTCCACCTCACCAAGCCTACACCATACCCCTCCCCTTCCTAGGGTATGGCCGGCCTCCCCTCCCCTTGGGGTTCTTGTGCAAATGTGAGTGCAATTTTGCACTTACCACCTCCTATTCCCTTCTATAAATACCCCCTCCTTCTCCTCCTTCTCTCATTTTAGAAAACAAAAGAAAGAAAGAAAGGAAAGGAAAAGAAAGAGAGATAGTCTCATACTAACAAGAGAGTTTTATTGTACGGGTTTCCTAGGAGATTCTAAGAGCTAGGGGAAGGAGAAGGTTTGCAAGCAAGTCCTTCCAATAGAGGCTAAGGTGGGGGTTCTCCACATTTTTATTTGGTTGTTTGTTTGTTTGTTTGTTTGTTTGTTTTGTTGTTTGACTTCTTCTCCTACCTTCTTATTTTGTTTTCTTTTGTTTTTGGGTGAGTTTTGTTATGGGTCTGTTGTGAATGTTATGATAAATAAAAAGAGAGAAAAATAGTAGTAGTACCTATTAAAACATATAAAGATCACATCTTTAAGATTGTAAGTTGTTGTTTATGTATGTTGTTGGACTAAAAATGACATAATGCATATGAGCTTAAACATACAACCGATTGAGGGTTGTAGGACTTGTAGGACTTAGTATACATAAGCATATGAACATTCTTATACAACCATTTTGTTTGTAGGACTTGATTGAACTTGGACAATAATAATAAGCATATGTTTCATTGTAATTTTCTTTCTTAATAAAAAAGATCTTTTCCTTGTTAATCACTAGTTGTAGAAATAATAAAAAGATCTTTTCTTTGTTAATCACTAGTTGTAGAAATAATAAAAAGATCTTTTCTTTGTTAATCACTAGTTGTAGAAATAATAAAAAGATCTTTGCATTATTAATCACTAGTTGTAGAAATAATAAAAAGACCTTTTCTTTGTTAATCACTAGTTGTAGAAATAATAAAAAGATCTTTTCTTTATTAATCACTAGTTGTAGAGTAAATAAAAAGGATCTTTTCTTTTCTCACTAGTGATAATAAAGACTAATAAGCAACTAAGTAGTAGCATGCTAAAATAAAAAGTAGTAGTATGTTGATTAAATGAAGTAGTAGTAGTATGTGGATTAAATAAAGTAATAGTGGTATGTTGTTAGAATGAAGAAGTAGTAGTAAGTAATTATAGATGTTTTATGTAGTAAGTTGTATGTTTTGTTCTTGATAAAAATAGAGTAGTAGTAGTAGTAGATAGTTGTAGGATGTTTTCTAAAAATATCCTATCATGTTTTTATGCTTAGATAGTTGTAGGATGTTTTCTAAAAATATCCTATCATGTTTTTATGCTTAGATAGTTGTAGGATTTCTTCTAAAAATATCCTATCATGTTTAGAATGTTGTAGGATGTTTTCTAAAAATATCCTATCATGTTTTTATGCTTAGATAGTTGTAGGATTTCTTCTAAAAATATCCTATCATGTTTAGAATGTTGTAGGATTCTTTCTAAAAATTTACCTATCATGTTTTCATGCTAGAATGTGGTAGGATGCTTTCTAAAAATTTATCCATCATGTGTTCATGCTAGAATGTGGTAGGATGCTTTCTAAAAATTTATCCATCATGTGTTCATGCTAGAATGTGGTAGGATGCTTTCTAAAAACTTACCTATCATGTTTTCATGCTAGAATATTGTAGGATGCTCTCTAAAATTACCTACCATGTTTTAGGAAAGCTATTTCATGTTAGAATATTGTAGGATTTGTATGAAAAATACCTACCATGTTAAGAATGATGTAAGCCATGTTAGGTGTGTGAATATGCTTAGAGTGTTGTAGGACTTCTTCTAAAATTACTAATCATGTTTTAGGAATACTATTTCATGTTTAGAATGTTGTAGGATTAATTCTAAAATTGCCTACCATATGTAGGAATGACATATATGTTGTAGGTTTCTTTCTAAGATTACCTATCATATTTTTATGCTTAGAATGTTGTAGTATGCTTTCTAAAATTACTTATCATGTTTTAGGAATGCTATTTCATGTTTAGAATGTTGTAGGATTAATTCTAAAATTCCTACCATGATTAGATTAGTCTATTTATGCTCAGAATGCTGTAGGACTCAATCTAAGAGTTTCCTACCATGTTTAGATTAATTCAATTATACTTAGAATGTTGTAGGACCCATGATAAAATTACTCACCATGTTAGAAGTATATATACATATATACTTAGGAAGGTCGAATGTTCATACTAGTAGTTACCCATGCTTAGTAAGACATTCATGCTTAGTAGTTATTCAAGCTTAATAAAGTCTCATGCTTGGATGATAGTAGAAAAGTTGTATACCATGTTAGTTTGATTGTAGGTAAGTGATATACCATGCTAGTTTAATCGTAGGTATGTGATATACCATGCTAGTTAAATTGTAGGTACGTGATATACCATGCTAGTTAAATTGTAGGTACGTGATATGCCATGCTAGTTTAATTGTAGGTATGTGATATACCATGTTAGTTTAATTGTAGGTAAGTGATATACCATGCTAGTTTAATCGTACGTATGTGATATACCATGCTAGTTAAATTGTAGGTATGTGATATACCATGCTAGTTAAATTGTAGGTATGTGATATGCCATGCTAGTTTAATTGTAGGTATGTGATATACCATGTTAGTTTAATTGTAGGTAAGTGATATACCATGCTAGTTTCAATTGTAAGTAAGATCTATGCCATGCTAGCTTAATTACAAGTAAGTTGTATGCCATGCTAGCTTAATTGTAAGTAAGTTGTAGGCCATGCTAGTTTAGATTGTAAGTAAGTTACATACCATGCTAGATTAAATGAATACTCATGTTTACATGATACCCATACTTAGATAAGTATTTGTCCATGCTATGTTAGTAGGTGATCATGCTTAGTCATCATTCATGCTAAGTAAGTAGGGGTCATGCTAATTATTGATCATGTGAGGTTAATGATATCCATGCTATGATATTCATGCTTAGATTAAAGAAGCTACCCATGGATAGTTGTAGTGATTTTATGTTGTGTTCTATACCATGCTAAAGATCAAATACATGCTTAGAATGTTGTAGGGATAGTGTTAGAATTACCTACTATGCCTTGGAGTGTTGCTTGTTCATACTAGTTTGAGTTGTGGTGATTAGTCATGATAAGTAGTAAGCTTTCATGCTCATTTGTAACCTATGCTTGACTATAGTGGACTTCATGTCTAGGTCGTAGTGATTTTTATGCTTAAGCTCGATATGAGCACAAGCATTAATCATATTCATACTTAGGAGTATCATGGTGAGTGGTTGTGTTATATGATTAGATTGTCGTAGGAAGATGCTTGCAATTGTATGTCATGCTTAAGGCGCTATAGGTTGAAGTAATGAGGATTGGGAAGACCTCTAGTGATAGTTAGTTCGATAAAGGCTGTTATGTCGCCTTCGGGTTCTTCCTTAGTAGAATACCGACCGTAGAACATTAGTAGACTCTTCTGTTGCTTCTAATAATAGGAGAACAAGTTTGCTAGTAGCACGTTTAGTTGCTTTTAAGATTGATTACCTGTATGGTTGTTTGCACATGGTTGTGCTCGTGCGTGCCCGTACGTAGCCGTGGGTCTCATACGTAGCTTACTTAGCTCGTATGTAGGTGGTTGTCTCGTACGCGGCTCGACCGGCCCGTGCGTAGCTGTTGGTCTCATACGCGGCTTATTTGGCTGGTATGTGCGTGGTTATCTCCTACAAGGTCCGCCTGGCTCGTAAGTAGTTATTGTTTCATACACAGCTTATTGGCTCGTATGTGGTTGTTACTCGTGTATAGCTTGTTAGCTAGTACACAGTTCGTTGTGCTCGTCTAGGGTGATATTACCACCCTAAGGGCTATCGACCGTCAAGACATATGTTTTCTTACCCTAAGGAACTGTGGAGGAGTCACTCCTTGTGTACCGTCGAATCTTAACCAGGGTAGGTTAATCGAGGACCGGAGTATAGACAAAATCCAAGTCTAGGGTAGCCGCATGCATGTATATTCGCACGGCGCAAGTCTTGGATCGATAAGCCACGAACCGGATCCTGAGGGATTCTGGTAAGTCTAGGTTGAGCAGCCTAGTAGAGTTGTCCTGCGAAGTCTACTTTAAAGGCCTAGCATGTTGAGTTTATAATATTGTCATCCCTAGGATTGTTCAAGTTAGGGACATCATTAGGATAGTGACTTACAAAGATCATTTTACTTAAACCCTTTTGCCGGGAGAGAGGAGTCGGTGGTAGGGGGACCCCCTTACACTAACTCCTCCCTTGAGGCAGATCATAGGTGGTGTATTGGGTTGTACCTTCCCGTCAAAGGGATACGCACGGTGCAGTCTCACAAGTTGAGGACACGAGTTGCGTATCTCGCTCTGTTAATTCCTGAAATACCGTGGCTGGGGTGCCACAGGATGCATGGTGCAGTCCTGCGCTTGCTAGACCCCAGAGGGTGCCAAAGGGTAGGCTTCGAGGTATCCTTTGCTTGCGAAACCCTATAGTTTGATTTTGGAACGATGCCCGATATACTAGGATCGAGTGAGGTCCGGCATGCCGGGTAGTAGTGGAAAACGGAGACACCATAAGCAGACTGCATGGGGGGACTTGACCCCTTCGGCAACCTCACAGAGTCAAGGAGTATTGTCAGGAACAGGTTGTGTACAATTAGAAGTTTATAACGCGGGTTAAATCCCTATATATGGAGAAACGGCTTGAGATGGAGTCGCTTGTAGTATGGGCTGCATGTTGCTTTCGGAAACTTGCTGACATTAGGATAGGAAGTGTCCTAGTTCTATTTTAAATACCGCATTAGAGTCTAGTCATAGCACTCACAAACACTTAAACTACACCAACACCATTGCTATATTTTGTATATTGTTTGGGAGATTCGCTACTATATGATCAGCCTTTAAGCGTCAGTGAATACTGACGTCCCTACTTCCATAGGTACTGGATCGCCAAAGTACAAAGGCAAAATTCAGGAGGACTCAAGGCAAGGAAAGCAAGGAGTCAGTGTTATGTTTAGTTCCGCTGCAGTATATGTATTGATTATGTATTAGTTGAGAAGTACTCTGATATAAGATGTTGAAGGTTGTAATATTTGGAAATGTAAAGGTAATATTGTAACTCTATTGTAAGGTATTACAGTTGTACAATATTCAGACTTGTAACATATTGTGTATTGAATAAAGGTTTTAAATTCTCCTGTTTTTCTGTGTATTGTGACTAATTGAAGAAAAGGTCTTGGCTCGTGTCACGGTTTCCCAGTGTTGGAAATCGGGGCGCTACAGGATACCTTCGAGAATACCCAAATCTTCAATTTCTAACTTCAAGAGGCTTTCTCCGCTGATGGGCGTCACCTTTTCTCTTGTTGACTACACACCTCAAAAGAGGCTTATCCATGCTCACCTGATAATTAACATTCTTCCTTGTTCCAGAAAAATAAAATATTCTCCTAAAACTTGATACAGCTTCCTGCTATCGTGATAGACAATATACTGAGCATAAGGAACATTCTCCATTACCTACTACCACAAGCCATCCTCATCAAGAATACCAAATCTACGATAATAACAAGGATTTTTCCTACTGCCTACTGACCAATCTGCATTGCATTCATTAATCCCATCCAGAATTCGACCATGCATCCTCTGTCGCAAGCAGAAATTTTGAATTCATGTTTGACTGGTCAACTGTAGGATAGACAACTGTATTGATAAACTACCGATATATAAGGTCGGACCAACCTCTACTACGGAAATAAAATCAAATGGATCTAATGAATTTAACATCGTCCACTCCTTGGATGTCATTATGACCAAAACCTTCCTTCCCTTTATAGCATTCATCACCTTATTTCTTCCCCGAGTGGTATTTTATTTCCATACCAAGCTGCCAAGGTACTCAAGCCACGTTTATTGCCTCCTACTAAAATCATTGCAATAACAAGTGTGTTAAACTCTTATGATCTGCAAAAAGTTAAAAACTATTCCTCGAATGAATAATGTCTCCATATCTTCAATTGCATACAACACTGCTGCCGATTTCAAATCTGCCTAAAATCACACTCTCTATGAGACCTCGACGACCCAAATATATATGGCACTAACCTGCCCTCATGCACCAACTGCACCTACCAGTACCACCAGCATCAATATATATATATATAGAGGCACTCCCTTCTCGGGGTATTCAAAACAGCATCTGTCGTTAATTCTTCCTTCAACTCTTGAAAATGTCTTTTTACCCTACACTGGTCATACGAACGGCACATTCCTCCAGGGAAACTGATTCATCGGTGCAGCAATAACAGAAAATCAAAGAACGAATCGCCCATAATAGACAGCCAAAAATAAGAAACTCAGAATTTCTGACACATTCGTGAGGTATCTCCCCTCTTTTCACCTCTGTAAATGTTTTCAGATCCACAGATACGCCTTCAGCAGACACAATGTGCCCTCAAAAATCACACTTCTCACTGCCAAAAATGAAAATTTACAAACCTTTCATACCGCTTCTAGTCCCAACGAGTCTACAACTCAGCTCTGAGGTGCCATCTATGCCCCTCCATACTGCGAAAATACACTAAATATCCTACATAAATACAATCATACCCTGTTAATATAAGGATGATAGGTCCAATTCGTCAAATTCATGAAAACTGCAAGGACGTTCGCCAGCCCGGAAGACATTATAGAAAACTTATACAATTCAGACCGAGTACGAAAAACAATTCCTGAGATGTTTTCCCCTCTTCAAGGATTATCTGATAGTACTCGGTGTGCAACTCTAATCGGGATTTTAGTGGCACTCCCCGCATCTAATCCAACAAAATATATATTCTCAACAACGAATATTTAATAGTCACTTTACTCCGTACACCTTCTCGGGGAACTACCTTCTTTGTTGCGGAAACTGTTGGCGCACCTTACGGCGTATCACTAAAACCGATATCCTTTATCAAAAACATCACCTCAAATTCTCTTTCACCTTTTCCATTCCTATGTGCTAGAGCACAAGCTGATTTAGAAATAGGAATCATACCAATTATCAAATCAACCTTGAACTCCAGAGTTCACCAAGGTGGGGGACCAAAAACCCCTTCGAATACATCAGAAACCTTGCAAACCACATCAACAATCTCAATCTTCACCTTAAATAATTCCACCGAACCCAACGGGCATAATTTTCATCGTCCAAGGCATTACATACAATCAAAACTGGATTTCATCGGGCTGTCTCACCCGAATCCTCCCTTCATCATATCCCAACTATGCATATGACCAGCATAACCCTTCACAACCAATCAATCTCCCCAAATATGGGATAAAACCATAACCACACATCACTCCACAGTCTATAAAATACACCCATAGGACATACGCCCATAGGACCCACACAAAATCTCCAGGGAATAGCCCCTTACGGCACACAGCAATCAATTTAATAGAATACTTCAATAGTACACAAATTCACACCGGGATTTCTACAGAGGTCAACCCATATGCAGGGCCATGAAAATAATGCTGACTCAAGGTCAGACCAAGGTCTAATGAGGATCGCACCATTCCATGATATAATCTATTCTTCAACAAAACACCTGCATTAAATACACTCTCTATCTCCAACTAAGCAATAATGAACCCATACTCACATGACAAGATCACTAGGATTAACAAAATTCCTAGTTAACCTAAGCTCTGATACCAAACTGTAACACCCCAAATTTTTTTTTTTTTTTTTTGAAAACTAAGCCTCCAAATTCAATTCTTTCAATTTCTCTATCACTTTAAACATAAACTAAGAAAATTATAATTCAAGGAAAATTTTGGCAGAGTTTTCCCTGTAAATTTTGCCCCGAAACACAAATAGCTTACGGAATTCTGCTCAAAATTCCATAGCTCACAATACAAGCAATAATTTTACGGGTTCCCAAGGCCAAAATGAGCAGAAACACATATGCAATATAATATAATGCACTGGGGGCCAAACTCATAACGGATTATCAAATATTCAATAAAAACCATAAATTTCTTTGAAAACATAAAAGATTTTTGTAAAAATTTAGGAAAACCTTTTTGAAAACCAACCACAGAACCCAATACTCCACAACGAGGTGGGTACGGGCTTTCTTACCTCATCGCAGCACTATATACCTATACTTTTATCATAATACAAAATAATACATCAAATATTCACCTTTCTACATATATTAAATACATAAATAATCTATCCTCTCAACGAAATATAATTCCTAACTCTAGAACTACCTCACCATGCTGCTAGCAACCTGCAGGAGAGTTAGGGTTGTCCACTCCCAGGGAAGGACCCCCCTAACCCCCAGAAAACATCAGGGGTTAGCCATTTCTGGTGTGAGTATAATCAATAATCTAATAAATGAATAAAATTGTATAAAGAAAATAATTTAAACTTACAACATCAAGTAAGAAGATACACCTTGAACATCTGAACTTAAAAACATCATCAATACGATTTTATATCAAAATACTCTTCAAATCTGCATCGAATTATAAAATTACCCAAAATTCACACATTCCACTATGTACTTCACATCAACCTAATATTCGTCCTTATTTTGTATTCGCACAATACAAATTTCCATTCAATTCATTCCTTTTCAATTTTGAATCCCCTAACCCGAATATTCATTCCTCCACAATTTTCATCATATTAGCATTTCGCTATTTATATAAATATCACTTACATGATGCTATTACATCTTTCTTTAATAACTATTTATATGGATACAAACTCATAACACAACCTACTTTCTGCATTAACCATTCTCCAAATACGGGTATTTATTTTATTGAAATATGACAAGTATCACTTCTTACATATAAGCTACTATTCTCATAATGCCACATTCATTCATGTCTTGGGATACAAATATAAAATCTCATTACACATTGCAATTAACTCACATTTCATCACATCATTAGCATATCACTTTACTGAATACTCATTCTCATTGTATCAAAAGCATGTTTTATAATTCATTCTCATCTCGTTATACCACTTAGTCACTACTCAATCTTATTGAGAATTACCTAACTTTCATTTTTACTTAATCGCGAAACACAATTTAGGGCCACAACATATCACACCCCATAGCCGATAGCTTGGGTAATAATCACTGCACCTCAAACACACGGTTTGGGTTATATCACATCATATCCCAAGCCAATAGCTTGGTTATTAATTACTTCAATCACTTATCATCTTCACTTTACTTAATCCTTCATTTCAATTAATCATTACCATTATCATACCAACTCACCCTGCAAATTATGCCAAGGCATGTAGTTCCCACAATTTCCACAGAAATAGCGGGCAGGTAGTTTCTTGACACAATTCCAAGGTGTTACAGCTCATATCAACCTGTTTTTCACTTTAATAATCATTCTTATTATACAATTACTTTATACTACTCATATAAACACATGTCTCTTTTACTTTTCCATTTGAAACTAACCACATACTAAAATTATCATTTCTTTTCATACACAACTCATAACTCATATCTCTTCATAATCATTTCATTCACAACCACTTTCTTTCACATTCTCAATTCACGTTCCACTTTCTTTACTCTTATATTTTTTTTACACTTAATTATTTTATTAGTTTTTCGACCAGTGAGCCACAGTATCCCAACATACTGAAAGCCGATAGCCCAGTAAATACGCGATTCGATGCTCTCCCAGAGTCTTACTCGTCCGAGGCTACGTCTTCCTCCTAGCCGAACTAGCGAGGGAACACCGCACCCCTAGTCCCACTAGGGTACTTCCTCGCGACGGCTGTCATCGAGGGAAAAAAACCACTAACCCCAGATAAACTGGGTACTTCCTCCCAGCCGAAGCCAGCGAGGCAAACACTCACCACTAGTCCCACTAGGGTGCTTCCTCGCGACGGCTGTCATCGAGGAAAAAAACCACTAACCCGAGATAAACTGGGTACTTCCTTCCAGCCAAAGCCAGCGAGGCAAACACTCACCACTAGTCCCACTAGGGTGCTTCCTCGCGACAGCTGTCATCGAGGAAAAACCGGGCCTCAAGCCGATAGCTTGGGCGATAAAACCACTTACCCCAAACATAGTTTGGGTCCACTATTCCCAAGCCGGCCCTTGGACGTTAGGAGGTCTAGCCCAAAACCCCAGGATTGCTGTAGGTACTGGTCAACAAAGCCATTTGTTATCAACATTAATCATTTCATCTTTTCATCTTACTAAATCAACATAAAGCATCACAGCTTTTAATTAAACAATTGTCACATCCTTGACTTTAATCTTGTGAATAATAACACATTTTATTAACACTTACCATCTTATCTTTTATCTTACCGTTTGATGCATATCCGACGTCCATGATATTAATTATCATCTCATTGTATCACATATACACATACACCATGTCATTTAACATAGAAACCATCAGGTCATAGTATTACACATCATAAATGCACCATATTATTTAATTTGCCATAACATCACCCATTATGAATACAACGCTGTTTACTACTTCATTAAATCACATATAGACATACACCAAGTTATATCATAAATAAAAGAATTATAAAGTGTTAGTCTGTATCGTAAGCGTATCAAAATATATAATTCATCACAGAATAATATCATATTATTGCCTATTAATTTACTTCAAACATAATTAAAATGTAAACATGTACCCAATTATTAATTTCATCAACTATTGCATCACACGTCATAATCATCTATATATATTACAAATATACACCACCCATGCGGGTTTCCCAGAAAAAGGGGCCAAATCATTTATTTTCTCTAATTAAATCTTATAATATCTAATTATAGCATACTAGCTCATACACCATACTCCATGTAATTATAATTACCTATAAGGGCCTATATGCCCCAAAACATGCACTGGATAAAAATATGCATAAACAATTTAAAATATTTAGTTTTTATACTTCAACACATCACAATAACATATAATATAGATTTTATATACTTAAAATAGTCAATTTCACCACATATCTCAAAAACCCATTTTGAATCCTTAAAAATCCGTATTTTCAATAAAAATCCACTTTTGGCATAACTCTCACAAAACATATCAAAAGGCCACGAAATTCGGCCACAATATAAAATATTTATAAATACACATACTCACCTGACAGATCGAACAAACGATGTCCCACGTCCATCCTGTAGCCAGTCGAAGTTCGACTTTTTCCACCTAAATAGGAAATTATAGGATCGATTAGCATGAAACTCAAAACTCGCCCTGCGGATCTCCAAATTCAAATCCGTCTTCACCCACATGTCGCAAATAACATATGTAGGCGAGCTACATCGACGGATTTCAAATTCGAATCCCGATACAAGAACTCACATATTGATCGGAGGCTTCCTAATAAGGAAATTTCCTATTTCCTAATTTCTTCAATCCCTTTGTCCTAATATCTCAAATTAGGGTTAACAACAATAATGAAACTCATCTACACCTCCGAATTCATCAAATTCTCACCTCTATATCGCGCGGGCATTTCACCGAACACCCGGCATGCACTTTTCACCTATAATCCATTTCACCCAATTTAATTGAGCCGGAAGCCTATAAAAATCATCCTAAATTCATATTAATACTTTCATAATACTCTACACCCTCATATGCATTTTCTACACTTATTTGGATCGAGTTTTCTACCCGATTTCATAAATCCTATAGTTCGAGTTTATGCCCAAAATCACTACTCCCCATTTTATTCTAACGGCTCACTACAATTTTTACTACCATACAAGAGATAATTCTTCTATATATATATATCTCTATTTTACAAACCCAAAACCTTAATTTACTAACAACTTACAAATTTCCTAAAAATTCGCTGATTTCTCACATCTACAATTTCCAACATCTCTAAATCTCTCTACCACAATAATCCTACTCAATAAAAATTAACCCAACTTAATTTTATACAATAAAATAGTTAGGGTTTACCTTCCCGAAATCCATTCGAAAATCCGATGCTACCACGATGTAGAGAATCCCTCATTTAGTCTACTCCTCAATTTAATTGGGAATCGACGAAGAATCGGAGGGGATTTGAGGTGGGGAAGCATCGGTCGATGGGTTTCAGGCCGCATGGTTCGATCGGGAAGAAGAAGAACGAAGGAGAAGGAAATGGGGTGGGGGTTCTTTTCGCTAGGGGTGAACGGAGAAGAAGGAAAGGAGGGAGGAGGAGAGGGCCGAGGGTGGGGGTTTCTCTGAGGTCGGGATCGAACTAGGAAGGGGAAGGAGGAAAGGAGAAGGAGAAGAGTGGGGGTTTTATGTAAAATAGATAAATAAATAATAGATAAATAAATAATGTTTGCTTCCACAAATTCATCTGTTTGCTTCCACACCCAAAATCTGCAGCAACAGATTGGCGTCGTCTGTGGAAAACAGAATCTTAATCAGGACCGTTCAAATTGGGCACGAATCTTAAAGCTGGGTAAAACGGTAATTTCACCTACAAACGGGTCCGAAATGGAAACTGAGTCTTTCCTTCAAAGCCCAATAACCCATATACGGATCTGTTATATTGGATATGAGTACCAACCCGTTACAGACCAGTTCAGAAGGATAAAGAGGAAGTCAGATTCGTTATTATCCCTAAGAGGCGGTTTTAACCACTTCTATCTATCCACAGTGGGAAGTAGAATTTGTTCTTGTCTCGAAACGGATCCCTACAACGACTATAAATACCCTTCTCCCCTGATGAACACATTATTATTCACTTTTTAGAGCAATAATCTTAATATAATTAGACATTTAAAAGCTCTATATATGGTATTTAACTCTTATTCTCTCTTTTCCATAGGAAACAGCGTAAAACAGCAAAACGAAGCAGATTCAGGACTTCAAAGATGATACACAGAAAAATGTAGAGGAACAGTTGACTTATTCCCAAGAGCAGTCGACTGGCCTGATCAAAGATGAAATCTACAGAAGTCTCGACTCAGTCGACTGGTCCAGAGATAAGTCGACTGGTCTGCGGCGGAGTAAACAAATTAAATCTTCAAAGATACACCTGCATCTAATTTCAAATCTATTTTGAATCAAGATTTTATGAAGCGAATCAAATCTAAAGACAGGGTATTTCCAAGTGGACGGGGTGAACGGATAAGGAAGGAAAGGAGAAAAGAGAAAGATATTAATCATCAAATCAAATAAAGAAGGATCTTCCTGAAAAAGTGGAAACCCTAATTCTCAGCCGTACTCTATAAATATCAGAAGAGGTCAACTTAGAAAAGGGGATCATCATATATATCTCTGGGAAGCGACTCAATCACCAAGTTCCTGAACAAACATCGAGAGCATCACTCCATCAACATCGAAGAAGGAGAGAGAAGATCCAGCAACCAGAAGGCAGTCGACTGTGTGACAGCCAGTCGACCATATTGCCGGAATCCATTAGTTTATTTCTTCTTCTCTCTTTATTCTTTTATGTTGATCATGTATTCAAACTTGTTAAGCAATAAAGTTATTATTATGTGGAACTAATTTCATAGTTGGGTAGATCGAAACCGTAGTTATGTAATGCTATTTTCTTCTGAACTCTTCTATGTTACTTATTGATTGAATCTAATTGAATTGGTATAGGTTTATGATAGTCAAACTAGTTTTCAAGACTGAGAGCAGTCGACTGAGGTGAGAGCCAGTCGACTGACGTACAGAACTTGGGAAGCTCAAGTTTGGATATCATTTATCTGAATCTGTTATATGAGCATATTGAGACGACCGAATCTCGTGCTCATAATTTGTAACAAAGGAATCTTTAGGGGTTCTTGGTTCAATCAACTTAGAGGATCTAGATCTGATACCAATTTCTAGAACTTTAAGTGTTTGTTCGTTTCCACTGTTCTTATGTTTTCTCTAAGTATAACTTAGTAGATACCATGCTAGATACTTACGGAAAGAAACGAATTAGAGTAGATACCATGCCTAATTCTTGGCTTAGGGAAACATTACTTTAAGGAGTAGATACCATGCCCTTGAAGTGAACAAACATGAGTAATTAGAAGTAAGTTCAGAAGGTAGCTTAGCATTATTAACTATTGGTGGAGATCAACAACCCAACTATTCAAGAGATATTTGTGATTCAACACCTCTCATCTTAGTTTTAATCTGTTAGTTCTTTTAGAATATTATGACAGCTCTTATTCATTTTTATTATTAGTTTTATTGATTAGTAAGTTGAGGTCTACAATCTCTGTGGGATCGACCCTTACTATTACTACGATTCTATAAACGATTCGTGCACTTGCGAGGTTTTATAATTTGTGTCTAGGTTTATCTATTTATTTAGGTATCTAGATTTCCAACAACAAGTTTTTGGCGCCGTTGCCGGGGAATTGTTTAGTATTTTAACTTACAAGTCAGTAGAATTTTTATTAGTTTTTCTTTTCTTTTATTAATAATTTTTCTTTTAGGTTACAGGACTTCGGTGAATGCACGGTAGACGATCACTTCGACCAGAGCTACTACCTATTGACGCAGAAACAGAACGAACTTTGCACAAACTAGGTAAGCTAGTTGCAACCAACCAGTCGACTGCTGTACGGACCCAGTCGACTGCACAGAGACAAATTTCACAGGAAGGAATGGCTGAAGAAATACAAAATCGAGTGCCAATGCAGGACAAATTCACTCCTAAGAATATTGAGCAACCTTCCTGCATTGCTTTTCAACCTAATGCCACAGGGAACATGCACCTATCTCCTCATTTACTTAGTATGGTTCCCCACTTTAGTGGCAAACCAGATGAAGAGCCTCATCTTCACCTGTAAGACTTTTTCGATCTTTGCAGGACACAAAGCGTCCAAGGGCTTACCGCTGAACAAATCAGGTTAATCTTGTTTCCTTTTTCTTTAAAACTTAATGCTAAGTTGTGGTATAATTCTTTGGAACCAGGATCAATTAATTCATGGGAGCAATTGGCAACGAAATTTTTGAAAGAGTTCTTTCCAGCCCAGAAAACCAAATAGCTAAAAAGGGAGATTCAACTCTTCCAACAAAAAGATGGAGATCTATTCTTCGAAGCATGGAAGGACTTCAAGAGCAAGCTTCTCAAGTGTCCTACTCACAATCTGCCTAAGGATGATCAGGTACAAGCTTTTTATGAAGGTTTAAATGACACTAACAAAGCAATTGTTGATGCAGCTTGCAATGGAATTTTGATGAGGAAAAGTGGAGAAGAAGCCATTGAACTTTTTGAAGAACTCAGCGAGAACTCCCAACAATTCTCAACAAGAAGGGGACCTACAAAAAAACAGGGAGTTTACGAAATCTCTAATAGCAATAACATTCAATTAGAAATGGCAAACATGAATAAGAAAATTGATATGCTTGTTAATGCAATGTCGACAATGGGTGGAGTTAAAAATCAAACAAATGAAATGTGTGCAATTTGCTCGCATTTAGATCATACAACTGATACATGTCCCATGTCTACTTTTACAGATCAGGAGCATGCGAACTATGTGGGTCGAGGAGTGTTTCCACCAAAGAACAATCCATACTCGAACACATATAACCCAGGATGGAGGAATCATCCAAACTTCTCATGGAGCAATAATCAAAATAATCAAGGGAATCAATTCACACAAGGACATGCACGAAACCCTCAGATGGGAAGTGGGTTTGATCGACCAGCCCCAGAACAGAAGAAGTTGGATTTTGAGTCCACCGTTCTTCAATTGCTCCAACAACAACATCAAACAAGCAACCAACAAGGACAAGCGATTCAGAAGTTAGAAACACAAATTGGTCAGATTGCAAAAGAGTTAAGCGAACGAAAGGCAGGAGAACTCCCTTCACAAACCATACCAAACCCAGGAGGTCAAGAACAGCTCCAAGCAGTCACAACCCTAAGAAATGGTAAGACAATTGACAACATGATTGGAACACATACAGACAAACCAGATACACAACCATCAAAAGCTTTGGGTTCAAGTAAGGTAAGTGAAAAAGTAGGGACAATTCCACCACCATTCCCTCAAAGGTTAGTCAATAAAAAGAAAGAACAACATTTATTTGACGTCTTTGAAACTCTCAAAAAGGTAGAAATTAATATCCCCCTACTTGATGCTATTAAACAAATTCCTTCTTATGCCAAATTTTTGAAAGACTGTTGTACTCACAAAAGAACATTTCAGGTTAAGGAGGATGTGGCCTTGACAGAAGAAGTGAGTGCTATTTTATTAAGAAAATTACCACCTAAACTGAAGGATCCAGGTAGTTTTACCATTCCTTGCAAGGTTGGTGAGCACTTCTTTGAAAAGGCACTGCTAGACTTGGGAGCAAGCATCAACCTTCTTCCTTATTCTGTTTACGAAAAGCTTGGATTGGGGGAACTCAAGCCAACATCCATCACTTTGCAATTGGCTGATCGCAGCATAAAAAGACCTAGAGGTATTTTAGAAGATGTCCTAGTTCAGGTAAATGATTTTATTTTGCCTGCTGATTTTGTTGTGTTAGATATGGAGGAATCTTCTATGTCATCATCTCTACCGATCATATTAGGTAGGCCCTTTATGAGTACAGCTGATATAAAAATTTGTGTTAAAAATGGTATTATAAGTATGAAGATAAACGGAGAAAAAGTGGAATTTAAAATGTTTGATACATTAAAATTACCACAAGATGATCATGAATGCTATAATATTGATGTGGTGCAGGAGATTGTTGATCAAACATTTCAGGTACATAGCGTTGAACCACTTCAAGCCACAATCACTCAATCTCTAACTTTATCTCATGTTGAACAGGAATACGATGACTGGAGGATTGCAGAGACAGTACATCACCTTGAAACTCCACAGTCATATTCAGGTAAGCCTGCACCTTTATTTGAAAAATTGGTGTCTGATAAAAATTGTTCTTCTACAGATCAGGCGACTGATGAACAGAGTAAGTCGACTGGTGTTCTAACCAGTCGACCAAACCCAGACACCCAGAACAAGTCGACTGCTGACATGGACCAGTCGACTGTACAGAAGCGTCCCGACATAGAACTCAAGCAGCTGCCCGATCATTTGAAACATGCATTTTTGGACGAGAACCAGACACTGCCGGTGATAATTGCTGCAAACTTAAATGCACAGGAAGAAGAAAAGCTGCTGAAGGTATTGCGAGAACACAAAAATGCAATAGGATGGACCATTGCAGACATCAAAGGAATAAGTCCATCCAAGTGCATGCATAGAATACTCCTTGAGAACGATGCAAAACCTAGCAGGGAGGCACAGAGAAGGCTGAACCCCAACATGAAGGAAGTGGTAAGAGCAGAAATTTTGAAGCTACTAGATGTTGGCATCATCTATCCTATCTCAGACAGCAAATGGGTAAGTCCTATACATGTAGTACCTAAGAAAAGTGGAGTTACAGTGGTAACAAATGAAGAGAATGAACTTATCCCAACAAGAGTAACCACAGGATGGAGGGTATGCATTGACTATAGGAAGTTGAATAATGAAACCAGGAAAGATCACTTCCCTCTTCCTTTTATTGATCAAATGTTAGAAAGATTAGCAGGATATAGTCATTATTGTTTTCTAGATGGTTATAGTGGCTATAATCAAATTGCTATTGCTCCAGAAGATCAAGAAAAGACCACTTTTACATGCCCTTTTGGTACTTTTGCTTACAGGAGGATGCCTTTTGGATTGTGCAATGCTCCAGCTACATTTCAAAGATGCATGATGAGCATATTTTCAGATATGGTGGAAAGGTTTATTGAGGTATTTATGGATGACTTTAGTGTTTTTGGATCTTGTTTTGATGAATGCCTTAACCATTTGTAGCTTGTTCTTAAAAGATGTGAAGAATGCAATTTAGTGCTGAATTGGGAAAAGTGCCATTTTATGGTACAACAAGGTATTGTTTTGGGGCATGTTGTGTCAAAAAGAGGCATAGAGGTAGACAAAGCAAAAATAGATATAATATCCAAACTGCCCCCTCCAACTACAGTTAAGGGTATTAGGAGTTTTCTTGGACATGCAGGGTTCTATAGACGATTTATAAAAGATTTCTCCAAAATATCCAAACCCCTTTGTGATTTGTTGGCTAAGGATGTTGAATTCACATGGACAGAAGAGTGCACTAATGCTTTTATTACATTGAAAACTCTTCTCATTTCTGCACCTATTGTCATGGCACCAGATTGGAGCCATCCTTTTGAGCTCATGTGTGATGCAAGTGATTATGCCTTAGGGGCTGTTTTAGGTCAAAGAATCAATAAGAAACCCCATGTTATTTACTATGCTTCTCGAACTCTAAACGATGCACAGCTAAATTATTCTACCACCGAAAAAGAAATGTTAGCTGTTATTTTTGCTGTAGAGAAGTTTAGATCATATTTAATTGGTTCTAAAGTTATTGTTTTCACTGACCATGCTGCTTTGAGATATTTGTTGGCTAAAAAGGAAGCTAAGCCTAGGTTGATCAGATGGGTGCTGATGCTTCAAGAATTTGATCTTGAGATTAGAGACAAGAAAGGATGCGACAATGTTGTGGCAGATCACATGTCCAGACTACTTCAGGAGGAAGAGAGAATTGTGCCCCCGCTGAATGAAAATTTCCCAGATGAACATCTATTTGAAATAAATGTTCAAACTCTCGGGGCAGTCGACTGGTCCTTCCACCAGTCGACTGGACTCTCTGAACAGTTTCCCTGGTTTGCTGATATTGTCAATTTTTTAACTGCTCATGTTTTTCCTCCAGGTATGACACATCAGGAAAGGAAAAGATTGGTGGATCTGAGCAAACACTATTATTGGGATGATCCTTATTTATTCAAATTTTGCTCTGATCAAATTATAAGAAGATGTGTGGCAGACGAGGAACAAAGGAGTATTCTACAACATTGCCACCAATATGCATGTGGAGGACATTTTGGGCCAAAGAGAACAGCACTTAACGTATTGCAATCTGGTTTTTATTGGCCTAAAGTATTCAAAGATGCTTTTTCTTTTTGCAGGACTTGCGACAAATGCCAAAGGACAGGCAACATCTCTTCCAGAAATCAAATGCCACTACACAACATACAAGTAATCGAGCTTTTCGATGTTTGGGGAATCGACTTCATGGGTCCATTTCCTAACTCATTTGGTTATTTATATATACTTGTTGGTGTGGATTATGTGTCTAAATGGGTCGAGGCTGTCCCCTCACGAACTAATGATCACAAAGTTGTTGTCAAGTTTTTGCAGGAGAATATTTTCACTAGGTTTGGTACACCACGAGCAATAATAACTGATGGAGGGAGCCACTTCAATAACTACCCATTTGCTTCTTTGATGAAGAAATATGGGATTACACATAGAGTGGGAACTCCATATCATCCTCAAACCAGTGGGCAGGTGGAGATTAGCAACAGAGAGATCAAGAGCATCTTGGAAAAGACAGTCAATACAAGCAGAAGGGATTGGTCACTACGCTTGAACGATGCATTATGGGCTTACAGAACCGCTTTCAAGACACCCATTGGCATGTCACCATACCGTTTGGTCTTTGGAAAAGCATGTCATCTGCCGGTAGAATTGGAACACAGAGCTTATTGGGCTATCAAAAAGTTCAACTTTGATATGAAACAGGCAGGTGACAAAAGGAGATTGCAATTAAATGAGCTTGAAGAATTGAGGCACGATGCATATGAAAATGCAAATTTGTACAAGGAAAGAACCAAGTTGTATCATGATAAACAATTAGCAAGGAAGGAGTTTTATGAAGGACAAAAGGTATTGATCTACAACTCAAGATTAAGACTCTTTCCAGGCAAGCTTAAGTCACGATGGTATGGACCATATATTGTCACAAAAGTCTTTCCACATGGTGCATTGGAAGTTCACAGTGAAGAAAAAAAATCAAACATTCAAGGTGAACGGGCATAGAGCGAAGCCATACATAGAGATGAGTCTAGAACCGCAAGAGGAAGATGTGAATCTTCAAACCATTCAATACATAGCATGACTTCATCAAGTCTAGCTGAAGACAGAAAACACAGCGCTTATTGGGAGGCAACCCAACTTTCAGGGGAGTATTTACACTTTCCCTTTATTTTATTCATTATTATTTTTCTTTTAGTTATTTTCAGTATCTCCTTACTAGATGGTGACACATGCCTATTTTTATATTTTCTTTCGAACATTGAGGACAATGTTCCATCTAAGTGTGGGGGTATTAGTTAGTTATATTTGGAATCTTTTGAATTTTTTTTAGGATAAACAATTTCTTATAAAGTAAGAGTAAGGATACTTATTTACTTTAGGATTGTTGAGTTTCATAATTCCCTACAAAATTGTGCGAGTCATGCGATTATACATAATAAACAAATGTGATGCTTTTTCTGATAATTATTCCCTTTAGATCTAGTCCTAAATCGAGTTTAAGTAAATAGAGTGATACAATATATGTATATATTTGAATAAAGTCAGTCTACTCCAATGTTTTGAGCGCTTAGTAACTAGGGGTATTCATCACCAATGTTTACCTTTACGCCAAACGGCAACTTGAAATATGAGTATGCAAAGCACTTTAATGTTTGTGACTTGTTGAGTAACCGGGTGGATACATCACAAATGTTTCGCATTCGCGTCAAAAGACAAGTGACAACTTTAAAGAAGAGACTAAAAAAAAAAAAAAAAAAAAAAAAAAAAAAAAAAAAACCTCTAGTTTGCTACTGGATTTGTAGTAGAGAAAAGGGATAATCACAGACTGAGTAGTTGCATACTATAACTACATTAATCGCATGACAAATATGATTAAGTTTGGGGATTATGACTGAACAATTGCACTAGAGAAAGTGGGTATGTTCAATTTTACTTTATCTGAAATTGTTTGTAGTTTTATATTTTTCATTTTGATGTCCACATAATAAGAAATCTTGATGGTTGAGTTTATTCTGATTATTACTCCCTTGTTCATAAATTCACTTTTTGCTTGAGGACAAGCAAAAGCTAAGTGTGGGGGTATTTGATGAACACATTATTATTCACTTTTTAGAGCAATAATCTTAATATAATTAGACATTTAAAAGCTCTATATATGGTATTTAACTCTTATTCTCTCTTTTCCATAGGAAACAGCGTAAAACAGCAAAACGAAGCAGATTCAGGACTTCAAAGATGATACACAGAAAAATGTAGAGGAACAGTCGACTTATTCCCAAGAGCAGTCGACTGGCCTGATCAAAGATGAAATCTACAGAAGTCTCGACTCAGTCGACTGGTCCAGAGATAAGTCGACTGGTCTGCGGCGGAGTAAACAAATTAAATCTTCAAAGATACACCTGCATCTAATTTCAAATCTATTTTGAATCAAGATTTTATGAAGCGAATCAAATCTAAAGACAGGGTATTTCCAAGTGGACGGGGTGAACGGATAAGGAAGGAAAGGAGAAAAGAGAAAGATATTAATCATCAAATCAAATAAAGAAGGATCTTCCTGAAAAAGTGGAAACCCTAATTCTCAGCCGTACTCTATAAATATCAGAAGAGGTCAACTTAGAAAAGGGGATCATCATATATATCTCTGGGAAGCGACTCAATCACCAAGTTCCTGAACAAACATCGAGAGCATCACTCCATCAACATCGAAGAAGGAGAGAGAAGATCCAGCAACCAGAAGGCAGTCGACTGTGTGACAGCCAGTCGACCATATTGCCGGAATCCATTAGTTTATTTCTTCTTCTCTCTTTATTCTTTTATGTTGATCATGTATTCAAACTTGTTAAGCAATAAAGTTATTATTATGTGGAACTAATTTCATAGTTGGGTAGATCGAAACCGTAGTTATGTAATGCTATTTTCTTCTGAACTCTTCTATGTTACTTATTGATTGAATCTAATTGAATTGGTATAGGTTTATGATAGTCAAACTAGTTTTCAAGACTGAGAGCAGTCGACTGAGGTGAGAGCCAGTCGACTGACGTACAGAACTTGGGAAGCTCAAGTTTGGATATCATTTATCTGAATCTGTTATATGAGCATATTGAGACGACCGAATCTCGTGCTCATAATTTGTAACAAAGGAATCTTTAGGGGTTCTTGGTTCAATCAACTTAGAGGATCTAGATCTGATACCAATTTCTAGAACTTTAAGTGTTTGTTCGTTTCCACTGTTCTTATGTTTTCTCTAAGTATAACTTAGTAGATACCATGCTAGATACTTACGGAAAGAAACGAATTAGAGTAGATACCATGCCTAATTCTTGGCTTAGGGAAACATTACTTTAAGGAGTAGATACCATGCCCTTGAAGTGAACAAACATGAGTAATTAGAAGTAAGTTCAGAAGGTAGCTTAGCATTATTAACTATTGGTGGAGATCAACAACCCAACTATTCAAGAGATATTTGTGATTCAACACCTCTCATCTTAGTTTTAATCTGTTAGTTCTTTTAGAATATTATGACAGCTCTTATTCATTTTTATTATTAGTTTTATTGATTAGTAAGTTGAGGTCTACAATCTCTGTGGGATCGACCCTTGCTATTACTACGATTCTATAAACGATTCGTGCACTTGCGAGGTTTTATAATTTGTGTCTAGGTTTATCTATTTATTTAGGTATCTAGATTTCCAACAACATCCCCCCACCGTTATAAGGTAATGAATCTTTTCTTACCTAAAGCTCTTTCTTAATCTTTGATGATTACTGACAAGAGCGTCGGAGGATTCGTCGGGATCCATCCCGGTGTATCGAACTTCGTGCAGGTTCGCGGCAGCGGTAAGGAACAAGTCAACACATAGGTGGGGTCAACAAGTTCGCCTTACTGTTTTCCTCAAAGAACTCACAAATTCATGTTTGCTCCCACACCCGAAATCTGCAGCAACGAGTGTCACACCTCGCCTCTCAAAAAGGAATACGAAATATGGATACGTAACAAAGTCCAGCAAATGGCTTTCACCATTCATAAGCTGTAAGGATCTTTTCAACAGTACACTGGAATAAACAAGAATAGACAGGAATTAATCAACCACGCATGCATGAATCAAATTTCTAAATTAACAGATTTACTTGAAAACAAAATATATAATTCTCAAATAACTAGATCTGGAAACAAGTTATAAGTTCTGGGACAAAGTGCCCATTACAAGATCCAAGTAGCAATGAATACAATTTATTCAAAAGAGGAAAATAACTCAAGCCGAACTCTAGCCAGGCCTAAACAAGAACATCGCATCAAGTTTAGCCAAAGAAAAAATGCTCCTACCAACTATCCCACCTTCCTCCTCCTTCAGCGCCAGCACCAGCCGTCCTTTCCTCCAACTCCACCGTCCCTCCCCTAAACCTTAAAACCTCAGCCTTCAAACTATCTTCCTTCTGACCACATCCACCGCTGCCCTATTCCTGACCTTCCCCTTGATCTCTGAACTCCACACATCTCCCCTCTCTCACCCTTCACCCTGTTGCTACTGCGCTGAGTTCCAAATACCGCACAACCAACATGCTCTCACACCTAGAGATGAGTAGGTGCGGGCCCAATGAGAGGGTCCGACACCCACAAACCCCTAAACCTCCTCCTAGCTCTACGATTGCGGCTTCAACTACTGCATTAACCTCTACAAATCCTGAGAATCCCCTACCAGCTCTACCCCCAGTCACGTACCTAGATGCCGTGAAGGCCCCAACAGAGACTGCACTGGTTCCCCCCCATCTTGACTCTCACTCCGGTGAGAGAGGAAAGCGAGAGCTCAGAAGAGATCACTCCCCAACTGTAACCCCTGTTTTTCACTTTTGGTATTTTTGAGGGTATTTTTCATTTTTGTGAATTAATATTTTTCATTGTATTTTTCGGAATAATAAGTTTAATTATTTTTATTCTATAATAGTTTTCTGGAAGTTTTGACTTTCTTTTGTTGATTGTGCGCCGTTTGGCCGTTTTTCGACATTTTGAGCTCTTGTTCTCAATTTCTTGATTCCGTTCATGTATAAATATTATTTTAGGGTCATGGCAAATTTTTAGGAGAGTTTTGATCAATTTGAGATTTTTTTGGCCTTAAGGAGATTTTTAGGAGCCATAGGATTCATTGTACTTTGTATCCTCATTTGAAATCTACCCAATATCCATTATCCAATTGTATACCTATTGTTTCCTACTGATATCCACTACCCACTAACCCACATTTGATCTCCTATATATACCCCTAATACAAATTAATCCCTAACCCTAATTCTCTCTCCCTCTCCTATTTGGCATCCCGGCCTCCCCCTCGCTTTGTATTCCCAGCCAGCCTTCCAACATCCCAGGCCGACCTACCCTTGCCCTCTCCAACCATAGCCGACCACTTATAACTCTTCCACCCATCCTTTTATACTACTTCGCTTCATAAAATACCTCGTCTCTCATCTTTTTGTGACCGGCCAAGCATCAAATCAGCACCATACGACCCCAAGTCAGTGAACAACACCTCTCTTCTCTGATTTGAGTTGTGGGCATCTCCCACTTTGGTTCGTGTGTCAAAGAGATCAACCGTTGGCGCGTTTTGTTCGTGGGTTTCGCTCGAAATCGCGTTAGAAGGCGTCTTGCTCGTGGGTTTTCTTGGCTAGGCTTGGATTCATCGCGATCTTCATCACAAAGAGGCAAGTAACTTGTACTTAAATTTCTTAGGTTGATACAAGTCGAAAGTTCACACATAGGATAGTTTGAGACTAGAGACGGCCAAAGATCATATTTTTATTTATGGGTTTCGTCTCTATTGTTCAAAACAGGCCATAGATGACTTAGGACATGGAGTTTGATAGGTTTGTGCCATAGGATTCACCCAAACGCGATTTTGATTGCGTATGCGACATATTGTGTGCCCGATATATGTTGAACACCCATATGAGAAATATTAGATTTTGACATGTTAGAAATCCTTAGATATTACATTTGGATACTGGGTAGATAGTGTTTTGAATTTGGAAGAGTTTGGGTTATTTTTGTAGAAGTTATGACGTTTTGAAGTTTGGTTGAGAAATCTGGAAATTTGGATTTGAACTGGATTGATTGCTGTTTTTACCTGGATTAGAATCCGAATCTCAACATGGCTATTTCTGAGTAATTTGTAGATAATTGAATCTAATTTCTAATCCCACTAGTTTCACCCCGTTTGGAGTTTGTATGAATTATTTATGATTATTTTAGTAACTGTATGCCGGTAGTTCCCAGATTCATTTCGGGGTAGATTTTATCACCAATTTATTTTCAAGATCCAAGTTAGACATAATTTCATGCCACAAGACTTTCTCCATTGTTTCAACATGATGTTAGGTAGTTCCCAGATTTATGTGGTATTTTAAAGACGAGTTTTGAGCGATGTCTTATATTCTTTTCTAGAGATCACTTTTGCTGTAAACTGCGTGTGGTTGTATGTTGAATGCCGTGTTCGCCTTATTTCTATTTACTGTATGGAAATATTATAAGTTGGGTAAATTTTTCTACTTTCACCCCGTTTTGGCGGAAGTGGATTTCGATGCGCTGTTTGCATGTTGTGTTCAATTTTGTACAGCAGTGTTGAGGAATTCCAGATCCATCAAAACCGTGTTTTGTGTTATTTTTCATTTTTGACAACATATCTATACTTTCTGGAAAAATATGAAAATTTATATTTTGAGACTATACATATAGGGGATTACCCCAGAATTTTCGTGGATTTATTTGATGATTTTACCTGCTGTTTTCATGTGGTTTAAGTTATTTTCCTGTTTTCTGGCTATACATGAAAACTGTGTTGAATTGTGTTTTGAGTCGAGATGTTGTGAAATAGCATATGAATTTATTATACCCGTTAGAAGCGTGTGGAAGTCTAGTTTCCAGATCCTTCGACGGATCATGATTTGCATGCCTGTAGGTCTTTGGATCACTGTTTTTGTACAGACTGGTCTTGCTGTCCTGATTATAATCATACACTAAGTTGCTCGTATTTATGAATGTTTGGTACCTATACTTGCTGATCTAATTCCCTGAGTCTAATCCTGATTATGACCTGTTAGTTTGACATTATTTAGTACACTCTCATGCCTGTTGATGATCTTAATAATAAAAGTAACTAAGCCAGGGTTTAAGGGAAGATTCTATTAGTGGAAAAAATAGAAATGTGTACTTGGAAGAGGACTAGTGTCCTACCTGTCTGTTTACCTGTTACTGACCCTGTCTACATTGCTTCTTATGTAAGAAGGTGTAGAGTAGAAGAGAGCCACTGGGTTCTGCCTGTTTCCTGTACCCAAGTACGTTGCTCTATGGACTCCACTATGAAAATCTTACTAAGCGAAATTGTTTGTTGTAGCAACCATGTAGTAAAAACTGGGATGCATGTCGTGCTAGCTAGATAGTTAATAAAAAGATTAGACTTAACATAACCTGATTAATCTGATTATCCTGATTATCATGTTACCTGTTTACTTGTTACATGATTACCTGATTATCCTGTTACCTGTTTTCCTGATACTTGATACATGATTACATGATTACCTGAATACCTGATAATTATACATGTTACCTGTTTAACTGTTGACACTTGACATATGTTTACCTATACCTGTTAGTATATCCTGTGGTTAGATAGTGTCCATGTGCTTGTATCCTATTCTATTTGTGACTCAGACTTGCCATTGACGGGTACTGTGTTTTCTCTTTTCCTTTTTCCTACATTCGATGATTTGCAGATTATGGTGGACAGATTCAAGAAGGTACTGGTGGCTTGCAATATTAGTTACTGATTATTATTTCTGTTTCCTGATAGAACATTTTCTGTATTCGCGAGACTTGAAATATTTCTGTATTTGAGACTTGAGTATTATTTGTATTTGGGCAATGTGACCTAGAATATTTGTTTTCCGGACTCAGTTTTATTTGAGAACAAGATATTTGATTTCAATTAATTCCTGTTGGTGAAGTTATCTCAATGATGCATGTTGGTTCCACTCTTTGCTTCCGACTGTGATATATTGTCTCTGATATATGTTGACTCTGATATACTGCCTGTGATATGTTGTAAGATTTCTGAAACAGCTTAAGGATGATTATATTCATTCGCTGGGCTTGTGTTACGTGCCCGTAATCTGTATTTTTGGGAAGCGGGGCGTGACAGGGTTTTTAGTGGTATCAGAGCACCAGGTTTGGCTAATGTATTAGTTGCCTAATATATTAGACAAGCTTGGCTCGAACTGGAATCTGCACAACATTTCACCAACCATGCATGCAAAATTGAAATATGACACCCACACAGAATCTAAATGCTAACTGTTTTCGGTTTGTGCAGACTGTGGCTCGTAAGGGTTCTACCTCTGAATCTCAAGCTGATCTGGTTGAGGCTGTCACTGCTGTGCTTGAGCGGTTGATTAATTAGCAGCAAAACCACAATGATCTGGTGATGGCTGCACTTGAAGCTGCTCGGGTTCCGCCTCCTGTTGCGCCTGTGCAGGCAACTCTTCCGCCTCGCCCAGGGACTGTTACGGACTTTATGAGGCTGCATCCCGATCGTTTTTCCGGCACTGAGATGCCTTTGGAGGCTGAACAGTGGCTGATCCGGACGGAGCATTTGTTGGCAGCAGCTCGTGTTGCAGAGGCTGATCGGGTGGACGTTGTATCCATCCAGCTGGAGGATTTAGCGCATATCTGGTGGATGGCTGAGTCTGAGCGCCTGGTGAAGCCTATTGCTTGGGCTACCTTTACTCGGGGATTCTTGGAGAAGTTCTTCCCCAACAGTACTCGGGTTGAGGTGGAACAGCAATTCCTGGCCCTAAAACAGGTTAAGTCGTTGTTCAATTCTGGATTTATTACAATATTGCATGGATAATTATGAATGTTGTAACATGGACTTCTTGCAACAGGGTTCCAGGACAGTGGATGAGTACGCTGCTGAGTTTACGAGGCTTAGCCGCTTCGCTGCCGTTCTTGTGGCAACCGAAGAGGATAGGGCTCGCAGGTTCACTAATGGGCTTGAGCAGGATATCAAGAGGCATCTGGTCTCTCTTCGTCTGCGTACTTATGCTGAGGCCCTTGAAGCAGCTCGAGCTCAGGAGCAAGCTCGTGGTGATTCGTCCCTTTCTCAGTGGACTGTTTCGCATTCTACTGCAAGATCTGGTGGTCCTATCCGAAGGCCTGTTCCCACCCATCCATTCAGGGCAACTCCTTACTTTGTTGCTGGTTCTCAGAGGAAGGCTTACTGTGACTTCTATCGATTTCCTGGGCATGATCGCAAGGAATGTAGGCGCGCAAATTGCCGATGCTTTAGGTGTGGTTCTACTGAGCATGGAGTGCGAGATTGTCCCCAAGTATTTCAACCGATGGCTCTTCCAGTCAGGGGTCCTAATCAGCAGGCAGGTCCAACTCGTGGTCCAGTTAGGCCACCACTTCCTCCTCAACGCCAGATTGTCAGTCAAGGGACCACTGTTCCGAGGAGAGGACAAGCTTTCAACTTGACTGCCGCAGATGCTGAGACTGCTGAAGGAGTTGTGGCAGGTATATTTATTTTTATTTTTATTGCTTGATGTTCTGTTCCTTTTATTTGTTCCCTTAGCGTTGCTTTGCTTCTTTGCTTTGTTTCCCTGCATTGTTGTTCTCACCTCACCCTTGGTCTTCTACGCTTTTCCTTGATTTGATTTCTGTTAGGTATCATCCTTGTTTGCTCTTTTCCTGCATATGTTCTCTTTGATTCTGGGGCAACCCATTCATTTGTCTCCTCTCGATTTGTCGCTCGCCATCAGTTAGAATGCAGCAACATGTCAGAGGCTTGGAATATCGTGATGGGTGGAGGAATTGTCAGTTGTTCCCGTGAGGGCAGGCAATGTTCCATTGCTATTGGAGATGCAGATTTCAAAGCCAACCTGATTATAATTGGAAGTTCAGGATTCGATGTCATTCTTGGTATGGATTGGTTGGGAGAAGCCCATGCCTTTATTGATTGCCGTGCCAAGAAAGTTATCTTCAAAATTCCAAATCGGGCAGAATTTGAGTTCCATGCCGAAGAATCTTCTCTTGGTCGAACAAAGACTGCAGTTGAGCAGGTGGATTGTGCAATGGAATTGCAATCAGGCTGTGAGGCTGCGCCTCTTGTCGTTCGGGATTTCTTGGATGTTTTTCCAGATGAATTGCCTGGCTTACCCCCTGATAGGGAAGTGGAGTTTGGTATTGATGTTCAGCCTGGAACAGAGCCGATATCGAAGAGTTCCTACAGGATGGCACCGGTTGAGCTGGCAAAGCTTAAGGTGCAGATTCAGCAGTTGCTTGATTTGGATTTCATCAGACCTAATGTTTTGCCTTGGGGTGCTCCAGTCCTTTTTGTTGATAAGAAGGATGGAAGTCGTCGGATGTGCATGGATTACCGAGAGCTGAACAGAGTTACGGTGAAGAATCGGTATCCGTTGCCCAGGATTGATTATTTGTTTGATCAGTTGAGTGGGGCTTCTGTTTTCTCGAAGTTGAATCTTCGTTCTGGATATCACCAAGTTAAGGTGAAGGCTGCAGATATACCGAAGATTGCTTTCAGGACTAGATACGGACACTATGAGTATCTTGTGATGCCGTTCGGAGTCACGAATGCGCCAGCTGTATTCATGAGTCTTATGAATCGGGTGTTCTCGCAGTATCTGGATAAGTTCGTGGTGGTCTTCATTGATGATATTTTGGTGTATTCTAAGAATCGGGAAGATCATGCTGAGCATCTTAGAGTGGTTCTGCAGACTATGAGAGAGCATCAACTCTATGGGAAACTGAGCAAGTGTGAGTTTTGGCTCGACAGGATTTATTTCTTGGGACATATTGTTTCTGGCGATGGTATTTCGGTGGATCCTGCCAAGATTGAGGCTGTGAAGGATTGGCCTAAACCCAAGTCAGTTTCAGAAGTCAGGAGTTTTCTTGGTTTGGCTGGCTATTATCGGAAGTTCGTCCAGGATTTTTCGAAGATAGCAGGACCTTTGACTAAATTGACTGGGAAGGATCAGAAGTTTTGTTGGTCTGATGAGTGCAATGTGGCTTTTATTGAGTTGAAGGACAGACTGACGTCAGCACCTGTATTGACTATTCCAGATGGTTCAGGCAGATTTGTAGTTTATTGTGATGCTTCTGGTAAGGGTCTTGGAGCAGTTCTTATGCAGAAGGGCCGTGTTGTTGCGTATGCATCAAGGCAGTTAAGGCCGCATGAGAAGAACTATCCTACTCATGACTTGGAGTTAGCGGCAGTGATTTTTGCTTTGAAGCTGTGGAGGCATTATTTGCTTGGAGACCGAGTGGAGATCTTTACAGACCACAAAAGTCTCAAGTACGTCTTCACCTAGAAGGAGTTGAACATGAGGCAAAGGCGTTGGTTGGAACTTATGGCCAATTATGACATCAGTTTGCAATACCATCCTGGTAGAGTAAACTTGGTGCCTGATGCATTGAGCAGGAGACCAGCGGTTTCGTTTCTTACTCAGCAGAGAGATCTCATTGAGCAGATGAGAAGGTTGGAGCTTGATGTTGTGTTGCCGAGTTCTGGTTGAAGTTGTTTGGCGCTCCAGCTGCAGTCGTCTCTTGTTGAGCAGATTAAAGAGGCGCAGGCTAGCGATGCGCAGTTGCAGAAGTTTCGAGCTGAGATTGAGTCTGGGTCCAGGACGGACATGGTTATTCATGCAGATGGTTCTCTTCGTTTTGGTTCCTGATTGTGTGTCCCTAAAGGAGAAGTTCGTCAGAGGTTACTTGAAGAAGCTCATCAGTCTTCGTATTCTATCCATCCCGGCGGTACTAAGATGTATCGGGATTTGAAGCTTCATTTCTGGTGGCATGGTATGAAAAGGGCTGTTGCTCGGTTTGTTTCGCAGTGTTTGATCTGCCAGCAGGTTAAGGCAGAGCATCAGAGAACTGCTGGACTTCTTCAACCACTTCCTATTCCAGAGTGGAAGTGGGAACATATCACCATGGATTTTGTGACTGCTTTGCCGAGGAGTCCGAAGGGTCATAATGCTATTTGGGTGATTGTTGACCGTTTGACGAAGAGTGCTCACTTCATTTCTTTTCGTGTCGGTCAGTCTACTGAGAGCCTGGCTGAGAGGTATATGCAAGAGATTGTCAGACTTCATGGGGTTCCAGTTAGTATTGTATCCGACAGGGATACGAGATTCAGGTCTCAGTTTTGGGAAAGTCTTCAGAGCAGTTTGGGGAGCAAATTAAAGTACAGTACAGCTTTTCATCCCCAGACTGATGGACAGTCAGAGCGGACTATTCAGATTCTTGAGGACATGTTGAGATCCTGCATGCTTCAGTTTGGTGGGTCTTGGGAAGATCATTTGCATCTGGTAGAGTTCTCTTACAATAACAGCTTCCAAGCTAGTATTAAAGCTGCTCCGTTCGAGGCACTCTATGGGCGGAAGTGTAGATCACCAGTGTGCTGGGATGGCATTGGTGAGAGAAAGTTGTTGGGTCCAGAGTTGATCACTAAGACAGTTGATGCAGTGGTTCAGATTAGGAAGCACTTGCAGGCAGCTTAGGACAGGCAGAGGCGGTGGGCTGATGTTCATCGCAGGGCATTGGAGTTCGCAGATGGTGACCATGTTTTTCTCAAGGTATCGCCGTGGTGTGGTGTCATTCGGTTCGGTGGCGGGGGCAAGCTTAGCACGAGGTTTATTGGACCGTTCGAGATTTTGGAGCGAGTAGGCAAGGTGGCCTATCGTCTCGCATTGCCGCCAGCTTTATCGGGAGTGCACGCTATTTTCCATGTCTCACAACTCAGGAGATATATCCGAGATGAGAGCCACGTGATCAACTATTCAGAATTGACCGTTAGGCCGGATTTGACTTGTGAGATTCCGCCAGTTGCATAAAAACAAGGTCATTAAGCTGGTTCGTGTTGCTTAGAATCCTCACACGCCTGGTGAGTCGACATGGGAGTTGGAGGAGGAAATTCAGCAGAAGTTTTCTCACTTGTTTGAGTAGTTGTTTGTTTTGATTTTGGCTGTTTGGTTTTGCTCGGGATTATCCTATGTACCTTTCTGTTTAATTTCGAGGATGAAATTTTCTTGTATGGGGGTAGGATTGTAACCCCTGTTTTTCACTTTTGGTATTTTGGAGGGTATTTGTCATTTTTGTGAATTAATATTTTTCATTGTATTTTTCGGAACAATAAGTTTAATTATTTGTATTCTATAATAGTTTTCTTGCAGTTTTGACTTCCTTTTGTTGATTGTGCGCCGTTTGGCCATTTTTCGACATTTTGAGCTCTTTTTCTCAATTTCTTGATCCCGTTCATGTATAATATTATTTTAGGGTCATGGGGAATTTTTAGAAGAGTTTTGACCAATTTGAGATTTTTTTGGCCTTAAGGAGATTTTTAGGAGCCATAGGATTCATTGTACTTTGTATCCTCATTTGAAATCTACCTAATATCCATTACCCAATTGTATACCTATTGTTTCCTACTGATATCCACTACCCATTAACCCACATTTGATCACCTATATATACCCCTAATACAAATTAATCCCTAACCCTAATTCTCTCTCCCTCTCCTATTTGGCATCCCGGCCTCCCCCACTCTTTGTATTCCCAGCCTGCCTTCCAACACCCCAGGCCGACCTACCCTTGCCCTCTCCAACCATAGCCGACCACTTATAACTCTTCCACCCATCCTTTTATACTACTTCGCTTCATAAAATACCTCGTCTCTCCTCTTTTTGTGACCGGCCAAGCATCAAATCAGCACCATACGACCCCAAGTCAGTGAACAACACCTCTCTTCGCTGATTTGAGTTGTGGGCATCTCCCATTTTGGTTCGTGTGTCAAAGAGATCAACCGTTGGCGCGTTTTGTTCGTGGGTTTCGCTCGAAATCGCATTAGAAGGCATCTTGCTCATGGGTTTTCTTTGCTAGGCTTGGATTCGTCGCGATCTTCATCACAAAGAGGCAAGTAACTTGTACTTAAATTTCTTAGGTTGATACAAGTCGAAAGTTCACACATAGGATAGTTTGAGACTAGAGACGGCCAAAGATCATGTTTTTATTTGTGGGTTTTGTCTCTATTGTTCAAAACAGGCCATAGATGACTTAGGACATGGAGTTTGATAGGTTTGTGCCTTAGGATTCACCCAAACGCGATTTTGATCACGTATGCGACATATTGTGTACCCGATATATGTTGAACACCCATATGAGAAATATTAGATTTTGACAAGTTAGAAACCCTTAGATATGACATTTGGACACTGGGTAGACAGTGTTTTGAATTTGGAAGAGTTTGGGTTATTTTTGTAGAAGTTATGACGTTTTGAAGTTTGGTTGAGAAATCTGGAAATTTGGATTTGAACTGGATTGATTGCTGTTTTTACCTGGATTAGAGTCCGAATCTCAACATGGATATTTCTGACTAATTTGTAGAATTGAATCTAATTTCTAATCCAACTGGTTTCACCCCGTTTGGAGTTCGTATGAATTAGTTATGATTATTTTAGTAACTGTATGCCGGTAGTTCCCAGATTCATTTCGGGGTAGATTTTATCACCAATTTATTTTCAAGATCCAAGTTAGACATAATTTCATGCCACAAGACTTTGTCCAGTGTTTCAACATGATGTTAGGTAGTGCCCAGATTTATGTGGTATTTTAAAGACGAGTTTTGAGCGATGTCTTATATTCTTTTCTAGAGATCACTTTTGCTGTAAACTGCGTGTGGTTGTATGTTGAATGCCGTGTTCGCCTTATTTCTATTTACTGTATGGAAATATTATGTGAGATAAGAAAGTTGGGTAAATTTTTCTACTTTCACCCCGTTTTGGCAGAAGTGGATTTCGATGCGCTGTTTGCAAGTTGTGTTCAATTTTGTACAGCAGTGTTGAGGAATTCCAGATCCATCAAAACCATGTTTTGTGTTATTTTTCATTTTTGACAACATATCTATACTTTCTGGAAAATATGAAAATTTATATTTTGAGACTATACATATAGGGGATTACCCCAGAATTTTCGTGGATTTAATTGATGATTTTACCTGCTGTTTTCATGTGGTTTAAGTTATTTCCCTGTTTTCTGGCTATACATGAAAACTGTGTTGAATTGTGTTTTGAGTCGAGATGTTGTGAAATAGCATATGAATTTATTATACCCGTTAGAAGAGTGTGGAAGTCTAGTTTACAGATCCTTCGACGGATCATGATTTGCATGCCTGTAGATCTTTGGATCACTATTTTTGTACAGACTGGTCTTGCTGTCCTGATTATAATCATACACTAAGTTGCTCGTATTTGTGAATGTTTGGTACCTATGCTTGCTGATCTAATTCCCTGAGTCTAAACCTGATTATGACCTGTTAGTTTGACATTATTTAGTACACTCTCATGCCTGTTGATGATCTTAATAATAAAAGTAACTAAGCCGGGGTTTAAGGGAAGATTCTATTAGTGGAAAAAATAGAAATGTGTACTTGGAAGAGGACTAGTGTCCTACCTACCTGTTTACCTGTTACTGACCCTGTCTACATTGCTTCTTATGTAAGAAGGTGTAGAGTAGAAGAGAGCCACTGGGTTCTGCCTGTTTCCTGTACCCAAGTACGTTGCCCTATGGACTCCACTATGAAAATCTTACTAAGCGAAATTGTTTGTTCTAGCAACAATGTAGTAAAAACTGGGATGCATGTCGTGCTACCTAGATAGTTAATAAAAAGATTAGACTTAACATAACCTGATTAATCTGGTTAACCTGATTAATCTGGTTATCCTGATTATCCTGTTACCTGTTTACTTGTTACATGATTACCTGATTATCCTGTTACCTGTTTTCCTGATACTTGATACATGATTACATGATTACCTGAATACCTGATAATTATACATGTTACCTGTTTAACTGTTGATACTTGACATATGTTTACCTATACCTGTTAGTATATCCTGTAGTTAGATAGTGTCCATGTGCTTGTATCCTATTCTGTTTGTGACCCGGACTTGCCATTGACGGGTACTGTGTTTTCTTCTTTTCCTTTTTCCTGCATTCGATGAATTGCAGATCACGGTGGACAGATTCAAGAAGGTACTGGTGGCTCGCAGTATTAGTTGCTGATTATTATTTCTGTTTCTTGATAGAACATTTTTCTGTATTCGTGAACTTGATTATTTCTGTACTTGAGACTTGAGTATTATTTGTATTTGGGCGATGTGACCCAAAATATTTGTTCCAGACTCTGTTTTTATTTGAGAACAAGATATTTGATTTCAATTAATTCCTGTTGGTGAAGTTATCTCAATGATGCATGTTGGTTCCACTCTTTGCTTCCGACTGTGATATATTGACTCTGATATATGTTGACTCTGATATACTGCCTGTGATATGTTGTAAGATTTCTGAAACAGCTTAAGGATGATTATATTCATTCGCTGGGCTTGTGTTACGTGCCCGTATTCTGTATTTTTGGGAAGCGGGGCATGACACCAATGCGTGCTCATCACAGTGTGCATCAGCGTCTAAGGGGGAGGAATGTCGTTCATCATCGCTCTTTTGAGGAGGCATCCAGGGGCCGTGGCTACCAACGAAGGCATCGGGAGTACCGCAAGGGGGGGCCCAACGAGGGGGTCCCCCGACTGACCAGGTGAGGAGTAGGAGAACCACCCCCACTGAGGAGCTGAACAGGGGAGTGGCCAATGTTGTTGTTCATAACAGGTATACTGTCTTACCCCACAACAGCTCCATCCCCCCTTCGCACAAGCATCATCATCAATTGCCTTCGGCATACATCTCCAAACATGCTGATTCACTCCATCTACCACCCAAGACCAATGCCAAACCATACAAATCCGTAAACAGCACTACTCACAAACAACAACTGCACTCTCACCCAAAAACTCAATACAACAGTGTTGCCCACAGAGTTCACCCCACCAATGCTCACACCAACTCCAACTCCAATCCACCCCCCCAACCTTCCCCTCAACCCCATCAAAATGCCCACCTTAACCTTACCACCTATCAACTCCCCAATCCGCCATCTCCGAGACACCATGCACCCAAGGCTCTAGTCGAGCGAACCACAAAAGGGGTCACGCTAGACGGGAGTTCGGGTGATAAAGAGGCTGGAGATGAGGAGGGGGAGGGGCAGTGGATCCAGGTGGGGCATAAAAACAACAAGAGAGAAGGGAGCTTCCGTTACCTTGACCAACCGTCCCGTAAGAAGAAGCAAAGAAAGGGCAAGAGGCAGCCGGTGCCGTGCTTCAATTGTGGGGACCTGGGACACTTCAAAAGCGAATGCACCAAAGAGCCACGCTGCCTTAAGTGTATGAAATGGGGTCACTTATCGTATGTCTGTACCAATGTTATCGAAACCCATTGTGATGAGGACAGGTCAGTGAATCGAGGAAGATCCCCAGAATCACCATCGGTGATTAGACTATCTAGGAGCCTGGACATCATTAAAAACGAAGAAAGATGGCTCCGACGATGGTGCGCCGTGGCCAAAGTCAGGAAAGGTAGACCATCGGAAACCCACGTGATGCAAGCGCTAACGGAGAGATGGCCGATGAATGCTCACGGCGATTAGGTAGCCAAAAAACTATGCCATTTGCAGTTTCTTATCTCATTCCCAACACCGGAGAAAGTTACAGAAGTGATCAGGATGGGTAAAGTGGAGTTTGGGCATTTTCAACTTGAATTCGATGCGTGGACTCCGACGTTTGGTGCGGAGCTCCCCCAAGGTGAGAAGTATTGGATATGGATACACAATGTCCCCTTGCATTTTTGGAAGAAAGAAGCCCTCCAAGAAATTGTAGCTGACTTTGGGACGGTGGTGGAGGTTGACGAAAAGACGGTAAGGAGATCAGAGATTGTGTCGGCAAGGCTACTAATCAAAAGCACTGATATTGCGCTCATGCCGCACTTCGCCAAGGTATTTTCCTTCGACGAAGCGTATCTCATCAGATTCGTCCTTGATAGGCGAGATGAAGCACCAAAGGATCTGGTGGACGACAACCCCCCCTCACCCTCTTCGGCCCTCAGATACAGCAGATCATACCGATAGGTGGTCTCGCCGAGTAAGGAGCTCACTATTGATGGATCCCACGAAGTGGAACGGGCTCACAGAGAGATTATCGAGGCGGCAAAGGGACAGGGGCGGCGCTCGGGTACTGCGGCGGTTGGATCATCTGGTATTCCGTCCCGTTCAATCCGACGATCAAGTGCTCGCGAGAGCCCTCAACGCATCAGATCCAACGGTGAACCAGTCCTACAGGCTTGATTTGGAAAGATCAGAGAGCACCAACACAAGAAGAGACAAAAGCCTTGCTAAAAATGGTGGCCAGGTCCCTCGCCAGTCACAGGAGGTGTGCGCAGGGGCTCAGAGGGGTACTGCAGGGAGCGCACCCACCATTAATGGCAACGCCCAGCTCTGCCACAGCATGCAGGCTTTGGGAGGGGGGTTGGTGGAGGAATCCACTGCTTTGGGGGAAAAAACAAAGGAGAAACCAATCTCGACCAAAGAGTGGGTTTTACAAAGGTGGTGTCCATCAGGAAAAGAGAAAGAAGCTTCTGAGAAGCAGGGGGGAAAGAGTCAGTAACAGCTTTGAGAAATGAGGCAGAGATCTCTCTGGGGAAAGCATCGAGAGTGGTTGGATCCAACCAGAGCATTGAGAGCATCTCTGAGAAAGCTCTCAACACTGAGGCAGTAGATAATAAAGTTACTTTGTTAAGGAGAGACGAAGAAAGAAGAAACTGCAAGGAAGCAGATGACCAGACTGTTAATTTTGAACAAAAAAAAGGAAGTCGAAGAGATCGGTTGGAATTGATGCCAAGTAACGTTCACTTGGTGGGTGTCGCACCCACCGTCAATCCCCCCAATCAAAGGCTGACAGATGGCAGGGGCGGTATGCTTACCGACCCTCTGCATCTTCCGAGGCGCGCTCCGTTCAAGACGAGCGGTATGATATACCGCGGGAGTACTCTTGTTAAAATAGCAACTGATTGCACTTCTGATGGGCTTAGGAGTGGGCCTGCTCTTGTCGGTAGTGGGCCCAAAGAGGGGTCCATAATGCCGTTTATTGTACATGGGTCTTGTGATTCTAAGGATTCGAACAACCCGACACAACACCAGACTGGGAGCGGGCCCAATGAGGGGACCGCAACAGTCAAGACTTATATCATTACTGAGTCCACAAGCGACGGGCTCAATGAGGAGTCCGTGGTGAAGATGCAGACAATTAATGAACAGACCATACTCACAGACAGTGAAGAGGATCCAGAAGGACGGCTTAATCTCAATGAAGAGTTTTCTTTCTCTGAGGAGGAATCAGATGAGGCTGAGTGCATTGTTAACACCCAGAGGGAGATCTCGCCGGAATTTGTCCCATCCACTATTCCAGATTCAGCTCCGAGAGTTAGCTCGGGACAGTATCGAACGGCAGTTGGATTCAGAGTTCAGTATTCACCCAAGAGGGCTCATGTGGAGTCCCTGGATGACTATCTTGAGGTCGCCGCTGCTGCCAAGGCCGCTAAGCTCGACAAAGGAGGTACGACAAGTTATTTAGCTTCTATTTTAAATTGCATGTCAGACTCTGATGTTTTGTGTCTAGCTATTACATGTGGGTTAGAGGTATGGGATGCTGAGCATATTGCCTTTCTCCTCAATAAAATTCGGGGTTGGGAAACACATAGAGTTAGGTCGTGTGTCGATAACGCTCGTAGAGACGGCTCGGGGCCAACTATCATTCACGAGGATGTAGCCGGCCCTACACCCTCCCCAACGATCTCAGATGACAATATCCCCCAATGAATACACTATTTTGGAACGTTCGGGGATTGGGGGATAGGGGAAAGAGAGATATGGTGAAGGATGTCATTAGCAATGCCAAGGCGGAGGTAGTAGGGTTACAGGAGACCAAACTCCAGCACGGGCTCAAACTCAAAAGAGTTGGTGGTAATAGAATCAAGGAGTGATTGTTACGCCCATCTGTCGGAGCCTCAGGGGGGATTGCTATAGGGTTCAATTCGGATATTCTCTCCTGCGAAGAAGAGCACTGTGGAACGTTCTCTTTGACTGCCCGACTTAAGCGACGTTCCGATGATTGGATGCAGACGGTGACTGTTGTCTACGGGCCAAATGTGGCCTCAGACAGAGAGGCCTTCTGGCGAGAACTTGCCGACATCAGGCAGCGCTGGTCGGGACCTTGGATTGTGGGGGGGGATTGCAACATCACTAGATTTGCATTTGAGCACAAGGAGAGAGGCGCCAGCGACAGGCATAGAGAGGAGTTCAATAGAGTGATCACGGAACTAGAGCTGATAGATATCCCAATAAATGATAGGCTCTTTACTTGGTCTAATTTGCAAGCGGCTCCGGTTATGGCCAAGTTGGACAGGATTCTAGTCTCTATGGATTGGGAAGCTAAATTTCCTCTCGCGTCGGCTAGAACGATCCCTAGACCAACCTCAGATCACACCCCGATCCTTCTCGACGTGGGGAATCGGGGAATTCGCAAGCCTAGGAAATTCAGATTTGAAAAGGCATGGCTGGAAATTCAGGAATTCCATCACATGGTTATGGAGAATTGGGCACTCCCAATGGCCGGCAGGGATGCGGCATCTCGATGGTGTGGAAAAATTCGAAGATTGAGAAAGAGGCTCTGTAGATGGAATCGGTCTAGATTCGCGAACATCTGGCGCGATAAAGAGTCCTTTCTGGAAGGTATTGATGAGCTTGAGAAGGAGGAAGAAACTAGAGTCCTCTCGCAGGAAGAGCGAAACAGGCTGTTAGTACTTCGAGATAACGTGGCCAATCTGTATAGGCTAGAGGAGATCAAATGGCAACAAAGGTCTAGGATTTCGTGGCTCAAAAAGGGAGACGCGAACACGGCCTACTTTCACCGGGTTGCAAGCGCAAGAAGGAGATCCAATCTTATCCTATCAATTCAGACTGATACAGGAACATCGCAGGATGAAAAGGTGATTTCCACAACCTTCCAGACTTTCTATAAGGGTCTCTTTGGGAGGAAGAATGACTTTAGGATCCCAATGAGTGAGGACTTCTGGCAGGAGTATCAGAATGTACCAGGTCAAAACTTTTCCTCCCTGGAGGCACCTTTCACGGATTTGGAGGTCAAAACGGCCATTAATCAGATGGGAGCAGACAAGTCGCCTGGGCTAGACGGCTTCCCTATGATGTTCTTCCAAGTGTTCTGGAAAGAAATTAAAGGAGAATTTATGGAGCTAATGACGGAATTTTATCACAATAAGCTTAGGCTTGGAATGTTCAACTTTGCAGAAATTGTGTTGATTCCCAAAAGGGAGGATTCTAAGTGCGTCGGGGATTTTAGACCAATTAGCCTGATAAACTGCTCGGCTAAGATCATCACTAAGGTCCTAGCAATCCGCTTGGGAAGCATTATGGACAGTCTTATCAGTAGAGCACAGACGGAATTCATTAAGGGCAGATGTATCCTAGACTGCGTGGCTACTGCTAAACAAGTTATCCACCACTGCCACAAGAGCAACTCCAAGAATTTCCTCCTCAAGCTAGATTTTGAGAAGGCATACGACTCTGTTGATTGGGAGTGTTTGCTAGAGGCTCTCAGAGGGAGAGGTTTTGGGGACAAATGGATAAGATGGATCAAACAATGTTTACAATCTAGCAAAACGGCAATTTCAGTGAACGGGAGTCCCGGTCCATCGTTCCCTTGCAAGAAGGGACTCCGACAGGGGGATCCGCTATCCCCACTTCTATTCACTATTGTAGCGGATGTGCTTAGAGGAATGCTAGAAAATTGTCAAAGAAAATGTTGGATAACGCCTGTGGCCAGCAGCACTTCCTGTCAGGGGTGCACGATCCTTCAATATGCTGACGACACGCTACTCTTTGGAAATGGGACTAGAGCTGAAACTATATGCTTTAAAGGGGCCCTTTACTATTTTGAAGCCTGGTCAGGCCTTAGGATTAATTTCCACAAGAGCGCGCTGGTGCCTATCTCACTTTCAGAAGTAGAAACTCGGGAGCATGCCACCATTCTCAACTGCGCGATAGAAGAATTCCCAATCAAATATTTAGGGCTCCCACTCCGACCAGGGAGGCTCACTAAGGCTGACTGGTTGCCTATTATAGATAGGGTGGAGGACAGACTGTCGGGATGGAAAGGTAAATCACTTTCTCTGGGGGGCAGAGTGGTACTCATCAACTCTGTGTTATCCAATCTGCTCATATATTACATGTCCTGTTTTGAACTCCCAAAGTGGGTGATCCAAAGGATTGACCGTATCAGAAAAAGATTCCTTTGGAAAGGTGCAGACTCAAATAAGGGAGTCTACCACCTTATTAAATGGAATATCGCATGCATGAAGAAGAGGCATGGAGGGCTGGGTATCATTGACCTCAGAGATATGAACCTGGCCCTCCTGGGAAAGTGGCGGTGGAAAGTGTTTCATCACTGCGGGGAAGGATGGCAGGACTTTATTCAACCTTATCTCCGAGGAAAAGGGACAAGATGTTTAGGCTTCCGAGTCGGGTCTAAAGTCTCTCGCTTCTGGAAAAGAGTTGCCAAAGCCAGCTGATGAACCAAATATTATTCACTTTTAGGAGCAATAATCTTAAGGCAATTAGACATTTAAATGCTCTATATGTGGTATTTACGCTTCTTTTCTCTTTTTTCATAGGAAACAGCTTAAAACAGCCAAACGAAGCAGATTCCAGACTAACACAGACTTTGAGGATGATACACAGAATACTGCAGATATCAGTCGACTGGTTCCCCCACAACAGGCGACTGGACAAAGGAGTTGATTTCCACAGCTGCTCATGACAGTCGACTTATCTCAAAGACAGTCGACTGGACTGATTAATTATGAATCTCCAGATGTCTCGACACAGTCGACTTACATCCAACACCAGTCGAATGGTACGCGGCGAGTCAGAAGATAAGAACAGATGCATCCTCATCCAAATCTGAATCAAAATTAACTTATCCAAACCCAGGTGTTTTCTGCGAATAACAACTTCTCAAACAATCAAAGCAAGAGCACGTGGTGAGCAGATAAGGAAGAAAAGAAGAAAAGAGAAAGAAATAAAAGGCCGATCAAATAAGGAAGGAAATAATAAAGAGGAGGACTTTCCTGAAAAAGTAGCAAACCCTAATTCTCTTCTCTTGTTCTATACATACCAACCAATAAAGAAGCGGCTAGGGGATCCATCTATCTCGGGGACTATCTCAAGATCGGCCAGGAAGGCCATCGACAGCAAGCATCAAAGGAGGAGAACTAGACGACTGCTGATTGGGCTAAAGTGCAACATCATACAAATCAGCGTTCTTCTGTTCTTTCTCTTAGTTTTTATTTCTATTGTAGTCATGAACTCTATTATATTAATCAATAAAAGTTTTATTATGTGGAACTAACTTTCATAGTTAGGTAGATTGAGACCATAGTTATGTAATGCTTGCTACTCTCTTACTTATTGATTAAACCTGAGTGAATTGGAATAGATTTATAATAATCAAACTAGTTCAGAATCCTAAGGGCAGTCGACTGAAGTGACAGCCAGTCGACTGGTCCGAATCTGAGATTATAAGTTTGTGCAGTGTAGATCTGAATCTGTTAGATGAGCATATTGAGACGACCCGTATCTCGTGTTCATATCTTGTAACAAGGGAATCTTTAGGGGTTCTTGGTTTAATCAACTTGAGGGATCTAGATCTGATACCAATTTCTAGGACCTTGAGTGTTTGTTCGTTTCCACTGTTCTTATGTTTTCTTTAAGTGCAACTTAGTAGATACCATGCTAAATACTTAAGGAAAGAAACGAATTAGAGTAGATACCATGCCTAATTCTTGGCCTAGGGAAACATTGACTTTAAGGAGTAGATACCATGCCCTTAAAGAGAACAGACATGAGTAATGGATGTAGTATATGACTCAGCATTACTGACTATTGGTGGAGATCAAAACCCAACTACTTTAATAGAGATTTGTGACTCAACTTGTGATGCTATTTAATTTTAATTTTTATCCTTTTATTTCCTTAGACTTTTAGATCAACTCTTTAAGATTCTGTTTTCTATTTTATTGATTAGTAAGTTAGAATCTACAATCTCTGTGGGATCGACCCTTGCTTGCCGCTACGCTTCTTCAAACGATTCGTGCACTTGCGAGGTTTTTTTTAATTTGTGTCTAGTTTATTTATTTATTTAGGTAACTAGATTGCACAACAAGTTTTTGGCGCCGTTGTCGGGGATTGTTTAGTATTTTAACTTACAAATCAGTAAAAAAAAATTCTGTTTATTTTATTTTATTTCTTCTTTTTCTTTAGTAACGTTTTCTTTTAGTTTACTTTCTGCACAAACTAGGGTCAGACCAGTCGACTGTCTCCAAGGACCAGTCGACTGCACAGCGAAGAATTCCAAAAGCAACAATGGGTGAAAGAATATTGAATCGCGTACCAATGCAAGACAAATTCATTCCAAAGAATATTGAGCAACCGTCTTGCATAGCTTTTCAACCCAAAGTCACAGGGAATATGCATCTATCTCCTCAATTGCTCAGCATGGTGCCCCACTTCTTTGGTAGAACAGACGAAGATCCGCATCTACATCTACAAGACTTCTTTGATCTTTGTAGGACACAAAGCATCCAAGGGCTTACCTCTGAACAAATCAGGTTAATCTTGTTTCCTTTTTCTTTAAAACTTAATGCTAAGTTGTGGTATAATTCCTTGGAACCAGGATCAATTAATTCATGGGAGCAATTGGCAACAAAATTCTTGAAAGAGTTCTTTCCAGCCCAGAAAACCAGACAACTAAAAAGGGGGATTCTACTTTTCCAACAAAAAGATGGCGATTTGTTTTTCGAGGCATGGAAGGACTTTAAAAACAAGCTTTTCAAGTGTCCTACGCATAACATACCTAAGGATGACCAGGTACAATCATTTTATGAGGGTTTAAATGACACTAACAAAGCAATTGTAGATGCAGGTTGCAATGGAATGTTGATGAGGAAGAGTGCTGAGGATGCCATAGAGTTATTTGAAGAATTCAGCGAGAACTCACAACAATTCTCAACAAAGAGGAGTCTTTCGAAAAAACAGGGAGTATACGAAATTTCTCATAATAGAAACATGCAATTAGAAATGGAAACCATGAACAAAAAGATTGATATGCTTGTAAATTCAACGTTGGGTGGCGTAAAAAACCAACCAAAAGAAATTTGTGCAAATTGTTTTCAATCTAACCATACAACTAATTCATGTCCCATGTTTTCTTTCGCAGATCAGGAGCACACAAACTACGAAGAACAAGGAATGTACCCGCCCCAGAATAATTTTTTTTCAAACACGTATAACCCAGGGTGGCAAAACCATTAAGGCAATCAATTCACACCAGGGCATACGCAGCAATTCCAGGGTGGGAATGGGTATGATAGGCCAGCACAAGAAAAGAATAAGTTGGATTTCGAAACCACCATTCTTCAACTACTCCAACAGCAACAGCAAACAAGCGATCAACAAGGACAGGCCATTCAAAAATTGGAATTTCAAATTGGTCAAATTGCTACGGAATTAAGTGAAAGAAAGGCAGGAGAATTCCCATCACAAACCATACCTAACCCTAGAGGACAAGAACAGCTCCAATCAAGGACAACACTAGAGGAAGAGATTGAGCTTAAAATGTTTGATGGACCACACTTTCCACACGATGATCAAGAATGTTGTAATGTTGATGTGGTTCAGGAAATTTGTGACCAAACAATTCAGAAACATAGTGTTGATCCATTACAAGCAACAATTACACACCCTCCAATATTATCCCATGTTGAACAGGAAGACTATGACTGGAGAATTGCAGAGACAGTACATTCAGGTAAGCTTGCACCTGCATTTGAAAATTTTGTGTCTGATAACACTTGTGTTTTCCAGGATAAGTCGACTGGTGATCAAGCCAATTCGACTGGTGAACAGGCTGAGTCGACTAGTGAATGGAATAAGTCGACTGCTACCAGGCAACCAGATGAGGAGCCGAAGCCAATACATGAATATTTGGGGGACAATCAGACATTACCTGTGACAGTTGCTGCAAATTTCAGGATACATGAAGAAGCAAGGCTGTAGGGAGTCTTGCAAAATCACAAAGGTGCACTAAGGTGGACCCTTGCAGACAGGCTGATGTCAAGATGGTACGGTCCAGACATAGTTGCAGAGGTTCCCCCACATAGAGCGTTGACGAAAGATCAAACGTTCAAAGTGAATGGGCAGCGGGGGAAGCCTTATAATAAGATGAGTTTTGAGCCGCAACCCATTCAATACATTGCACAAACTCATCAAGTCTAGCTGAAGACAAGAAACACAGCGCTTATTGGGGCAACCCAATTTTTCAGGGGAGTATTTACACTCTCTTCTTTATTTCTTTATTTCTTTATTTCATTTTCTTCAAACTAGTTGGTAACACATGCCTACATTTTAAGTTTTGTGCGAACATTGAGGACAATGTTCCATCTAAGTTTGGGGGTATTTAGTTATTTGGAGTCTTTTGATTTTTTACAATTTCTTATAAAGTAAGACTAAGAATACTTATTTACTTTAGGATTGTTGAGTTTCATAATTCCCTACAAAATTGTAGGAGTCATGCGATTATACATAAAAAAAACAAATGTGATGCTTTTTCTGTTGATTATTCCCTTTTGATCTAGTCCTAAATTGAGTTTAAGTAAATAGAGTGATAATACATATATATATATATATATATATATATATATATATATATATATATATATATATTATTCCCTTTTGATCTAGTCCTAAATTGAGTTTAAGTAAATAGAGTGATAATATATATATATTTATATATATATATATATATATATATATATATATATATATATATATATATATATATATATATATATATTTGAATAAAGTCAATCTACTCTAATGTTTTGAGTGCTTAGTAACTAGGGGTATTCATCACCAATGTTTACCTTTACGTCAAACGGCAACTTAAAATATGAGTATGCAAAGCACTTTAAAGTTTGTGACTTGCTGAGTAACCGGGTGGATTCATCACAAATGTTTTGCATTCGCGTAAAAAGGCAAGTGACAACTTTAGAGAAGAGACTTAGAAAAAAAAAAACTCTAGTTTGCTACTCGGTTTGTAGTAGAGAAAGGGGATAATCAAAGATGGAGTGTTACATACTATAACTATAATTAATTGCATGACAAGTGTGATTGGGTTTGGAGTTATGAATAGACAATTTCACTGGAGAAAGTGGGTATGCTTGTTTTTACTTTATTTGCAATTGTTTATATTGAAATTTTGATGCTTGCATAATGAGAAGTCTTGGTGTGATAGGTTGATTCTATTATTATTTTCCCCTTATTCATAATTTTAGTTTGCTTGAGGACAAGCAAAAGCTAAGTTTGGGGGTATTTGATGAACCAAATATTATTCACTTTTAGGAGCAATAATCTTAAGGCAATTAGACATTTAAATGCTCTATATGTGGTATTTACGCTTCTTTTCTCTTTTACCATAGGAAACAGCTTAAAACAGCCAAACGAAGCAGATTCCAGACTAACACAGACTTTGAGGATGATACACAGAATACTGCAGATATCAGTCGACTGGTTCCCCCACAACAGGCGACTGGACAGAGGAGTTGATTTCCACAGCTGCTCATGACAGACGACTTATCTCAAAGACAGTCGACTGGACTGATTAATTATGAATCTCCAGATGTCTCGACACAGTCGACTTACATCCAACACCAGTCGAATGGTACGCGGCGAGTCAGAAGATAAGAACAGATGCATCCTCATCCAAATCTGAATCAAAATTAACTTATCCAAACCCAGGTGTTTTCTGCGAATAACAACTTCTCAAACAATCAAAGCAAGAGCACGTGGTGAGCAGATAAGGAAGAAAAGAAGAAAAGAGAAAGAAATAAAAGGCCGATCAAATAAGGAAGGAAATAATAAAAGAGGAGGACTTTCCTGAAAAAGTGGCAAACCCTAATTCTCTTCTCTTGTTCTATAAATACCAACCAATAAAGAAGCGGCTAGGGGATCCATCTATCTCGGGGACTATCTCAAGATCGGCCAGGAAGGCCATCGACAGCAAGCATCAAAGGAGGAGAACTAGACGACTGCTGATTGGGCTAAAGTGCAACATCATACAAATCAGCGTTCTTCTGTTCTTTCTCTTAGTTTTTATTTCTATTGTAGTCATGAACTCTATTATATTAATCAATAAAAGTTTTATTATGTGGAACTAACTTTCATAGTTGGGTAGATTGAGACCATAGTTATGTAATGCTTGCTACTCTCTTACTTATTGATTAAACCTGAGTGAATTGGAATAGATTTATAATAATCAAACTAGTTCAGAATCCTAAGGGCAGTCGACTGAAGTGACAGCCAGTCGACTGGTCCGAATCTGAGATTATAAGTTTGTGCAGTGTAGATCTGAATCTGTTAGATGAGCATATTGAGACGACCCGTATCTCGTGTTCATATCTTGTAACAAGGGAATCTTTAGGGGTTCTTGGTTTAATCAACTTGAGGGATCTAGATCTGATACCAATTTCTAGGACCTTGAGTGTTTGTTCGTTTCCACTGTTCTTATGTTTTCTTTAAGTGCAACTTAGTAGATACCATGCTAAATACTTAAGGAAAGAAACGAATTAGAGTAGATACCATGCCTAATTCTTGGCCTAGGGAAACATTGACTTTAAGGAGTAGATACCATGCCCTTAAAGAGAACAGACATGAGTAATGGATGTAGTATATGACTCAGCATTACTGACTATTGGTGGAGATCAAAACCCAACTACTTTAATAGAGATTTGTGACTCAACTTGTGATGCTATTTAATTTTAATTTTTATCCTTTTATTTCCTTGGACTTTTAGATCAACTCTCTAAGATTCTGTTTTCTATTTTATTGATTAGTAAGTTAGAATCTACAATCTCTGTGGGATCGACCCTTGCTTGCCGCTACGCTTCTTCAAACGATTCGTGCACTTGCGAGATTTTTTTTAATTTGTGTCTAGTTTATCTATTTATTTAGGTAACTAGATTGCACAACACCAGCGGACCTTTCAACTCAGCAGTTGCATCTTTTATTGGTAATGGTCGAACTACCAGATTTTGGTGGGATAAATGGTGCGGCCCTCATTCTCTTAAGGAATGTTTCCCAACGCTGTATGGTAAAACGACTCGACCAAATATCTCGGTGGCGGAAACCTGGAAAAGGGGGACTTGGAGACCGCCGTTCCAAGGAATTCTTTCACCAGGCTTGCTTCAGCAGCTGCATGAGTTACAAATGCGCATCGTCCAGTCCGGGGTGATGTGTACCCGAGGCCCAGATCAGTTGCGTAGGGGACTCGAGAATAAGGGAGTGTTCTCGGTTAGATCACTTTACCACTGAATTCACTACTGAGGATGGAGACCCAGCTGGGCAGCGGTATTATGGAAGGCCAAAACTCCCCTGAAAATTAGAGTCTTCCTCTGGCTTGTGCTCAACAATGCCATTCTCACTAGGGAGAACCTAGCCAAGAGGCAACCTCACATTGCGACCAACTGTGGGTTCTGCAACATACACGTGGAAAATCTGAACCATCTGTTTCTTCACTGCACAAGAAGCAAGGCCATCATGATAGAGGTGCTAAGAGCCCTAGGAACTAGTGACTATCCTAGAGACTATGAGGAACTATGGGTTGGCCCCAGATTTGCACCAACCCGACACGACATGAAAGATGCGTGGTTTATTGCCATTGCGGCAGCCACATGGGTGTTATGGCTAGATAGGAACAATTTTTATTTCCATGCTTCATGTAATTCTATTTCTAGTAACCTTACTCATATCATGCATCTGATTTCTTTTGGGCTACAGCTGCGGCTTCAGGAGCGAGAGGGAGGATTGCAAGGGTATTTCAGGTGGATGAGTTTGACGACGAGGAGATCGAGTTCGGGCCAACTCTGGACTGAGAAGTGGGCACCCGCCATACTATCCAGTATTTCAGTAGATGCACGTTCTGTCTCTATGTATTTTGTATCAGGCCTTTGTTTTTTGGTTCTCTAAAGTTGGATGATGTAACCCACCCCCCAGGGTTTTGTTGGGGGTTATGTTTTATTTTCTGCACTGTACTTTTATTTTCCCGGGACCTCGGGGTTGTTTATTAATCTCTTATTAATGAAATAGGGTGGCGTTATTCCACCTTTTACCTCAAAAAAAAAAAAACTCTAGCCAGGCCTAGAACACTTAGTCACTTAATCCTTAGGGCAGTTGGTCACTGTTGCCGCTAAATTTGGTGTGGGGGCAAACAGATAGTATTTGTGGATTCTTAGGGAAACTGAATAGTAAACCTGTATACCTGTTCCGCCTTGGTTTGATCGTCGCTCCTGCCGTACACCTGCAAAAAGTGCGAAACACCGGGATTGTTCCCGGCGACGCACCCTCCGATGCTCAAGTCAGTAATCTAGAAGACTATGAGAGAGCACAAAAACTGGTGAAAGATTGGTTCCCTCTTAATGGAGATGGGTGGGGGGTATTTATAGGCGTCTTAGGGAACAGATTAGGAATGTGATCCCTGTGATCTGATAAGGAATATTCTTCTTGTAATCAGATCAGGAATGTAATCCTGAATCCCGGTGAAAGGATAGATATGAATCAGGGTCGTTGATTAATATTAATCAGAAACCCTAATTCTATCCTGCAGGACCGGGTTTATTGCGGGTTGAAACCTGCACCCTGTAGTGGTGGATTCGTTCGCGAGTTATTGGGTCTGTGAGAAGGAGGCCCAGTACCCGCTTCAGACCCGTCTGTAGGCAAAATTACTGTCTTACCCCCGGTCCTTAGGATTCGTGCCCCATTTGGACGGTCTCGATTAAACTCCTATTTTTAGCCATATCACGAGCCCCCCACTCCTAAAGGCTGAGGGTGACCAGTCTTTGAGGAGTAGTTTGACTGTTTTAGTGGCTAGTGGAGTAGTATCGGAGTCCGAATGGGTGATTTTGAATCCCGAAGTGGGTGGTAAGGTAACTCCTTCTTCCTTTTTGAAGCCATACGATGTTCCGGAGTCGTGTCGAGTTTTTATTTATTTTTTCGGGCTATTTATTTAATTTTGCGATGTGTTACCTAATCGTTCGGGGGGCTTAACAGTACACTCTAGGCAATAATCGTTCGTTCAGGGGGCCCAAAATGTCCCCTTAAATTTTTAATTATTTTCTAGGATTTTTGGCTAATTTTCCCAAATTTTTAGCAATTTTTCGCAATTTTTAAATAAATAAAACGATTTAAATAAATAAAAATCGGTTTTTAAATACGATTTATGACGTGGCTGAATCTGGACCATCGATCAAAGCGAAGGCGCAAATTTCTGGACGATCAGACGGCCCCTGTTCCTCGGCAGATTTCTTTGCCGTATACGAGGGTCGGTACCTCGGCACCTTGGCTCGGAGGGCTAGTGCTTCGGCTCGGAGAGTCAGCGCCTCGGCTCGGAGGGTCAGTGCTTTGGCTCGGAGGATCCGAGGTACGTGGCATCATCTGGGACGTCCATTTCAGCGGGGATCTCAATAAAACGCTATCTTGTCGTTTAGTGGACGTGTCCAAATCTGGGCCGTCCATCATGACGAGCATGCTTTTTCACAAGATCTAACGGCTGATATGGGTCGGTGCGATTTTTTGTCATATACGAGGGTCGGTACCTCGGTACCTCGGCTCGGAGGGCTGGTGCTTTGGCTCGGAGAGTCAGTGCTCCGGCTCAGACGGTCAGTGCTTCGGCTCGGAGGATCAGTGCTTCGGCTCGGAGGATCCGAGGTACGTGGCATTATCTGGGACGTCCATCATGGCACGCATCACGAGGATGGGGTTCAGATCACGAGAAAACGTTATCTTCTCGTTTTGTGGGCGTGGTGAGATCTGAACCGTCCATCGAATTCTGACGCGAATTTTGAAGAGATCCGACGGTGACTTCGCCTCGGGAGGATTTTTTGCCATATACGAGGGTCGGTACCTCGGTACCTCAGCTCGGATGCTCGGTGCTGTTGGCCGAGGCGCTGAGTTGGCTTACTTCGAAAGAAATGTCCCTTGATGGTTTGACCTTCTGCGCCCAGTAGCTCGGCTGCTCGACTAAGCTGTTCGGTAGCTCGGTCGAGCTGGCCGATGGCAGGCAGTTCGGAAGGTGCACGCGGCAGGATCTGGTTCGTCCATCATGGCGCGCATCACGAGGATGGGGTTCAGATCACGAGAAAACGTTATCTTGTCGTTTTGTGGACGTGGCGAGATCTGAACCATCCATCGAATTCTGACGCGAATTTTGGAGAGATCCGACGGTGACTTCGCCTCGGGAGGATTTTTTTCCATATACGAGGGTCGGTACCTCGGTACCTCGGCTCGGATGCTCGGTGCTGTTGGCCGAGGTGCTGAGTTGGCTTACTTCGAAAGAAATGTCCCTTGATGGTTTGACCTTCTGCGCCCAGTAGCTCGGCTGCTCGACTAAGCTGTTCGGTAGCTCGGTCGAGCTGGCCGATGGCAGGCAGTTCGGAAGGTGCACGCGGCAGGATCTGGTTCGTCCATCATGGCGCGCATCACGAGGATGGGGTTCAGATCACGAGAAAATGTTATCTTGTCGTTTTGTGGACGTGGCGAGATCTGAACCGTCCATCGAATTCTGACGCAAATTTTGAAGAGATCCGACGGTGACTTCGCCTCGGGAGGATTTTTTGCCATATACGAGGGTCGGTACCTCGGTACCTCGGCTCGGATGCTCGGTGTTGTTGGCCGAGGCGCAGAGTTGAATGTTCTGAAGGGACTCAATAGCTTGGTTTGGTAGACTGGTGGCCGAGTCGTGGACTTGGGCGATTTGGGGAGCCTTTTTGTTTTTTGAAACGTCGCCACTCTCCGCTTGGCACTTTGGCTTAGTGGGCCTTTCACGTTCCCCAAGGAGGCCCACTACTTTTGGGGTTATAAATCTTCTCTCCCACCCCTAAGCTCATTTCACTTTTTTACTCTCAAGAATTCACTTTTGCTGTTCAAGTTCTCTGCTAGCGGCGACTTCTGTTTCACGGTGGTGTCATTAGCTGTCGCGTGGGCCAGGCGATTTCCAGCAACGAATTCCGACCGTGAGCGTCACTTCAAAGGTCAGTCCACTAGACTTAACTTATTTTTCCTAGAGATGTCACGAGTGGACTCGGGGAGTGGGGCCTCGTCTTCAGGCGATTATGGTGCGGAGGAGAGGAGAAGGGCGGAAGCTCGGAGGAAGGGGAAGCAGGTCGTCGAACCGTCGGTTACAGGGGCGAGACGCGAGAAGAAGAGGAGGGTGGAGACCCAATCCCCCGTAGTGGTGGTGATTGTGGAGAACCCGAAGCAAGCCCCCGAGATGGGACGATATCCCTCTGTCCTGTCCGGGCATTCGGGGGTTAGGCAGTACGAGGGCGATCTTTTGGAGAAAGCGATCTATGGGAAGTCGAAGATTGTCGAGGAACCTAACCCGACTCTTCCCACCGAAGCCGACAAGCTTATTTCGGTGTTATCCGATAAGGATCTTCTTCGGATCAAAAAGGCCTTCGCCATCCCTCCGGAGTATAAACTAATACTCCCCGGTCCCGGGATGCGAGCGAATTCTAAGCTGCCGTCGTCGGACATGTGCATGTTCGACTTCGACTCCTTGAATGTCGGGCTACGTTTCCAGCTGCACCCTTTCGTCCTTCAGATCCTCGGCTGGTTCTGCCTCGCGCCGACCCAATTCATGCCGAACACATGGCGTCACGTGAACACCTTCTTGCTCCAGTGCTACCGAGCCGAAGTAGAGCCAGACCTGACGGTCTTTCGAGGGATGTATCGCATAAACCGGTAGCACAAGACGGAGCATCGGTATTATTTGGGGCCGAGGAAGGGTGTCAGGATCGTAGAGAACCCCGACTCGATTAAGGGTTAGAAATTGAGGTATTTTATAGTAAGGGGTGAGGCGATGCTGAACATTCCGACCCGGTGGAAAGTGGAGGTGCCAAAATTCGCCAGAGCCGACCCCATACTGTCTGAGGCCGAGGAGGAGGTGGCGAGGAAGATCATGGCCCTTCCCCTGTTGAGTTGGAGGGAGTTGACGGAGGAGGTGCTGTTCGGGTCCGGCCTTAGCCCCATCGACCCGAGTACGCTCCTGACATCTCACTTGTTTCCGTTTTTCTTTCAAGTCTTTAGTTCGTCTCGCTAACTCGTCTCTCTCTTTTTTTTGTGGCTCGACGCAGAAGCATTGAAGATTCACTTCAACTCCATGATGGCCGACAGGTCCAAGTTGGCGGGGGGTAGAAAGAGGAAGAGGGCAACCGCAGCTACCTCGTCTACTCCGCAGCCCACTGTCTCTCCTACCGTCACCCCTGCCCCCTCCGATCACTGAGGCGCCTTCGGAAAAGGTGGTCATCGAGGAGCCCTCGGCCCCTGTGGCCCCGATCGTGATCGAGGGGGCCTTTGACGTAAACGCGGTGCTGTCGCTCGAGGCACCGCCGCTGACCAGGGCTGCCGAGGAGATCCTGACCGAGCAGCACAAGCAGCTGTTCGTGCTGAATTGGCGAGTGAAGAACCACGACGGGTTCCTCGGCAATTCACAAATGTCAGTGCAGGTCGTCAAGCACTTGGCAACCCCGAAGGATCGAGCCGCGCTGAGGGCAGGGACGGTTGGCGACGACACATACGAGGTGGCTCGGTCGCTTGTGTCGGTCAGTTTCTTGCTGCTAACTTTTTTTGCTTTTTCTAAGTTTACTGCTCAGTTTGTTCACTGTTTTCTCCGTTGTCTTCACAGGCTACTTGTCATTTCGGCCATCTCCTCGAGACGTTCGCCGAGCAGGAGAAGGAGTTGAGGGCTGCCAGCGACAAAGACCGGTCGGCGAAGGTCAAGGCAGTCCGGGAGCTCGAGGCCGAGTACAGGCGAGCCGAAGCTTTGGAGGTCCGGGTGGCCGACCTTGTTGCCGACCTGGAGGGAGCCAAGGGGCATCTCGACGCAGAGTCTACCAAGGCCGCGAAGGCTGCCGAGGAGTTGGCCGCGGCGATGAAGTCCTTGGCTGAAGAGAGGGCGGAGAAGGAGGGATTGGCGGCGAAGATCCGAGCCGAGGTAGAGGCCGAATGCGAGGCCGAGTCGAAGAAACACATGGCCGAGAACATGCAGAGGTCTTATCAGAGAGCTCTCGACCATGTTCAAGATCGTGTTCCCGGCTTCCAGCGGGTCGGCTACCGACTGTGGCCCGGTTCGCCCTCAGGTGATGAGGAGGAGGGAGGCGAAGGCGAGGAGGTCGAGAGCGAGGGCGAGGGGGATGAGGCCGACCCGCCTGTGGCGGACGCCCAGGTCGATGTGGGGGTCGAGGGGCCGTCTGTCGATGCACTCATGGTGACGCAGGTGGACCCCTGATCCCCTCGCTAAGTCTTTGTAATTTTTTGGGTTTTGTTCTTTAAACGGTGTAATGCCTTTTGCAGACTGGCCACCGCTTTTGTTGAATGAAATAGATGTTTTTGATCTTTGTGTTTCTGTCTAAGTGTTTGGTTCGCTCCTCTAGCCCTTCAATGTCGTCCCCTTCTTTTATTTCAGATTGCCGAGGTTACTTCTGCCACCGCGGCGGCTCGGCACCGCGCGGAGCCATTTCAGTAGCCCTGAGAGGGTTGGCTCGAGGGCGAGATGCATCTGACTAGGAGAATGCTTCAAGACGTTGAGAGGAGGAACAGCGAGTTTTTGGCCGAGCTGCACCATCTACGGATAGTCGAGGCTGAGCTGTCTGCGAAGGAAGAAGAGCTGGTTCGGGTTTCAGCCGAACGGGACGACTTTGCTAGGAAGGTGGAACATTTGCAAAGGGTGACGGTAGACAAGAGTATCGAAGTGACCCACCTGCGTCAGGTTATATCCGATAGCGCAGAGTATCCCGGTTCGGCGAAACTTCCTCGATTCAAAGTTATTGTGAAGGACGACACGCTGAAGGACCGGATCGTCGAGCTGGAAGAAGAGGTCGCTCGGCTCAAGCCTCAGCCAGTGAGGGCCAACGTCCGGAGCACCTCGTGCACTCGCGAAGAGATTGAGCGAGGGATTTCGTTCTACCGAAGCCGCTAGCCGAACCCCCATCATAGGTAGGTCCGCAGCCGATGCCCAAAGTGGGGTAGCGGTGTCTTCAAGTGGTGCATCGGTTGGAGCGGCTATTAGGGTCAGCGGCGAAGAGGCGTCTCGGTTCGTTGGTCTAGAGACGAGCTCGGAGGTCAAGAAGCGCCAACCCAAAGTGTCGCTGAACCAGAGCGTCCCCCTTCCGCGGAGGCGGTAAACGAGTCGTGTCGTGTCTTCGGACTTCCGAAATGTGTTTTGTCATAACTTTCTTGTAAATTTATCCAAGTCATATTAATAAAATCGGGGTTGATTTATCCGAACTATTTTCTACTGTCTTCTCATTGTGCTGTAACTGCGCTAGCTAGGGTAGGCTCGAAATGAACCGTGAGGCGAGTGTTCGCTTCGTCGAACACCTTGGCCCCTTCAGGTGCGGCTCGGTTCGGTCACTAAGGTGCAGCTGTTTCCAAGCTGTGGCCACGTGGCCTGACCGTAGCTTGACGACCGAAGTGACTTTCGCCGAGCGAAGTGAAACGATTAGAGCCGTTAGATGGTTGCATGAATCTTGAGGCAGGTCCAGTTCCCAAGAAAATGCTATCTTGTCGCTTTGTGGACACTTGGCTGAATTAGATCCGTTCATCACGCTCTAGCACACATTTTGAGATGATCCGACGGTGACTTCGCCTCGGAAGGTTTTTTTGCCATATACGAGGGTCGGTACCTCGGCACCCCGGCTCGGCTCGATAGTGGGGCAGACCAGAGTGGCCATCTAACCCCGGCCCATTTGGGGACGAGCCGGGGAGGTAAGGTCGAACCATAGGACCCCTACCATGGTTAAATTAGTTTAAGGGCTGCGGGAGCAGTTTCGAACGGCGATCTACTTCTGGTTCGTTTGTGGACGAGCCGAGGAAGTAAAGTCGAACCGAGTGCTGGACTCCGAACCATTCAACGGCTGCGGGAGCAATTTCGAACGGCGATCTACTTCCAGGCTCGTCTTTGGGCGAGCTGAGGAAGAAGAGTCGAGCCAAGTGCTGGACTCCGAACCACCGTGAGATTAGTTTAAGGTTGTGGGAGCAATTCCGAATGGCGAGCTACTTCTAGATCGCTTTGGAGCGAACATGCGAAGTTGAATCGAGCCAAGTGTTGGACTTCGAACCATTCAACGGCTGCGGGAGCAATTTCGAACGGTGATTTACTTCTGGCTCGTCTGTAGGCGAGCCGAGGAAGTAAAGTCGAACCGAGTGCTGGACTCCGAACCATCGTGAGACTAGTTTAAGGTTGTGGGAGCAATTCCGAATGGCGAGCTACTTCCAGATCGCTTAGGAGCGAACATGCAAAGTAGAATCGAGCCAAGTGTTGGACTCCGAACCATTCAACGGTTGTGGGAGAAATTTCGAACAGTGATTTACTTCTGGCTCGTCTGTGGGCGAGCTGAGGAAGTAAAGTCGAACCGAGTGCTGGACTCCGAACCATCATGAGAGGTTGTGGGAGCAATTCCGAATGGCGAGCTACTTCTAGATCGCTTTGGAGCGAACATGCGAAGTAGAATCGAGCCAAGTGTTGGACTCCGAACCATTCAACGGCTGCGGGAGCAATTTCGAACGGTGATTTACTTCTGGCTCGTCTGTGGGCGAGCCGAGGAAGTAAAGTCGAACCGAGTGCTGGACTCCGAACCATCGTGAGACTAGTTTAAGGTTGTGGGAGCAATTCTGAATGGCGAGCTACTTCTAGATCGCTTAGGAGCAAACATGCGAAGTAGAATCGAGCCAAGTGTTGGACTCCGAACCATTCAACGGCTGCGGGAGCAATTTCGAACGGTGATTTACTTCTGGCTCGTCTGTGGGCGAGCCAAGGAAATAAAGTCGAACCGAGTGCTGGACTCCGAACCATCGTGAGATTAAGGAGTGAAAAGCAGAGAGATGTAACAGTATCAAAAATATGAAAAAACTTTATTTATTAATATCCAACCATCGGCTGCTTCTAAAGTTGCTAGCCGTTATTACAATGAAAAATAAAGGAAAAATGACTACTAGTAACAGGAAGGGAATGGTTCGACATCTCGAGTTACTTAGAGGGGCGCCGTTGCTCTCTCTTGGTATTTCAAGAGATGGTCGGCATTCCAAGTCCTGGGGATCTCCCTGCCTTCGAGATCTTCTAGCTTGTATGCACCGGGGCGGATCACCTTTGAGATCTTGTAGGGTCCCTCCCAATTTGGGGCCAATTTGCTTTTCTGTCCGGGGAACGAGATGGCCAATTTTCGGAGGACTAGGTCCCCTTCTTTGAGGTCCGTCGGGCGGACTCTTTTGTTGTATGCTTGCTCAATCCTTCTCCGGTAGCTTTGTTGCCATATGGCAGCTCTTTCTCGGATTTTGTCTATCAAGTCTAGACTTGCTCTGAGTTCTCTAGCGTTCTGTTCTTCTTCAAAAGCTATCAAACGAGGAGAGGGTATCCCGACTTCTAGGGGAATGATGGCCTCGGACCCATAGGTGAGATTGAACGGGCTCTCGCCTGTTGGGGTCCGCTTGGTGGTGCGGTAATTCCAGAGCACATTAGGCAGCTGATCGACCCACAAGCCCTTGGAACACTTGTCTAACCTCTTCTTAATGCCCGAGAGGATCTGTCAGTTGGCATTTTCGGCCTGGCCATTTGACTGGGGATGAGAGACGGAGGAGAAACGGTGTTGTATGGCGAGGTCCTCACATAAGGCTCGGAAGGCAGCCCCAGTGAACTGTGTTCCATTATCTGTAACTATGACACGGGGAACGCCGAATCGGCAGATCACATTTTTCCAGAAGAATTGAACGACCCTATGCTCGGTGATTATAGCCAGGGGCTCAGCCTCTATCCATTTTGAGAAATAGTCGACTGCCACGACTAGGAACTTTAACTATCCGGGAGCTGGCGGAAATGGCCCTAGTAAGTCCATCCCCCACATTGCGAAGGGGATCGGACTTGATAGGGAGGTGAGTGGTTCTTGCGGAAGGCGTCGGATGTCGGAATACTTTTGGCAGGAGCTGCATTGCCGAACGTGTCGTTCGGCGTCCCGTAGGAGAGTGGACCAGTAATACCCGTAGTTCAACACTTTGCGCGCTAGGGCTCTGGAGCCAGAATGAGCCCCGCCAATGCCCTCATGAAGTTCTTGCAGGGCGTAGTCGGCTTGCCGGGGGGAGACGCACCTTAGGTAAGGCCGACCATCTACCTGGGTGAAGGAGCGTTTATACAGGATGCCTTCGATTAATGTATAACGCTCGGCTCGAGCCCTTATTCTTTCGTGCTTCCTTCGGATCCTGGGGGAGGAATCCGTCTCTTAGAAATTCGACGAGAGGTTTCATCCAATTGTCTTCGAGGAGGACAGGCAATGTTTCAACGGAGTCGAGTGCATCGTCCTCTATGCTCGGCTTCAGGAGGACTTCTATCAAAACAGTTTGTTCGAGGCCTTGAAGGGAAGAGGAGGCTAATTTGGTTAGGGCATCGGCCTGAGCATTTTCTTCTCTGGGGATTCTTTGGATGAGGGCCTCTTCAAACAGTGCCATGAGACTTTTGACTTTCGCCAAGTATTTAACCATCCTGTCATCGCGGGCTTCATACTCGCCGAGGACCTGGTTGACGACCAACTGAGAGTCGCTGAAGATCCGCAGGCGTTGTGCCCCTGCATTTCGGGCCATTCCAAGGCCGGCTATGAGCGCCTCGTATTCAGCTTCGTTGTTCGAGGCTTTGAAGTTTATGTGGAGGGAGTATTGGAGGATAAAGTCATCCGGGCCTGCCAGGATGACCCCTGCCCCGCTTCCCTCGTTGCAAGAGGACCCGTCGACATAGACCGACCAGACGGGTGGTCCCTTCACTGTTTGGCTGGACTCGGGGATAGTAGTTTCAACTATGAATTCGGCTAGTGTCTGTGCCTTGATCGCGGTCCGAGGCTGATAAGTTATATCATGTTGGCTCAGCTCGATCGACCACTTCATAAGGCGACCGAAGTCTCGGGCTTGTGAAGAACCTGTTTCAGCGGCTGGTCGGTAAGAACGACCACTGAATGGGACTGAAAGTAAGGGCGAAGCTTTCTCGCGGCCATTACCAGGGCATAGGCCATTTTCTCAATCGTCGGGTACCGGAGCTCGGCGTCCCGAAGTACCTTGCTGACGTAGTAGATGGGCTTCTGAGCCCTTTCTTCTTCTCTAACTAAGACCGCACTAAGCGTCTGTTCGGAAGCTGCTAGGTAGAGGAAGAGCGGTTCGCCAGGTACTGGTTTGCTGAGAAGAGGTGGATTGACGAGGTAAGCTTTAAGCTGGTCGAAGGAGTCTTGTTGCTGCTGCCCCCACTCGAATCCTTTAGCCCCCCTGAGGGCTTTGAAGAACGGGAGGCACTTCTCCCCGAACTTCGACAGAAAGTGCCCTATGGCGGCTAGGCGACCACTTAATCTCTGAACTTCCTTGACATTTCTAGGAGGGGCCATGTCCAGTATGGCCTTGATCTTCTCCGGGTTTGCTTCTATTCCTCGTTGGCTAACCATGAAGCTGAGGAACCTCCCTGATGAGACGCCGAACGCACACTTGTTTGGGTTAAGTCTCATATTGTGCTTTCTGAGAACGTTAAATGCTTCTTGGAGATCAGCCACATGATCAGCGCCTCGGATGCTTTTCACAAGCATGTCGTCAACGTATACTTCCATGTTCCGGCCGATCTGAGCCTGGAAAACCTTGTTGACGAGGCGCTGGTATGTTGCCCCCGCATTCTTTAGACCGAACGGCATGACTCTGTAGCAATAGAGCCCCTGGTCGGTCACGAACGAGGTCTTCGGGATATCCGAGGGGAACATTCTTATCTGATTGTAACCTGAGAAAGCATCCATGAAGCTGAGGAGCTCATGTCCCGAGGTTGCGTCAATCAGAGTGTCAATACTCGGCAGAGGGAACGGATCTTTGGGGCAGGCCTTGTTGAGGTCGGTGAAATCAATACAAATCCTCCACGTCCCGTTGGACTTCTTCACCATTACTACGTTTGACAACCACTCAGGATAGTTTACCTCCTGTATGAACCGGGCCTTCAACAGCTTGTCCACCTCCTCTTTGATAGCAAGCTGACGCTCGGGGGCGAACTTGCGCCTCTTCTGCTGAACCGGTTTGGACCCCGGATCAACGCTCAGGCGGTGGACCAAGAGTTCTTCGGAGATACCGGGCATATCTACTGCTGACCATGCGAAGAGGTCTTGATTGGTTCGGATGCATTTTACAATATCCGAGTATAGGGCGGACGGGAGGGTCTTGCTAACTAAGAACTTGCGGGTCGGCTCCTGCTCAGAAAAGAGTACCTCCTCCAACTCGTCCACCGGCTCGGAAGTCGGCCGGGCGGCGTCTTGGGGGATTTCCAGTGTTTCTAAGGAGAGGACGGGTCCGAGGGTAGAGGTCATATAACACTTGCGGGCCTGCTCTTGATTGCCCCTAACTTCTCCTACTCCGGCTCGAGTCGGGAATTTCATTTTGAGATGATAGGCGGAAGGGACGGCTTCAAGGGCGGCCAGACCGGGCCGACCCAAAATGACATTGTAGGCTGCTGGGACATCTACGACCATGAAGTCCATCGACTCCGTCCGGGTAGTAGGAGTTTTGCCAGCGGTTATGTCGAGGGTAATCACCCCTTCAATAGTCACTAGCACTCCCGTGAACCCGTGGAGCGTGTAAGCGGCGGGCTTGAGTCTGTCCCGCGAGAGCTTTAGGCCTTTAAAAGCGTCGAGGAAGAGGATGTTGACGGAGCTGCCGTTGTCTACTAAGATCCTCTCCACTTTGAAGTTGGCCATGTGGAGACTGATGACGAGTGCGTCACAATGAGGGGTGCGGACACCCTCAAGATCTTCGTCAGAGAAGGTGACGGGCATCCCGAGGCCTTTGGGAGGAGGGGTGGTTCGGACTGAGTTGACCTCTCTTATAAATGCTTTCCGAGAGGAGTTCGAGGAGCCCCCCATTGGACCCCCATGGATGAGGTGGAGGACTCGCTCTTCCTCAAAGTCTGGCGTCTCTTCTCGTTCCGGACGCTTGTTAGCCCCCCGAGGCTGGGAAGGAAGTTCGGCTCGGTCCTTTCTTACACACTTCGTCAGCTGCCCCCTCTGGATAAGGGCTTCGATCTCGTTTTTCAGGGCACGGCAATTGTTGGTGTCATGCCCATGGTCCCGGTGATAACGGCACCATTTTTCTTTATCCCTCCTCTTGGCGGGGGTATTCATCCTCAGAGCTGGAGGTAAGATCCCCTCCTTTTCGACTTCCATCAGAATAGTTGAGATGTTAGTGGTGAGGGGAGTGAGCTTCTCGAATCTGGGGGGAGGTCGGCACTGGCCGGCATTATCCTTCTGGAGATTCTTAGCCCCCTCTTCTTCTGTTCCTTTTCTCTTAAACCCGGAGGAAGATCCCTCCCAGTTGGGTTGTTGCTCAGCCTCTTCGGCCTGGATGTACTTTTCGCTGCGAAGGAGAAGGTCGGAAAAGTTCTGTGGAGGCTTCTTGGCGAGGGAGGAGCGGAGGTTTAGAATTGAGGACATTAGATTGAAATTCTGCCGTAGCGACCGACTGGTCGAGGGACGCTATGGTCCTGGCTTCAGCTGTGAACCTCTTCACATAGTCCCTCAGTTTCTCCCCCTTCTTTTGGTGGAGGTGCAATAGGGAGATGCTGGTTTTCTCAGCTCTACGGCTGCTTACGAAATGTGTGACGAAGAGGGTTTCGAACTGCTCGAAGGAGAATATTGAAGAGGGGGCGAGGCGAGAGTACCATTCTCGAGCTGGTCCTTTGAGAGTTGCAGGAAGGTTTTGCAGAGGAGGGCATCGGAAGCTTGATGGAGGAGCATCAAAGTCTTAAAGCTTTCGATGTGATCTACTGGATCGGTCTCCCCGGTGTAAGTCTCAAATTGGGGAGGTTTGAAGCCGAACGGGACAGGCGCATCCACTATGGTTCGGGAGAAAGGGGGCGGCTAGGACGTAAGGTCCTCCCCCTAAGCTCCTCTTCTCGGTCTATCTGGCCCAGGCGCCTCTCTACTTCATGAAGACGACGGTGCATGGTGTCATCCCTCCGGCGGTAATCAACCGGACCCCTAGACTCGTCTTCGTATGAGGGAGAGCGAGGGCTACGGCGATGGTAACTTCGGGAGCGACGAGGACTTGGGGTACGCCGGGAGTTGCTAGGAGCAGGACGAGGAGACGGGGACCGTCGGCGAGGGCTTCGGACCGGATGAGGAGACCGGCGGGGCTCCGGACTGGAGGAGGTGATGGGGCCTTTGGCTCATTTGGGTTTTGACGGAGGTTGAGAGCCTGCAGGACGGTCGCTTGGAACTGCTGGAACTCGGCACGGGTTATTGGTGCCTCATTGTTCCTGGGCTGTTGCCGACCTGTGGGGGAGGGCCTTCTTCGGTAATGCTCGGGAGACTCTTTCCTCCCTCTGCGGACGGGGGACCTGTAGTACCGGTGGCGAGGAGACCGCTCACCCGAATGGTGTTGGCAAGAGGTTCCCTCTCGGGCCCGCTTTTCATTCAGGTGGCGGCGGAGATCGTCATATTTCTGGCGGTTGAGGGAGGTATTGTGGCGATCAGAGGCTCGGGGGTGATGGGAAGCCATAGAGTCCGTAGAGGCGTTGTGGATGGAGACGTGCTCCTGGTGAAGAGGCTATTTTTGAGGGTTATGTCCTTTCGGGGGTGTCTGATTAGGAGGAGGAAGGTCTTGTTGGAGCGGGTCTTCCGCGGTAGGGGGAAGTTGCCCTTGTTGTTGAGCGGGATTAGGGAGGACCTCTTGCTGCTGATCAGGGTTGGGTCCTCGGTTGGACCCCCTTGATCTGACTTTCCTCGGAGGCATGGCTGGAGATCTGTTCACCAGGAAGAGGAGAGGTTTCTATTCGTTAGTTTCCCACAGACGGCGCCAATCTGTTGCCGCTAAATTTGGTGTAGGGGCAAACAGATAGTATTTGTGGATTCTTAGGGAAACTGAATAGTAAACCTGTATACCTGTTCCGCCTTGGTTTGATCGTCGCTCCCGCCGTACACCTACAAAAAGTGCGAAACACCAGGGTTGTTCCCGGCGACGCACCCTCCGACGCTCAAGTCAGTAATCTGGAAGACTATGAGAGAGCGCAAAAACTGGTGAAAGATTGGTTCCCTCTTAATGGAGATGGGTGGGGGGTATTTATAGGTGTCTTAGGGAACAGATTAGGAATGTGATCCCTGTGATCTGATAAGGAATATTCTCCTTGTAATCAGATCAAGAATGTAATCCCCAATCCCGGTGAAAGGATAGATATGAATCAGGGCCGTTGATTAATATTAATCAGAAACCCTAATTCTATCCTGCAGGACCGGGTTTATTGCGGGTTGAAACCCGCACCCTGTCGTGGTGGATCCGTTCGCGGGTTATTGGGTCTGTGAGAAGGAGGCCCAGTACCCGCTTCAGACCCGTCTGTAGGCGAAATTACTGTCTTACCCCCGGTCCTCAGGATTCGTGCCCCATTTGGACGGTCTCGATTAAACTCCTATTTTTAGCCATATCAGTCACCAAAATCGGCAAATGCTTCACTACAAGCCCCATCCCAGACGAATTTTTTATCCTTACCTGTCAACTTAGTCAGCAGCCCAGCTATCTTCGAAAAGTCTTGGACGAATTTCCAACAATATCCGGCTAGTCCAAGGAAACTTCTCACCTCAGAAACTGACTTAGGCACTTGCCAATCTTTCACTGCAGCAATCTTGGACAGATCAACTGAGATTCCTTCACCCCGAGATGATATGCCCCAAAAAGGTAACTCGGTCAAGCCAGAACTCACATTTGCTGAGTTCCCATAGAGTTGATTCCCCCTCAGAGTTTGCAGGACCAGCCTCAAATGCTCAGCATGCTCCTCCCGGTTCTGGGAATACACAAAAATATCATCTATAAAGACCACCACGAACTTGTTCAGAAATGGGGAAAGGACCCTGTTCATGAGACTCATGAACACAGCTGGCGCATTCGTGACTTCGAAAGGCATCACTAGGAACTCGTAATACCCATGCCTTGTCCTGAATGTCGTCTTCTGCACATCAGCCGCTTTCTCCTTGACCTGATGATACCGTGAGCGAAGGTCCAACTTTGAAAAGATTGCTGCACTGCTCAACTGATCAAACAAATCATCGATCCTGGGCAACGGATATCGGTTCTTTACAGTAACACTGTTCAGTTCTCGGTAATCAATGCACAGCCTGTGGCTTCCATCCTTTTTGCTGACAAACAAGACTGGAGCTCCCCATGGTGAAACACTGGGCCTGATGAATCCCAAATCTAGCAATTCTTGGATCTGCACCTTCAGCTCTGCTAGCTCAATTGGTGCCATCCTGTAGGGACTTTTCGATATCGGCACAGTACCTGACTGAACCTCAATACCGAATTCCATATCCCTATCTGGAAACACATTCAAAAATTTCCGCACTACTAGAGGCACAGCCTCATATCCTGCTTGGAACTCCATTACACAAGTCTCCTGATCAACTGCAGTCTTAGCTCGGCCAAGCAGTGTCTCCCCAGCATGGAACTTGAACTTTGCACGACCTGGGATTCTGAATACAACTTTCTTGGCTCGGCAATCTATGACAGCATGGGACTCACCCAACCAATCCATACCGAGAATGATGTCGAACCCAGAATTCCCAATTACGATCAAGTCAGCCTTGAAATCTGCACCACCAATAACTACGGAACTCTGCTTACTCCCGGGAATAGACGACAACATCGCCACCTGTAGTAATGTTCCAAGCTGCTGACATGACACTGCACTCCAACTGATGCTGATCCACGAAGCGGGAAGAGACAAAGGAATGGTTCGCCCCAGAATCAAAAAGGACATGAGCAGGAAAAGAACGAACTCAAATAATACCTAAGATAGTGAAAAGGCAAGGAAAAAAGGAATGACGATTAAGGAGTAAGGAATAATAATGCAGAAAAGATAATATGAATGAATAGAGCAAGGCAATGAAAGAAACAAAGGTAATAACAAAACAACAAAATACAAAAATACTTGCAATGACTCCTTCTGCTATCTCAGCTTCTTCTGCTGTCAGGTTGTAAGCCTGACCTATTCTGGGAGTAGCTGTCCTCTGACCGACGATCTGACGCTGAGGGGAAAGCAGGTGGCATGACCGGACCACGAGCTGGCGCTTCCGGCTGAACTGGTCCCCCGGCTAGTAGATCCAACCTCCTCTGCGGGCAATCCCGCACTGAGTGGTCACCAGTGCCACACTGAAAACATCGGCAGTTGGCTCGCCTACAGTCCCTGCGCTCATGCCCAGCTAGTTGGCAGAAGTCGTAGAAACTAACTCTCTTAGGAGTAGCAGAAGAGTAGGGACCGCCCTGACAGGATGGGCCGAGATTGGCCTCCGAATCAGCCCACCGGAAGGCCTAACAGTAGCAGCAGGGTGCTGAACAGCCTGTTGGGAAGGAGCCAACCTGTTGCGAGCCTACTCCTGGGCTCGGGCCACCTCAAGAGCCTCAGTGTAGGTACGAAGGCGAAGGGTGACATGATGCATCTGAATCTCTCGATCGAGCCCCAATAGGAATCTCTGGGCTCTATGCTCTTCGTTCGCCACCAAGGTCGCTGCGAAGCGGCTAAGCCTGGTGAATTCTGCCGTGTACTCGTCCACTGATCTGGCACCCTGTGTCAAGGGAGTCTCATGTTACAGTATCGCATGAACAATATGTAACAAAGTTCCAAAAAACAGTACAAACCGACCAACCTACTTCAGGGTGAGAAATTGCTGCTCCATCTCAACCTGGGTGATGAAAGAACTTCTCTAAGAAAATCCTGGTGAACGTGGTCCAAGCAACGGGCCGCTCGAGGCGCTCGGACTCAGCCATCCACCATATGTGGGCAAAGTCCACCAACTGGATGCTCACCACATCCACACGATTGGCATCGGCAACTCTCACTACCAATAGTAGTTGCTCCGTCCTGATCAACCACTGTTCGGCCTCTAGCGGCGTCTCAGTGCCGGAGAATTTGTCAGGGTGCAGTCTCATGAAGTCTGCAACTGTACCCGGACGAGGAGGAAGAACTGCCTGAGTGGGCACAGCGGAAGCATGGTGGGCCCATTACCCACAGGTCCCAGGATCGTGGTTATCATTTGTTCATGTAACTGCATGGTCTGTTTACTATTGAGCTAATCCTGGTCAAGCCAAACTTGTCTAACATATTAGTCAAACTAATACATTAGCCAAACCTGGGCTCTGGTACCACTAAAAACCTGTCACTCCCCGCTTTTCAAAAAGGAATACGGAATACGGATACGCGACAAAGTCCAACGAAGAGCTTTCACCATTCATTAGCTGTAAGGATCTTTTCAACAGTACACAGGTTTAAACAAGAATAGACTTGAATTAATCAACCACGCATGCATGAATCAAATTTCTAAATCAACGGATTTACTTGAAAACTAAATACATAATTCTCAAATAACCAAATCTGGAAACAAGTTATAAGTTCTTGGACAAAGTTCCCATTACATGATCCAAGTAGCAATGAATACAATTTATTCAAAATAGGAAAGTAACTCAAGCGGGAACTCTAGCCATGCCTAGAATACTTGGCCACTTACTCCTTCGGGCAGCTGGTCACCAAAATCTGCAAATTTAACAATTTACAGGAAAAGTGAACAGGAAACAATATGTCTGTCAGTGCAAGTTACGGGTTGCATGTAGTACAAGCAACAAGTACAGAAACAGATAAACAAAATACAGAGTAGCAACAAGAAGCAAGTACTGAAATAAGTATGGAAGGAGTGTGACAGCGAAATAGAGCAACTAATTCTTAAACCAAGAAAATAGAATCAAGTGACATGATTAGATAACAGGGTACAAGTGACATGTAGTGGTTATCAAGTAGCATGCAAGTAGGTAAACAGTAATAGGTGTCAGGTAGCATGTACAGGTAACAGGAATGTGCAAGTGATCATGTATTTTCAAGTCTTGTATTTAATCCTATCTAGGTAGCACTTCATGCGTCCGAAATTTTACCACATGGTTGCTACATACATGCAAGTTGCGTTTAGATTTCGTAGTGGATTATATAGGGCCGTGCATTCAGGTATCAGGTAAACAGGTAATAGGATCATATATCATGTAATCATATATTGATAATTATGTATCAGGTAGGACCTACGGGTCCCCTTCTGAGTACACCTTCCTATAGGGAAGTATGTAGTTAGGTAAATAGGTAATCAGGATTATGTATCATGTAATCATGTAACATGTAATAGGTAGAAAACATGGGCCCCCTTCCAAGTACACATTTATATATTTTCCACTACTAGATCTTTTTCTTAACCCCGGCTTGATTACTTGTCATTATTATTAAAGCAGGCATATACGTGCACAAACAGGACAAGAAAAACATGACAAGAAATAAGGAACAAACTCAAGTTGGATAGAAGACATGATCGGGTGACAAAACAACTTATAATAGTTAGGACAACGAGACTTTAAATTCTGGACAACAAGACGTTGCTGCACCAAAACTGAGATTCTCATTGCCCTAGGATGCAAATTTGGATCCGTCAGAAAATTTAGAAACTAGACTCTCAGCCGAATCCAGTGCATATACACATGTCATATAACAACTACAGCAACAGAGTTCAAAACAACATTTTACACAGAATTCATGTTTAGCCAGAAATTGTAAAGTTTTGTTTATAAGCATAAAAAGGGTCTAAAACACCAAAATTAAATATAGGAAAATTTTGGAGGGTTCCCTAGCATGTCTAGTATCAGCATATAAAATTTCATGAAATTCCATTACAGATCCATAGTCAACTTAGTTGGGAAAACAGAATGATGCAGCAAATTTATGAATCTGAAATTTGCAGACACAACAGTATTAAAACAGTGATAATTCATAAAATACAATTTGGAATTCAATTCCGTCAAAAGGGTTATAAAATAGACACACTAGGCTACGTTTCATATTCACAAAGCTTTTATCAAAAATGACTGGAATCAGGTTGAAAATAAAGTTATTTACTGAACAACATGCAGTTTGGAAATTATATGATTGATTTCACAAGCTTGAAATAAGCTATAAAAATCAGTAAACAATTTCACAAAAATTAGGGGTTGATCCCAGTCAAGTCTAGACATACCCAGAAAAATACCAAGTCCAAATTTTACTTTTAACTTCAGTTTTAACATGACAAATCATGCAGCGACCTTATAAATCAGAATCTGAAAATTACGACAGCTGCAGTAAAACAGATATAACTCACACATCAAAAATCAAAATTGAGATCCGTCGAAAGTTCTGAAAAATAGACACCGAGGTCTACGAATCATGTTCACAAAATAATTTATTTTACTGACATTAACAGGGTCTAAATTGTTGTACCAAATCAGGGCAACAGCAAAAAGAAATTTCTTTCACGTATTTAATCAAACAATTCTTCTACGATAGATTCAAATTAGAGTATGATGCAAAACATGATATATTGAACATTTTAATCAATCATAGCATAGGTATTAACAAGTCCACAACGAGATGCACATCTAGCACATCAATCATGTAACAAGATCCACAGCATATAATAGATCACGAAAGAGTATATATACATCAAGAATTTATCTAGATCTAATTTATTTTCGTGTAGTGTGTGTGACAACTTCTTGTGATCAATCAAGACTACAAATTGATGGAAACAGATCAAGCAATGAGAGCAAGATTATCAAGGGATTATCATTAGAATGAACACAAAAATGAAGCAAGACCACATGCGGTATTTGTACTTATATAAGAACAAAAATAATATACAAACTACTTGCCTCAATGAAGATGACGAATCCGACGAGAAAGAATAACGGGAATGGATCCCAGGAAACGAACACGAATACAACTCACGAACGGGGGGTTGCGGGATGAAGGTTGACGGCGGCACACAGGAAGTGGGGCGGCGGCAGGCGGCAGAAGTGGTCGATGGCGGAAGTGGGGGGTAAGGCGGATGATGGAGGCTCGGGGTGAGGGGTTGCGGGTGAAGGCCGAGGGTGCTGATGGCGGGGTGGCGTGGCACAGGGCGGCGCGACTGGCGGGGTGGTCGCCAGGGGCGTGTGACGGCGGTGGGGTGCGACTGGTGGTCGACGGCCAGCGAGGAGCACAGGGAAAGGGAGAAAGAAGGTGAGTGTATTGATTAGGAATTGTTCGCAGTAGGGAGAAAGAGAACAAATTTGGTTAGGATTTAAGGGAATTTTGGTAAGTTCGGATTTTAGGAATCAAGGGGGAGATCATGAGGGAGTGATCTGCTTGTTAGGCAGATAGAGGTGAACGTGAGGAGAGATTTGAGGGAGACTGGGTAAAAGAGGGTATTGGCTAGTGGGTTTAGGATCCAATAGGACGGATTATAGGGTTTTGGGTCAAAATAGGGTTAGATTGGGTTAGAAATCGGATCCAAAATGGTAGAAATCAAAAATAAACAATTAGGCCATGAAATATATGATTTAGACACTCAAACAAATCATCCAGAGATAATTAACTGGCAGAAGGGATTAAATCAGAAGATTGAAAATCACAGAATTGAATTGACGGGAATGAAAAAAAATAGTTTATTAAGAACGGAGAAATGATTACACGGTTCAGAACGGACAAAAGAGTACAATCAGAATAATTACCTAGAAAAAAATAAATACATACAAAATACAGGAAATGGAACACAGGGGTTATAATGAGCCTACTCTACAGCCTACTTGTGAGATTCCCACATTACCTATACTACCTATTACCCATACTACCTAATACTTCTTACCCACTGACAGAAAAATTGGATAATATTTTAGATGATCAGATAATCTTTACTATAGAAGGTGGTATTCATAGGTATTTGGTGAGGTGGAAGAACAAGCCGAAGTCGGATGACACTTGGAGTGATCATGAGGATCTCCCACGCTTGGATTCAGATCTTTTGAAGCACCATGACCGGATCCCTGGTTTTGACTCGACTGGGTCGAGCTCTCTCCCACCTGGAGAAAATGATGAGGACATCAAATCTGTTTTATTTTTATTTTGAGATTTAGCCATATGTAGTTTATTTGAGAGATTTATTTGAGAGATATGTTTTAGATTTGTTTGAGATTTGTTTTGGATTTGTTATAGGCCTTGAGAATAATGAAAAAAAAATGCTTTTCTTGATTAAAAAAAATATTTGATTGAGTTTAGCTCTTCATTAATCTTTTTGTGTGATATATTGAGATACAATTTTAGGGTTTGTGATAAACCCTAAGTTACGCCCCAAATCCCCCTCTAAACTCTCTTCTTAACTCTTCAGCCGCCGCTCTTCCCCCTTCAACGCCGCCATCAGCCTTCGCCTCCACCTTCAACAACCCACCTCCACACCCCGTCGTCCCTCCTTCACCGCCCTCATTGCCCTCATTGCCCTTGCCTCCACCTTCACCTACCCACCCCAGCACCTCGTTGTCCCTCCTTCACTATTGCCATCCCCTGCCGACCACCGTGCCACCGTTCGGCAGGCCCTCGTCGATCGCCAAGCCCCATTATCCGCTACCCCACCGTTCGACCACCACTTGCCACAACCGTCAACCCGCCCGCCGCTTGCAACTCCGTCGACGACCCTGTGCACCGCCATCATCAGCACCACAAGCCCCTTGGCGACGACTCTTCCATCCGATCCCGATGAGATCTTTTCAATTCTCCATTATTTGTGAACTGCTTATTGTCTCTAGAATATTATCTGATTTAACTGTCGACTACAAATATTGAGAGTGAGCATTTTTACTTGCTAATTAGAGTACGAATCTTTATTGAATATCTTACATGCTAAGAACGATTAAGTATTATTGTTGATTGACAGGACTGAATCTTTAATTGGGCCTGTTAAATTATTTCATATCTTGAAAACCCGTCAAACCAATTAATAGTTATAATTTCTAACTTAATCTGCATTACGTGTTGGTAAACTTAATCTATTAATATTATTAGAATTTCTTTATTTAGTGTTAAGTTTACATCAATCTGCTATTAACTTGTAGTTAAAATTATTCTCATTCATTTCCTTGAAATTTTCTCTATGTAAGCATATGGATGCAGACTCTGAGACTCTATGATGTTCTAATACATGGATAAAATCTATGGGCTGCCAAGTGACTTGAAAAGGAATGAGTGACTCAGGTACTTTCAATAGAGCTGATTGGATCGACCGAATACAGTGGAGAGCCTGGTCATCCTCTTCTTCATCAAAGTCATCACTTACATGAGGTTCATAGGTAAACTCATTATCGGGCTCATCAGCAATTACAGCAGTACCTTCTACAATGTTGATCCTACTGGGACTGGGATAATTGTCAGCAACATGGCCGCATTCTTTGCATTTATAGCACTTGGTGAGATGATCAATTTTAGAAGTCTCTTTCAGTATTTTTACCCGTGTTGTCATTTCTAAGTGAATAGGGATTTAAAGTAAGCTTTGCTTGGGTAAAATTTGTTGGGGTGCTGAGAAGAGGGGACTCAGGTCTAGAGGGCTCAGTAGAGGTCATTCTAGAGGAATGATCTCTCGATTCGCTGGACTTGTAGGGAAAACTTGCTGTAAGGGAATCCATATCGAGGACAATGGCATAATCTGCTGCCAATGAGTCTACATTTCTATGAATTAGCTCGTTTCTAAGATCATCTTGTAGTCCAGTCCTTAATCTAGAGAGAGTTTGTTCTTCTCTCTTTACCATTACACCAAATGAGAAAGTCGTCGAACTTATCCAGATACTCTTGGGTGGATTTGCTTTCTTGATAAAGTTGGTTCCACGAATCTAGCAATCAAGTGTGGAATGATAACGGCACATATTTCTCAGTGAGCTTTTCTTTCATGGCTTCCCAAGTGGATATGGGTGTCAGGCCTCGACTTCTGTGGACATGTTCAAGATTGGTTCAGTGTTGTTGAGTTTTTTCAGTCAATTTAATCTTGGCAAATTTGACCTTCAGGGCTTTGCTCATGTCAAACCACACGATGTAGTGGTCCATGGCACGGATCCAATCGAGATAAGCTTGGGTTCCATACGGCCTCCAAGTGGGGAACTGACGCCTTAAAGTTCTTGTATTGTTCGTCAGGGTTGCGATCTTGACGTCGGTCGTCACGATCATTCCCTTGAGGGATCTGACGATGAAGCTCAGGAGCAATATTTTGATTCAATTCAACTTTCTCAAGCCTCTGATTGATATTAGCAAGAGTTGCTTGAATGGCAGCAAGGGTAGTGGAAATACCAGAGTTGTCCATTTCACTGCAATGAGGGGTTTGCTGAATTCTAGGGTTCCTGATGGGGTGGTTTGGGAGGGACAAGAAATGCTCTACGGGATCTGTGATGGTGCTGCGCAGACGTATTCACCAACGGTGAAAACTAGGAGTCGTGGGGATGTGTATTGCGGAAATTTGGGGAAACATGTCCTAAATGCACCTAAGATTTTTTTAAATTTTTTTAAATTTTTTTTTAATGAACTAAAAGTGCTGAATGCAAATAATTCCTAAATGAATGCAAAAATTATAGTTAAATGATGCAAGAACTAGAGTTTTTAAAAACCTGGCTCTGATGGTGTAAACTTTAACCCTAAATAGAGAATTTCCAAGAATATTAAAAAATTAAGTTTTCCAAAATGTAATACGGATCAAGTTAGAAATTAAAACAGTTAATCAGTTCGATGGATTTTCAAGAATTGAATTAGGTTTTTAACAAGCTCAATTAACGATTCAGTTATAACAATCAATAATTATATATCTAAGCATTTTTAGCAAGTAAAAGATGCAATAATGAGTTAGTAGAAGCACACTCTCAATATTTGTGGATGGCATATAAATCAAATAATACTCTAGAGATGATAGATAGTATCACAAATATATGGAGAAGTGGAATGATAGATAGTATCACAAATATATGGAGAAGTGGAAAGAGGTTACCGAGATTCGAAGCACGTGGCAACGAAGAGAAGTTGTAGGGTGCTGGGGGTTGGAGCTCGGGGCTGCGAGGAAGGCTATAATGGAAAGCTGACGGCAGGGGTGGTGGAGGAGGCGTTGCAGGCCGCTCGAGACTCGGGAAAGTGGTGTTGGGTGGCAGGCGGTGCTCAATGGTGGTGCAATAGCAGCGGTGGTGAAGCTGGGTGTGTGCATGCATCAGGTTTCGGTGGTGAAGAAGTCGGGTGGTGGTGCTGACTAGAGGGCGACGGCAAGGTGGTTGGAGGTGGCGGTCGACGGCGGTTTCGGGGAGAGGGAGAGATGAGTTCGGGGCAGTGGGGAAGAAGATGACGGAGATGAAAGAGGGGATTAGGAGTAAGGTAGGTTTTTGATAAAAGATTTGGGGATTTGGGTGGAGTTTAAAGCTTCTCACAAACCCTAATACTTTATTAGGATTTGTCACAAAGCCTAATAATTTCTTATGGTCTCACACGCAGAAGAAAAGAATGCAGAGCAATAACTCAAGACAATAATTTTTTAAAAATCAAGAATAGCATATTTTTCCATTGATCTCACGGCCTATATATAGGCTCAAACAAATCCAAAACTAATCTCAAACAAATCTAAAATAAATATCTCAAATTTAAAACAAATCTCTCAAGTAAACTACATATAGCTAAATCTCAGAATAAAAATAAAACATATTTGATGCCCTCATCAGAAAACCCCCAAGGTTTGGAGAAATAATTAAGACCCCCCGCCCCTAGTCGCATTTCCCAAAATCTCCCGACAAAAAACCTAAAAATCTGTGTGAAATGTCCCAAATACCCTCCTACTATATATTTTAAAATATTCTCTTCTTCCCTTCTCCATTCGAAAACCCGTTCCACCCTTCTCTGCTCCCATTCAAATTGGAGCGCACCCTTTGAATCCCCAAAACACCCCTAAAAACTTCCCTAAATCAATTGCTGATGTGGACCCCTTCGCAGTTGCTTAGGAACTTTTCATATACTTTTAGATCCAACCCTGACATGGCCCTTAGAGTTGCTGATGTGGACCCCTTCGCCGCTGCCATCGTTGAGTGCGTCAAGAATCCGACGGTTGAGGAGGCAGCGGTCAATGGTGCCGGAGGGTGGAGATGAATCGAGTTTGGGTTCATGTTATTGGATCGGTAAGGATCGTAGCAGACCGCGTGCATGGTATTCGAATCGACGAGAGTACGGAACCGGTGGTTCTAATGATGAAATGAGCGGATTCGGATGCGTGTTGGAGATTGATGGATTTGTTGAGGGGTGTGTTGGGGATTCCAGGGGGTGTGCTCCCTTTTGAAGGGTGGAATGGGTTTTGGATTGGAGAAGAGGAAGAAGAAGAGGGGGAAGAATTAGAAGAATATGTTTAATAATATATACGAGGGGTATTTAGGACATTTCACACGGGTAATTTGTTAGGAGAATTTTGGGGAATAAGCCTGGGAGGCTAAGTGAGAAAAAAAAATGGTGGGGGATTTCTTAATTATGAGCCCAGACATGGGAGGGTTTCATGACTTTCCCCCTAGAATCTTAGTACTACTCTGTATATATTTAGTGTGTAATGTCATGGGAGCCTCACAACAATGAAGTCTCAAGTAACTATGAGCGCTTGCCTTGACTGAAGGGGAAGATATTTGAGTAAATGGAAGATAGTAACTGTTTTAGGATCTAAAAATGGCTTGAGTTTCTGTCGTTGAAAATATTAGAATGACTGAATGAGTAGATATTGAGTGGATTTTGATGTCCATATCACTGTTTTAGTGAACAACAAATAATGAGGCTGATGTTGAGTATGATGCTGAGGAATGGCTCAAGTTTGGGACGAGTGTCTAATCCATTTCCTCCTATTTCAATGCTTCTGAAATTTCATTCTCATATTATAGTCCGCAAAAGATAAACTTACAATTCCTTCTGCTTTAGCCACTCAGCTTTATGGCTATTTGGAGATACAGTCTGTTAGCTTTGAATAACTGTCCCTTTTGTTGTTCTTTTGAATTTCTATGGTATATGCTGAAAAATAGCTTAAAGTTTCAATCACATCTGCGTTAAGCTTTAAAACAGATTGTTGGGAACACTTAAAGAGTGAAGTTGTCCCAAAAATTTACCACACCCTTATTCTGAAATGTACCTTAACCTGTTTATTTGTTCTCCTGCTTCATAATATCATTAGTACCTGTTACCGCTGATTTCGGTGTGGGGGTAAACAGATAGAATTTGTGAGCTCGAGAAAAACCTGAACAGTTGATCCAAGCCTTCTTGCTCCTGCCGCAACCTGCAAGGAAGTGCGAAACACCGGGGTTGATTCCGGCGACGCACCCTCTGACGCTCTTGTCAGTAATCAGAAGGGATTAAAGAAAGAGCTTAAAGTGGTGAAAAAGTGATTAACCTGGTCACAGTGGCAGAGGGGAGGTATTTATAGTCGCCAGGGGAGTGATTAGAGGCCCGGTTTTCAGTGTAACTGTTAGGAGAAAAATCCTCACAGTTTGTTTAGGAAACTAACCCCTTGATTCCCGGTGAGAGCAAATCAGGCCCGTTGACTTGGTCAAATCAGTGGTCCCTGACTTGTCTCTTGCTGGTCTGGGCTCACCTCGGGTCGGGATCCGTACCCAATTGGAGCGGATCCATTCGTAGGTTATTGGATCTGTGAAAAGGAGATCCAGTGCCCGCTTTGGATCCGCTTGTATGTGAAATTACCGTTTTACCCCCGAGCTTCAAGATTCGTGTCCAATCTGGACGGTTCCGATTTAACCCCATTTTTAGCCATATCACGAGCCCCCCACTCCTAAAGACTGAGTGTGATCAGCCTTTGAGGAGTAGTTTGACTATTTCGGTGGCTAGTGGAGTTGTATCGGAGTCCAAATGGAGGATTTTGAATCTCGAAGGGGGTAGTGAGGTAGATTTTTTGATGCCATGTGCTGTTCCCTAGCCATATCGAGTATTTGACGGCTTTTATCTATTTTTTCGGATTATTTATTTAATTTTGCGATGTGCTTACTAACCGTTCGGGGGCCTTAACAGTGCTTTCTAGGCAATAATTGTTCGTTCGGGGGCTCAAAAATATACCCACGAATTTTTAATTATTTTCCAGAATTTTTAGTTAATTTCCCCGATTTTTAGCAATTTTTTCGCAATTTTTAAATAAATAAAACGATTTAAATAAATAAAAAATGGTTTTAAATACCGATTTACGACGTGGCTCGAACCGGGCCGTTGATCATAGACAGGCGCGAATTTTTGAGAGATCCAGCGGTTGTGGTAGCTCGGTGTCTTTTTTCTCCGTTTGCGAGCTCGGAAAGGCACTTGCTCGGACGCCGACCGAAGACAGGGGGTCTCGGCAAGTCGAGCGACGTGGCGCAATCTGAGCCACTGGATGACGACGCGCATCTCAAGACGGGCACATTTCTCAAGAAAATACTATCTTGTCGCCTAGTGTCCTCGGCAAGATATGGGCCGTCTGATCGAGATCAGGCGCGAAAGTTGAGGAGAAAGTGAGTTTTCTCCGTTTGCGAGCTCGGGAAGGCACTTGCTCGGACGCCGACCGAAGACAGGGGGTCTCGGCAAGTCGAGCGACGTGGCGCAATCTGAGCCACTGGATGACGATGCGCATCTCAAGACGGGCACATTTCTCAAGAAAACACTATCTTCTTTGCCTAGTGTCCTCGGCAAGATCTGGGCCGTCTGATCGAGATCAGGCGCGAAAGTTGAGGAGAAAGTGAGTTTTCTCCGTTTGCGAGCTCGGAAAGGCACTTGCTCGGACGCCGACCGAAGACAGGGGGTCTCGGCAAGTCGAGCGACGTGGCGCAATCTGAGCCATTGGATGACGACGCGCATCTCAAGACGGGCACATTTCTCAAGAAAATACTATCTTGTCGCCTAGTGTCCTCGGCAAGATCTGGGCCGTCTAATCAAGATCAGGCGCGAAAGTTGAGGAGAAAGTGAGTTTTCTCCGTTTGCAAGCTCGGAAAGGCACTTGTTCGGACGCCGACCGAAGACAGGGGGTCTCGGCAAGTCGAGCGACGTGGCGCAATCTGTCCCGAGATGGTCCTGTTCCCAAGGGTATTAATGGTGTTCCGGGGTTTGCGCGGCGTTCCACTTTCCCCAGGTCATTAAGGATAACTCCTTCAATTAATGCGTGGCATTTCAACTTCCGAGGGTCATAATGGCCAGGCCTTGGAGGAGAGCTTATAAGTACTCCACTCCCTTTGTCATTTCAATCGCAACAATGTAGAGTTTCAAACCTCGGAAGTGTTGGCCTTGGGTAACTTATCTTTCGAGGTCCGAAGGGGTGGTTGCTCTTTTGCCTTTTTCTTCTTCCGTTTCTGACGGCCCCAAAGTGGATGCTAGGAGTGGGGGGGAACGAGGCAGTAGTGGTGACGACCGTAGTCCGGACTCGAGGGATGAGTTACTTCGGAAGGACGGGTGGTCGTTCTTCCACCAAGATCTTCTGCCGACTCTGGTTGCTCCAACGTGGGTGTTAGGGTCGGGGGAGATCATGGTGGAAGAGGTGATGATCCATGTCCGAAGCCGAGGGGTGAGCTACATCGGAAGGATGGGTGGTCACCCTTCCACCATGATCATCACCCGATTTTGATCGGCCCGATTCGGGTGTCAAGATCGGGGGTGATCCTGGTAGAAGGGGTGATGACCGGAGTCCGGATTTGTGGGACGAGCCTCGGTTGGACGGGTGGTCGTTCTCCTACCGTGATCTTCTCCCGATTCTGACGGCCTCGGCGTGGGTGTTAGAATCGGAGGGTCACGGTAGGAGAAGTGATGACCCAAGTCGGGTCCGAGGGGAGGGTTTGCTTCAGGACGACTGGTGGTTGTTCTCCCGCCCAAATCTTCTCCTGACTCTGAATGCCAGGGTGGAGGTGTCAGGGTCAAGGGAGGTTTGGGCCGAAGGATAGATCACCGAGGTCCGGAGCCGAGGGACGACCTGTCTCGGTAGGACGGGTGGTCGTTCTTCCACCATGATCTTCACCCGATTCTGAGGGCCCCATCGTGGGTGTCAGGGTCGGGGAAGGTCATGGTAGAAGAGGTGATGACCCTAGTCCGGAACCGAGGGACTGCAGCAGCTTCGGAATGATGGGCCTCTTCCCATTTCTGTCTTCCTTCCGGGCCGACGGCTTCCGATGGTTGTCGGCTCGAAGGGGTTAGAGATGGGGGGTGTGCCGATCTGTTTTTGACCGGGCCCCGTGGGTTGGCGGAATGCCGACCGAGACATGGGTCCTGGGGGGCCCGCCGAAGGCGGTGCCTTAAAACTTTAAATTAAAATTTTTTCTAGTTTCTTCAGACAGAGGCGGGGTATAGAGGAAGTGTAGGCCATCCGAGCGACTTGATGCAATTTGTACCGTTGGATGGCGTTGTTCATCTCGAGACGGGCACATCTCTCAAGAAAACACTATCTTGTCGTCTAGTGTTCTCGGCGAGGTCTGGGCCATCAGATTGAGATTTTACGCGAAGCTTGAGGAGAAAGGGGGTTTTCTCCGTTTGCCAGCTCGGATTGGTACTTGCACGGTAGCCGACCGGTCTCTTTGCTGGCGTGGTCGGATAGCACATGGTTCGGCTCTTGGTCCTGATATGCCGAGCTAGTTGTCTCGGCGAAGAAGGTAGTTGTGTTGGGCCTTCGTGACGTTTCGAGAGCGGCCCAAGAGTCGCACTTTTTCGTTTGGAAGTCCAAGGGACGTTCTCTTTTACTATAAATCTTCCCCCCCCCTCAGGCTAAGTCTCATTTTTTACTTTTACTCTCTCTCTTCAGTTCTTACTTTTCGCCTTCGAAGTTTTTAGCTCCTTGGTGGTGGTGCTAGCTGATGCGGCAAGGCGTTTCTTGTTTCCGGCGAACTTTCCGACCGTACCTATCAATTCAAGGTCAGTCTTTTTCCCTTCTCTCTTAGAAAAATGGTTAAGGTTACGCTCTCGGATGAGACCCCTGCCTCGGAGCAAGCAGTAGGCTGAGGGGGCGAAGGGAAGGAAGTGGTGGAGCCGAGCGATCAGAACGTTGTTCGTCCGGATAGAGAGGGCGAAGTGGCCGAGCTGCCTAAGGAGGTTGCGGCGGCGTCCCAGAAGGGTAAGGCCGTGATCATGATCGTAGAAACGCCGAAGACGGCGGGAGCGTTCGGTCGGCAACCCATTGCTCTGTCGAGCGTAGGGGGTGTACGGGATTATGCCGAGGACACCTTGGAGAGAGTGACACAAGGTACGGCTAAGTTGGTGGAGGAGAACGAGCCGAGAGAGCTGTCCGAGGTGGACCACACCATCTCGTCTCTTACCGAGGCTGACCTTCACCTGATCCGAGAGGGTTTCCGGATCCTTGCCGACTACGGACTGCTGCTCCCCGGGCCGGGCTTCCGAGCCAATACAAAGTCTTCGTCAGACTTGTGCGTCTTTCCGGTCGACTCCCTTATTGTCGGACTCCGTTTTCCCCTTCACCCGTTCGTGGTTGATGTCCTGACATGGTACGGTTTGAGCCCCGCCTAGTTGATGCCGAACACATGGAGGCATGTCATGGCATTCGTCCTCCGATGCCAAGAGGTTGGTGCCAAGCCGAGTATGTTCCTCTTTCGGAGCCTCTACCGACCTTGTCAGCCAAGGCGAGACGAACAAAGGTTCTATCTTTCGCCCCGGACGGGCGTGAAGCTGATCGAGAATCCGGACTCGATCAAACATTGGAAGGAGAAGTACTTCCTCATCCGAGCCCCTGCGCCGTGGGTGATACCGACGGTTTGGGCAAAGGATGGTCTGCCCAAGCGGACCAAGAAGGAGGCGGCGCTGAGTGATGAGGAGGCGGAGGTCCAGAAGAAGCTCCTCGCCCTGCCAGCGCTAAGCTGGAAAAAAATTACTGAGGGGGATCTGTTCCGAGGGGGTCTCAGTCCGATCGACCCTAGTATGCTTCTGGTATTTATACTCTTTGCTTAAAGTTCATGAAAATTTTTCTAAGTTTTTTCATTCGGCTTGTACAGAGACGATGAAGCTGGATTACAAAGCTCTGGTGGCGAAGGGCAAGTCGGAGCAGGAGGCGAAGAAGAAGAGGCCTTCGGCAGGGCCTCAGGACGTCCGAGCCTCGAAGAAGCCTTCGGTCGCGAAGGCTACTGACCAGCCGAAGGTCATGGTCCTCGAGCAGGGGGAGGTCATGGTCCTCGACCCACCTGCCTCGGGTGTGCCCACACCGACCCCAAAGGGGGACACTCCCGGTTCGTCGAGCGGTGCGTTCGGCGTGAAGGAGGTGTTGTCCCTCCAAGTTCCATCCCTCACTGCCGAGGTGGAGAAGATCCTGACCGAGCGTCATAAACAGATCTTCGTCCCCGACTGGCAGGTGATGAACGTCGACGGCTTCTTGGGCGACGGCAACATCTGCATGGAGGCGGTGAGGCACCTGCCGACCCCAAAGGACCGAGCGACCCTGAAGGCCGGGCTAGCAGGGGACGCCGTGATGCAGATGGCACAGAATACTATGTCGGTAAGTAGGCCGAGCTCTCCCTCATCAAAATTTCTTTCTTAGAATTTTTCTAAGTCCTTGGGTTTGGGTTTTAATGTGCTGTTCTTTTTCAGACCCTTTGCCACTTCAATTTCCTGCTCGAGGAGTTTGCGAGCAAGGAGCAGGAGAATGAACGGGAGAGGGCGGAGCGTGTCAAGGCCACGCAGCTGCTCGATGCCGAGCAGCTCCTCTCGGCGAAGAGGGCTGCTGAAGTGGTGGGTTGGAGAAGCAGCTGGCCGACGCCATTCAGCTGTCGAAGGACACGGCGGCCAAGCTTGAGGCGTCAGAGAAGGAGGCAGCCGAGCTGAAGGAGGAGCTGGCCAATGCTCGGTCGGAAGCGGAGAGGGCTCGGAAGAGGGCCGAGAAGATCATGGCCAAACACCAGAAGAAGGTGAAGAAGGTGAAGAAGGCCGTGCAGGAGGAGGCCGCGCAGCACATACTCCAGAACATGGAGGATGCTTACGGTCGAGCCTTGCTCCACGTAGCTGCCAAGAACCCGGGCTTCGACACTTCCTCCTACCGTTTTTACGACCCCGTGGAAGGGGAGGAGGAGGTTCCTGAGGGGCTGCTCGACCCCGAGGGAGAGACGGAAGGTGTCGAAGGCCCAGGGGAGACCGAGGCCGAGGGCGAGGAGGAGGACGACTCCGAGGAGGAGAGCGGGGAGCGAAGGCGAAGGCGAGGGCGACGGCGAGGGCAAGACCGGGGGGTCGACGGACCCGAGCGGCAAAAAGGTCGACCCCTGACTCGGTTGTCTCTTTTAGTCTTTTGTTGTTTTGTCTCTTTTTGTAAGCCTAACTGCGGACTGGCCACCGCTTTTGTAAAACTTTCTCCTCGGTTTTAAATGAAAATATTTTGTTTGGCCAAAATTTATCCAAGTGTTGAGTCTCGGATTTGCATGTGATTAGTTGTAGATGTTTCCATGTATCGTCCCATCGGATTTATCTCCGCTTTTCAGGTGAAGTTCGGTCCGATCACGGAGGTTTCGTACCTCCGTAAAGAGTTGGTCAAGACGAAGCGAGAGCTGTCACTGAGCCGTGATAAGCGCTTTTACTTATTTTTGGAACTGGGGGAGGTAAAGGCGCTGGCTAGGGCGAAGTGTCGCGAGTTGGCGCAGCTGCGAAAATGTCCCCCGGTCTCTGCTCTCGAGGGCGAAGGGCGAGCGGCTTCGTAGAGAGCTCACTGCTGCCGAGCAGAAGAATGGCGAGCTTTTGGCCGAGGTCCAACACATGGAATTAGCGGAGAAAGAATGCTCGGCGGCGGAAGAGAAGCTATCCTCCGAGCTAGAGAAGGCGTCGACCGAGCGTAAGAGGTTGTTGGCCGAGGTCGACAGGCTTAGGAGGATTACTATAGATAGGGGGATCGAGGCCACCCATTACCGACGGCTTGCGACCGATAGTGCCAACGCCTCGGGGTCGTGGAGGCTCCCTCGCCTGAAGAAGTTGGCAAAGGACGATGCTTTGAGGGATAGGATCATCGAACTGGAGGAGGAGGTCGCGTCGCTCAAGCCCCCGCCCGAGAGAGCTAACGTCCGGAGCACGTCGTGTACTCGCAAAGAGAGCGAGAGGGGGATTACATTTTACGAACTTGCGACACACTTGCCTATGACCAGGCGGAGTCCAGATTTGTGATTTGGAAAATTTTAAGTGTTGGGCCTCGGCGATGTTTTGAAGTCTTGCTATTTGTTTTTCCCTTTTTTCAGCTCGAGGTGGCCGACCCATATGCTGATCTCCACGGTTCGGATGATGAGTCTGAATCCGAGGCCACTTCTGGGACGGCGGCTCTGAGTCCCAGGAGCGTCGAGCTGGAGTTGCGCCGAGCAGAGAGTGAGCGGGCCCACCTTTTGTCCGTCCTCGACCTAAGGGAAGCCGAGATCCAATGCCTGGAGAATAGGATCGCCGAGTTGAGCCCTGCAGGAGGGGACGAAGATTTGCAAACCGCTTTCAGCAACGCTCTTCGGGTCAAGTGTATTCGGCACAACCAGTCGAAGATTATAGCCGAGCGGGACGATTTGCTCTCGGAGATTCGACACTTGCAGACTGTGGTAGCGAAGCTCCGGAAGGATGCAGGGGAGCCATCAGCCGAGGAGGACGGACAGGCGACCGAACAGTCTAGCGAAGATATTTCCATATGAGGGCCAAGTGTAGTGGGTCGGCGGCGTGTATTTTGTTTGCAAACACTTTGTAACCATGGAAAAGATGTGCTTTGTATTATGGCTTGGTTGTTTAATAAAATATCTTTCGTTGCTCTGCATATTTATCTTGTTTATAACTGTGTTGGTCGCGCCGAGATCCTCGAACCGAGCGTGTTAGTTCCGTCGGCGAAAGTGCTGAACTGAACAGGTAACTATGAGTACAGTATTTCGTCGCTTAGCGACTCTGACAAGGTACGGCACGAATCCCTAGGCGGCTCAGTCCCCAAGAAAATGCTATCTTGTCGTTTAGCGTAGGTGGCAAGATCTGAGCCGTTGAACGTAGGCACGAATCTCGAGGCGGCTCAGTTCCCAAGAAAACGCTATCTTGTCGTTTAGCGTCGGTGGCAAGATCTGGGCCGTATGATCGAGATCATGCGCGAAAGTTGAGGAGAAAGTGAGTTTTCTCCGTTTGCGAGCTCGGGAAGGCACTTGCTCGGTAGCCGACCGAAGGCGTAGGGCTTCGGGCTTCGGCTGTTAGGCAAGAGTGCTCGGATTATGTGGCCGAACGTAGCTTCGGTGTCCCTCCACTGACAGAGCAGAGGGGTGGACCACTCCCAGTTTGCCGCGAAGCAAGCTTGGGGGGACTGGGAGCTGAGTGTTGGACTCCGGGACCATCGCTGTAGTTCAACGGTTGTGGGAGCAATTCCGAACGGCGATCTACCCCTGGCTCGCCCGGAGGCGAGCCGAGGAGGTAAAGTCGAGCCGAGTGTTGGACTCCGAACCATCGGTGTAGTTCAACGGTTGTGGGAGCAATTCCGAACGGCGATCTACCCCTGGCTCGCCTGGGGGCGAGCCGAGGAGGTAAAGTCGAGCCGAGTGTTGGACTCCGAACCATCGGTGTAGTTCAACGGTTGTGGGAGCAATTCCGAACGGCGATCTACCCCTGGCTCGCCCGGAGGCGAGCCGAGGAGGTAAAGTCGAGCCGAGTGTTGGACTCCGAACCATCGGTGTAGTTCAACGGTTGTGGGAGCAATTCCGAACGGCGATCTACCCCTGGCTCGCCCGGAGGCGAGCCGAGGAGGTAAAGTCGAGCCGAGTGTTGGACTCCGAACCATCGGTGTAGTTCAACGGTTGTGGGAGCAGTTCCGAACGACGATCTATCCCTGGTTCGTCCGGGGACGAGCCGAGGAGGTGAGGTCGAGCCGAACGTGGACTCCGAACCATTGGTTGAAATCACAATTTAAAAAGCAGGTGATAAGAGGGGAGAGAAACATGCGAATTCACAAACACGAAAGAGCTTTCTTTATTGATAATCGACGGCGAACCGTTTTACATAGTACAATTTATGAAAATAGGTTACAAGTCAGAGGACTGGAATGGCTCGATATCCTATGATACTTAGAGTGGCGCCGGAGCGCTCTCTTGGTATTTTAGGAGGTGGTCGGCATTCCAGGTTCTCGGAAGCTCTCTGCCCTCTAAATCTTCAAGACGATATGCTCCGGGCCGAACTACCCTCGTGATCCTGTACGACCCTTCCCAGTTCGGAGCCAGCTTGCTCTTCTGATTGGGGAAGGATATGGCCAATTTTCTCAAGACTAAGTCTCCTTGCTTAAGGTTGGCGGGTCGGACCTTTTTGTTGTACGCCAGTTCAACCCTTCTTCGGTAATTCTGCTGCCGAATCGCCGCTCTTTCCCTCAGTTCATCTATCAGGTCTAATTCTGCTCTGAGGCCCCTGGCATTCTGTTCTTCGTCATAGGCTGTGAGCCGAGGGGAAGGTATTCCGACCTCGAGAGGTATCACGGCCTCGGACCCATAGGTGAGGTTGAAGGGGGACTCGCCTGTGGGGGTCCGCTTGCTCGTGTGGTAGTTCCATAGGACGTGGGGAGTTGGTCGACCCATAAGCCTTTGGAACTTCTGTCCAGCCTTTTCTTGATGCCTGCGAGGATCTGCCGATTAGCATTTTCTGCTTGTCCGTGCGACTGAGGGTGGGAGACGGACGAGAAGCGCTGCTGGATGGCAAGGTCGTCGCACAGAGCTCGGAATGCTGCGCTAGTGAACTGAGTCCCGTTGTCCGTCATGAGGACACGGGGGATGCCGAACCTACAGATGATGTAACGCCCCGCCCCAATGCTCAGACAAATTATAAATACTATGTAGTTCCACTGCCCACCACAGGCTGCCTCTCAAAAGGTGGTTAACCGAATTGGTGACTCTTGATCCTCGGCAATAGTATTTATACTCAATTTATCTTCACAAATTCCCGATATGGGACTATATTCCACATTCCTTTTCACAAATCCCGTGTAGCAGTCGACTGCTACACACACCAGTCGACTATACACAGACCAGTCGACTGCTAACCCTAACAGTCGACTGTTTGCTCAAGATCTGGGGTATTACATACACCCCCACTTAGGGATCAGCGTCCTCGCTGAGCACAGGGCACACATCTCGTGTAGGACCGCCCTTTCTAGCCGATGTAGATCAATCACTCTCAACACCGCAGATCGGATACCCGGCTATCAATCACTACCTGTGACTCTCAACACCGCAGAGTATACCCGACCCCGGAGATCAATGATTCTCAGCACCGGTGTTGAAATTCATTTTGATAGTGATTGATCTACATCGGTTAGAAAGGGCGGTCCTACACGAGATGTGTGCCCTGTGCTCAGCGAGGACGCTGATCCCTAAGGGGGGGTGTATGTAATACCCCAGATCTTGAGCGAACAATCGACTGTTAGAGATGTAGAACCCCGTATTTTCAAATATTATTTTTATTATTTGAAAATGAATTTAAATGATTTTCTGAGAATTTAATTGATATTTTCTAAAAGATTTATCTTTTGTACACGTGCAAAACACGTGCAAACGACTTTTGAGATGTTTGGAAAATTAAGTTTTCCTTATGAAAAACCATTATTTATTATTTGAGAATTGTTTAGTATTTTTCCAGATTTTTCTGAAATTAATTGTGCCTATTTGCAATTTTTGAGAAAAGAAGGACTTATTTGCAAAATTGACTTTTTAAAGGCCTAAAATGCAAAATTGGCATTCTGGACGTTTTAAACAGTATTGGTTAAGATTTAGAAGTATATTTTCTATTAAATCCTAATTTAAATGAATTTTAGATGAATTTCCAAGAGTAGATATATATATATGTGTATAATTGCATTTTGAAGGGATTATTTTGTAAATGTATTCCTAAACCCTAATACTTGATCCCGGCCTATATAAGAGAGTTTACAGCCGTCATTCGCTGCACAACTCAGATCTTATTATATTCTCATTCTTTTGGTGATTGAGGAAGAAGCTTTTGGATCTAGCAAAGGAAGGCTTTTGTGGATTCTTCTTGATTCTAAAAGGTGAGTGATGTAGACTTGTTTGTTTATGTGTATGATTGCATGCTGTTTTGTTTGATGTTTTCGTATCTTGTATGAAATCGATGCCATGATTGTTGTTCGTAATATGCAAGTGAAATCCATGAAAGATTAGTAGATCTCGATTGACAATTCTTGATTGCTTGAAACATGTTAAGATTTGAGTATAGTTATGAAAATAAGAAATTGGATGGATGAATCTCTGGATCTTGTGATTACGAACCGGATTAGGTTTGAGTTGAGGAAGAGATTTGGTATTGTGATAGACTCCAGAATGGATTATTGGTTACAGACCTAATTTGTGAGATTTGTAGGCCGACAGTCGACTGGGACTATGTATCAGTCGACTGGTACGACCCTAATATTGTACCTTCAGTCTTTTGAGGATTCGTTCGGGACAGTCGACTGAGACTCTATTCAGTCGACTGGTCTGCTGAATATTTGGTTTGTAAAGTGTCTCAGTTTCTCGTCGGGACAGACGACTGATGATTTCTTTAAGTCGGCTATAGTGTTTGGAATGTTTCTTGAGAATTATTGATAATTGTCTCGGGTAAGTCGACTGATGGTTTTCTTGAGTCGACTTACTGCACTTGTTATAATCTTGGATATTGGTTCTCGGGGCAGTCGACTTACTATAACATAAGTCGACTGGTTATGATGAGTTTTCGTGATCTTGAGGGTTCTTGTTATCTTTAGTTGTTTGTAGATGGATATGTTCGTCGGTGTCATGGCATGCCGGGTTCGTATTCGATCTATACCTTCTTAGTTTGTTTGTAGATGGATATGTTCGTCGGTGTCTTGGCATACCGGGTTCGTATTCGATCTATACCTTCTTAGTTTGTTTGTAGATGAATATGTTCGTCGGTGTCATGGCATGCCGGGTTCGTATTCGATCTATACCTTCTTAGTTTGTTTGTAGATGGATATGTTCGTCGGTGTCTTGGCATACCGGGTTCGTATTCGATCTATACCCTCTTAGTTTGTTTGTAGATGGATATGTTCGTCGGTATCTTGGCATACCGGGTTCGTATTCGATCTATACCTTCTTAGTTTGTTTGTATATGAATATGTTCGTCGGTGTCTTGGCATACCGGGTTCGTATTCGATCTATACCTTCTTAGTTTGTTTGTAGATGGATGTGTTCGTCGGTGTCTTGGCATACCGGGTTCGTATTCGATCTATATTATCTTTGGTCTTGTAGATGGATATATTGTTATCCAATCTATGGCATTATTGGTGATCGATTGTTGGACATACATTGTGGTACTGAGAATTGTTGACAGTTGGACATATTCTGAGTTGTGAGGATTACTGTTTGTTCAGAACAGTCGACTGGTTCATAAGACAGTCGACTGTACCGTACAGTTAAGCTGTACATATTTTGAGAGAGATTGATTGATTGATACTTGATCGTTGGTATTGTTTCTTGACTCGGCTTCACTCATGTACTGGCCTATCGTTCTTGTTTCAGATTACATGTTCAGTTTATGTATTTTTGTTCAGTACGTGTTGCTTATGTTTAGTTGTTTTGTTTATGTTTGTTGTTTATATCACTCACACCATTTATGGCTGACCCCGTAGTTTTGGGGGTTAGGGTTCAACTCTAGCCTCACATGTTGCAGGTTGCTTAGAGTTGGAGGCTTGGATACTTGGGTTAGCTTTGGATTTTAGAGAGTGATATAATAGAGCTTTGGGTAATTTTGTAAAGAAGAAGGGTTGTAACAGTTAAATGTACTTTAAGGTGTTTGTATTTCCGCTGCAATTGTAAGAGAATGTTGTAATAAAGATTTGGAATAAAATGATTTGAGTTTTTGGGCTATGTATATCGTTACATTGAAGTGGATCGCTGGGAAAGTGCCACGTATTTTCTAAAGTTTCGTATTTAGAAATTCGGGGCGCTACAGTTTGGTATCAGAGCATGCTTCAATGATAATAATAGACATAGTATGAAAACCAACCTAGGTGTGGACACTAGAGAGTGAGTACCTAGGTGTGGACATTAGAGTGTGAGTATCACATAGAGTTAAAACATGATGTTTGGTTTGGGGTATGGTTATGGTTTTGCCATAGGGTATGGATGTGAATGAGAAATGTGTTTGTGGTGGCTATCCTTAGTCATGTCCTTTTCTAAGGAGGGAGTGGCCACTGATTCTTGGAAGGATGAGCAGAAGGTCTGAGTGGGATGCAGGAGTTCGGTAGTTGTTGCCGCGTGGCTTCCGATGGCAAGTTATCAGAGTCGCGCAGCGGAAGTTTGATTTTCTGAATTCCTTGCATGATTGTGATTGTTTGGTGTGATGTAATGCATTCTTTGGTGTGACTATATTTCCTAAAGATTTAGGTTTCTACCCATGAGTTTTCAATCATTGTTAGGGGGTTGTTCGGACCTCATTAGCCGTAGTTCTGAGGACAGAACTCTTCTAAGGAGGGAGTGATGTAGAACCCCGTATTTTCAAATATTATTTTTATTATTTGAAAATGAATTTAAATGATTTTCTGAGAATTTAATTGATATTTTCTAAAAGATTTATCTTTTGTACACGTGCAAAACACGTGCAAACGACTTTTGAGATGTTTGGAAAATTAAGTTTTCCTTATGAAAAACCATTATTTATTATTTGAGAATTGTTTAGTATTTTTCCAGATTTTTCTGAAATTAATTGTGCCTATTTGCAATTTTTGAGAAAAGAAGGACTTATTTGCAAAATTGACTTTTTAAAGGCCTAAAATGCAAAATTGGCATTCTGGACGTTTTAAACAGTATTGGTTAAGATTTAGAAGTATATTTTCTATTAAATCCTAATTTAAATGAATTTTAGATGAATTTCCAAGAGTAGATATATATATGTGTATAATTGCATTTTGAAGGGATTATTTTGTAAATGTATTCCTAAACCCTAATACTTGATCCCGGCCTATATAAGAGAGTTTGCAGCCGTCATTCGCTGCACAACTCAGATCTTATTATATTCTCATTCTTTTGGTGATTGAGGAAGAAGCTTTTGGATCTAGCAAAGGAAGGCTTTTGTGGATTCTTCTTGATTCTAAAAGGTGAGTGATGTAGACTTGTTTGTTTATGTGTATGATTGCATGCTGTTTTGTTTGATGTTTTCGTATCTTGTATGAAATCGATGCCATGATTGTTGTTCGTAATATGCAAGTGAAATCCATGAAAGATTAGTAGATCTCGATTGACAATTCTTGATTGCTTGAAACATGTTAAGATTTGAGTATAGTTATGAAAATAAGAAATTGGATGGATGAATCTCTGGATCTTGTGATTACGAACCGGATTAGGTTTGAGTTGAGGAAGAGATTTGGTATTGTGATAGACTCCAGAATGGATTATTGGTTACAGACCTAATTTGTGAGATTTGTAGGCCGACAGTCGACTGGGACTATGTATCAGTCGACTGGTACGACCCTAATATTGTACCTTCAGTCTTTTGAGGATTCGTTCGGGACAGTCGACTGAGACTCTATTCAGTCGACTGGTCTGCTGAATATTTGGTTTGTAAAGTGTCTCAGTTTCTCGTCGGAACAGACGACTGATGATTTCTTTAAGTCGGCTATAGTGTTTGGAATGTTTCTTGAGAATTATTGATAATTGTCTCGGGTAAGTCGACTGATGGTTTTCTTGAGTCGACTTACTGCACTTGTTATAATCTTGGATATTGGTTCTCGGGGCAGTCGACTTACTATAACATAAGTCGACTGGTTATGATGAGTTTTCGTGATCTTGAGGGTTCTTGTTATCTTTAGTTGTTTGTAGATGGATATGTTCGTCGGTGTCATGGCATGCCGGGTTCGTATTCGATCTATACCTTCTTAGTTTGTTTGTAGATGGATATGTTCGTCGGTGTCTCGGCATACCGGGTTCGTATTCGATCTATACCTTCTTAGTTTGTTTGTAGATGAATATGTTCGTCGGTGTCATGGCATGCCGGGTTCGTATTCGATCTATACCTTCTTAGTTTGTTTGTAGATGGATATGTTCGTCGGTGTCTTGGCATACCGGGTTCGTATTCGATCTATACCCTCTTAGTTTGTTTGTAGATGGATATGTTCGTCGGTGTCTTGTCATACCGGGTTCGTATTCGATCTATACCTTCTTAGTTTGTTTGTAGATGGATATGTTCGTCGGTGTCTTGGCATACCGGGTTCGTATTCGATCTATACCTTCTTAGTTTGTTTGTAGATGGATGTGTTCGTCGGTGTCTTGGCATACCGGGTTCGTATTCGATTTATATTATCTTTGGTCTTGTAGATGGATATTGTTATCCGATCTATGGCATTATTGGTGATCGATTGTTGGACATACATTGTGGTACTGAGAATTGTTGACAGTTGGACATATTCTGAGTTGTGAGGATTACTGTTTGTTCAGAACAGTCGACTGGTTCATAAGACAGTCGACTGTACCGTACAGTTAAGCTGTACATATTTTGAGAGAGATTGATTGATTGATACTTGATCGTTGGTATTGTTTCTTGACTCGGCTTCACTCATGTACTGGCCTATCGTTCTTGTTTCAGATTACATGTTCAGTTTATGTATTTTTGTTCAGTACATGTTGCTTATGTTTAGTTGTTTTGTTTATGTTTGTTGTTTATATCACTCACACCATTTATGGCTGACCCCGTAGTTTTGGGGGTTAGGGTTCAACTCTAGCCTCACATGTTGCAGGTTGCTTAGAGTTGGAGGCTTGGATGCTTGGGTTAGCTTTGGATTTTAGAGAGTGATATAATAGAGCTTTGGGTAATTTTGTAAAGAGGAAGGGTTGTAACAGTTAAATATACTTTAAGGTGTTTGTATTTCCGCTGCAATTGTAAGAGAATGTTGTAATAAAGATTTGGAATAAAATGATTTGAGTTTTTGGGCTATGTATATTGTTACATTGAAGTGGATCGCTGGGAAAGTGTCACGTATTTTCTAAAGTTTCGTATTTAGAAATTCGGGGCGCTACAGATGATGCTCTTCCAGAAGAACTGTACCACCTTGTTCTCGGTTATAGTTGCGAGGGGCTCGGCCTCGACCCACTTCGAGAAGTAGTCGATGGCTACGACCAAGAACTTGAACTGACCTGGAGCCAGAGGGAAAGGCCCTAGTAAATCCATCCCCCACCTTGCGAAGGGGATAGGACTTGATAGGGAGGCGAGGTTGGCCTGAGGGAGGCGACGGATGCTGGAGTGTCTCTGACAAGAGCCGCATTGCCGAACGTGTCGCTCGGCGTCTTGAAGGAGGGTCGGCCAGAAGTATCCATAATTCAAAGCTTTTCGGGCCAAGGACCTGGACCCTGAATGTGCCCCGCCGATGCCTTCGTGGAGCTCTTGTAGGGCATATTCGGCCTGCTCCGGAGAGAGGCACCTCAGGTATGGTCGGCCGTCTATCTGAGAAAAAGAGCGTTTGTATAAGATGCCCTCGATCAAGACATACCGCTCGGCCCGGGTTCGGACTCGGCGTGCTTCTTTGGGGTCTTCAGGTAGGAGCCCGTCCCTTAAGAACTCCACTAAAGGCTTCATCCAATTATCTTGTAACATTACCGGCAACGATTCCGCCGAGCCAGGTGTCTCATCTTCGATGCTCGTCTTAGAGAGGACTTCGATCAGTACGGTCTGTTCGAGACCTTGCAGGGAGGACGAGGCCAATTTGGAGAGGGCATCGGCCTGTGAGTTCTCTTCACGAGGGACCCGCTGGATGAGCGCCTCCTCGAACCGGCTCATGAGGGTCCGAACCTTAGCGAGGTACTTCGCCATCCGCTCGTCTCGGGCCTCATACTCGCCCAAGACTTGGTTCACGACGAGCTGGGAATCGCTGTGGATTCGGAGGCGCTGTGCCCCAGCACTTCGTGCAAGTCTGAGACCAGCAATGAGTGCCTCGTACTCTGCCTCATTGTTCGAGGCCTTGAAGTTCATACGGATCGCGTATTGGAGGACGAAGTCATCAGGGCCGTTCAGGATGATGCCGGCGCCGCTTCCTTCGTTACAGGAGGATCCGTCCACAAAGACTGTCCAAATGGGGGGTCAATTCAGGACGTGGCCGACCTCAGGGATAGTGGACTCTACGATGAAGTCGGGGAGGGCCTGTGCCTTAAGTGCCATCCGAGGCTGGTAAGAGATGTCATGCTGACTCAGCTCTATGGACCACTTCATCAGCCAGCCCGAAGTCTCCGGCTTGTGGAGGATCTGCTTTAGGGGTTGGTCGGTGAGGACAACGACCGAGTGGGATTGAAAGTACGGCCGAAGCTTCCTCGCTGCCATGACCAGGGCGTAGGCCATATTCTCTATCCTCGGATAGCGGAGCTCGGCGTCCCGAAGCACCTTGCTCACGTAGTAGATGGGCCTTTGGGACCGGTCCTCCTCTCTTACTAAGACAGCGCTTAGGGTCTGCTCGGAAGCAGCCAAGTAGACGAAGAGAGTCTCGCCCGGGACCAGTTTGCTGAGCAGAGGGGGGTTCACCAAGTATGCCTTCAGTTGGTCGAACGATTCCTGTTGTGGTTGGCCCCATTCAAAATCCTTAGCCCCCCTGAGTGCTTTGAAGAAGGGGAGGCACTTTTCCCCCGACTTCGAGAGGAACCGACCGATAGCGGCGAGCCGGCCAGTAAGCTTCTGCACCTCCTTGATGTTCCAAGGCGGGGCCATATCTAATATGGCCTTAATCTTCTCGGGATTAGCTTCGATTCCTCGCTGGCTCACCATGAAGCCGAGGAATTTTCCCGAGGAGACCCCGAACGCACACTTGTTCGGGTTCAGCCGCATGTTGTGCCTTCTCAACACGCCGAAGGCCTCCTGGAGGTCGGCCACATGATCAGTGCCTCGGACGCTTTTGACGAGCATGTCGTCAACGTACACCTCCATGTTCCGGCCTATCTGGCTTTGGAAGACCTTGTTGACCAGGCGCTGGTAGGTGGCGCCCGCATTCTTCAACCCGAACGGCATGACCCGGTAGTAGTAGAGGCCTTGATCGGTGACGAAGGAGGTCTTCGGAATGTCCGGAGGGAACATTCGGATCTGATTGTAGCCCGAGAATGCGTCCATGAAGCTGAGGAGCTCATGGCTCGAGGTGGCATCAATAAGAGTGTCGATGTTCGGAAGAGGGAATGGGTCCTTCGGACACGCCTTATTGAGGTCGGTGAAGTCGATGCATATTCTCCAAGAGCCGTTTGACTTCTTGACCATTACAACATTGGAGAGCCACTCGGGGTAGTTTACCTCCTGTATGAATTTGGCCTTGAGCAGTTTATCCACCTCCTCCTTGATGGCCTGTTGTCACTCGGAAGCGAACTTTCGTCTCTTCTGCTGAACCGGTTTGCACCCCGGTTCGACACTTAGGCGGTGGACGAGCAACTCCTCGGAAATGTCGGGCATGTCCGCGACCGACCATGCAAACAGGTCACGGTTATCCCGGATGCATTTAATCAGGTCGGAGCACAGCGCGGTCGGCAAGGACTTGCTGATGAGGAACTTTCAGCTCGGGTCCTCATCTGAGAAGAGCACTTCTTCTAACTCGTCCGCCGGCTCGGACGTTGGCCGAACTTTTGGCTCGGGAATTTCTAGTGTCTCGAGCGAGAGCACTGGTCCCCCAGTGGAAGTCATGTAGCACTTCCGGGCTGTTTCTTGGCTTCCCCTGACTTTCCCAACTCCTGACCGAGTGGGGAACTTCATTTTAAGATGGTATGCTGAGGGGACAGCTTCCAGGGCGGCCAGGCCGGGTCGGCCCAGAATGACATTATACGCTGCCGGGACGTCGACGACCATATAATCCATCGGCTCGGTCCGGGTAGTAGGGGTGCTTCCAGCAGTCACGTCTAGGGTTATCACCCCCTCGACAATTACTGGGACCCCCGTGAACCCGTGGAGTGTGTAGCCGGCCGGCTTGAGACGGTCCTGGGACAGCTGCAGGCCTCGGAAGGCCGAGAGGAAGAGGATATTGACCGAACTCCCATTGTCTACCAAGATCCTCTGCACCTTGAAGTTGGCCATGCGGAGGTCGATGACGAGGGCGTCGCAGTGGGGGGTCCGGACCCCTTCGAGGTCTTCATCGGAGAAAGACACAGGGACGCCAAGACCTTTGGGAGGAGGGACGCTGTGAACCGAGTTGACCTCTCGGACGAAGGCCTTTCGAGAGGAATTAGAGGAGCCTCCCATGGGGCCTCCGTGGATCAGGTGCAGGACCCGTTCTTCTTCGAACTCGGGTGTCTCCTCGCGTCGCTCGGAGCGCTTGTTAGCCCCCCGAGGCGGACGAGTGTTGCGATCCGCCCGATCGTTAGGCTTTACGAATTTGGCCAACTGTCCCCTCCGGATGAGGGCTTCTATCTCATCTCTCAGGGCCCGGCAGTCGTTCGTGTCGTGGCCGTGGTCCCGATGGTAACGACACCACTTATCTTTGTTCCTCCTCTTTGCCGGGGTGTGCATCCTCGGAGCTGGAGGGATGACTCCCTCCTTCTCCACTTCCATCAGGATGGTGGAGACGTTAGTGGTGAGGGGAGTGAACTTCTCGAACCTGGGGGGAGGACGACGCTGACCGTCGTTGTCCTTCTGTGCTTTCTTGGACCCCTCTTCCCCTGCCGCCCTCCTCTTCGACCCGGAGGAGGACCCCCCGAAGCTCGGGAGAGCTTCAGCCTCCTCTGCTCGGATATACTTCTCGCACCTCAGGAGGAGGTCGGTGAAGTTATGCGGGGGCTTCTTGGCTAGGGACGATCGGAGGTTGGCGTTGAGGACGTTCGACTGGAACGCCACGGTCGCCACTGACTGGTCTAAGGAGGCGATAGACCTGACCTCTGTGGTGAATCTCTTCACATAGTCCCGCAGCTTCTCTTCCCTTTCCTACCGCAGGTTCAGTAGGGAGAGGCTTGTCTTCTCAGCTCGCCTGCTACTCACGAAGTGAGTTATAAACAGTGTTTCAAACTGCTCGAACGAGAAGATGAAGGAGGGAGCGAGTCTGGAATACCATTCCCGAGCCGACCCCCTGAGGGTGGCGGGGAAGGTCATGCAGAGCACGGCGTCGGAAGCTTGATGGATCAGCATCAGGGTCTTGAAGCTTTCGACGTGATCAACTGGGTCAGATTCCCCCGAGTACGTTTCAAACTGCGGAGGTTTGAAATCCCTCGGTATGTGGGCCTCCATGATCGACCGAGAGAAAGGGGGTCTGCTGGGGCGTACGGTTCCTGCTCGGGACTCCCCCTCTCTGTCCATGCGACCAATGCGCCTCTCCACCTCATGGAGACGGCGGTTGAGGGCATCGTCCCTCCGCTGGTAATCATACGATCCCCCGGACTCTTCTTCATAGGAAGGGGAGAGGGGACTGCGGCGCCGGTAGTCCTGGGATCGGCGAGGACTGTAGCGCTGCTGCTGGCGGCTGGGTGCCGGGGAAGGACTTCGGGTTCGGCGACGAGGACTGGGATCCCTCGGGGGCGTTGGGGCCCTCTGGGCATTTTGGATGTTCTGCCGAAGGTTGAGAGCCTACAGTACGGTGTCTTGGAATTGTAGGAACTCGGCACGAGTGATCGGTGCGTCATTGTTCCTGCGATGATGCCGATCCGCGGGGGAGTGCGGTCTCCTTCTTCGGCGCTCGGGGGATACCGCTCGGCCCCTGTGATCCGAAGACCTTCGACCGTCTCGGCGGTGAGGGGACCGCTCGCCCTGACGCTGGCGGGAGGCTCCCTCTCGGGCCCGCCTCTCATCAAGGTGGGTGCGGAGGTCCTCATCTTTCTGGCGGTTCAGGATTGTGTTGCGGAGGTCAGGATGATGAGAAGCCATTGAATCCAAGGATTCATTACGAACCGAAACATGGTCCGGATTGAGGGGCTGCTTCTTCTTCCGACCGTTATGGCCGGAAGGGCCATTGTTGGGTTGCTGCTTGGGAAGAGGAGGTTGGCCCTGTTGGGCCGGCGGAGGACGATCGGGCTGTGGAATAGGATTGACAGGGGCTTCCTCTGTAGGGTCGGTGAGGTTGGTCCCGCGGTTGGACCCTCTCGATCTGACCTTCTTTGGAGGCATGGTTGGAGAGGACGACAAGGAAGGGGCTGAGGCTGTTCGTGTGGTTGTTCTCACAGACGGCGCCAATCTGTTACCGCTGATTTCGGTGTGGGGGTAAACAGATAGAATTTGTGAGCTCGAGAAAAACCTGAACAGTTGACCCAAGCCTTCTTGCTCCTGCCGCAACCTGCAAGGAAGTGCGAAACACCGGGGTTGATTCCGGCGACGCACCCTCCGACGCTCTTGTCAGTAATCAGAAGGGATTAAAGAAAGAGCTTAAAGTGGTGAAAAAGTGATTAACCTGGTCACAGTGGCAGAGGGGAAGTATTTATAGTCGCCAGGGGAGTGATTAGAGGTCTGGTTTCCAGTGTAACTGTTAGGAGAAAAATCCTCACAGTTTGTTTAGGAAACTAACCCCTTAATTCCCGGTGAGAGCAAATCAGGCCCGTTGACTTGATCAAATCAGTGGCCCTGACTTGTCTCTTGCTGGTCTGGGCTCGCCTCGGGTCGGGACCCGTACCCAATTGGAGCGGATCCATTCGTGGATTATTGGATCTGTGAAAAGGAGATCCAGTGCCCGCTTTGGATCCGCTTGTATGTGAAATTACCGTTTTACCCCCGAGCTTCAAGATTCGTGCCCAATCTGGACGGTTCCGATTTAACCCCATTTTTAGCCATATCAGTACCTTACAGGACAAGAAGTTGCTTTGTCAACTTGCAATTAATAAAAATGCAATGGGATTAATTTATTATTAGAATAATAAATTATTATTATTATTATTATATTTTGAGGCCTTCTCCATTACATAACTAACTTAGGAACCTTTCATATACTTTTAGTTAAAGCAGTTGCTTACTGTCTTTTAGCGATGGCACTGTTACTGTGTAAATGATAACAATTCAAATTTTTTATACTTTGTAAATCAGATCTGACCATTGTGGAGACATTACTTCCAGAACACCCAAGGTCTCATTTTTGTTGTTGACAGCAATGATCGAGATTGTGTCGTTGAGACTAGAGATGAATTGCACAGAATGTTGAATGAAGTAATTGCATAAATTTCTGGTTTAGTTCTCACACATACTTTATCTCTTAATATTGGAGGAATGCAATTGTGACGTTCTTTCTGCTGTAGGATGAGTTGAGGGATGCTGTGTTGCTCGTGTTTGCAAACAAACAAGATCTTCCTAATGCCATGAACGTAGCGGAAATCACTGATAAGCTTGGTCTGCACTCTCTTCGCCAGCGCCATTGGTCAGTCATTGTTATTTCTCTAATTTCTGAGAATTATTTCTATTGCTAGTAGGCTAAATGAGTGCTTTGGTTTCTTTCAGGTACATCCAGAGCACGTGTGCCACATCTGGGGAAGGGCTTTACGAGGGACTTGACTGGCTCTCAAATAACATTGCCAACATGGTCACATTATTATTTTGCTTCTTCTTGATATAGTTAAAGCGAAAATAATATCAGCGTTACTAATAATGACTCTTTTTATCATTGCAGGGTTAGCAGGATGTATCTGGTGTTGATGTTGGGGAGTTTCATATCAGAGTAGAAGCTATCATTAGTCATTTTATACTTATCTGATATATATATATATATATATATCAGAGTATGTATATATCAGAGTAGAAGCTATCATTAGTCATTTTATATACATATATATATCAGATAAGTATAAAATGACTAATGATAGCTTCTACTCTACTCTGATATATACATACTCTGATATATATATATATATATATATATATATATATATATATATATATAGGGATATGAGCAACTTGCTCATACCCTTTTTTCCCACACACACACACACACACACACACACACACATATATATATATATATATATATATATATATATATATATATATTTCTAGCAAAAAAATTAGTGTGTTATCATATTTGCTTATGTGGTTTTCATCATGGATTTTTGATGTAATGTCATGCAGTTGAGGTAATCTGGAAATGCTCTGTTCTTTGTTTTTGTTTTGTATATCTTTGAATGTATTGATTATGAGTTTTATCACACTTGGTATTAATGTGTTGGCTCGTTTGTTCTTCTGTTGTGCAGCTTCTTTATTAGAGTTGTTACTTTGATCCGATACGCGGACCTGATCCGGGCCCGGCATTGGACCGGAACTGACCAATCTATATGGGTCCGAGTATGGGTCCTAATATAAGACCCGATGCACTTTCGTGTCCGAATCCGAGTCTGCTCAAAATAGACCCAGACCCGGCCCCGTTAAAAAATAACCCAAAAAAATGGAATTTGAATAATAGGGTTATACGAATATGCATGTAAATAGTAATTGTTGAAGATAAATGTGTAAATATAACATTTATTCATTTAAGTGTAAATTTTTTTGGAACCGTAGGGTATAGGTGCAATTTATTTTTCGATTCCGGACCCGACGGGTATATTAGGATCCAGATCCGGATCCAGGGGTAGGGTCTAACTTTTGGACCTGTGAGGTACGGGGGTTGGGTCCGGGAAGTGGAGGACCCGATCTGATAGGGCCCGATACCAGCTCTATTCTTTATGTCATTGTTTGGTGAAAAAAATTGAACATAAACATAAACTGTGTTATCATTTTTTAAGGATATATAGGGATACGATATAGGAATTGTATCATCTGGTGAAGTTTTAATACAAGTGTTGTTAAGATATTCTTTATGTTATTTGCGCTACTGAATATAGGATTTCTGTAGTCAAATTAAATATATGCCATGTATCTTTTTGTTCTTCTTTATTTAGAAGCAATATGTGTATATAAAGTTTTGCCATAGATGGTAATAAACTATAAATAATTTGAATGATCAGTTTTTTGTCCCTTCATAATCCATCACTTACTGTTGAATTATGTTCATAATCTAGATGGAATACCTTGATCCGAAGTCTTCCATACAATTCATGATGCGATCGACTTCTGAGCTGAATTTAGAGGGGTTGATTGAGTCATACTTCCCTCTTGCAATCAAACTAGTGTTTGCTTAGATCTTATATTAACAGGGAATTTTCCGTAGGGGCTGTTTGTTTCAATAAAAATATAGTGAAATTTTATTTTTTATTGTAACCCGTATTTTTTCATATTTTGGATTTTTATTGTATTTTTATTTTCTTTCTTGATTATTGTATCTGGATTCTTTCTATTATATAATTTTGCTTTTCTTGGGTCCATCTATTTTCTTTTGATCATTCCGTTCTCTTTTTTCCAATTTTTTTTTTTGGCTTATTGCAAATTTTGCTCTTCGTGATTTGAGTTTGAGTTGTTCCGCTATATGTTCATCACATTGTTTTATGCTTGTTCATATCTTTTTGGAGCCTAAACCTGTACCCTAAATCCACAAATCCACAACCCAAAATCCTAATTCTGAATCCCTATAAATACCCATTATTAAACCCTAATTATATTCCTTTCTCTCTCTCTCCCCCTCCTGTCTCCTATGTTTTCGTCTTCAACCGAACCCAACCGCCATCCCGTGCTCCTATCGCCCTTCCGTCCACCACCATCGCCCTCTCACTCTCTCCTCGTCATCCCCCGTCGTCACCCCCCATGTTCCCTTTGCCATCCACCGAGCCGCCATTGCTGCTGAACCCATTCCTTGCCGTAGAACCCACCGCCTCGACCTTCTACCCGACTCGTCGCCTTCGTCTTCGGCTCTCCGTTCACCCCGCAACCACCGCAGACCCCCTCGCCACCTCGTCGTCGTCGTCCAAGCCCCGAACGCTTCGCCATCCCCCTCCTCTGTTTCATCGCGAAACAGAGTTCCGTCACGCATCGAAGCCCTGGTCATTGCGTCGCTTCCCGACCGCAGCACCGCCGTCGCTGCCCTCGCCGTGGTCGCCGCCGCCGTTGCTTCCCGACTGCAGTCGCTACCGTGGTCGCCATCCCCTCTCCCGCTCTCTCACTCTCTCTGTTGAAGTGAGGAAGAAGACGTAGAGGAACAGTGGGCGCTACTGGTGTTTGCTGTTGTGTGAGGAGGGGTTAGGTATTCGGTGTATTTGCTGTTCTGTGGGATCCCGTGTGTTGTTTTACCGTTTCACTATTTGTGTGGCTTGTTTCGCTGTTTGGTGTTGTGCACGTGGCTCGCACGTGTTTTCGTGATTGTGGTTCGTCGTCCGGAATTCTTATCCCGTTATTCTAAGATATTCGAATCTACTATTTAACAGGTAAGTCTTTTCTTGAACTAGTTGTTTGTTTTGTTCAAGATTCTTTTGATCTCTGCAAGTAGATCCAGTCCTTTTCTTTGTCATACTGTTATTTGAAATTCTATTAAGTCTATTTAGGGTTTACACGAGCTAACCCGAGATATTTTGAACATCGTGCCGCTATCTTTGATCTAAAATCTAGTCCCCTTTGAATCTTACATATGCACAATTACATGAAAAATTATTAGACCCATGTTGCAGACCCGTTTGGTAAATTGGACATGTTAGATTGAATGTGATTAAACGAATTGATTACCATGCCTGTGAAATTGCATTTTAGAACTGGAATTATGCATGTTAAACACCTAAGAACACTTTGAGTATTAAATTGCATGAAATATATGGTTGTATGGTTTAATTGTTACCTATTCATGTCAAAATAAATTCTGGACTGCTAGTTGTTTCTTTTTGAATCAAATTTTCAACCATGTTGCTGTTATATTTTGAAATAACTTTCTGAACATGAAATTTAGCCACATGTGTCTAGTTTACTACCCTTTTTACGGATTTGAATTCCGATGTGTAATCTGTTAGATATCATCATTTTAGTACAACTGTGTCAGAATTTCCAGATTCACAAATGCGTGCATATCTTGCTATTCCATAATTTATTTGAGCATGTTAACAGTAAAATAAAAATCTGAAATAAATCTAGCTGAGACTAGACATGTGTAGGAACTACCCTGAATTTCTATAGATTTATTTGATGAGTTTTCTAGCCTGAAACAAATAGGTAAACACAACTTACAGCTTGCTGCCTGAACATAAAATCTGAAAAGAATAGAGTTTTCACCCTAGTTTCTGTAACCTTCATATGTCATATATATATTTGCTGGAACCGGCAAAGAGTCTAGTTTCTAGAATTTCTGACGGATCAAGATTTGGTTTTCTTTAGTAGCGGTAATGTGTGTTTTTGTATAGCAACATCCTGCTGTCCAGATTTTATAAATTGTGTTGATTTAATATGTTTGTTTCTTGCTTTGCCTGTAACGAGTAGAACTAGTCACACCTAACATAATACAATATTGACACATTCTTGTATGCTCACATAGGATGAAATAAACTATTAACAAGCTGGGGTATTATGGATTGACTTGGTAGTGAACAATCGGAGACTGTACTCGGTAGGGGTCCCTCGCGAGCTAATTCCCGTAAATTCCTAAACATCCCGAACATCCCGTACTTCCCGTAAATTCCGGATCACTGGGTCGAGTACACGAACCGTGAATTCACCATCAGTCTAAAGTGTTCACTGTTTGCTTGCGCCGAACCTGTGGAGTGGGACGCAGTAGTACGTGTACTAGATAGATTAATAAAATGATTAATAACCTGCATTTATCATCTCATGCTTGATCCTGTATTGAACTTGACTTGACATTATTCATTTCATGCTTGATTAAACATAGACTTTTGATATTATTGCCAATCATTGACTTTGCTATTGACTTTGATCCAGTCCATTTCCTTTGATATACATGTTCCTAATATTCTCTGCTTCTCTCTACTTACTGTCCACGACTTGTTCTAAGGACATTATTCTATTTTTTTTTAGATCACGAGTTTACAGGTACTGAAGGAACAATCTCAGAAGGAATTGGTGAGCAACGATTCTAAGGATGGAACTGGATTGCGCTGCTTAAATTTATTTATTGCTAGATTATTTCTTTAGAACATTGTTATGACATTGTACTTTGTTTTGGGCTTATGTTTCTAGAGTTTGTTTTATTCCCAGGAATTGGTGAGCAACGATTATTATTGTTGGATTATTTCTTTTTATTATTGATGGATTATTTCTTTTATTATTGAAGATATCTTTGATTCATATGATTATATCTTGCTTGTGTGGCTGTGTTTATTATTCCTTATTGCTGAGTTAGTCTGGTACAGCCTATGAATGATGTATAAGCATTCGCTGGGCCTACGTTACGTACTCGTATTCTGTGTCTTAGATAGCGGGACGTGACATTTATGCTCAATTTGATTTCCTTTTCTGTTAGAAAAGATTTTTTTAATCTTTCTTCGGAAAGAACATTTGATAAGCAAACAATGTGTCATGTTAGATTTGAAGGAAAAAATAATTTCCTTTTTAGTAAAACCTTAGAAAATTGATGAACATAATCTTTAAAGATAGTGTGGTTAGAGCATCCACAACGGTGTTTCTTATATTTGTGGCAAATGGCAAGTATATAAATTGAATAGATCGAAAGGTGTGCAGTGGTTATTCGCTATATTTTGCTAAAATTTGGGTAGGACGAGACAACTTGTTTCGTCCATTATTTTTTTTTATAAAAGATTTAATTAATTACCGATTAACTATTAAAATATATTAATTAAATAAATTAATTATTAAAATATAACCTAAACCTATTTAATCACCTACTTAACCTAAATTAAACCTACTAAACCTAATTCTAATACTTCCTGAATACCTGCAGAGGACATGTTGTCCCGTCCGAGGTGTTTTTTTGTTTTTTTTTTTCGGCTAATCTGATCCGTTGGATCATGAAAAAAAAAAAAAAATTTACAAAAGTCATGGGACGGGACATCATGTCCCGGCCGAGGGGTTTTAAAAAATAAAAAATACGGGACGAGACAAGTTATCTCGTCCGATTATATTAAAAAAATTAAAAATATTACGATGATACATGATGTCTCGTCTTCTATAATTTGAGATTCGCAACTTCGTTTCTCATATTTGAGAAGCCACTGTAGCTCGTTTGCTATTTTATAAGAAAATAGCAAACGACTGCAGCGCTGCATTCTTATAAAATTCTCATAAAATGAGAATATGGAAAATATAGCAAATGACTGTGGATGCTCTTATACATTTTATAGTAAAAAAATTTAACATGGTTCTGACCATCAGTGTATTTTTAAATTGTTTTTTAATTTAGTTTTCTCCACCAAATAAGAAAAATATATTTATAGAAAACCAGTTTTTAGTTTGAAATTGAGATTTTAGGTTTTTCTACTTATTTTTAAGTGAAACAAATGACAAAAAATAAAATTTAAAAATATCAGATGTCAATTTTATGGATTTCTATAAAAAAAATTCTTGAAACAAATAGCCTCTTAAGAAAAACCAGTTTAAGCTCTAACTTCGCCCCTAAATATCAGCATTAATCTAGAATATTACAAATGAAACATTCGACAATAGAAAAAGGAAGCGGGAAATTTATTAGAAAAATTAAAGCTTAAGAGAATGTACATGATTCACCCCCTTTCCTTGAAATCTTACTAGTTACTACAACTAAGGTACTCACTATTTCTTTCATGTCTGGCTACTCCCTCTGAACAAGGGAAACATATACCTTTCTTTCATTATGGTATTCCACAAGTTTCAAAATGAAACTCATATGTTTCTTTCTTTTTTCTTTTCTAAAATTATCATCCGTAGCTTGTTGAGGGAGGAGAAAGTAGCTTGTTGAGGGAGGAGAAAATAAAGGGCAGAAAGGGCGAAAGAGAGAGATGAAGCAATAAAGTCGGTCTCGGATGTCTCTCAGCCTACAACGAGCTCTAATAGTTTAGTTTGGCCCAAGACTGCCTTCATGTTTCTTCCGTTACGCTGTTCACATGTTTCCTAAGTTTTCAGTTGAAATTTTCATTATAATAAAAAATGCCAGTCTTTATTAACCTGTGTAAATCTTAAAAACATTAATTTCTACATGAAAGTGAAGGAAATTATTACTGCTATGAGACTAAATCAATTAGAGCATACTGCGCACACATATAATTCGGAAAAAAAAATCGACATGCATCAATCTCTACAACATCACACTAAATTTCAAATTTATAAAATTTACCAAAGAAGAGTGGTAGGATTTGTGCGGAAGCTCTTATACCAATTGTTAGAATTAGCTGCTGAGTTTATGTGACATGATCACTACGAACAACCACAAAGCAAAATAATAGATCAAACCAAATACACAAAAGTACAAAATTTTATCCTGATTGTGTCTAATCCTAATCCGCGAAGAAATAACAGAGATGATATTCAACTAAAAAAGATACAAGATTGACAACCACTCTCACCAAGAACCCATCTATCTTTCAAGTCTCACAAGAAGATATTTATTGTTTACAATAGAAAAACCTCTCAAACTATTTTCAATGAAGTACTGTCACTCGTAGCTCTCAAAGGAGGCCATAACATTAGATATATAGAGATCTAGAGAAACTCTAGTTTAATAGCTTGATATAATAACCATCTGACGTTTCCTGAAGAGAAATAACCGTATAAGGAGAGCCATACAGTCTAACCTGGAGAAGAATTAGGCTTTAATCTAATCACCAAGACCCAGCCATCTGCTGTTCGCTGCCCCGATGCGGTTGACTGCCATAAAAGACAATCGACTACAACTGGTCTCGACCGAATCGACCGCCATATGGCAGTCAACTGCTTGCTGTTAGCTGCTACTCTCCACTGTTGTTGCTTGCTGTTCCTTTTTCCCAACGTTGATTTGATTCATCTCTCGCATCACCATTTTCTCTTCTTATGAGATTAAGTATGCAAGACATAAACCCATCAGAAAGGAACCTTACAAACTAACGAGACTTGAATTGTTGGTCCCTTCTTAGTCCATCCTATATGATATTGAGGGGATGTGAATTTGTTTCCAACTCCAGATGTTCTAGTTCAGCATATCAATTATAACATTGCATACATTTCCCGCTAACGGTGCAATACGTGTCAAAGATTTTGTACCACTGCGATTCTCCTTGATTTGGTATGAATAACATATTATTATACAATTCACCCCTTCGTCACCATCTGAGGTTGTATTTGTAACCAATGTATTTTTGTGTATTTTCGCAAATCATTTTTTTCGGTTTTCAAAAAAAAAAAAAAATTGTCAAAATGTATTTTTGGATCTATCAAAATTTTGTTTTCGATCAATAACTGTATTTGTAACTATTTTCTATGATTTTATATTTTAATATAGTTCTTATTATCTTTGTTATTACTTTTATTATTTTATCATTTTCTGATTATTATTACTGTTATTTGTATTATTATATTATTGTTGTTTTTGAATGTTTATTAAAAATCTATTTTATGTGTTACTTATATTTGTACTTATAGGCCTTATATTTTTAATGCAAATTATATTAGTTTATAAAATTATATTTTATTAGTTACTGTATTTAATTTTCTTATTGGATTTTTTATTTAAAACCAAAACCCATTTTAAATCCTTAAACCCATTAACCCATTAACATCCTGTTAATAACCAAATACCCATTTGCTTTACATTAAAACCCATACCCAATTCCCTATTTCAAACCATACCCTAATACCTAACCCCAACCCGTTACTCCCCTACCCGAAACGCACCCTAAATATCTACAGCCTATATATATTCGTTTACCCCCGCATGCTGCCTCTTCATCTTCTTTAACCCCTCAGCCGTTTCCTAACCCATCCCGCCGCTTCTCATCTTCCCATCACCGCTCTCCCCATCGCCTGCCCTGCCTCCTCTTCCTCATCGCGCCGCGACTACAGCGCGCGCCCCCCTATCCCTCCTCTCCGGCGTCGACCACGGCCCAGTGCCGCAACAGCAGCCAGCCGTCGCGCCCCTAGGCCATCACCCCAGCCTGCGGCCACGACAGCGTGTCGCTAGCAGCAACGCCTGTACCTCTGGCCGCCGTGCCCCTCGCGACTCCTTGTGTGCATCCCCCTGTGCGCGCACTGCAGCGGTCACAACCTGTCCGCTGTATTCCCTGGCCGCTGCCATGGTCGCCATCCAGCACCGACGATACATCCCCTCCTCGGCCCCTGTCGCGCAGCCAGTGCGCCGAACAGCCACCCTCCCGTCCTCCCGTGCGACTCCCCCTCATCCCCTGTTCTGCAGTAGCCTCGGCAGCAACGGTGCCGCCGCCGTGCCGGTTGTTCGCCGCCCTCTGTCGCCAGTGCCGTCCCCCTTGGCCACAGCCACCTGCGGCATCACCATCCGCCATCGTAGCCGATAGCCGAGCCCTGGTTGCTGGATGTTTTGATGGGTTGATCATGATTGGATGTGGGCCGTTGGATTTCTTGATATCTTGGTTGAGACTTGTGTGCAAACTTGTGTTTTGGTTGAGACCCATGAGATATATTTGGCGTGGACATGTTAGTAAACCTAATTCATAATGTTTAGATATTTGGTATATTTTATTTCTAGTTTGGATGTGTTTGGATCAATTTTCTTGAATCTACGTTGATTTTGTTTTAAGGGGAAAAATCTGTATTTTGGCACTGTTCTATTTCATTTGCTGTTTTCGACTGGGTTAGAGTCAGTATCTTAATTTCGGTATAAAACATGAGTTTTAGATAATTTTGTCTATTTTCAAATCCCTCTGACTTTGCTTGATTTTGATTTCGTGTGAGTGAGTTATGACTGTTTTACTACAGACGTGTCGATCTTTTCAGATTCTGTTTTTCAGTAATTTTGATGACAAACTATTTTTAAGAACCATGCTATACATATTATTTTGATTTGAAAATTTGGTCAGTGTTTCTTATTTAAGTTAGGGATTACCCAGAATTTTGGTGAATTTTATTGATAAGTTTTATGTGATGTTTCATGCTCGTTTCTAAAATCTATATATGTTGTATTTTACTTGCTATTCTGTGAAGAATCCTATTTTCACTAAGATTCTTTTTACTATATGAAAATTGTTTGTGAAATGTAAAAGTTGGTAAATTTTATCTATTTTCATATTCCTTTGGCGAAATTGGATTTCGTGTCACTGGTTGCAAGATATCTTAGTTTTCGTACAACAGTGTTGGGAATTCCAGATTTGCCAAACTATATTTTCTTGTTGTTTTCTTATTTTTGATGACTAAACAAATTTTACTGGAATATTATGAAACTTTATATTTTGATGCTAGACATATAGGGAAATACCCTAGATTTTTCCTGAATTTATTTGAGAAGTTTTGATGTGGTTTTTCTGACTGAGAGTTCGTTTTCCTGATTTCTGACTGAACATATTTTCTATTTTCAAATCTGTTTTGAGTTATGATGTTGTAAATTACTATATGACTTAATTATATTCGCTGGATTCGTGTAGAAGTCTAATTTCCAGATCCTCGATGGATCCATATTTGCATTTCTGTAGTGACGGGATTCACTGTTTTAGTACTGTACTGTCATGCTATCCTGAATAAGAATATACATTGTTTTGCTCATTTATATGACTGTATATTACCTATGCATGCTGAATTGTTTCCCTGAACCTAATACTAATTATACCATGTTAGCTTGATACTATTTCGTACACATGCATGCCTGATTATAATAATAAATAACTAAGGCCGGGGTTTAAGGGAAAGATCGAATAGTGGATAATTTAGAAACGTGTACTCGGAAGGGGGCCCGTGTTTTCCATTTTGATTCATGTTGATACATGAACCTGTTGCTACATGAACATATTGGTTCATGTACCCGTTACCTGTTGCTGCATGGACCTGTTGGTTCATGTACCTATTACCTGTTGCTGCATGGACCTGTTGGTTCATGTACCTGTTACTTGTCGCTGCACGGACCTGTTGGTCGTGTACCTGTTGCTTCATGAACTTGTTGCTGCACGAACCTGTTGGTCGTGTACCTGTTGCTTCATGAACATGTTGCTGCATGAATCGAATGATTCATGTACCTGTTGCTTCATGAACCTGTTACTTGTTTCTGTTCTGATTCCTGAGTACACTGCCCTCTATGGTCCCCTATGAAATCTAAAGCGACACTGTTTGTTGTAGCAACCATATTGTATGGACGGCATGAAGTGCTACCTAGATAGTAATAACTACAAGACTTGACACATGAGACCTGAACATGATACTTGAATACAATACGTGCTTGCTTGATACTTGACTACATGATACATGAGATTTGATACTTGATACATATTACATGATTACCTATTTACCTGTATACCTGTTACCTGATACCTGTTACATGTTGATCCGTTTACTTTATTTCTTGACACTTGATTTAAGCCATTTTACACTTGTTCACTTTTGCCATGCTAGTTGTTTATTTTGGACATCATGATTATACCATGCTAGGTTTGTTACTTAGATTCACCCATTTCCATGTGCTTGTATCCTACATTATTTGTGACCCGTGACTTGCAATTGACGGGTACTTGTATTTTCTCTTTTCCTGTTTTCTGCATTCGTTGAATTGCAGATTTTGGAGAACAGGTTCCAGACGGTATTAGTGACATGATGTACTAGATGCTGTAATTTTGCTATTATTATTCTTGTTGCTTATTTTGGACAATATTGTATTCATGTACTTGGATATATTCTTGTATTTGGGCAATGTGACCCAGAATTATTTGTGTATTTCAGATCATAACGATTTGACATTAATATATTTTATTTCAAGTATTCTTGTTGGTATTGGTTCATATGTGCATGTGGTTGACTTTTCTGGCTTCCGACTCTGATTATATTGTGATATGTTGTAAAGATTTTTGAACTGTTAATAGATGATGAAAATCATTCGCTAGGCTTTTGTCGTGTATCCGTATTCTGTGTTCTTTTTGGGAAGCAGGGCATGACAGTATTTACCATGAATAAATTTTCATTATCATCATCCTAGATTGGACAATCTTTCCCAACAAATAAGTTAACGAACATTTGTTGGGACAATTATTTGACCGGCGACCCGATTCTCTACATATGTAAGAGTTTTCTAGCATTGGTCAGGCTTAAGAATTTGGATGTTGGGGTGCTTGTCGAGGTTGAGAATCTAATGTCATTTTGTTGGTGACTTTGCTCAATCTCCATCACTATTTGATGCTGTTTGTTTTTGGGGTGTGGGGTAACATGTGTGAGTTCTTGTAATTTGTGTAGCGGAAGATGTGGTACTGGCGTTGATCCGATTCTAGGCCGTAGGACCAGCTCGGGAGTAGCAGGAGAGAGGTGGAGGCCGGGTGCTCGGCTCGGATATTTGAGGCTCGGCTCGGTCTTTTGTACCTGCACACTACTTACAAACACCAGGAGAAGTCCCGGTGACAGGCTCTCCGACGATCTAGTCAGTTACTGAGAAAGCAACAGTCGCTAGGGTTCAGGTGGGAAAAAGTTTATTACCTTTGGAAGTGAGGAGGGGGTCTGGTATTTATAGGCAGGGGTAAATGGGTCTGAGACCCTAACGAACCGGGTAGGACCCGTTTGCCTGTGGGCCTAAATAGGCTGAAGCCCGTTTGACCCATTTGACTTGATGATCATAGGGGAGCAAAATCTGAGGAAATCTGATGGCCCAGATGGGGCCACGTCATCCACCCTATATCATGAGCCCCCCACTCCTAGAGGGCGGCATAAGCCTACCGTGGAGTAGTCTGTCCCCGTAGGAAGTGTGGAGCGGTGTGATTTGTAGCTTCATGGAGTGGGAAGTGGGGTAGTACGAAGGAGATCCTCCGGAGAAAAAATGCGTCAAAGGCTGAGGACCGATGGTCGGGAGCCGAACAATGAGCGCCGAACTGAGCTTGTGAGAGCCAGGAATTTGGCTCGGAGCTCATGACTAGCACTTCGAGGGTCGAGTATCGGTGGGCGAGCATCCATGCTTGGATGCCGAAGCTCATGACCGAGCGTCGAGCCGCCCCGCTGACTGTTAAAGCTAGGGGGTGGCTCGAGGTCACTATCGAGAGTCGAGCTTCCCAGCTTGCAGTAAAAGCCATGGGGTGGCTCGAGGTCACTGCCGAGCGTCGAGCCCCCAAACTTGCTGTAAATGCTAGGGGATGGCTCGAGGTCACTACCGAGCGTCGAGCCCCCCAGCTTGCTCTAAAAGCTAGGGGTTGGCTCGAGGTCATTGACGAGTGTCGAACCCCCAAACTTGTTGAAAAAGCTAGGGAGTGACTCGAGGTCACTGCCGAGCGTCGAGCCCCCAAGCTTGCTGTAAAAGCTAGGGGATAGTGTCGAGGTCACTACCGGGTGTCGAGGTCACTACCGAGTGTCGAGCCCTTCAGCTTGCTGTTAAAGCTAGGGGGTGGCTCGAGGTCACTGCCGAGAGTCGAGTTTCCCAGCTTGCTGTAAAAGCCAGGGGTGGCTCGAGGTCACTGCCGAGCGTCGACTCCCTCAGCTTACTGTAAAAGCTGATTGCTCGAGATCACTGCCGAGCGTCGAGCCCCCAAGCTTGCTGTAAAAGCTAGGGGATGGTTCGAGGTCACTGCCGAGCGTCGAGCCCCCAAGCTTGCTGTAAAAGCTAGGGGATGGCTCGAGGTCAAGGCCGAGCGTCGAGCCCCCCCAGCTTGCTGTAAAAGCAAGGGGTGGCTCGAGGTCACTGCCGAACGACGAGCCCCCCAGCTTGCTGTATAAGCTAGGGGATGGCTCGAGGTCGCTGCTAAGCGTTGAGCCCCCAAGCTTGCTGTAAAAGCTAGACGATGGCTCGTGGTCACTGCCGAGTGTCGTGTAGCGTCCCGAATTTCTAATATGATATCTCAGAAATACGTGGTACAATTTCCAGCATCAACCTCAAGGGTAATAGTAAACATAGACAAAACACAGAGAAATTTTTTTAACTTTTACATTAATTCTTTACAAAGCACAACGGAAAAACAAACACATTGAATTACAAATTCTTTCTTTTACAACACTTTCTTTTACAATTTACATAAGCTATAACATCAATCTATCTTAAGTATCCAAATCCCAAGCTATAAGTACCTACCTGTAAAATATGAGGCTAGAGATAACCCTAACCCCCAAAACTACAAGGTCAGCCATAACGGTGTGAGTAACATAAAAGAAAAAGCAACATAAATAGAACATAGAGAATAGTCATAAACAACATGTATTAACAGTAAGAATAAATGAAATAAGAAATAACAATAAATAAAACATGAAAACATCAAGTGAAATTAGGCTAAGTGTCAAGTGTAGAAAAACAGAAAATAACATGCATAAAACCAAGTCAAGAAAACACCAATGCTATATGCTGACTCTCTTATGCATACTTGTCGGATTCTATGCATCCCACTCAACATAGGTCCGGTGCAAGCCCTTAACGTTCTCTACTTGATAGGGTTTAAATTCCTTGTTATGCAACTAATCCTACTACGATGACTACTACGAGATATAGATAAACTGTGAGTATTAGTCCACGTCTCGATAATTCCGGAGGTCAATCTCTATCCACAGATAATTCCGGAGACTATTTCACTCATACATGGGAATCTTCAAGAATACCCCACACCGCAAGCTATGGCACCTCATCACACGATACCCCACGAGTGTCGCCTCGACCCCGATAATTCCGGAGATCAATCTCATACCACAGGTAATTCCGGAGACTATTTCACTCATACCTCGATAATTCTGGGGATTATCTCACACCGCAAGCCATACTAAGGTCCATATCCAATGTTCTCATTTCATCATATCACCATCTAGTGCCCGTCCTTATCTTCTTAAGTTAATTAATTATTTATTAGATTGCAAATCTCTTAGAGTTGGTGTACCCTACCGGGCTTAACCTAACTGGACAACAACCAAAATAAAAACCGCTGGTAGTTAGGGCCCCACTCAATCTCTAAAACTCATAGCCCAAACATCAATACCAAAACTTTCAATAAAACTCACAAATCCATCATCAAAACGATTATATGAAGAAAACATCTTAAAATCAACTAAATCCAAATCTATATAATGTACTCATAAAACTCCAGAATACAAATAAAATATTTAATCCATTAAATAACAGAAAACCATATTTTTAAGTCGTAGAATATCACCAAAACATCAATTCTTTTGAAAACATGATGAACACAATATTATTCACATTTAGGAGCAATAATCTTAATGCAATTAGACATTTAAAAGCTCTATATGTGGTATTTAACTCTTATTTTCTCTTTTCCATAGGAAATAGCCTAAAACGGAGAAACGAAGCAGATTCAGGATTTTTAAGGATGATACACAGAAAACTGCAGATCATCGGTCGACTGGTTTGCTCACAGCAGGCGACTGGACAGAGAAGTTGATTTTCCACAGCCGCTCGGTGCAGTCGACTTATTCCAAAGCCCAGTCGACTTGTGTGATCAATTATGAAATCTTCAGAAGTCTCGACACAGTCGACTGCTTCGAAGACAAGTCGACTGGTAGGCGGCAGAGTTAAAAGATAAGATATTTGAAGATTCGTCCAAATCTAATCCAAATCACAAACAGAAAAGGAAGAATAGAAGAAAAGAGAAAGAAATAATATGCAGAGCAGCGAGGGAGGAAAGAAATAAAAGAAAAGGACTTTTCTATAAAAAGGAAAGTGCAAACCCTAATTCTCTAGCCGTGATCTATAAATACCAACCAAGAAGCGTTATTTCTCTCTCTCTCTTGCTCTGGATCTATCTCTCGTCATCTTTCACGCTCCTCTGCACACACCATCAACCGGATCACAAGAGTTCCAGAATCATCAACATATCAACCAAGAGCAATATTTATCAGCATAGAAGAAGGAGAAAGGAGATCAAGTACTAAGAAGAAGAACGGCCGGTCGACTGTGTGACAGCCAGCCGACTCATCTAGCCGAACTACATCAGTCTATTCCTTCTCTTTCTAATTCTTTTATGTTAATCATGTATTCGAACTTGTTGATCAATAAAAGTCTTATTATGTGGAACTAATTTCATAGTTGGGTAGATTGAAGCCGTAGTTATGTAATGCTAAGTCTTCTGAATGTTACTCTTTTACTTATTGATTAAGCTTGATTAAACGAATAACAATTTACATAAAACAAACTTGTTTAGATGTTCTAGGAGCAGTCGACTGAAGTGACAGCCAGTCGACTGACATACAGAACTTAAGATTATCAAGTTGTGCAGTGTAGATCTGAAGCTGTTATATGAGCATATTAAGACGACCCGTATCTCGTGTTCATAACTTGTAACAAGGGAATCTCTAGGGGTTCTTGGTTTAATCAACTTAAGGGATCTAGATCTGATACCAATTTCTAGGACCTTGAGTGTTTGTTCGTTTCCACTGTTCTTATGTTTTCTTTAAGAGCAACTTAGTAGATACCATGCTAAATTCTTAATGAAGGAAACGAATTAGAGTAGATACCATGCCTAATTCTTGGTTTAGGGAAACATTACTTTAAGGAGTAGATACCATGCCCTTGAAGAGAACAAACATGAGTAATAAGAAGAAGTTCAGAAGGTGACTTAGCATTATTGACTATTGGTGGAGATCTAAACCCAACTACTCACTAGATAATTGTGATCCAGCATTTCTTGATTTAGTTTTAATCTTTTCATTTCTTTTAGACCTTTAGAACAACTCTTCATCATTCTCACTCTTTTTATTGATTAGTAAGTTAATTTCTACAATCTCTGTGGGATCGACCCTTGCTATTGCTACGCTTCTATAAACGATTCGTACACTTGCGGGGTTTTAATTTGTGTCTAGTTTATCTGTTTATTTAGGTAGCTAGATTGCACAACAAGTTTTTGGCGCCGCTGCCGGGGATTGTCTAGTATTTTAACTTACAGATCAGTAGAAAGCCTTTATTTTCTTTCTTTTTACTTTGTTAATAAGTATTTTTCTTTTAGGTTACAGGATTTTGGTGGATGCACGGAAGGAGATCACTTCGTCCAGAACTACTACCTATTGACGCAGAAACAGAACGCACTTTGCACAGACTAGGTAAGCTGGTTGCAGCAAACCAGTCAACTGTATCTACAAACCAGTCGACTGCACAGAGACCCAGTTCACATACAGCAATGGGTGAGGAAATGCCAAATCGAGTGCCAATGCAGGACAAGTTCATGCCTAAGAATATCGAGCAACCTTCTTGCATTGCGTATCAACCTAATGTCACAGGGAACATGCATCTATCTCCTCAGTTACTAAGCATGGTTCCCCACTTTAGTGGCAAGCCAGATGAAGAGCCTCATCTCCATCTACAAGATTTCTTCGATCTTTGCAGGACACAAAGCGTCCAAGGGCTTACCCCTGAACAAATCAGGTTAATCTTGTTTCCTTTTTCCTTAAAACTTAACGCTAAACTATGGTATAATTCTTTGGAACCAGGATCAATCAATTCATGGGAGCAATTGGCAACAAAATTTTTGAAAGAATTCTTTCCAGCCCAAAAGACCAAACAGCTGAAAAGGGAGATTCAACTCTTCCAATAAAAAGATGGAGATTTATTCTTCGAAGCATGGAAGGATTTCAAGAACAAGCTTCTCAAGTGTCCTACACACAACATGCCTAAAGACGATCAGGTACAAGCTTTTTATGAGGGTTTAAATGATACTAACAAGGCAATTGTGGATTCAGCTTGCAACGGGATCTTGATGAGGAAAAGTGGTGAGGAGGCCATCGAATTATTTGAGGAACTTAGCGAGAACTCACAGCAATTCTCAACAAGGGGAAGAGGCATTCCTAAAAAACAGGGAGTTTATGAAATTTCTTGTAGTAATAACATACAAGTGGAAATGGCAAACATGAATAAAAAAATTGATATGCTTGTTAATGCAATAACAACAATGGGCAATGCAAAAAATCTAACAAAAAAAATTTGTGCAATTTGTTCTCATAGTGATCATACAACTGATACATGCCCCATGTCTTCGTTCACAGATCAGGAGCATGCAAACTATGTGGGGCAAGGAGTGTTCCCACCAAAGAATAACCCATTCTCGAGCACATACAACCCAGGGTGGAGGAACCATCCAAATTTCTCATGGAGCAACAATCAAGGAACCCAATCTTCACAAGGACATGCACGGAACTTCCAAATGGGAGGTGGGTTTGATAGGCCAGTTCAAGAACATAAGAAGTTGGATTTTGAATCCACCGTTCTTCAGTTGCTCCAACAACATCATCAAACAAGCAACCAACAAGGGCAAGCAATTCAGAAATTGGAAACTCAAATCGGGCAAATCGCTAAGGAGTTGAGTGAGAGAAAGGCAGGAGAACTTCCTTCACAGACCATACCAAATCCTAGAGGCCAAGAACAGCTCAAATCAGTAACAACTCTGAGAAGTGGTAAGACAATTGAAAACAAGGTTGGAACACACACCGAAGAAACAGAGATACAACCAGCAAAAGTTTTGAGATCCAACAAGGTAAGTGAAAAAGAAAGAACAGTTTTGCCACCATTTCCTCAAAGGTTAGTCAAGCAAAAGAAAAATCAACATTTATTTGACATCTTTGAAACTCTCAGAAAGATAGAAATTAATATCCCCCTACTTGATGCTATAAAATAAATTCCTTCGTATGCTAAATTTTTGAAAGAATGTTGTACTCACAAAAGAACATTTCAGGTTAGGGAGGATGTGGCTTTGACAGAGGAAGTGAGCGCTGTTTTATTAAGGAAATTACCTCCCAAATTAAAAGACCCAGGTAGTTTTACCATTCCTTGCAGGATTGGTGAGCACTTCTTTGAGAAAGCACTACTAGATTTGGGGGCAAGCATCAACCTCCTCCTATACACCGTCTATGAAAAGCTAGGATTGGGGGAACTCCAACCAACATCCATCACGTTGCAGTTGGCGGATCGCAGTATCAAAAGACCTAGAGGTATTTTGGAAGATGTCCTAGTTCAGGTAAACGATTTCATTTTGCCTGCTGATTTTGTCGTGTTAGACATGGAGGACTCATCAATGCCATCTTCTCTACCAATCATTTTAGGTAGACCCTTTATGAGTACAGCTGATATAAAAATTTGTGTTAAAAAGGGTACTATAAGCATGAAAATAAATGGGGAGAAGGTTGAATTTAAAATGTTTGGTACACTAAAATTACCACAAGATGATCATGAATGTTATAATGTTGATGTGGTGCAGGAGATTGTTGATCAAACATTTCAGGTACATAGCATAGAACCACTACAAGCTGCAATTACACAGTCTCTAACATTGTCTAATGTGGAACAGGAACACGATGACTGGAGGATAGCAGAAACAGTACATCACCTTGAAACTCCAAAGTCATACTCAGGTAACTTTGCACCTGTATTTGAAAAATTGGTGACTGATGACATTTTTGTTTCTGTAGACAAGTCGACTGGTGGACAGAACCAGTCGACTGCACCGAGACTTCCAGACGAAGAGCTTAAGCAGCTGCCCGACCATTTGAAGCATGCATACTTGGGCGAGAACCAAACGCTACCTGTGATAATTGCTGCGAACCTGAGTGCACAGGAAGAAGATAAGTTGCTGAGGGTACTACGAGAACACAAAGGTGCAATAGGATGGACCATTGCAGATATCAAAAGAATAAGTCCATCCAAATGCATGCATAGAATACTTCTTAAAGACAACGCAAAACCAAGCAGGAAAGCACAGAGAAGGCTTAATCCAAACATGAAGGAAGTGGTAAGAGCAGAGATTTTGAAGCTACTAGATGTTGGAATCATTTACCCAATCTCAGATAGCAAGTGGGTGAGCCCTATACATGTAGTGCCTAAGAAAAGTGGAGTCACAGTGGTGAAGAATGAAGAAAATGAGCTTATCCCTACTAGAGTGACTACAGGATGGATGGTATGCATAGACTACAGGAAGCTGAATAACGAAACCAGGAAAGATCACTTCCCTCTTCCTTTTATTGATCAAATGTTAGAAAGATTAGCAGGATATAGTCATTATTGCTTTTTAGATGGTTATAGTGGCTATAATCAAATTGCTATTGCTCCAGAAGATCAAGAAAAAACCACTTTTACATGTCCTTTTGGTACTTTTGCATACAGGAGGATGCCCTTTGGATTGTGCAATGCACCAGCTACATTTCAGCGGTGCATGATGAGTATATTTTCAGACATGATGGAAAGGTTCATCGAGGTATTTATGGATGATTTTAGCATTTTTGGATCTTGTTTTGATGAATGCCTTAACCATTTGCAGCTTGTGCTTAAGAGATGTGAAGAATGCAATTTAGTGCTGAATTGGGAAAAGTGCCATTTTATGGTACAACAAGGTATTGTGTTGGGACATGTGGTGTCAAAAAGAGGCATAGAGGTAGACAAAGCGAAAATCGATATAATATCAAAACTACCCCCTCCCACTACAGTCAAGGGTGTTAGGAGTTTTCTTGGACATGCAGGGTTCTATACAAGATTTATAAAAGATTTCTCAAAAATCTCCAAACCTCTTTGTGACTTGTTGACTAAGGATGTTGAGTTTGCATGGACAGAAGAATGCACAAATACTTTTATTACATTGAAAAATCTTCTCATTTCTGCACCTATTGTCATGGCACCAGATTGGAGCCATCCTTTTGAGCTCATATGTGATGCAAGTGATTATGTTTTAGGGGCTGTTTTAGGTCAAAGAATCAATAAGACACCCCATGTTATTTACTATACTTCTCGAACTTTAAACGATGCACAGCTAAATTATTCCACTACTGAAAAAGAAATGTTAGCTGTTATTTTTGCTGTAGAGAAGTTTAGATCATATTTAATTGGTTCTAAAGTTATTGTTTTCACTGACCATGCTGCTTTGAGATATTTGTTTGCCAAAAAGGATGCTAAGCCTAGGTTGATCAGATGGGTGCTGTTGCTTCAAGAATTCGATCTTGAGATTAGAGACAAGAAAGGAAGTGACAATGTTGTGGCAGATCATATGTCCAGACTACTGCATGAGAAAGAGGGAAGTGTGCCCCCACTGAATGAAAATTTTCTAGATGAACAGTTATTTGAAATAAACAGATCACCGAGACAGTCGACTGGTGAAGGAACCAGTCGACTGATACCTCCCTGTTCATATTTTTCATGGTTTGCAGATATTGTAAATTATCTCACTGTTCATGTTTTCCCTCCAGGTATGACAAGTCAAGAAAGAAAGAGACTGGTGGCTATGTGCAAGCACTATTTTTGGGATGATCCTTATTTGTTCAAATTTTGCCCTGATCAAATTATAAGAAGATGTGTGGCAGAAGAAGAGCAAATAAGTATTCTACAACATTGCCACCAATATGCATGTGGAGGACATTTTGGACCAAAAAGAACAGCACTCAAGGTATTACAATCTGGATTTTATTGGCCTAAAGTATTTAAAGATGCTTTTTCTTTTTGCAGGACTTGTGACAAATGCCAAAGGACAGGCAACATCTCTTCTAGAAATCAGATGCCACTGCAAAACATCCAAGTAATCGAGCTTTTTGACGTTTGGGGAATCGACTTCATGGGTCCCTTTCCTAACTCATTTGGTTATTTATATATTCTTGTGGGTGTGGATTATGTGTCTAAATGGGTCGAGGCTGTCCCCTCAAAAACTAATGATCACAAAGTTGTTGTCAAGTTTTTGCAGGAGAACATTTTCACTAGGTTTGGTACACCACGGGCAATAATTAGTGATGGAGGGAGCCACTTCAATAACTTTTCATTTGCTTCTTTGATGAAGAAATATGGTATCACACATAGAGTGGGCACCCCATATCACCCTCAAACTAGTGGGCAGGTGGAGATTAGCAACAGAGAAATCAAGAGCATTTTGAAAAAGACAGTCAACACAAGGAGGAAGGATTGGTCGCTGCGCTTGAATGATGCATTATGGGCCTACCGAACAGCTTACAAAACACCCATCGGCATGTCACCATACCGTTTGGTTTTCGGAAAAGCCTGTCATCTACCAGTGGAGTTGGAACACAAAGCTTATTGGGCCATTAAAAGGTTCAATTTTGATATGAAACAAGCAGGTGACAAAAGGAGATTGCAACTAAATGAGCTTGAAGAGTTGAGGCACGACGCATATGAAAATACAAAATTGTACAAGGAAAGGACAAAGTTGTACCATGACAAACAGCTAGCAAGAAGGAGTTTTATGAAGGACAGAAGGTACTGATATACAACTCAAGATTAAGACTTTTTCCAGGCAAGCTTATGTCAAGATGGTATGGGTCATACATTGTTACAAGAGTCTTTCCACATGGTGCTTTGGAGATTCATAGCAAGGAGAAGAATCAAACCTTTAAGGTGAATGAGCATAGAGCGAAGCCATACATAGAGATGAGAATAGAACCACAAGAGGAAGATGTGAATCTTCAAACCATTCAATACATTGCATGACCTCATCAAGTCTAGCTGAAGACAGAAAACACAGCGCTTATTGGGAGGCAACCCAATTTTCAGGGGAGTATTTACACTTTCCTTTCATTTTCTTTTCGTTATTCATCTTTTTATTTTTAGTCTCTCCTTCTTACTAGATGGTAACACATGCCCATATTTTAAGCTTTGCGTGAACATTGAGGACAATGTTCCATCTAAGTTTGGGGGGATTAGTTAGTTATATTTAGATTCTTTTGAAATTTTTTTAGGATAAACAATTTCTTATAAAGTAAGAGTAAGGATACTTATTTACTTTAGGATTGTTGAGTTTCATAATGCCTTACAAAATTATATGAGTCATGCGATTATACATAATAAACAAATGTGATGCTTTTTCTGGTGATTATTCCCTTTAGATCTAGTCCTAAATTGAGTTTAAGTAAATAGAGTGATAAAGTATATGTATATATATTTGAATAAAGTCAATCTACTCCAATGTTTTGGGTGCTTAGTAACTAGGTGTATTCATCACCAATGTTTACCTTTACGTCAAACGGCAACATGAAATATAAGTATGCAAAGCACTTTAAAGTTTGTGACTTGCTGAGTAACCGGGTGGATTCATCACAAATGTTTTGCACTCGCGTAAAAAGGCAAGTGACAACTTTAGAGAAGAGGCTAAAAAAAAATAAAAAAATAAAAAAAAACTCTAGTTTGCTATTCGGTTTGTAGTAGAGAAAAGGGATAATCACAGATTGAGTCATTACATACTATAACTATAATGAATTGCATGACAAGTGTGGTTGAGTTTGGAGTTATGAATAAACAATTGCACTAGAGAAAGTGGGTATGTTAATTTTACTTTATCTGAAATTGTTTATAGTTTTATATGTTGATGCTCACATAATAAAAATTCCTTGTTGAGAGTACTATTATTTTCCCCTCGTTCATAAGTTCACTTTTTGCTTGAGGACAAGCAAAATCTAAGTTTGGGGGTATTTGATGAACACAATATTATTCACATTTAGGAGCAATAATCTTAATGCAATTAGACATTTAAAAGCTCTATATGTGGTATTTAACTCTTATTTTCTCTTTTCCATAGGAAACAGCCTAAAACGGAGAAACGAAGCAGATTCAGGATTTTTAACGATGATACACAGAAAACTGCAGATCATCGGTCGACTGGTTTGCTCACAGCAGGCGACTGGACAGAGAAGTTGATTTTCCACAGCTGCTCGGTGCAGTCGACTTATTTCAAAGCCCAGTCGACTTGTGTGATCAATTATGAAATCTTCAGAAGTCTCGACACAGTCGACTGATTCGAAGACAAGTCGACTGGTAGGCGGCAGAGTTAAAAGATAAGATATTTGAAGATTCATCCAAATCTAATCCAAATCAGAACAGAAAAGGAAGAATAGAAGAAAAGAGAAAGAAATAATATGCAGAGCAGCGAGGGAGGAAAGAAATAAAAGAAAAGGACTTTTCTATAAAAAGGAAAGTGCAAACCCTAATTCTCTAGCTGTGATCTATAAATACCAACCAAGAAGCGTTATTTCTCTCTCTCTCTCGCTTTGGATATATCTCTCGTCATCTTTCACACTCCTTCGCACACACCATCAACCGGATCACAAGAGTTCCAGAATCATCAACATATCAACCAAGAGCAATATTTATCAGCATAGAAGAAGGAGAAAGGAGATCAAGTACTAAGAAGAAGAATGGTTGGTCGACTGTGTGACAGCCAGCCGACTCATCTAGCCGAACTACATCAGTCTATTCCTTCTCTTTCTAATTCTTTTATGTTAATCATGTATTCGAACTTGTTGATCAATAAAAGTCTTATTATGTGGAACTAATTTCATAGTTGGGTAGATTGAAGCCGTAGTTATGTAATGCTAAGTCTTCTGAATGTTACTCTTTTACTTATTGATTAAGCTTGATTAAACGAATAACAATTTACATAAAACAAACTTGTTTAGATGTTCTAGGAGCAGTCGACTGAAGTGACAGCCAGTCGACTGACATACAGAACTTAAGATTATCAAGTTGTGCAGTGTAGATCTGAAGCTGTTATATGAGCATATTAAGACGACCCGTATCTCGTGTTCATAACTTGTAACAAGGGAATCTCTAGGGGTTCTTGGTTTAATCAACTTAAGGGATCTAGATCTGATACCAATTTCTAGGACCTTGAGTGTTTGTTCGTTTCCACTGTTCTTATGTTTTCTTTAAGAGCAACTTAGTAGATACCATGCTAAATTCTTAATGAAGGAAACGAATTAGAGTAGATACCATGCCTAATTCTTGGTTTAGGGAAACATTACTTTAAGGAGTAGATACCATGCCCTTGAAGAGAACAAACATGAGTAATAAGAAGAAGTTCAGAAGGTGACTTAGCATTATTGACTATTGGTGGAGATCTAAACCCAACTACTCACTAGATAATTGTGATCCAGCATTTCTTGATTTAGTTTTAATCTTTTCATTTCTTTTAGACCTTTAGAACAACTCTTCATCATTCTCACTCTTTTTATTGATTAGTAAGTTAATTTCTACAATCTCTGTGGGATCGACCCTTGCTATTGCTACGCTTCTATAAACGATTCGTACACTTGCGAGGTTTTAATTTGTGTCTAGTTTATCTGTTTATTTAGGTAGCTAGATTGCACAACAAAACATATATAACTCACTTAATAAAGTCATAAGAATACAATTAAAACTCTATTATAAATAAAATATAATTCTCTATAAAATACTGAAATTTGTAGTAAAACATCATCTATAATAGTAGAGTAATAATCCAAAATATCGGGGAAACAACCGTTTAAAAGAAACGAAGAAAAATCTAGCAAAACAACCAAAGAAACAAATGACGGTCGACCTCTCAAACAGAGCAGTCGACTGTCAATTGAAGATTTTCAAATTAAAACATGATGGTCGACCGCAGGTCACGGTCGACCATGACCTGTGAACAGCCAGGTTTGGGTTTTTGGTGCATGTTTTGACTGATACTCGATTAAAACATTGTAAAGTCAAAATCTAATTTTCTGAGATACTAAAGTGTTACTTATTCAACATATATGAGTTTATAAAACAATCGAAAACACATCAAGATCTCAAAATAGAAATTTTTTACAAAAATCATTCAAAACAGTCAATGTGTATATATATAAGTTCATGAGACGATTTAAGCATCAGTTATATAACCAAATATCATCAATTAGAAGTAGTAAAATATTTAATTCAATCTCAGTATGAAAGTAATCAAGATTCAATTCAAAACTCCACAAAAACACTTAAAAACCCAATTCTTCAAAACAGTGTAAGGTATATATATATATATATATATATATATATATATATATATATATATATATATAGGTGCAGTTAGTGTATGTTCACATCAGTAACATCAAGAAACTCAAAGTATATATGTAGTATGAAGTTCAATTTCATCTCAGCAATAAGACAATTCAAATCTAATCGAAAACTTTGCAAAATTCACAAAAAACAATTTTTGGCCATATAACATCAGACCCAAAAACAATACTCCTCTTTCACATCCAAAACTTGATCTTTTAACTCAATAACCCATCTTGAAATTTTATTAAACTTATGCACAAACACTCACAATAGTTTACTCATGAATATATGCAATCATAACAACCTTTCAACAAGTTTTACTCATCAAAATCATCAAAACAAAGTGTATGTGTCTATATCATCAGTAAAGAACTCATCCTCGATCAAATTGTGCATTATACAACATACCATTCATTACACAACCAAATCAGCAATAATCTGAAAGAAAGCAACCTACTCATGATTTCTATTAGGTTCTTAAAAATTCTCAAGTCATCAAATTAGGGTTTCAATCATCAATAGTGTAGTTTCATGAAAAGATTCAATTTTTAATTCATTTACTCATCAAAACTCATTATATCTTTATACAATCATCTAACATGATTTCTAATAGATAAATCTTCACATACAACATGCTTAGAACAAAAGAAAATAAGCATATGTCGCTCACCTTATTGAAGAATCAACCGAAGATAATAAAGAAATAAGAAAAGTCTCTCCTTTCGCAAGAAAATCAAGATCCTCGCTTTAAAACTCCAAGACAATAATAATAAGAAATTCCTTTGTGTTGTGCAGCAAAGATATAGCTGCACTCCACCCTATATAGGCCGGGAATCCAAGCATCTAGGGTTTTTGAATAGATTTGTAAAATACATCTTTTAAATATATCTTTACATATATAAATCCTTATACTTGGAAGTTAAATAAAACAGTCTTCATTGAGATTTAAAAATAAAAACACCCACTCTACAATCAACCGACACTATTTTGAAAACCCAAAAAAACTAAATTGCACTTTTGCCCCTCCAAGTGGCAATTTTGCAAAAAGACCATTCTTTATCAAAACTTGCAAAATAAACCAAATTTATCAAAAAAAAAGTAAAGTCTTTACCTCTGAGTTGACTAGACATCATGCCCAGTCCAAAAATCCAAAAATCTGGAGTTTTCACTCTAAGTGGTAATTTTACGCAAAAGTCCCTTTTTTGTAATATTTGCAAATAGGTCAAATAATTATCAGAGAAATCCAGAAAATTCACAAATAATATCTAATAATAAATAATGAGTTTTTCCAAAATAATTTTTGACTTTGATCTTCCCAAAAAAATATTTGCATGTGTTTTGCACGTGTAAAAAGGTAAATTTCAGAAAAATATTTATTAAACCACCAAAAATCATATTAATTCATTTATTAATCTTAAAAGCATTATTTAAAAATCTAAGGTATTACATCACTCCTTCCTTAGAATAGTTCTGTCCTCAGAACTACTACTAATAGGGTCCAAACAAAAATAAGCAAAAGGAATTGTAATTTCATAAATGGAAACATAGTTTAAGAAATAAAATTACACAAGAGAATGTAATCTAACAAAAGAAATGCAACTCAACTCAAAGAGTACAATCATACAAAAGAATACAATCATACAAAAAGCTCAGGAAAATCCTTCTGCATACGATCCTCCGGCTCCCAAGTAGCCTCCTCGAACTTCTGGTTGCTCCACAACACCTTGACCATAGGTATCACCTTGCTCCTTAAAACTTTCTTCCCACGATCAACAATCTCTATAGAATGCTCCTTGTAACTCAAGTTCACCTGTAGACCCTCAGGCACTTCTACCAACTGATGACTCTGATCCGGCACATACTTCCTCAAAAACCACACATGGAACATATCATGCACCTGTGCCAACTCCTTTGGAAGCTCCAATCTATATGTCGTCTTACCAATCTGCCCCTAAAATCCTGTATGGCCCAATATATCTTGGTGCCAACTTACTTCCCTTACCAAACCTGATCACCCCCTTTGTCGGAGATACCTTGAGGAAAACTGCATCCCCAACCTCAAACTCCAAGTCCCTTCTTCGAGTGTCTGCATAACTCTTCTGCTGACTCTGAGCCTCGAACAACCTCTAGCGAATGCTGCACAATCTAAGGCCCAAACATCTACCTCTCGCCAACCTCATACCAACAAACAGTGTCCTGCACTTTCTTCTGTACAGAGCTTCATACGGAGCCATCCCGATACTTGCATGGTAACTGTTGTTATAAGCAAACTCAACTAATGTCAAGTATCTCTCCCAACCACCACCAAAATCCATAGCACAAGCCCTCAGCATATCCTATAATACCCAATTCACCCTTTCAGTTTGACCATCAGTCTGTGGATGAAAAGCAATACCGAAATCGGTTCTGGTACCCAAAGCTGCTTGCAGACACTTCCAAAACCTCGAAGTGAACCTCGCATCTCTGTCGGACACAATCGACACAGAAACCCCATGAAGTCTCACAATCTCATCAATGTACAACTCTGGCAATTTATCCAACGACCAAGTAATCTTCATGGACAAAAAGTGAGCTGACTTGGTCAAACGGTCCACAATAATCCAAATCGAGTCATTGCCTTTTGGACTCCTCGGCAACCCTGTGATGAAATCCATGCTGATATTCTCCCACTTCCATTTTGGAATGGGCAAAGGCTGCAACAAACTACCAGGTCTCTGATTTTCTGTTTTAATCTGTTGACAAGTCAGACACCTTGCTACAAAATTTGCCACATCCCTCTTCATACCAGACCACCAAAAGTGCTATTTGATGTCCTTGTACATCTTTGTGCCTCCAGGATGTACTGAAAACAAAGTAATGTGTGCCTTCTGCAAGATACTCTCTCTCAAATCTGCATTCTCCGGAACACACAACCTCTCACCCATCCACAGAACTCCATCTTGGACACGGAACTCTGACAACTTGCCATCAGAAACCTGCTGCAATATCTTACCTTTCACAATCTGCTCTCTCAAAGAAGGCTGCAGCCTCAACTGAGCCAAAGACGCTCCAAAATCTTGCAGTACCACCTCAATACTTGCCTGATCAATCACTACTACCAACTCACTCTGGGTAGTGATCAAGCTCGCCAAACTGCTCTTCTGACTAAGCCCATCGGACACCACATTCGCCTGTCCGGATGATAATTGATCTCAGATGATTGTCTTTCAACACTTCCAACCACCTTCTGTAATATCACGGACAGAAATTATATTTATATAATCATTATTTTTAAAGTTAAAATATTTTTATAGAAATTACTGGTTTTTCTAATAAAACTTTATCTGGATATACATACTAGTAATTAGTATAGGTATTGTATCACTTTTGTGCACTTGCACAAAATCTTGAAAATGATTTTTGAGAAAATGTCTAGAAAATCCTGGGAAGATATTTGAAATTATTATTTTATTATTATTATTTTTTTGAAATATTTTTGGTGGATATCACCCGGTTTTGTTAATAAACATTATCTGTATATATATACCAGTCTGTATACATCTGTATTGTATCAAATTGGTACTGTAATCTTCCGAACTGATAATAAATTTTATTATTATTTTCGGAATTAATTTATTTTTATACAGATTGTGCGGTTTAACGAACGAAAATTATCGGTATACGTATATATGTATATGTATGCGTATTGTATCGATTTCGTACGTTGTACAAATCGTGTTGTGTGTATTTTGGACAAAAAATATCTCTTTTGTCATGATAAATCAATTTGGATGGCTAGGTTTTGTTTAAAGGACTAAACCTAGGATTAATTAGATACATAAGAGTTTAGGGATTTTTCTTCTGGAAGCTCTCTCTCCTCCACCTCACCCCTCCCACCATACCTCCACCTCTCCACTCCCCCATCCCTAAGCATGGCCGGCCCATCCCACCCCAAGGGGGTTTGTGCAAATGTGTGGGTGTTTTTGCACTCTCCTCCTTCTCTTCCACCCTATAAATACCCCCCCCCCCCCTCCACCTCTTGTCTCACTTTACAAAGACAAAAAAAGGGTGAGGAAAAGAAAGAGAAAACAAATACCCTGATTTGAGAGTTCTTCATTGTAGGTTGTAGTCTAAGCTAGGAGGAAGGAGAAGGTTACTAGGCAAGTTCTTTCTACAAAGAGATCAGGGGGGGGGGGGGTTCTCTACTCTCTTTATGTGTTTCTTTCCATTTTTTATTTTGTATAAGTGAAAAAGAACCCATCTTTAGGGTTATTTATTTTGTGTATGTAGAAAAGAACCCATCTTTAGGGTTATTTGTTTTGTGTATGCATAAAAGAACCCATCTTTATGGTTGGCTATGTGTTGTATGTGAAATAGAACCCAACTTGGGATGTTTTGTTGTTGTAGGTTAAAACGAACTCATCTTTAAGATGAGGGGTTGTTGTATGTGTGTGTTTCTAACAACTTGGACTAAAGACTTTAAGCATAAACATGGTTGTAGGGATCAAAATGATCCCATGGATTCATGGATGGTAGAACTTAAATAAATGGCATAAAGATTGAGTCTTTAAGACTTGTGATGATTATTTTGAACTACTTGGACTAAGATTTGTGCATAAGAATGGTTGAAAATCAAGGTGGGGATTCTCTTTTTATTTGTGTTGATTTTTGTCCCCTTTTTGTGTGTGTGTGTTCTAAAATATACTTGGACTAATTATTAAGCATAAGGTGGTTGTAGGGATCCAAATGATCCCATGAAAAAGAAGGATGGTGGGACTTAATTAAAACACATAAAGGTTGAACCCGTAACCTTGTTATATTTATTGTTGTTATTATGGTTGTTTTGTTAACACAAAACTACAGCTTGGACCTAAACTATGTGTATAAAGAGTAGTGTAGAAAGAATACTTACATACCCATTTTTGTGGTTGTAGAACACTTCCAGCCTAATAAAAAATAAGTTTTTGTTGTATGTTGCTCTCTACTTTTATTAGGATCAATCTTTACTAACTCTATTTCATGAAAGATTAAGCTTCTATTTTGACTTCTAGGTTGTGAAAGATCAAGCTTCCAATTTGCTTCTATAATTGCAAAAGATTAGTTCTTTTATGTTCATTTAACTGCTTTAGTAGAAAAGATTAGTTCTTTTGTAACATGTCTATTTCGCCTTATGATAGAAAGGATTACTTCTTCCTTGTTGTATGTAGGAACTTGTAGGATTGAAGAAAAGTGGGGTTTGTATTATGTAGGAAGTTGTTGGTTAAATAAAGGTAGATTTGTAATATGTGGATAGTTGTAACTCAGAAAATAAGTAGTTTTTGTAATATGTAAGAAATTGTATAAGTTGTAAAGGTTGTAAATTTAGAATGTAAAAAGTAGGACTTGTAATTTATAAAAGAGGTAGTTTATGTAATAATCTAGATAAGTCCTTAGTAGCTTTATGAGTTTATTACCATGCTTGAGTTATATGTACTAAAGTAATCATGCTTAAGTAGTAGTAAAGATCATGCTTAAGTTGTAGTAGATATTCATGCTTAAGTTGTGGTAAAGTTTCATGCTTAAGTTGTGTAGTAAAGAAACCCATTATGCTAGATTGTTGTAGTAAGAATCATGCTTAAGTTGTGTAGTAAAGAAACCCATCATGCTAGATTGTTGTAGTGAGAATCATGCTTAAGTTGTGTAGTAAAGAAACTCATCATGCTAGATTGTTGTAGTAAGAATCATGTTTAAGTTGTTGTAGGGTATTGTAGTAAAGAAACCCATGCTTATGTTGTATCCAAGCTTGAGTTGTTGTAGGTTGATGTAGTAAAGAAACCCATTCTTAAGTTGTATACCATGCTTGAGTTGATTGCAGTAAGTAACCCATGCTTCAGTTGATTGTAGTAAGTAACCCATGCTTGAGGTTGTGTAGTTATTCAAGATGCATAAAGAACCCATCATGTTCTAATTGTAGTATTCTAGTAAAAAACCCATCTTGTTCTAATTGTAGTATTCTAGTAAAGAAACCATGCTTGTTTTAGTAAGAAACCCATGCTTATGTTGTATACCATACTTGAGTTGTTGTAGGTTATTGTAGTAAGAATCATGCTTGAGTTGTTGCTAAATAACCCATGCTTGAGTTAGTATAATTGTTGTGGTAAGACCCCATGCTTGAGATTGTATGTGGTAGTGTTCTAATAAAAAGAACCCATTCATGCTTGTATAAGTCTTCTAGTTCAAAAAGAACCCATTCATGCTTGTGGTGTACAAATGTTCTAGTTTCAAAAAGAATCCATGAACCATGCTTGAGTATGTGTAGCATTTACTAAAATCTTAAAAAAACCCATGAACCATGCTTGAGTTGTATATGGTAGTATTGTAGTGATGGATTCGTAAAGAACCCATGCTTGAAACATTGTAGTAGTTCTAGTAAAGAACCCATGCTTAAGATATGTAGTTGGTTTAGATTCAAAAGAATCCATGCAAGTTTAAGTTATATGTTGTAGTGGTTTTTAGTTAAATTCTAAATGAAACCCATGAGTTTAGCTTGCATGCTAATCTAATTAAATTATTGAATGAACCCATGTTCCATAGTTGTTCTAGTTGCTCCATTATAGTTCTCGCTCGAATTGGCAAGGAAATCATGCATTTAGGTTCTAGGTGGTTCTAGCTCAACCTTCAGAAAGAACCCATGAACCTAATTGCATGTTGTCCAAGTTCAAATTTGGGAAAAAGAACCCATGAGTTCTAGTTGTATGCGGTTCTAATTGAAATTGGACCATATGATGTGAACATGCCTCATCTTCAATATATGCATAATAATGATTGGGAAAGTCACCAGGATTGTTACCTCGGTAAAAGCTCGTCTAGGGTCTTATAGTTACCCTAGGGGTCATCGACCATCAAGACTCGCATCTTACCACCTTGGAAACTATGGATAAATCACACCTCGAGCACCAACGGATCTTAACCGAGGTGGGTTGATCACGGGCCGAGTATGTTGACGAGATCCGAGTTAGGGGTAGTGATGAGTGAGGGAGATCCCGTCACCGTTGTCTTGGATCGATAGGCCATGAGTTGGATCGGGATAATCGTAAGAAAGTTCTTATTGGAAACCCCGTGAGATTGTTTGGATCTAGTGACATCGTTAGGGTAGTAATGTATGGCTATTACTACTTAACCTTTACTTATTATCATTTTTGCCGAAGGGAAGAGTTGGTGTTAAAGGTGATACTTTATGATCCGACCTGTCCTATAGGTCGACACTAGGCGGTGTTATTGGGTTGTACCCTTCTTGTCAAAGGGATACAGTCTGTGCCTTCTCACAAGTTCGGAGCACGAGATCTGTATTTCGTCTGTTAATTTTTGATGTGCCTTCGTAAGCGGGAGCGATTCCTGTCGGACTTAGGGGGGATGGACCCCCGGAACTCCGTATTGTCTTGTATCTAAGGGCGAGGAGCCATAGACTACGGTCTGGCTAGGGGCGGCAGGGGATGCTTCGAGCTAACCTGCGACTGCGAAAACTCCACAGTTTCGTCAGATATTTGGGTGAGGTCTGGTGCGCCTGACAGGATTAGACCGTTTCAGGGCAACCTCATCAGTCATGTCGTATCTTCAGAAACAAGTCGAGTACAAGAGTAGAATTCATGGCGCGGGTTCAAATCCCTATATATGAAGTAATGGCTTGAGATGGGGCGTATGTAGTATGGGATGCATACTATTCCGGAGACTTGCTTGCATTAGAATAAGAGAATCATTGCATTAGTTATTCGAGCATTAGAGTCTATGGCATAGCATACACTGACACATCAATTATATATACACGTTTCTCTTTTTATCAATCTGTTTGCTTAAAGTGGAGAATTGCTGCTAGTCATCAGCCTTAAAGTGTCAGTATATATACTGATGTCCCCATTTCAGTAGGTACTGGATTGCAGAAGTACAGGTACATGACTCAGGAGGACTCAAGGCGAGAGAAGCAAGAGTCGATTTTATTTTCACTGTATTATATGTTGTTTACTATTATTCCATTTGTAATAATTGTTGTAATTCATTTATTGTTGCGAAGCATCCAAGTGAAGTACCAAGTGTTGTTCTTTATTCATTATACACTGATGTAAATTTGTTGAAAGTTGTAAGACTTGGGCTTTTAAAGATATTATTGTAACACTGATATAATGCATTGCAGTTTTATAACATTCGGATTTGTAATACATTTGTGTTGAATAAAAAGTTTTAAATTTTCCTGTTTTTCTGTGTATTGTGGCTAATTGAAGAAAAGATTCTGGCTAATGTCACGGTTTCCTAGTATATGGAAATCGGGGCGTTACAGAGGGGTATCAGAACTGACTTCAATTTACAGTCCAATACAGTAGGAAAATTAAACTTGGATGCCTTTTAGGAGTCGGGTTTTAGCTAGTTGTAGACAATTATAATTCATATTGTCATTTCTTTCAACTTATGTTTTATGATTTTTCTATGTCTGGACTAATTCCATTATAAGTGTTTTAAGGATGGTATTCGAGGATATCCTAACTGAGGATGTGTTGATGGAAGAGAGCGAGCCGATTTCAAGGGATGATTCGATGATCTCGAGCGGAGAGCCAAAGGGGATTTTACTACAAGCTAACCTCAAGACGGACTCGCCTTCACCACCACAGAGGCTAAGTGTGGATTAACGCACAGCGGCAGCAGCCAGCATACGTCAGGAAATGAAGAAGCTGAGGAGGTGCAGGACCAGGAGAAGTCGTCAAGCAAAGCAAGTGGGTGACGCTTGTAGAACTATATTAGCAAACCTAGTAGAGGAGTAGGAATACTTTGATTCCAGAATGGCACGACTACAGCACGAATGGGAGAAAATCCAAGAGACCACCAAGGTTGTAGTATGCCGTTTCTGTGAGAGGTTTGGGCACAAGAAATCATTCTGTCCACGAAGACTAGGGAAAAGATCTGCACCAGCATCAGGATTCGAGAACCAAGGTCAGGAGCAGAAGACTGAGAAAAAGGAGGGAAAACTTAGAGGCACCAAGACAGGAAGTTGTTTCTTATGTGTTGAGTAAGGTCATTTCAAGAACCAATATCCGAGGAAGGACTCTCAGATGGAAGCCCGTACATGTTACAATTGTAGGAAGATTGGTCATGTTAGGCCACACTGTCCCCAGCTTCATAAAAATAACGGCAGATAAGCCCCGAAGATGAACAATAAAGGAAAGGAGCCGGTTCACCAAGAGTAAGGGTTCGCACTTACTAAAGGCAAGTCGAAGAAGGCAGGAGGACCATTACCAGTATGTGCATATGGAACTACAACTAAGTTTAAAAGTTGTATTTTTTGAAATTTATGTTGGACTAAGAAGTTATATGTGATGTAACACTTTTTGTAACCAGTTGGATTTATATATATATGGAATCCATGTAACTGTTTTGTTCAATTGTGGTTCATCATATTCTTTTGTCTGAATTATTTTTCAAGAAGCTTAGATGTGTGCGGGAGGCAACTTTAGGTGTGATTTTGTTAATTACACCATCTGGAGTGCCAGCTTTGAGCAAATTACAGGAGAGAATCCTGGAAGTCAGAAGTGATGTTCGTAGACCATGTCCTAGTCTAAGGAGGGAGTGGCTACCGAACTGCAAAAGGTCGAGATAAGTGAAGGATTGACCTCAGCCGAAGACCATGAAGGAGGTAAGAAGCTAAATGATGAGATCAGGCAAGCCTGTATTGGAGTAATTACTGAAGATTGGAGCTCAGTTTTGGCACGATTGAAGCTGCAATCGAGTCTAAGTGAGCAAGTCAGAAGGCTTAGGCAGGAGATGCAGGGATTGAAGCACTGAAGCAGCAGGTTGATGAAGGAAAATCTCAGAATGTGGGTATGGACTTCGTCACAGGATTACCTAAAAGTTCAGAAATGTAAGACTCAATTTGGGATATTTGGGAACTGTTGACTGAGTCTGCATTTTTCTTCAAATGATGATGACTTAGTCACTAGAGAAATTAGCGGAAGTCCACATTGAAGGCGCAATAGAGCAGCATGGAGTGCTAGCGTCAGTAGATTTGACAGAGATTCGAGAGTTACATCTCGATTTTGGAAGAGTTTGCAGGCAGCTTGGTGATCGAGGTCAGGGTTCTTTGGAGAACCAGTTCGTGGATGAGCCACTTGGGAGCCGAAAAGCCATATAAGCTTCCTTTCCGCAAGTTATTTAGTGTGTGTGTATTTTTTTCTATTCTCCTGACTTAATGTAGTTCTGAGGACAGAACTATTCTAAGGAGAGCGTATTGTAATATCCCGGACGGATATTATATTTATATAATTATTATTTTTAAAGTTAAAATTTTTTTTATAGAAATTACTAATTTTTCTAATAAAATTTTATCTGGATATATATACTAGTATGTATAGGTTTGTATCAGTTTTGTGCACTTGCATAAAATCTTGAAAAATGCATTTTTGAGAAAATATCTGGAAAATCCCGGACAGATATTAGAAATTATTATTTTATTTTTATTAAAATATTTTTGGTGGATATCACCTGGTTCTGTTAATAAACATTATCTGTATATATATACTAGTCTGTATATATGTGTATTGTATCAAATTGGTACTGTAATCTTCCGATCTAAAAATAAAATTTATTTTATTATTATTTTCAGAATTAATTTATTTTTATACGGATTGTGCGGTTTAACAAACAAAAATTATCGGTATACGTATATATGTGTACGTATGCGTATTGTATCGATTTTGTACATTGTACAAATCGTGTTGTGTGTATTTTGGACAAAAAAAAATCTCTTTTGTCATGATAAATCAATTTGGATGGCTAGGTTTTGTTTAAAGGACTAAACCTAGGATTAATTAGATACAAAAGAGTTTAGAGATTTTTCGTCTAGAAGCTTTCTCTCCTCCATCTCACCCCTCCCACCATACCTCCACCTCACCACTCCCCCATCCCTAAGCATGGCCGGTCCATCCCACCCCAAGGGGGTTTGTGCAAATGTGTGGGTGTTTTTGCACTCTCCTCCTTCTCTTCCACCCTATAAATACCACCCCCCCCCCCCCAACCTCTTCTCATTTTACAAAGACAAAAAAAAGGAGAGGAAAAGAAAGAGAGAACAAAAATCCTAATTTGAGAGTTCTTCATTGTAGGTTGTAGTAGAAGCTAGGAGGAAGGAGAATGTTACTAGGCTAGTTCTTCCTACGAAGAGATCCAAGGTGGGGGTTCTCTACCCTCTTTATGTGTTTCTTTCCATTTTTATTTTGTATATGTAAAAAAGAACCCATCCTTAGGGTTATTTATTTTGTGTATGTAGAAAAGAACCCATCTTTAGGGTTATTTGTTTTGTGTATGCATAAAAGAACCCATTTTTAGGGTTGGCTATGTGTTGTATGTGAAATAGAACCCAACTTGGGATGTTTTGTTGTTGTAGGTTAAAACGAACTCATCTTTAAGATGAGGGGTTGTTGTATGTGTGTGTTTCTAACAACTTGGACTAAAGACTTTAAGCATAAACATGGTTGTAGGGATCAAAATGATCCCATGGATACATGGATGGTAGAACTTAAATAAATGGCATAAAGATTGAGTCTTTAAGACTTGTGATGATTATTTTGAACTACTTGGACTAAGATTTGTGCATAAGAATGGTTGAAAATCAAGGTGGGGATTCTCTTTTTATTTGTGTTGATTTTGTCCCCTTTTTGTGTGTGTGTGTGTTCTAAATATACTTTGACTAATTATTAAGCATAAGGTGGTTGTAGGGATCCAAATGATCCCATGAAAAAGAGGGATTGTGGGACTTAATTAAAACACATAAAGATTGAACCTTTAACCTTGTTGTGTTTATTGTTGTTATTATGGTTGTTTTGTTAACACAAAACTACAACTTGGACCTAAACTATGTGTATAAAGAGTAGTGTAGAAAGAATACTTACATACCCATTTTTGGGGTTGTAGAACACTTCTAGCCTAATAAAAAATAAGTTTTTGTTGTATGTTGCTCTCTACTTTTATTAGGATCAATCTTTACTAACTCTATTTCATGAAAGGTTAAGCTTCTATTTTGGCTTCTAGGTTGTGAAAGATCAAGCTTCCATTTTGCTTCTATAATTGCAAAAGATTAGTTCTTTTATGTTCATTTAACTTCTTTAGTAGAAAAGATTAGTTCTTTTGTAACATGTCTATTTTGCCTTATGATAGAAAGGATTACTTCTTCTTGTTGTATGTAGGAACTTGTAGGATTGAAGAAAAGTGGGGTTTGTAGTATGTAGGAAGTTGTGGGTTAAATAAACGTAGATTTTGATATGTGGATAGTTGTAACTCATAAAATAAGTAGTTTTTGTAATATGTAAGAAATTGTATAAGTAGTAAGGGTTGTAAATTTAGTATGTAAAAAGTATGACTTGTAATTCATAAAACAGGTAGTTTATGAAATAATCTAGATAAGTCCTTAGTAGCTTTATGAGTTTACTACCATGCTTGAGTTATATGTACTAAAGTAATCATGCTTAAGTAGTAGTAAAGATCCATGCTTAAGTAGTAGTAAAGTTTATGCTTAAGTTGTAGTAGATATTCATGCTTAAGTTGAGGTAAAGTTTCATGCTTAAGTTGTGTAGTAAAGAAACCCATCATGCTAGATTGTTGTAGTGAGAATCATGCTTAAGTTGTGTAGTAAAGAAACCCATCATGGTAGATTGTTGTAGTAAGAATCATGTTTAAGTTGTTGTAGGGTATTGTAGTAAAGAAACTCATACTTATGTTGTATCCATGCTTGAGTTGTTGTAGGTTGATGTAGTAAAGAAACCCATTCTTAAGTTGTATACCATGCTTGAGTTGATTATAGTAAGTAACCCATACTTGAGTTGAAGGTAGTAAGTAACCCATGCTTGAGGTTGTGTAGTTATTCTAGACGCATAAAGAATCCATCTTGTTCTAATTGTAGTATTCTAGTAAAGAACCCATAATGTTCTAATTGTAGTATTCTAGTAAAGAAACCATGCTTGTTTTAGTAAGAAACTCATGCTTATGTTGTATACCATACTTGAGTTGTTGTAGGTTATTGTAGTAAGAATCATGCTTGAGTTGTTGCTAAATAACCCATGCTGGAGTTAGTATAATTGTTTTTTTTTTAGGTTAAAGGTGGAATAAGGCCACCCTGTTTCATTAATAAGAGGTTAATAAAACAACCCCGGCGTACCGGGAGAATACAAAAGTACAATGCAGGAAATAATAAAAACAAACATATCCCCCAACAAACCCTGGGGGGTGGGTCTAACTACCCAAACAACAAGCAACCAAAGAGTACAGTAGGTTGGTCCAAAACACAAAGGGGCAGAAACTCTGACATGACTGGTGAAGCCAGCCCCTCAGTCCAGCGTCGGCCCGAACTCTACCTCCTCATCATCAAATTCCTCCACCTGGAAAACTCGGGCTATCCTTCCTCTTGCCCTCGTGGCCGCAGCTGTGGCCCAAAAAGAGATAAGATGCATGATGTGAGTAAGGTTACCAGAAATACTATTACATGAAGCACGAAAATAAAAATTATTTCTGTCTAGCCATAACACCCATGTGGTTGCCGCAATTGCGATGTACCACGCATCCTTCATTTCTTGACAAATCGAGGCAAATTTGTGGCCAATCCACAAATCCTCATATTCACAGGAGTAATCATCTGTTCCTAAGGCTCAGAGTACCTCCACCATAGTTGTCTTACTTCTTGGGCAGTGAATAAAGAGGTGATTAAGGTCTTCCGCATGCAAGTTACAGAAACCACAGTTGGTCGCAATCTGTGGTTGTCTTTTGGCAAGGTTCTGTCTAGTGAGTATAGCATTATTGAGCACTAGCCATAAGAACACTCTGACTTTATGGGGGGTTTTCGCCTTCCACAACACCTGTGCCCAGCTGGGTCTGCATTCTCGAAAGTGGATTCGATGATACAGAGACTGACCGAGAAAGCTCCCTTACTCTCGAGTCCCCATCGCATCTGATCTGGGCCTTGGGCGCACCTTGCGCCTGCCCGATTGATGTGTGCTTGCAAGTCAAGCAACTGCTGACGTAGTTCTGGGGTGAGCCTTCCTCAGAACGACGGCCTCCAGCTTCCCCTTTTCCAACCCTCGGCTACGGACATATTCGGTCGACTCGACTTCTCATACAACTCTGGGAACATTTCCTTCAGGGTATGGTTACCACACCACCTGTCCCACCAGAATCTGGTGGACCGTCCGTTGCCGATAGTCGACGTAACTGCAGAGTTGAACGGGCCGCTAGCCTTGGTAATTCCTTTCCAGACTCGTGAAACTTTAACCCCTACTCGGAAGCCTAGGCTTCTCGTGCCTTTTCCCCTAAGGCAAGGTTGAATGAATTCCTGCCATCCTTCCCCGCTGTTGTGGAAAACCTTTCACCACCATTTTCCCAGAAGGGCGAGGTTCATATCTCTAAGGTCGATGATGCCCAGCCCACCATGCTTCTTCTTCATGCAAGTGATACTCCATTTGATCAGGTGGGAATAGGGATGGCAACTGGGCCGGGTCAACCGGTGACCCACCCACGACCCGGCCCACCAACCCGGCTCGTTAAAATGATTCGCGGGTTCGGGTCGAACCCGGTGAACAGCACCAGGTCGACCCGGGTCTCAATTTAAGCGAATTGAATTCGTGTAACCCGGCCTACGAACCCGGCCCACGAAGCGAATTGGACCCGTCAACCCGTGGGTCGACCCACGGGTTTCGACCCGTTCGACCCGTACGGGTCGAACGTGCGACCCGTCACGGGTCGACCGTTGACCCACGGGTTGAACGGTCGAAATTCGACCCGTTCGCTGCTGATGCGCTCTGTCCCAAGACAGAGCCGTTGTAAACGGCTCTTTGAGCCGTTGTAATATTTTTTTTCCCACTTATTTAGCCTATAAATATTCCCCAAAAATCTCAAAAAAAATCACACCTCACACTCTTACTCTCTCTACTATTATACATCAAAAAAAAAAATTGAACAATTGTAGTAATCATCAAACAAGTGTACAAGGAGGCATATACACGATCAAATTTCGATCGTATCGGAAAACAAAATTCAACGTCTTCAACTCTCTTCAACCATCGTCAAATCTACTTCAACCTCTTCTCAACTCTTCAATTGCAAAATCGGCAAAGCGCTCCTCCATCTTTTCTATTATATTCTTATTTTCACGGTTTTTTTTAATATACGCGTATTCCACGGTGAACGGTATCAAAATATCTCTATCTCTCTTGTTAATTTTTTTTTTGTGTTGTAGTTAAAATTATTGTTCGTTTTTTGAACTTCTCTATCTCAACCCTCTTGTTTTTTAGATTTTTTTTTGTATAATTCACCGCTCCTACATTGTAGATTTTTTTTACATACCACATTACTACATTATGTCTAGATCACGCGGTAGCGGTCGTAGCGGACAAGATTCCTCCTCCTCTTCACGTAGGCCACCAATTGTCCCAACTATTGAGCCCGCCCATAATTTCATTGATCCTACTATGGAACAATGGGGTACACACGACGAATTTGTAGGTGACATACAATTAGAAGAAGAAGAACAACAACAACAAACCGAAACCACACAACCCCGTAGTAGTAGAAAAAGTAGAGGAGAAACTAGCGATTGGCATAAATTTTATGATTATATCCCGGGCGAACATACTCCGGGTGTAGGTGTGAAAGTGTGTAAAACATGTAGTAAAACATACAAATTCAAGAGGGGTGATGGCACCGGTACAATTAGTAGGCACATACAACATAATCATAAAGAACTTCTTGATCAAATATAAAGCCTACAAAAAATCAACCCTAGGTCCGGTCCAGTAGATAGCCACCCTTATGATCCCGAACTTGTTCGTCGGGAAATGGCCCGATTAGTCATTAAGGAAGAGTTGCCATTTTCCTCCCGAAAGTAGGAACTTGGAAAATTTTAATCAAACGGCCTTAAACCCTCATTTTAAAAGAATTCCGAGAAATACTTGCAAATCGGATTGTTTTAAAGTGTACATGGAAATGAAGGACGATTTGATTGCAATTTTATGGAGTTTAACTTGTAGGGTTAGTTTAACTTCGGATTGTTGGACGGGTGTCAACAACATTTCAATGATGGGAATAACCTGTCATTGGATCGACAATGATTGGATTCTTCACAAAAGAATCATATCACTTGCGTCGTTGCCGTATCCCCATAGTGGTGCCGAAATAGCAAACCGTATTATAGAAATTTGTGAAGTTTTTCATATTCGCGATAAAATTATGGCTATTAGTTTTGATAATGCATCTAACAACAATGTAGCAATTACTACTTTAAAATCTGTATTAAACCCTCCATCTGACAAAATTTTTCATGTTAGATGTGCATGTCATATTATAAATTTATGTGTTCAAGACGCATTAAAAATAGTTGATCCATATATATATAAAATTAGAAATTGTGTACATTTCATTGCATTAAGTCCCACCATTTTACAAGAATGGAAAGCTTGGTGTAGGGTTAGAAATGTTCCTTTTAGAAAATTTCCAAAGGATGTTAGACACCGATGGAATTCTACTTTTGATTTACTAAATGTTGTCACCGATTATAAAGCAGTTGTAAATGATTTTTGTATCGCAAAAAATATGCACAATTTTGAAATGACTCCCAACGATTGGTTTTTTGCCGAATCTTTGTTGAAATTTCTAGAACCTTTTAAAACCGCAACTTTAGAGTTTTCTAAAACATATGAATCTACTTCTAGTAGCATTATTATTGAATTAGTTAGCATGATGCAAATATTTAACGAAATGTTAAATGATGCCTATATTAGTGACATTGTAATACCTGCATTTCAAAAATTTTTGAAGTATTATTTTCCTCCTCCTATGTTGATTTGTGTTGCTACTGTTATGGATCCCCGTATCAAATTAGAAGGTACGAAGAATTTGATATAAATGTTTTTTGGATATTTAGAGGACAATGTAGAATTAACAATTGATTGCGCTACTTTTTTAGTTCAGTTTGAATCTACGTTAAATAACTTATATGATTATTATGATAGACGTTTTGCTTCTAGTAGTACAACTTCCGTAGTTAGTTCTTCTTCTGGTAGTTCTAAAGGTAAGGGTAAAAGTAGAATTGGTGATAGAACATTTAGTTCACTTGAACAAATTCAATCTAAAAAACCTAGGACTAATCAACCAAATGAGGTCCTACTCTTTCTCCACTAGATATTTTACAATGGTGGAAAGAACATGAACACACTTTTAGTATTCTGTCAATTATGGCTAAAGATTTGCTAACTCCTCCTGTCTCTACAGTTGCTTCTGAGAGTGCATTTTCTACCAGAAATCGGTTGAAGGCCGAGGCGTTGGAGATGCTCGTTTGCACAGAAGACTGGCTGAAGGCTGAAGATAGGACGAAGGGAAAGCACTATCAAGTTCCACAAGTGGGAGCAACTCGCCCGAAGAACAACAACAACATCAACAACAACAACAACAATAGCTTTTCTTGTTATGTCAAATTAGAAAACTTGTACTCAATTAAAATTGTATATAACAAATATGTTATTGTATAAAACTTATTTGTGAATTGAATTCTTCATTTCGTTCTAAATTGTTCAAATTGTATAACTTAAATTCATATGAATAAAATTTCAAAATTTGTTGTCAATTTCACTCTTTCAATCTTATTATTATTATTACGATTTTTTTTGTTTATTAGTATTATTACTTACTTAGTATTATAATTAAACATCATTTGGGGATATTTGAAGAATTGTAGTATTATTACTTATTAGTATTATTACTGAATTTAGTGAATTACATACTTAGTATTATAATTAAACATCATTTGGGGATATTTGAAGAATTGTAGTATTATTACTTATTAGTATTATTACTTACTGAGTATTATAATTTTTGAAGAATTGTAGTATTCATCAAACAAAGATATGGTTGTTTGTATACATCATTTGTAAAATTATTATTATTATTATTTTAATTTAAGCTATCAAAATATATATATATATATATATATATATATATATATATATATATATATATATATATATATATTATTAAATGGGCCAACCCGCCAGTCGACCCGGCCCAACCCAGGTTGAGCCCTAAAGGGTTCACGGGTTGGGCGGGCCACCCAAACGAAAACGTAGCCCGGCCCGTATAAGGGTATAACCCGGCCCTGGCCCGGCTACGAATTCGTCCCAACCCGTACGGGTTGGGCCCGGCCCGGCCTGAACGACCCGTTCGCCACCCCTAGGTGGGAACCTCCCTTATTCGAATCTGCCCCCTTCCAAAGGAATCTTTTTCGGATCTGGTCAATCCGCTGGATCACCCATTTTGGAAGCTCAAAGAACGACATGTAGTAGATTGGCAGGTTAGACAACACTGAGTTGATGAGTACCACTCTGCCCTCGAGCGACAACGATTTACCTTTCCAGCCAGACAGTCTGTCCTCCACCCTGTCAATGATAGGCAGCCAGTCCGATTTAGTTAACTTTCCTGGTCTGAGTGGGAGCCCTAGGTATTTGATCGGGAACCCATCCGTCATACATTTTAAAATAGTAGCATGTTCCCGTGTTTCATCATCGGATAGGGAAATTGGAATCAGCACACTCTTGTGAAAATTTATTCTGAGGCCTGACCATACCTCAAAACAGTATAGGGTCCCTTTAAAGCAGACTGTTTCTCGTCTGGACCCATTACCAAAAAGAAGTGTGTCATCGGCGTATTGAAGGATCGTGCACCCTTGAGTAGACACGCTACTGGCTACCGGCGTGATCCAACCTTTTCCTTGGCAATTCTCCAGCATACCCCTCAGTACATCCGCTATGATAGTAAATAGAAGAGGTGATAGCGGGTCCCCTTGTCTGAGACCTTTCCTGCAAGGGAACGGCTTCCCAGGCCGTCCATTCACTAATATTGCCGTTTTGCTAGTCTGCAAGCACTGCCTGATCCAGCTTATCCATTTATTCCCAAAGCCCCTTCCCCTGAGAGCTTCTAGCAAGCACTCCCAATCGACCAAGTCATAAGCTTTCTCAAAGTCCAGCTTTAGGAGGAAGTTCTTAGAGTTGGTCATATGGCAGCGATGGATAACTTGTTCAGCCGTGGCCACACAATCTAGAATATTTCTGCCCTTAATGAAGCCCGATTGAGACTTGTTGATTAGGCTGTCTATAATACTCCCCAGGCGGATGGCTAGGATTTTTGTAATAATCTTAGCCGAAAGATTGAAGAGGCTAATTGGCCTAAAATTGCCCACTCTCGTCGACTCCTCCCGTTTGGGTATCAGGACGACTTCTGCAAAATTGAACATTCCCAATCTGAGCTTGTTGTTAAAAAAGTCATCCAACAATGCCATATAGTCCCCTTTAATTTCTTCCCAGAAAATTTGGAAGAACATCATTGGGAAGCCGTCTGGCCCTGGCGACTTGTCAGCTCCCATGTGACTGATAGCCTTTTTTACTTCCTCCTCTGAGAAAGGAGATTCCAGGGTGGCTAAAGATGGCGATGACTCAATCTGGTATGTCTGCCTGAAATCATTCCTGAGTGGGACCCTGAAATCATTCTTCTTCCCCAAGAGGTCCTTATAGTATCCTTGGAAGATTGTGGAAATCACTTCTTCGTCTTGCACTGTCCCCGAACCTGTCTCTAAGGTCAAAATAAGGTTGGACCTTCGTCTAGCACTTGCCACTCGGTGGAAGTAAGTCGTGTTCGCGTCTCCCTCTTTGAGCCACAAAATCCTTGACCTTTGTTGCCATTTGATTTCTTCCAGCTTATAGAGATTGGCGATGTTCTCCCGGAGCTCGAGAAGTCTGTTTCTTTCCTCCTGTGACAGGACTCTCATTTCTTCCACTCTTTCTAGTTCATCAATTCCTTCCAAAAAGGAATCTTTAGTGCGCCAGATGGTCGAGAACCTAGATCGATTCCATTTACGCAGGTGCTTTCTTAATCTGCGTATTTTTTCACACCACCGGCCTGCAGCAATTGTGCCAGTGACTAGCGCGCCCAGTTTTCCATCACCATGTGGTGAAACCCCTGAATCTCTAGCCAGGCCTTCTCAAATCTGAACTTTCTCTGCCTTTGAGCTCCCTGTACCCCAGTGTCCAAAAGGATTGGAGTATGATCTGACATGGATCTAGGGATCGATCTAGCGGACGCTAGAGGGAACTTAGCCTCCTAATCCATCGATACTAATATCCTGTCCAGTTTTGCCATTATCGGGGCAGACTGCATGTTAGACCATGTAAATAGTCTATCATTAATAAGGATATCAATCAGTTCTAGTTCCGTGATCACCCTATTGAACTCCGCTCTGTGCCTGTCGCTGGAACCTCTATCCTTATGCTCGAAAGCAAATTGGGTAATATTGAAGTCCCCCCGACAATCCAGGCCCCCGGCCAACGGAGTCGAATATTGACCAGTTCTTGCCAAAAGGCGTCACGCTCTGTTGCCACGTTTGGCCCATAAACGACCATGGTAGTCTGCATATACTTATCTGATCGACGTTCCAGCCGTGCAGTCAGGGAGAATGTACCATGGTAAACCTCGGAACAAGTGAGCAGGTCCGGGTTGAAACCAATGGCAATTCCCCCGAAAGCTCCCGCGGATGGGCGCAAAACCAATTCCTTGATTCTGTTCCCTCCTATTCTCTTGAGTTTGGCCCCGTGTATAAGTTTGGTCTCTTGTAGCCCAACCACTTCCGCCTTGGACTTAGTGATAACGTCCCTCACCATATCTCTTTTTCCTTTATCCCCAGCCCCCGGACATTCCAGAATAGTGTATTCATTGGGGAACCATGTCCGAGATGACCTGTGTGTGAGGGACTCGGGCGGGTTTCGCCCTCAGAGACCACAATCCCCCTAAAGTTGGTTCCTAGCTCCTTATGATCACTAGTTTGAACCCTCTCAGTTTCCCAACCCCTAATTTTATTTAGGAATAACGCATTACGATCTTTATGACAAACTTCCAAACCACAGGTGTTGGCTAAAAGAAAAACTTCAGAGTCTGACATAAAATTTAGAATATTAGCAAGAAAAATTTTTGTACCTCCATCGTCGTGTTTAGCCGCTTTGGCGGCCGCTGCTATCTCCAAAAAATCATCCAAGGACTCCGCATGAGCCCTTTTAGGCGGCCACTGCACCCTGAATCCCACCGCCCTGTGCGATGATCCAGTACTGTATCCTGGAGCTGACTCTGGCAATGTGGACAGTACCATCTCTAGCGAAATCTCCTTTTGTGTATCAGCAATAAATTCTGAGTCCTCTGATTCCTCGTCTGTAAATGAGAAGTCGACGTCCAGGTTCAGGCGCCCTTCTAGGTCCGCCTCACTATCTGCATGCTGATTTTGTAATTGTAGAGTAGACTCTCTAATTGTGGACTCCTCATTGAGCCCACCAAACGTTGAAGGCACTTCAAGTGTAGTGTTGCTTCCTTTGGTAGACCCCTCAGTGGGCCCACACACTGTTTGCACTGTCAATACATTAGAGCCCCTTGTAATAGGCGCGACAAGAAGCTTCTTGGGCCCCTCTATAGGCCCATAAACTCCTATGGGGTTCACACCCGCATAGGATAAAAAACCGAAGTTAACAGCCAAACCTCCGCGGTGCACCACACCGCTAGACTCAATAACACTGCGGTGCAGCACACCGCTCGTCACGCTGTTCGAAGCGTCCACTTCATTGTCGCATGCGGTGAGCTCACCCTCACCCCACGTGGCATTTGCGGAATGTGTATAATAGCGGCTTCTGCAGGCGACTCCTTTATCAATGCTAAAGGCGTTAGGGTCGAAGCTTTAAGTGCCAAAACCCTGTTATCTTTTTCCTTAAAGCTCAAAGCGCTCTGTGTTTCTTCTTCTTTGTTGGCTTCTTTCCCTTTTTTGCGCTTGCTCAGATCTCGAGCACCCAACCACCCTCTCTTCTCTTTACCCTCCGAGCACGCATCTCTGTGAGCGAGCAGCACTCCGCTCGTCTCTTTCCCCAAACTAGCCTCTGAGATCTGACTCCCTGGTTCCAAAGAAGCCACTTTTTGCCCTTTTGGTGCTTTCCACACCTTTTCTACCCACTCTCTTGTCGATTGAACTTTCTCTTTTTTCTCATTCGCGGAGTTGGGCTTGTCCCTCACCAGCTCTCGTTCCGAAGCATGCTTGTTGCAGTGGGGTTGGTGTCTGCCATTTTGGGGGCCTGCAAGCCCTGTCTCCCTACTCAGCTCCACTGCCTGCCCTTCTGCAGACGCCTGCCGAGTTTGACCACTTTGCAGCGCTCGCTTGCCAAATTGGGCAATCTGTTCCTTGCCTTTTTTCAGGGAAGCCCTAGATGCCGAGATGTTTACCATATCTGGGTTAAGGGCAGCTTGGCCGTTGGATCCCTTGGTCTGGTCCTGTAGTCGACAGCCGGCGTCCCGCCTTGCCCCAAATCTCCCTGATCCCTCAACTGAGGCCTCTTGGCATGCTTCCATCTCTCTCGCCGCCTTGATCACCTCTCTGTGGGCCCTCTCCACCTCGTGGGATCCATCTATGGTGAGCTCCCATGATGGCGTGGTCACCTGCTTGTAGCTTCTACCGTCTCTGAGAGAGCCTGGAGGCACTGGGGAAGTGATGGCTGTCTTCTGCCTCGTCGCCTGCGCGTTTGTCGAGGACAAAGCGAATGAGGTAGGAGTCCTCGTATGAGTATACTTTTGCAAATCTCGGCATAAGAGCGATGTCCCTGCTTCTAATCTGTATTCTTGCCGATACAATTTCCGATCGGCGAACCGTCTTCTCGTCGATTTCTTCAATTGAGCCGAAGTCGAAGACCATCTCTTGCAAGGCCTCCTTGTTCCAAAAATGAAGCAGAACGTTGTGAATCCATACCCAGTAGCTATCCCCTTGCGGCCTTTCGGCGCCGAAGCTCGGCAACCAAACTTTGAAATCCAGCTTAAAATGCCCAAAGTCCACCGTAGCAACTCCGGTGATCTCTGTCATCTTTTGAGGTGATGGGAAGGGACCAGAAACATGAGGGGGCCCATTCTCTTGACAACCCAATCCCGATCCGCCCTCAGTGGCCACCTCGAGTTCAAAGCTTGAAGAATGTGTGCCTCCGAAGGTCTGCCTGCAGTGACTTGTGCCACTGCGCACCACTGCCTCAACCATACTTCCTCCGACCTGATAGCATCTAGGCTAATGGCTAGCTTGATGGTTGCTGGGTTGTCAGGAGATCGCCCCCGGTATACTCGTCTCACTTCGTCATTGTTTGAAGCTATGACATTTGTGCAATTGTAAGACAAATGACCCCACATCATACACCGTAGACATTGCACTTCTTTGGTGCACTCCGTCCGGTAGTGTCCCAACTCACCGTAGTTGAAGCACGGCACCGGTTTGCGCTTTTCCTTTCTCTGTTGCTTTTTTAGCTCCTTTGTTGCTGTAAGTGGGGATTTTGATTTTCTTTTTCTTTTGTGGATAACTTCTTGCCAATTTTCCGCCTCTACCCCAATCGGAGGTAGACTCTCAGCCTCCACAGTTCCACCGTTTGGATCCATTCTTTGGGCCCATTCAACGGTGGACCTTGGAGGGTCTGGGGTCGGCTTCCTTGGCAGTAGTTGGTGGAGGGGAGCGGGGGGTGAAGCAGACTGTTGGGGTTGGAGATGTTTGTTGGGTTCCATATGGGGTATGTTAGTTCTTGATTGTAGTTACTATGGCCCTGGCACCGTTGGTTTTGGTGGGGAAATTGAGCAAATTTGCTCACTGAGGATGGGTGGATGTTGGACGGGGTCATTTTGACGATTTCTTGGCACTCCGTGATGAGGGGAGTTGTGTGTAGTATCTCGATAGCCTCTGTTTCTTTCTCTTGCATTCCTGACCCTGTAATTGTCCCTGTGAAGTACTTCGGTGTTGTAATGACGATGTTGAGCATGATGCCGGCCCAATGGGGAGGGTTCTTTTACACCGTAACTGGCCAGTAGGAGGACCCTCTCTTTGGGTCCATCCTCTCGACTGCAACTCATCGACTGGGCTATGATGACTTGAGCCTCCCCCCTCAAGCCTAGGAAGTGCATTTCGATGTGCCCGCTTAGGGGAGACGACATTTCTGAGCTCCGAGGGTTCGCCCTCGACGCTGTAGAGTCGCATTTGGAGATGGGTCTGGGACTAGTGTTGTAACAAATCTTGTTGTATGGTAACCTCTGTGAGGTTGATGCCCAGTGGTATCGATCATTGTTTGTGGGTGTGTTGTGGCAGCTGTGTGGTGGCGGACCCTCTTATTGGGTCCGCATCCACTGAGTTCCAATTCCGAAAGCATGTTGGGATGAAGTTAGAAGGTCCGGAGAAACAAGAGGAGGGAAGCAAGGTCAGCAATCACACAAACCAGAGGAGGGAAGAAGTAAAGAGGGGGAAAGTGAGGGTCAAAGTAGGGTAGGGGTGCAAGAAAGATTGGGGAGTTAGAGAGGAGTGGAAGGGAGCTAAACTGAAGGTGGTCGGAGAAGATGGCTGGTTGTGGTGAAGGTGGGGGGGGGTGGTAGTAGGTAGGAGCTGTTTTTCCATCCTAGTAGATATTAAAATATCCATTTTTAACACCCTTAGTTAGTATAATTGTTGTGGTAAGAACACATGCTTGAGATTGTATGTGGTAGTGTTCTAATGAAAAAGAACCCATTCATGCTTGTATAAGTGTTCTAGTTCAAAAAGAACCCATTCATGCTTGTGGTGTATAAATGTTCTAGTTTCAAAAAGAATCCATGAACCATGCTTGAGTATGTGTAGCATTTACTAAAATCTTAAAAGAACCCATGAACTATGCTTGAGTTGTATATAGTAGTATTGTAGGGAAGGATTCGTAAAGAACCCATGCTTGAAACGTTGTAGTAGTTCTAGTAAAGAACCCATGCTTAAGATATTTAGTTGGTTTAGATTCAAAAGAATCCATGCATATTTAAGTTATATGTTGTAGTGGTTTTTAGTTAAATTCTAAATGAAACCCATGAGTTTAGCTTGCTTGCTAATATAATTAAATTATTGAAATGAACCCATGTTCCATAGTTGTTCTAGTTCGTTTTTTAAAGAAACCCATGAAACTAGCTCCATGATAGTTCTAGCTTGAATTGGCGAGAAAATCATGCATTTAGGTTCTAGGTGGTTCTAGCTCAACCTTGAGAAAGAACCCATGAACCTAGTTGCATATTGTCCTAGTTCAAATTTGGGGAAAAAAACCCATGAGTTCTAGTTGTATGCGGTTCTAATTGAAATTGGACCATATGATGTGAACATGCTTCATCTTCAATATATGAGTAATAATGGTTGGGAAAGTCACTAGGATTGTTACCTCGGTAAAAGCTCGTCTAGGGTCTTATAGTTACCCTAGGGGTCATCGTGTAATATCCCGGACAGATATTACCGTATATAAATTATTATTTTATTATTATTTTATTATTATTTTGTTTAATTCCAAAATTAGAATATTTTGGAGATTTTCACCCGGTTTACTCATAGACATTATCTGTATCCAGATATCGGTCAGTATATATCCGTATTGTATCAAATTGACACCGTGATCTTCCGAACTAATAATAAAATTTATTTTATTATTATTTCCGGGATTTAACTATTTTTATACGGATTATGCGAAGATTTTCCGGTATACGGACACATATGCGCACGTACGAGTAGTATGTCGATTAGTGCATTATATGAATTGTGTGTTGTGTATTTTTGGACTAGGTGTTTATCTTGTTATAACAACCTAATTAGAGGGTTAGGGTTTGATTAAGAGGCTTAATCTAGGGTTTATGTATGCATAAGAAGATTAAGCAAAAAAACCCCTACTAGAAAACATCTCTCCCACATCACACCTCCACCACATAACACCTCCCTCCACCTCACCCTACCTCCCCTAGGGGCATGGCCGGCCCATAATTCATGGGAGGGCCTTTTTGCACTTTTGTGCATGCATATTTGCACTATCCACCTTCTCCTCCACCTATAAATACCCCCTCCTTTCATCACTTCTCTCATTTTAGAAAACAAAAGAAAGAAAGAAAGAAAGAAAGAAAGAAAGGAAAAGAAAGAGAGGTTTCATACTAACAAAAGAGAGTTTTATTGTAGGGTTCTTAGGAGTTCTAAAGAGCTAGGGGAAGGAGAAGGTTAGCAAGCTAGTTCTTCCATCAAAGAAAGAAACAAGGTGGGGGTTTCTTCATGCTTTCTTTGTTTGATTGTTTGTTGTTTGTTTGGTTGGTTGTTTGACTTCTTCTTCTCATCCTCTTGTTTTGTTTTCTTTGAGTTTTGTTAAGTGTATTGTTGGGTGAGAATGTAGTAAGAAGTAAAAGAGAAAAAGAGTAGTAGTATCTACTAAAATACATAAAGATCACACCTTTAAATTTGTAGTTGTTGTTTTGTATGTTATTGGACTAAGAACTCACATATTGCATAATGTTGGACATACAACCATTGTTGGTTGTAGGACTTAAAACACATAGCATATGAACATTCTTTTACAACCATTGTGGGTTGTAGGACTTGATTAAACATTGGACTAATAATAAAAGCATATGTTCTAATAAAAAGATCTTTCTTTTTAATCACTAGTTGTAGCCAATTAAAAAGATCTTCTCTTTTTATTTTGATCACTAGTTGTACCTAATTAAAAAGATCTTCTCTTTTTATTTTAATCACTAGTTGTAGCCAATTAAAAAGATCTTCTCTTTTTATTTTGATCACTAGTTGTAGTTAATTAAAAAGATCTTTCTTTTCTTTTTGATCACTAGTGGTAGTTAATTAAAAAGATCTTCTCTCTTTATTTTGATCACTAGTTGTAGTTAATTAAAAAGATCTTTCTTTTCTTTTTTATCACTAGTTGTAGTTAAATAAAAAGATCTTCTCTTTTTATTTTGGTCACTAGTTGTAACTAATAAAAAAAAAGATCTTTCTTTCTACTTTAATCACTAGTTGTAGTTAATTAAAAAAGAGCTTCTCTTTTATGTTTGATCACTAATTGTAGCTACATACAAAAAAAAAGGCGGGGGATCTTTTCCTTTTACTAGTTGTAAAGTAAAATAAAATAAAAATGATCTCTTTTTATCACTAGTAATAACAAAGATTAGTAAGCAACTAAGTAGTAGTAAGCTAAAATAATAAGTAGTAGTGTGTAATAAAATGAAGTAGTAGTAGCATGTATGTTGATTAATAAGGTAGTAGTAATAGTAGTAAGTTGTATGTTGTGATTTTCTTTTTATGAGAATGAAGTAGTAGTAATAGTAGTAAGTTGTATGTTGTAGTAGTAGTAGTAGATAATTATGTTTTGATTAAAATATGAGGAGTAGTAGTAGTAAAACGTTGTAGGATTGCTTCTAAAGATGTTTAGAAGCCATTTTTATACTACTAATGTTGTAGGATTACTTCTAAAAATGTTTAGAAGCCATTTCCATGCTACTAATATTGTAGGATTACTTCTAAAAATATTTAGAAGCTATATTCATGCTTCTAATGTTGTAGGATCATCCCTAAAAATATTTGGAAGCCATATTTGTGCTACTAATGTTGTAGGATTACTTCTAAAAATGCTTAGAAGCCATGTTCTCATGCTTAATTAATTGTAGGGCTACTTCTAAAAATAGGCTATCATGCTTGATGTTTAACATGTTGTAGGGTTGTTTATAAAAATATCCTACCATGCTTTTATACTTAAAATGTTGTAGGATGTATTCTAAAAATATCCTATCATGTTTCATGCTTAGTTAATGGTAGGATTTATTCTAAAAATATCTAGCATGCTTAATGATGTTAGAATGATGTAGGACAAATTCTAAGAGTTTCCTACCATGCTTGGATTAATTAATTATGCTTAGAATGTTGTAGGAATCAATCTAAGAGTTTCCTACCATGCTTGGATTAATTAATTATGCCTAGGACGTTGTAGGATCAATGATAAAGTTACTTACCATGTTAGCTTAATTATAGGTATGTGATATACCATGTTAGTTTAATTATGGACCTATGCCATGCTAGCTTGATTACAAGTAAGTTGTATGCCATGCTAGCTTAATTGTAAGTAAGTTGTATGTCATGCTAGTCTAGATGGTGAGCAAGTTGTATACCATGCTAAAGTTCAAATACTTGCTTAGAATGATTGTAGGAGTAGTGGTAGAACTACCTACTATGCCTTGGAATGTTGCTTGTTTATACTAATTGGGTTGCGGTGATTAGTCATGATAAGTAGTAAGCTTTCATGATCAATTTGTAACCTACACTTGACTATAGTGGGCTTTATGTCTAGGTCGTAGTGTTTTTCATGCGTGAGCTCGATGTAAGCATAAGCATTAATCACATTCATACATAGGAATATCATGGTGGCCGTGTTATATGATTAGATGGATCGTAGGAAGATGCTTGCAATTGTGTGCCGTACTTAAGGCGCTATAGGTTGAAGTAATGAGGGTTGGGAAGACCACTAGTGATAGTTGGTCCGATAAAGGCCGTTAGGTCGCCTTCGGATTCTTCCTTAGTGGGATACCGACCATAGAATATTAGTAGATTCTTCTGTTGCTTCTAATAATAGAAGATCGAGTTGCTAGTAAGCACGCTTGGTTGCTTCTAGGATTGATTACCTGTATGGTTGTTTGCACACGGTTGTGCTCGTACGTGGCTCGACTGGCCCGTACGTAGCTGTGGGTCTCATACTCGGCTTATTTGGCTGGTATGTACGTTGTTGTCTCCTACGAGGCCCGCCTGGCTCGTGGGTAGTTATCGTTTCATACGTAGCATATTAGCTCGTATGTGGTTGTTACTCGTGTATAGCTGTTAGCTAGTACACAGTTCGTTGTGGGCTATCGACCATCAAGACATAGCGGCATGCGTGTATATTCGCACGGCCAAAGCCTGGGATCGATGAGCCACAAACCGGATCCTGAGGGATTCTGGTAAGTCTAGGTTGAGCAGCCTAGTAGAGTTGTCTTGCGAAGCCTAATTTAAGGCCCAGCATGTTGTGTTTATAATATCGTCGTCCCTAGGATCGTCGAGTCAGGAACATCATTAGGGTAGTGACTTATAAAGGTCATTTTGCTCAGACCCTTGCCGAAGAGAGAGGAGTTGGTTGTAGGGGGCACCTTACGACCAACTTGTCCCTTGAGGGAGGCCTTAGGTGGTGACATTGGGTTGTACCTTCCCGTCAAAGGGATACGTACGGTGGCCTCTCAAGTTGGGAGCACGGGTTGCGTATCTCGCTCTGTTAATTCCTGAAGTACCGTGGCTTGGGTGCCACAGGATGCATGGTGCAGTCCTGCGCTTGCTAGACCCCAGAGAGTGCCACAGGGTAGGCTTCGCGCTGCCCTGCGCTTGCGAAACTCTATGGTTTAATTTTGGAACGATGCCCGATATACTGGGATCGAGTGAGGTCCGGCTTGCCGGGTAGTAGTGGAAAACGGAGACACCATAAGCAGACTGCATAGGGGGACTTGACCCCTTCTGCAACCTCACAGAGTCATGGAGTATTGTCAGGAACAGGTCGTGTACAATTAGAGTTCTTAACGTGGGTTCAATCCCTATATATGGAGAAAAGGCTTGAGATGGAGTCGCATGTAGTATGGGCTGCATGTTGCTTTCGGAGACTTGCTGACATTAGAATAGGAAGCGTCCTTGTTCTACCTTCCCGTCAAAGGGATACGTACGGTGCCATCTCACAAGTTGAGGACACAAGTTGCGTATCTCGCGCTGTTAATTCCTGAAGTACCATGGCTGGGGTGCCACAGGATGCATTGTGCAGTCCTGTGCTTGCTAGACCCCAGAGGGTGCCACAGGGTAGGCTCTGCGCTACCCTGCGCTTGCGAAACCCTATGATTGGATTTTGGATTAAGGCCCGATACACCGGGCAATAGTGGCAAACATGGACACCACTATATGACTGCAGTGGCGGAACTAGACCGCACCTGCAACCTTGTTGAGTGAGGTCCGGCATGCCGGGTAGTAGTGAAAAACGGAGACACCATAAGCAGACTGCATAGGGGGACTTGACCCCTTCTGCAACCTCACAGAGTCATAGAGCATTGTCAGGAACGGGTTGTGTATAATTAGAGTCTAGCCATAGCACTCACGAACACTTAAACTACACCAGCACCATTGCTATATTTTGTATATTGTTTGGAAGATTCGCTGCTATATGATCAGCCTTTAAGCGTCAGTGAATACTGACGTCCCCACTTCCATAGGTACTGGATCGCCGAAGTACAAAGGCGAGATTCAAGAGGACTCAAGGCAAGGAAAGTAAGGAGTCAGTATTAAGTTTAGTTCTGCTGCAAAATATGTATTGATTCTGTATTAGTTAAGAAGTACTCTGATGTAAGATGTGAAGGATGTAATACTTAGAAATGTAAAGGCAATACTGTAACTCCATTGTAAAGTATTACAGTTGTACAGTATTCAGACTTGTAACACATTGTGTATTGAATAAAAAGTTTTAAATTCTCCTGTTTTTTTTCTGTGTATTGTGACTAATTGAAAAAAAGGTCTTGGCTCGTGTCACGATTTCCCAGTATCGGAAATCGGGGCGCTACAGAGTGGTATCAGAGCTAATTTCAATTTACAGTCCAACACAGCAGGAAAACTAAACTTAGATACCTTTTAGGAGTCGGGTCTTAGTTAGTTATAGACAATTGTAATTCATATTGTTGTTCCTTTCAACTTATGTTTTATGATTTTTCTATATCTGGACTAATTCCAGTATATGTATTTTAGGATGGTATTCGAAGATATCCTAACCGAGGATGTATTGATGGAGGAGAATGAGCTAATTTCAAGGGATGATCCGATAATCTCAGACGAGGTGCCGAAGGAGATTTCACTGCAAGTTAACCTCAAGACAAACTCGCCTTCACCACCGCAAGGACTAAGTATGGGTCAACGCAGGGCGGCAGCAGCCAGCATATATCGAGAAATGAGGAAGCTAATGAAGTACGTAGCCAGGATAGATCGTCAAGCTAAGCAACTGGGAGATGCTTGTGTAGCTACATTAGCATGCTTGGCGGAGGAGCGGGAATATTTCAACGCCAGATTAGCACAACTACGACGTGAGTGGGAGCAAGTTCTAGAGACCGCCAAGGTTTTGGTATGCCGTTTCTGTGAGGAAGATGGGCACAAGCAATCAGTCTGTCCCCGACGACAAGGAAAAAGACCTACACCTGCATCCGGTTTTGAGAACCAAGGTCAGAAACAGAAGACTCAGAAAACAGGGGGCAGAATTAGAGGCGCCAACCTGGGAAGTTGTTTCTTATGTGGCGAGCGAAGTCATTTCAGGAAACAATGTCCGATGAAGAACTCTCAAGTGGAAACCCGTACATGTTACAACTGTAGGGAGATTGGTCATATTAGGTCAAACTGTCCCCAGCTTCATAAAAATGACAACGGGTCATCTCCAAGGATGAACGCTAAGGGAAAGGATCCCGTTCACCAAGGGTGAGAATTCGCACGTACTAAGGGCAAGCTGAAGGAGCCAGTAACAATATGTGCATATAGAACTGCAACTAAGTCTAAAGGTTGCATCTTTTGAAACTTATTTTTGGACGGAAGAAGTTATATATGATGTAACACTTTTTGTAACCCGTCGGATTTATATATATAAAATCTAGGCAACTGTTTTGTTCAACTTGGTTCATCATAATCTTCTGTCTAAATTATTTTTCCAATAGTTGAAATATGTGCGGGAGGCAACTCAAGAATCAGTTCGGTTAATTACACCACATGAAGCGTTAAAATTTCAGGAGAGAATCCTGAAAGTTGGAAGTGATGTTCATAGGACACGTCCTATTCTAAGGAGGGAGTAGCTACCAAATTGCAAAGGTCGGGTTCTTTGGAGAACCAGTTCATGGATGAGCCACTTGGGAGCCGAAAAGCGGCATAAGCTTTCTTTCCCAAAGTTATTAGGGTATGAGTGTTTGCCTGTTTTCCTAACTTAACGTAGTTCTGAGGACAGAACTATTCTAAGGAGGGAGTATTGTAATATCCCGGACGGATATTACCGTATATAAATTATTATTTTATTATTATTTTGTTTAATTCCAAAATTAGAATATTTTGGTGATTTTCACCCGGTTTACTCATAGACATTATCTGTATCCAGATATCGGTCAGTATATATCCGTACTGTATCAAATTGACACCGTGATCTTCCGAACTAATAATAAAATTTATTTTATTATTATTTCCGGGATTTAACTATTTTTATACGGATTATGCGAAGATTTTCCGGTATACGGACACATATGCGCACGTACGAGTAGTATGTCGATTAGTGCATTATATGAATTGTGTGTTGTGTATTTTTGGACTAGGTGTTTATCTTGTTATAACAACCTAATTAGAGGGTTAGGGTTTGATTAAGAGGCTTAATCTAGGGTTTATGTATGCATAAGAAGATTAAGCAAAAAAACCCCTACTAGAAAACATCTCTCCCACATCACACCTCCACCACATAACACCTCCCTCCACCTCACCCTACCTCCCCTAGGGGCATGGCCGGCCCATAATTCATGGGAGGGCCTTTTTGCACTTGTGTGCATGCATATTTGCACTATCCACCTTCTCCTCCACCTATAAATACCCCCTCCTTTCATCACTTCTCTCATTTTAGAAAACAAAAGAAAGAAAGAAAGAAAGAAAGAAAGGAAAAGAAAGAGAGGTTTCATACTAACAAAAGAGAGTTTTATTGTAGGGTTCTTAGGAGTTCCAAAGAGCTAGGGGAAGGAGAAGGTTAGCAAGCTAGTTCTTCCATCAAAGAAAGAAACAAGGTGGGGGTTTCTTCATGCTTTCTTTGTTTGACTGTTTGTTGTTTGTTTGGTTGGTTGTTTGACTTCTTCTTCTCATCCTCTTGTTTTGTTTTCTTTGAGTTTTGTTAAGTGTATTGTTGGGTGAGAATGTAGTAAGAAGTAAAAGAGAAAAAGAGTAGTAGTATCTACTAAAATACATAAAGATCACACCTTTAAATTTGTCGTTGTTGTTTTGTATGTTATTGGACTAAGAACTCACATATTGCATAATGTTGGACATACAACCATTGTTGGTTGTAGGACTTAAAACACATAGCATATGAACATTCTTTTACAACCATTGTGGGTTGTAGGACTTGATTAAACATTGGACTAATAATAAAAGCATATGTTCTAATAAAAAGATCTTTCTTTTTAATCACTAGTTGTAGCCAATTAAAAAGATCTTCTCTTTTTATTTTGATCACTAGTTGTAGCTAATTAAAAAGATCTTCTCTTTTTATTTTAATCACTAGTTGTAGCCAATTAAAAAGATCTTCTCTTTTTATTTTGATCACTAGTTGTAGTTAATTAAAAAAATCTTTCTTTTCTTTTTGATCACTAGTGGTAGTTAATTAAAAAGATCTTCTCTCTTTATTTTGATCACTAGTTGTAGTTAATTAAAAAGATCTTTCTTTTCTTTTTGATCACTAGTTGTAGTTAAATAAAAAGATCTTCTCTTTTTATTTTGGTCACTAGTTGTAACTAATAAAAAAAAAGATCTTTCTTTCTACTTTAATCACTAGTTGTAGTTAATTAAAAAGAGCTTCTCTTTTATGTTTGATCACTAATTGTAGCTACATACAAAAAAGGGGGGGGGGGATCTTTTCCTTTTACTAGTTGTAAAGTAAAATAAAATAAAAATGATCTCTTTTTATCACTAGTAATAACAAAGATTAGTAAGCAACTAAGTAGTAGTAAGCTAAAATAATAAGTAGTAGTATGTAATAAAATGAAGTAGTAGTAGCATGTATGTTGATTAATAAGGTAGTAGTAATAGTAGTAAGTTGTATGTTGTGATTTTTTTTTTATGAGAATGAAGTAGTAGTAATAGTAGTAAGTTGTATGTTGTAGTAGTAGTAGTAGATAATTATGTTTTGACTAAAATAGGAGGAGTAGTAGTAGTAAAACGTTGTAGGATTGCTTCTAAAAATGTTTAGAAGCCATTTTTATACTACTAATGTTGTAGGATTACTTCTAAAAATGTTTAGAAGCCATTTCCATGCTACTAATATTGTAGGATTACTTCTAAAAATATTTAGAAGCTATATTCATGCTTCTAATGTTGTAGGATCATCCCTAAAAATATTTGGAAGCCATATTTGTGCTACTAATGTTGTAGGATTACTTCTAAAAATACTTAGAAGCCATGTTCTCATGCTTAATTAATTGTAGGGCTACTTCTAAAAATAGGCTATCATGCTTGATGTTTAACATGTTGTAGGGTTGTTTATAAAAATATCCTACCATGCTTTTATACTTAAAATGTTGTAGGATGTATTCTAAAAATATCCTATCATGTTTCATGCTTAGTTAATGGTAGGATTTATTCTAAAAATATCTAGCATGCTTAATGATGTTAGAATGATGTAGGACAAATTCTAAGAGTTTCCTACCATGCTTGGATTAATTAATTATGCTTAGAATGTTGTAGGAATCAATCTAAGAGTTTCCTACCATGCTTGGATTAATTAATTATGCCTAGGACGTTGTAGGATCAATGATAAAGTTACTTACCATGTTAGCTTAATTATAGGTATGTGATATACCATTTTAGTTTAATTATGGACCTATGCCATGCTAGCTTGATTACAAGTAAGTTGTATGCCATGCTAGCTTAATTGTAAGTAAGTTGTATGTCATGCTAGTCTAGATGGTGAGCAAGTTGTATACCGTGCTAAAGTTCAAATACTTGCTTAGAATGATTGTAGGAGTAGTGGTAGAACTACCTACTATGCCTTGGAATGTTGCTTGTTTATACTAATTGGGTTGCGGTGATTAGTCATGATAAGTAGTAAGCTTTCATGATCAATTTGTAACCTACACTTGACTATAGTGGGCTTTATGTCTAGGTCGTAGTGTTTTTCATGCGTGAGCTCGATGTAAGCATAAGCATTAATCACATTCATACATAAGAATATCATGGTGGTCGTGTTATATGATTAGATGGATCGTAGGAAGATGCTTGCAATTGTGTGCCGTACTTAAGGCGCTATAGGTTGAAGTAATGAGGGTTGGGAAGACCACTAGTGATAGTTGGTCCGATAAAGGCCGTTAGGTCGCCTTCGGATTCTTCCTTAGTGGGATACCGACCATAGAATATTAGTAGGTTCTTCTGTTGCTTCTAATAATAGAAGATCGAGTTGCTAGTAAGCACGCTTGGTTGCTTCTAGGATTGATTACCTGTATGGTTGTTTGCACACGGTTGTGCTCGTACGTGGCTCGACTGGCCCGTACGTAGCTGTGGGTCTCATACTCGGCTTATTTGGCTGGTATGTACGTTGTTGTCTCCTACGAGGCCCGCCTGGCTCGTGGGTAGTTATCGTTTCATATGTAGCATATTAGCTCGTATGTGGTTGTTACTCGTGTATAGCTGTTAGCTAGTACATAGTTCGTTGTGGGCTATCGACCATCAAGACATAGCGGCATGCGTGTATATTCGCACGGCCAAAGCCTGGGATCGATGAGCCACAAACCGGATCCTGAGGGATTCTGGTAAGTCTAGGTTGAGCAGCCTAGTAGAGTTGTCTTGCGAAGCCTAATTTAAGGTCCAGCATGTTGTGTTTATAATATCGTCGTCCCTAGGATCGTCGAGTCAGGAACATCATTAGGGTAGTGACTTATAAAGGTCATTTTGCTCAGACCCTTGCCGAAGAGAGAGGAGTTGGTTGTAGGGGGCACCTTACGACCAACTTGTCCCTTGAGCGAGGCCTTAGTTGGTGACATTGGGTTGTACCTTCCCGTCAAAGGGATACGTACGGTGGCATCTCACAAGTTGGGAGCACGGGTTGCGTATCTCGCTCTGTTAATTCCTGAAGTACCGTGGCTGGGGTGCCACAGGATGCATGGTGCAGTCCTGCGCTTGCTAGACCCCAGAGAGTGCCACAGGGTAGGCTTCGCGCTGCCCTGCGCTTGCGAAACTCTATGGTTTAATTTTGGAACGATGCCCGATATACTGGGATCGAGTGAGGTCCGGCTTGCCGGGTAGTAGTGAAAAACGGAGACACCATAAGCAGACTGCATAGGGGGACTTGACCCCTTCTGCAACCTCACAGAGTCATGGAGTATTGTCAGGAACAGGTCGTGTACAATTAGAGTTCTTAACGTGGGTTCAATCCCTATATATGGAGAAACGGCTTGAGATGGAGTCGCATGTAGTATGGGCTGCATGTTGCTTTCAGAGACTTGCTGACATTAGAATAGGAAGCGTCCTTGTTCTACCTTCCCATCAAAGGGATACGTACGGTGCCATCTCACAAGTTGAGGACACGGGTTGCGTATCTCGCGCTGTTAATTCCTGAAGTACCATGGCTGGGGTGCCACAGGATGCATTGTGCAGTCCTGTGCTTGCTAGACCCCAGAGGGTGCCACAGGGTAGGTTCTGCGCTACCCTGCGCTTGCGAAACCCTATGATTGGATTTTGGATTAAGGCCCGATACACCGGGCAATAGTGGCAAACATGGACACCACTATATGACTGCAGTGGCGGAACTAGACCGCACCTGCAACCTTGTTGAGTGAGGTCCGGCATGCCGGGTAGTAGTGGAAAACGGAGACACCATAAGCAGACTGCATAGGGGGACTTGACCCCTTCTGCAACCTCACAGAGTCATGGAGCATTGTCAGGAACGGGTTGTGTATAATTAGAGTATAGCCATAGCACTCACGAACACTTAAACTACACCAGCACCATTGCTATATTTTGTATATTGTTTGGAAGATTCGCTGCTATATAATCAGCCTTTAAGCGTCAGTGAATACTGACGTCCCCACTTCCATAGGTACTGGATCGCCGATGTACAAAGGCGAGATTCAAGAGGACTCAAGGCAAGGAAAGCAAGGAGTCAGTATTAAGTTTAGTTCCGCTGCAAAATATGTATTGATTCTGTATTAGTTAAGAAGTACTCTGATGTAAGATGTGAAGGTTGTAATACTTAGAAATGTAAAGGCAATATTGTAACTCCATTGTAAAGTACTACAGTTGTACAGTATTCAGACTTGTAACACATTGTGTATTGAATAAAAAGTTTTAAATTCTCCTGTTTTTTTTCTGTGTATTGTGACTAATTGAAAAAAAGGTCTTGGCTCGTGTCACGATTTCCCAGTATCGGAAATTGGGGCCCTACACATCGACCATCAAGACTCGCATCTTACCACCTTGGAAACTATGGATAAATCACACCTCGAGCTCCGTCGGATCTTAACTGATGTGGGTTGATCACGGACCGAGTATGTTGACGAGATCCGAGTTAGGAGTAGTGATGAGTGAGGGAGATCCCGTCACCGGTGTCTTGGATCTATAAGCCATGAGTTGGATCGGAATAATCTTAGGAAAGTTCTTATTAGAAACCCCGTGAGATTGTTTGGGTCTAGTGACTTCGTTAGGGTAGTAACTTATGGCTATTACTACTTATCCTTTACTTATTTTCATTTTCGCCGAAGGGAAGAGTTTCTGTTAAGGGTGATACCTAATGATCCGACCTGTCCTATAGGCCGACACTAGGTGGTGTTATTGGGTTGTACCCTTCTTGTCAAAGGGATATGGTCTGTGCCTTCTCATAAGTTGGGAGCACGAGATCTGTTTCTCGTCAGTTAATTTCTGAAGTGCCTTGGTAAGCGCGAGCAATTCTCGTCGGTGCTTGGGGGGATGGACCCCCGGAACTCCGTCTTGTCTTGTATCTAAGGGCGAAGAGCCATAGACTACGGTCTGGCTAGGGGGCAGCAGGGGATACTTCGAGCTAACCTGCGACTGTGGAAACTCAAAAGATTCGTCAGATATTTGAGTGAGGTCTGGTGCGCCTGATGGGATTAGACAGTTTTAGGGCAACCTCATCAATCATGTCGTATCTTCAGAAACAAGTCGAGTACTAGAGTAGAATTCATGGCGCGGGTTCAAATCCCTCTATATGAAGAAACGGCTTGAGATGGGGTGTTGTAGTATGGTATGCATACTATTCTGGAGACTTACTTGCATTAGAATAAGTGCATCATTGCATTAGTTATTCGGGCATTAGAGTCTAAGGACATAGCATACACTGACACATCAATTATATATACACGTTTCTATTTTCATCAATCTATTTACTTAAAGTGGAGAATTGCTGCTAGTCATCAGCCTTAAAGTATCAGTATATTTACTGACGTCCCCATTTCAATAGGTACTGGATTGCAGAAGTACAGGTACATGACTCAGGAGGACTCAAGGCGAGAGAAGCAAGAGTCGATTTTATTTTCACTGTATTATATGTTGTTTACTATTGTTCCATTTGTAACAATTGTTGTAATTCATTTATTTTTGGGAAGCATCCAAGTGAAACACCTAGTGTTGTTCTTTATTCATTATACTCTGATGTAAATTGGTTGAAATTTGTAACACTTGGGCTGCTGGTTGTCCCAACTCGTGGGCTGAGCTGCGGTGATGGGCCTACGATCGGCCCATGTTCGGATCGTGGCCATGTAGTTGCCGTGAAATAACCACATTGCCCTTAGGGACTCCGAGATTCGTGCAAGAATCGTGTAGCCCTGATTAGCTACAATTTTTATCCCCATCAGTGACCTACTTGTCACCATCACACTCTTTGCATGCATGCACATCACTTCTATGTTACACTTCTATGTCTAGGCACACAGACATATATAATTACATACTTAACTCATTAATTAACCTTTTAAGCCCATCCATTTATTCTATAGGCCCATAACAACTAATTCTAAGCCCAATATAATCTAGGGTATTACAATGGTATCAAAGCAAATCAACACTACGAAAGCAAAATCCTTCAGTGACCTTCGGTGTGAACTCGAGTTGGTCGTCATTAAATTACGTATACCATTCAATGGCTCTGGTGTGAATTCTAGCGAGTCTGCACTGAATTAGGTGTACCAGTCAGTGGCCTCCAATATAAACTGGGCTAGTCGGCACTGGATATGAATGATTCTATGCAAGATTATATAACTTAGCGTGGATGCTAAGTTTATAAGGAGGAGTGATTGTAATACCCTAGGTTAGTGGGCTTAGCATATAGAATTAATGGGCTTGGTGGGCCTAGTGAGAATCAAGGATTATGTGAGCTTAATGTGGCTTAATAGGCTTAAGACTCGTTAAAGGGTTAATTACTGTGTGTGTGTGTGTGTGTGTGTGTGTGTGTGTGTGTGAATTCTGTGCGAGTCGGCACTGAAGTAGGTGTACCAGTCAGTGGCCTCCAGTATAAACGGGGCTAGTCGGTACTGGATATAAATGATTCTATGCTTGATTGTATCACTTAGCGAGGACGCAAAGTTTATATGGAGGAGTGATTGTATTACCCTAGGTAAGTGAGCTTAGCATATAGAATTAATGGCCTTGGTGGACCTAGTGAGAATCAAGGATTATGTGAGCTTATGTGGCTTAATAAGCTTAAGATTCATTAAATGATTAATTAATTATATATATATATATATATATATATATATATATATATATATATATATATATATATATATATATATATATGGGTAAAAGGGATATGAGCAACGTGCTCATTTAATAAATGAGCAATTGTTGAGGTGGC